>CM046797.1:34729171-34848360 GCA_025617405.1 Perca schrenkii
GATGCTGTTTATAACAGACAGTATTCAGGAAACTAAAATGGAAAAGATTTCTGAGTATTTGAATGTTTTCTGTATTTCATTTTGTGTTATTCTAGATTAAAAGTCCAAACACTGATTATGTTTTGGCCATCTTATAGAGTCAGACTGTGCATGCTTACATGTTCACCGTAGCACAGGTATATTTCAGGTTTGTCCATTTCATCTCAGGTAAGTTTCATTTATCTCTACAGTTAAACACAAATCAAACAATACTGCTGACATGGTAACAAGCTGTTTGCCTTCCCCTTTGCCACACACCTGTACCTGTGGCTGTTAATTTCTATAAGCATTTCCTGTGTCAACGCTCCACCCATAGGTCACACACAAAACTATAATTTTATCCCGTAAAGATTCTGACACACCAACCCGACGGCCGACTATCGGCAGAAAAGGCAGTCGGACTGATCAGTCGGCCACCCAAGGTCAAAAAAGTGCCTCGGTACACACCGAAGTGACGCCGACTTGAGTGTATGTACGTGCGCGAGACGTAATACGTCTCCATAACAGCAGGCGGAGCTAATCTGTATTGTCACCCAAAAAATGAAAAACGGAAATGACAAATGCATCACGCAAGTCTGGCTTCTCCCGAATTTCAAAGCTTTTACGAAAATAGTTCACCGAAATGTGTTTCAGAAAACATTTTAAGCAAGAAATAGACCATACAGTTGCTGATTCTGTCTTTTTTTTTTGATCGACAAAGGTCAGTTTGAAAGATTTTCGTCAGATTTTGAGACTCTTGTGCACTGATTCACTAGTCAAGGGCTATCACTTCAACCAATCGACCGACGGCTCCTCTGGCTGACGATGGCACGGAACATACCGAGTCACCGACCTCGCAGGACTATCCGACGGCTGATAATTGGGTGTCAGCGCCTTAATAAGAGAAAATTCAAGAATCAAAAGAAAAAGAAACGCAACCCTTTAAAATAAACTTTATGTTATTATTTAATCTAGGGCTGAAATGATTCCTCGAGTAATTTTAGATTAATGTGATTACTTAAAATCCTTGATTCCAAATGATTTGCCTCGAAGCTTTGTTTAATTAATGTAACCAACGTTGTATCACTCACGGAGTTTCCGCATGGAGGATTATTACTGTCACACACCGGGGTGACGCTGCTTGCGAGACATGCCATGAAGAGTGATTACAAAATGAAGAAAGAGCATAATGGGCTAAGATAAGGTTGGAGAAAACGACAGAAAGTGTCCAAAGTTTGGAAGCAGTTCAAACGTTATTAAAACGAAAACTCTGTACAGTGAACTAGCTTACCACAATAATAGCACAACGTCAGTGCTTTAGTATCTCAACAGAACATTTTTGATCTAACTTAATCATCCATTCCACGAAGCGGACCCGACCAAAAGTAAATCACAAAGAGATATTGTAAGCAATGTATGCAAAACAAATGTTGCTTTTTCTGAAAATTAAACCAAACTATTGTATATTATTGCGCTTCAATAAAACAAAAGTATGTCTCATTTGATTAATCGATTAATCAATGGAATAATCGGTAGAATACTCAATTACTAAAATAATCAATAGCTTGAGCACTAATTTAATCTATTCATCAGTGTTTTTATTTGTATATTGGATTAGTATCTTAACCTTGTTTTTATTGTAATTATTTAAGAAAAGCAATAACTTAATATTATTCACAATTATAAAACTATTTGTCACTTTAAAGAAAACGACAGTCAATAAGTCAGGACCAGACACTGTTTGTGACAATATGTCTTTTATTTTGTAATGCTTATTGATTATATAGTGAAGGAAAACAGATGAATAAAGAACCCAACACACCAGAAACTCCTCTTGTATCACAGAACTTTCAGTTTCCTTCTAATGTTAAAACTCAAATGTGAATCGTTTCCTAACTCCTCAGATAATAAACAAGTGAAAGTGAGTCTGTCAGCAGAGAGCTGTTTCTGTCTGCAGAACAAACTGAAAGTGAATCAATGATAGAGATTATAGATGATCTGTAGTGAGATCATGATTGGTGGAGGCCTCACAGGTTCTTGGAGCACAGGAAATGACGTGTTTTATAACACAGGTAATCGTTCCAGTTGTCTGTAGAGAGATTTTCCAGAATTTTAATATCTAACTTTTAATCTTTCAGGCTGCAAAATATGACCACCTGCTATAAGTTTAGAGGTCATTGTTGCATCATCTTGTTTATTTAAAAGACAAGATGTTTTATATGTTGTTTTTTACCGTGATAGTTCATCTCAAGACAGTGCTCAACTCCACCTTCGTTGTCAGGCTGATTCGGATTCCAGCTTTTGTAGTCGAATTTGGATCCATCAGACCACATCCACTCGCTCTCCTGGAAGAGAAAGACTGGTTCAAAGTAAAATCAAAAGAGGATCCTCATTTTTGTTTTGTTTTATTAACAGTACTTTTCCTCTTTCTGTTCTTTATTTATTTCATCAAATTTCATTTCCTCGATACCTTTAGAGACGAGTGACATCACTTCCTGTGATGATAAAAGTCTCACCTGCACTGAGTCAAAGCCTCCGATCCAGGTAACTTTGTTTTCACCGGTCACTTGGTAAATGTAGGTTTTGAGGAATTTGTGTTCCTCTTCTGAGTGGATTGAAGCCACATTCCCACCGGCAGCCTTGCAGACGTTCTAATGGAGACAATATAATAGGTTTAAAACATTTAAGAATAACACATAAACCTAATCACAATTTTAAAAAATGCAATCTTAGGACATCTCATTTTTACACTGACATAACTTTGGACAGTGCAGGACTTTTACTCTAACAAGGTATTAATACTTTTAGAGACTGTCCTACCCCCAAAAAACAGTACCATTAGTTCATGCAGCAATTAAGTCTCATATTTAGGTTTATAGTGGTGGCGCCCTCTAAAGACCATAGTAGTTATGACCAGAGATGGGAGTAAGTCACACATGGGCAAGTCGCAGGCAAAGTCTCAAGTCTTAACCTTCAAGTCTCAAGCAAGTCCAAGTCATTTTTTGTGACAATCAAGCAAGTCAAGTCAAGTCATAGCTTTGGTCAAGCAAGTCAAGTCAAGTCATATCAAAAGTTTCCATTTTTAAACAAGCTAAAGACAGTGATTATGAACTGCTTTTTATTTGCATTTTTTACCCAAAAGACATTTAAGAGTTTAAATTAACACAGATAAAAAAAATCACAACCTAAAACTGATATTAGGCCAACAATAAATCAACATTGTTCAATATGCTTCAAACATGACATTACATCATGAAATTCCTTCAAACAATTAAAGTATAATGGTTCCTAAGTCAAATAATATTCTTCAAACATGCCTCACTTTTATGAGACAGAAACACATCCTTTAACCTTTCCTTCTCTTAAAGAACAAAACATATTCTTTAAGAGTAGCTGAATCCCACCACCTTTGCTTATCACATGGAATGGAAAGTAGGCCTATATGTTGATATTTGTCAGTGTTTGTGAGTGAATGTGTGCGTGTTTGAGAAAGAGAGAGTGAAAAGTTATTATTGGTGAGTGAATGTGCCTGTGTGTGAGAGTGCAGAGTGTGTTGTATGTGTGCCTAGCTTTATTCTCATACTTACGTCTGCATGTGTGTGTGTTTATGAGAGAGAGAGAGAGAGAGAGAGAGAGAGAGAGAGAGAGAGAGAGAGAGAGAGAGAGCAGTTTGTGTTGTGTGTGTGTATGTGTGCCTAGTTTTATTCGCTCAACAAAGAGGGGAGGGTGTGCTTATTTATGGCCAAAAACTGAAGGGACTTCTGTCCATCACAAACTGGATGGGGACTGGAACCATCAGTGTCTGATGAAATTCGACGTCGGAAATAAGTACTGCAGACCTTGCAAACTGCCATATGTTTTATCTTTGCCTGGTCAGATGTGTAATCCTTATAGCCAAACTTTATTATTTTCTGTGCAGAGGGATAGGCGCCGATTTATGTTTTCCTCCATGGGTGCTCACACGCGCACACCCTTAACAAAAAAAGTGTTTGCATTTCCGAACCTTAGGAAACGGACAGCTGCCGACACGAACACACACGCCATAATAAAGCCAGGACAGCGCCACTTCTCACAAATACAGATAGGATTGGAGATGAAAAGTTTAACTGGCACGTAACCGCGATCAGCTTCGTGGGAAATTAAGAATCAATGCCACCGACATAACCAATCACACTATGACAGACGCTCCACAACTGCAGTGTTTAATTTTAGATTAATGTAAAAATGAACTGGCAGTCTGGCACTCGTGGGCGGTCAGTATTTTCCGTGGGTGCTCCGGAGCTCGAGCACGGTATCGGCGCACATGAGAGGGATCCATGACGTTAAGTTACTAGCCGGCTAGTAACTTAACAACTCTGCGGCCGCAGTGTTGTTTACTGACGGTCTGCCGCCGCGCGCCGCGGCATCATATCCACGGTTCCTGCGCATGCTATAGCACTAAAATCGTAAAATTAACTCCTCCTCAATATCAGAAGGGAAAAATATATTTATTAAACAGAAAATCAAGTCATTTCAAGTCATTTGACTCAAGTCTAAGTCAAGTCTCAAGTCATGAATATCAAGTCAAAGTCAAGTCGAGTCTTTTATGAATGTTAATCAAGCAAGTCTCAAGTCCTAAAATTTGCGACTCGAGTCTAACTCGAGTCAAGTCATGTGACTCGAGTCCCCCATGTCTGGTTATGACGACAGCAAAGCTGGAAGTAAAGTGATTTATGTTTTGCTCCAGTCATAACTACTATGGCCACTAGAGGACACCGCCACTAGAAACCTAAATATAGGTCAGGACAGTCTCGATAAAACTGCTGTACCTCTGCATCGGTCCAACTCTTTTTCTGGAAGTTGAAGCTGAAACAGCGAGAGCCGAAATGAGTCCAACCAGGAGGGCAGGAACCTTCAAGACAATGTTGGAAAAAAGAGAAAGTTAGATTCTTGTGCCTCCTCCCTCCCTTCTCCAGCTTGGTTGGTTATTGCTTGTGCTCACTCAGCTCCCTGGATAAAGGAGGGAGGAGACCTTCATTGTGCCGGCCGGCAGCAGACTGAGTGAAGCATGTGAAGTTGATCGACCTCTGCCTGTCCGTAGTAAGCTGGCTTTTGTTTTTTAACTTCTGTGAGGCAGTGTTGTATGTCTTCTGTTTGTATTATTAATACATTATATAGATCTTTTAGCTGCAAGCTCCTCCCATCCTTCCTTCAGAAACCTAATATAATTTTTCCCTATCGGGACGTAATATATCTTTCCGCGTGATGCAATCAGTCAAGAGCAGACGTACGGGAAGTTAAAGGAGAATTACAGTCTATTCCAACACGTAGCTCTGTTGTTTGTAAATTTGGAGTGCTGTCAGTAGCATAAAAACGAAAACAATCGCTGTTGCCTACACAGGGGGTAAGCTTCTCCTCGGAACACATAGCTCCTATGGCGCCATTTTGATGCTAACCACATCATCACCCCCCGTTAGCATCCCATTGACTTCCATGTATTTTGGCGCCACTTTGACAGTGAATAACTTTACATCTGAAGTGTTTAAAGACTCTATTTGTCCATTGTTTATTTCTAAAGAAACACAACAATGTATAAAAGGCTCCATTACCTTGTACCTCACGTTATGGCTCCATAGCACGCGTTTTTTTAAAAATAGGTTTGTGTTGATTGTGTCATAACCACGAGACTTACTGTCACACAGTAGAGGAATTATCGTATAGTACAGGAGAAGCTCCCAGGCAGTTTGGACTTCCATTAGCTGTTTACGTTTAATTACTAATGTTAACTAGCATGTTAGTGATCAGTAATTAGCCTGTGTCTATGTTATCTCCTTACATATACCTACGCTCTCCGTCTCTGTAAGATTGGGAATGATTGAGATTTCTCTCGGCACAGCTACCAGAAGACTTCACACTTTCAGACAGGTTGCTCACGTCACATCTACGTCTTCGAGCTCAGTAGGAGGCTGGGCAGTAACGCTCAGCCATCATTGGAAAAGTACTTCTAATATCCTTCACTGGTCTCCGTCAAGAGCAACGGGATCTGTTGGTCCATTATATATAATGTCTATGGTGCCTCCTGCTAGCGTGAAATAGGGTGACTTTTTAGCCTCTTAACATGTTCAAAACATGTAAATGTCATTACAAGTGCCTACCCATGTGAAGTGATTCCTTCCAAGTGAACACAGTGAATCTAACTGCAGTAGATGTGAAAGAGATGCATAAAAGTTGTGCTAATGTTTAGTTCCGGTGTTGAGACGGCAAGACGAGTGCTTAGGGACCGTCTACAAAGTGCAATACCAAAAAGAGATATTATTATTATTTAATCATTAAATTAATAAATATTTTTGTCCCCTAAGCACTTGTCTTGCCGTCTCACCACCGGAACTTAACAGAGCTGAATTATTGCAACTTTTATGCATTTCTTTCTTTCAGTCAGATTCACTGTGTTCACTCGCGAGGAATCACTTCACATGGGTAGGCACTTGTAATGACATTTCGAACATGTTAAGAGGCTAAAAACACATTTAAAACTTGTCCTGTTTCAGCCTCCAGGGTGCTAAGGCTAGCAGGAGGATAACACGGTGTAGGCAACACCAATTGTTTTCGTTTTCTGCGCTACTGACAGCACACCAAATTTACAAACAACAGAGCTACATGTTGAAATTGATCAGAATTCTCCTTTAAACGGATATGTCACCGTGTGTTGAAATAGGGCTTATCACGGTCTTCCCCTAGCTGTAGATAGGTTTGCCAACTCATTTTTTGTGCATGCATTGTTTTGGTCCAGTGCAACACCGGCAGCGCCGCCGCTAGTTAGCTTAGCGTAGTGAATGGAATCCTATGTTGCCGGTTAGCATGTTGTGAGTAAAAGTGAGCCAACAAAAGACAAAAAAACAACCTAATTACTTGCACTGAGACAAAAAAATGCGTTGGCCCACCTATCTACAGCTAGGGTGGCATATTCCTTTAACATCTGGATGTACATCCAGGGACAGCGAGGTCAATGGCCTTATGTGGTACCTGATGTTAAGCACGTGACGTACTGATATGGACTAACAAATGTAAAAATTACATGGCAAGTCAGGCTAGAGAATGTCTTCAGTTCCTCTGCAGAGTAACGCAGGTCTTTGGTTGAATTAATATCTTATATTTTGCAACATGTTGGTCTCCCTGAAAATTTGAGAAAGTTGAAAAACCTAAGACAAACCAACATGGAGAAAATAGGAAGGAGGCGCAAACCAAGGTTATAATTGTTAACAAAAACGAACGAAATAACAAAAACTAGGTGGGAATAAACATTGTTGTTAACTGAAATAAAAATATAAACGAGGTATTACAAAAAAAACGATAACTAAACTAAAACTGTAATGTCTGTTTGCAAAACTAACTAAAATGAAATGAAATTATCGAGTAAATGTCCTTAATTTTCGTCTTTGTCAATGTCTTTCACAGAGCAAATAATGTTATATCTTTCAGAGTTGACATTTCCGAAACATAGACCTGTTTTATTCAGTCTATGCCGTAGACGTAGTTTCCGACTGGGAACCCAGAAATTCCAACATTCCAGGTCAAATTGAACACAACATGTCCATGCCCCTCGCCTGGCATCATAGTGGTACCGAAAGCCGGAAGAAAGCAGCAGAGTCCTATTTGATTATGACTGTGTCAGATAAAAGCAAGTGCCTCGCAGTGGAAGGTGGTAAAATATGTGGACAATTAAGGGAAAAATCCCACGAATTTGAAAGTACATTTGAAAAGCGCGCACCAGGAGGCTAACCTAGCTTACCTCAACAAGCAGTGATGGGGCAAGGAGAAGGCAAAGCCCCCATTCCCCCGAAACAGAAGCTAATATAACCCCGGTACAGGGCATGGATGTGTGGGGCCAGGGCCAGACAGCATGACGGAGACAACTGCAGGACAGAGAACACTACAGGAGGGCTTTCACCGGAGACCCGATAGCTGCTGGTTAGTAAATACGCAGGAACACTAAAAGCGTGAGGAAGCGTGCATTAACATGTGTATGGATACTGGGATGTCTACACAACTGTGTGAGTCGATTGACTTCAAAACGTTAGCGACTTTACTCGAACCAAAGTTCAAAACACCTGTTGATGTCTTCTTTAGTCTGTTTGCTATTTAGGTTTTTTTCCTGGCAGTTACTAACACATTTTGCGCTTACTGCTGCGTCTTGTGTAGACTGTTTACACACGGTATCTCACGAAAGTGAGTACACCCCTCAAATTTTTGTAAATATTTCATTATATCTTTTAATGGGACAACACTGAAGAAATTACACTTTGCTACAATGTAAAGTATTAAGTGTACATCTTGTATAACAGTGTAAATATTATGTCCCCTCAAAATATCTCAACACACAGCCATTAATGTCCAAACCGCTGGCAACAAAAGTCAGTCCACCCCTATGTTAAATTCCCATAGAGGCAGGCAGATGTTTATTGTTAAAGGCCAGCTATTTCATGGACCAGGATACTATGTATCCTGATAAAGTTCCCTTGGCATTTGGAATTAAAATAACCCCACATCATCACATGCCCTTCACCATACCCAGGGGCATAGCACAAAACCCTGGGCCCTATGCATAGGCAGTCCTGATGGGCCCCCATGTTCCTCAACTGCTCTGCCTACTTTCCAGTTCCTCAGCTCTCATTTCCACACTGTGCTCAGAGAAACACTCATGCTCCCTGCTGAATTTGCTCCTATCATCCTCAATCAAATGTTCTCTATCATCTTTCTCTATGAAGGATACATCTGATATTAACCTAATATAATATAAAAAACACAAAGATGTTAGTGTTACTTAACACCTTTCAGTCAAAATGGCTAAACATGGTTTGCTTTAATTTTGATATTTGCTCACCTTGTCTCAAATCCGAAGAGGAGGATGAAGGGGTCTGTTGCTTCTCCACTCCCTGGTGGGACAGTTTCTGAAACTGAGAGCCATGTGTTTTACAATGTTAACATCCGTTTCTACTAAATCTGTCATAACTATAATGTTGACATGATATGTATCTACCGATGAGCTACCAAGCTACCTATGACACTGATTAGCCTATTATAGCTAATTATAGACATTATAGCCTATTAATTTGAAATTAAACATGTTTTAAATGAGGCTATTACAATGGTGTGTTATATGCAAACAGCATTGTTAGTGTAGTTTATTTATTTAGCCTTTACCTCAGATTACATGTATAACCAAATTATAATTTGAAAGTGTATGTTCTGCTCTTTCAATGGGTTGTCTCAGTCCGTTTTAAGCACTAACGGTCACGGAGATATTCAAGCAGTTTAGCACAATGGATTTTGTTTTCTAATTTGTGCTCACCTTTCTTTGAAAAGAAGTCAGTTACCAATTGTTTCCCCTCATTTTGTTTTCTCTCCTCCTCCTATCTTTCCTTTCTTTTTTGGTAGCCTGAGTTGGCTTTCTTTGAGGAAGACATTTCTACAGCAGAAGTTTGCGCTCCACAAGATGCTCAACTGAACTAACATAAACAAAATGCATGCAGATGGACTGAACCATTTGGTGCATTAGCAAGGGGTGGGTGAGACCTTAGTCTTTTTTGTATACAAAATGTGGTCAGTTAATCAACCAAGTTATCAGCCAATACACTAACTTTACATTTCATCTGACATGCATTAGGAAATTTAATAATGAAATGAAAATATCCAGGTGAAATAAAATATATTTCAGACTTTTCAAGGGCCCTCTCTCCCTTTGGGCCCTGGTAATCAGTATTGATTTTACCCCCAGTCCAACGCCCCTGACCATACCTAGAGATTGGCATAAAATCATCTCTCAGTGCAAAGCAAACCAGCTATTAGGCTAACCAACATAAAATCATGCCAAGCTCTAGGTATGGTGAAGTCTATGTGATGATATGGGGGTATGGTGAAGGGTATGTGATGATGTGGAGCTATTTTAATTTAACATTTTACATTACATTACATGTCATTTAGCTGACGCTTTTATCCGAGGTGTAGTCGGAACATTTAATATAGGGGTGTACTCAATTTTGTTGCCAGCAGTTTAGACATTAATGGCTGTGTGTTGAGTTATTTTGAGGGGACATCATATTTACACTGTTATACAAGCTGTACACAGTGTACATTCTTCGGTGTTGTCCCATTAAAAGATATAATGAAATATTTACAAACATGTGAGGTTTACTCACTTTTGTGAGATACTGTATTTATGATCATCATCAAATGCACATTTTATGTACTGGTGTTATTGTTGAATACATTGTGAATACATATTTATAAAATTGTATGATGTTTTTGTTGAGTTATTATTACACAATACTTTTTTCTGACCTTTTTTAATCTCTCCCCCAAGAAATAACCCATATTACAAAAAAAAAGAGTTAAACTAAGACTAAAACTAATAAAAACTAAACTAAAACTAAGCATTTTCAAAAAATAAAAACTATAAATATGAACAAACAAGTCAAATACAATCAGAGCAACGAGCCAGAGATACTGCACTGACCTGGGTCGGAGGTTTGTACATAACAATGTAATCACAAAAAGACGTATTAAACACGAGCAGTCTAATTACAAGACTACTCAACTCAACTTTATTTGTATAGCACCTTTGATACAAACATGCAGCCCAAAGTGCTTCACAGAACAAACTTATCTAATGTTTCAGCTTACAGTTTGCACTCAGCCTACATTAAAACTAGTAACATTATTTAATAACTGTCT
Source organism: Perca schrenkii (assembly GCA_025617405.1). Lineage (NCBI taxonomy): Eukaryota > Metazoa > Chordata > Actinopteri > Perciformes > Percidae > Perca > Perca schrenkii. The sequence goes on from CM046797.1 coordinate 34,739,900, forward strand.
CATAATCGTACAGGTTGGGAAACCACTGCATTATACTGCATGTGCAACACATAAAGTTGTTTTTAAATTAATAGTTGCACAGTTTTTACTTACAGATGGAGCCAACAGTCCGATGGACAAACAGAGCAACAAAGCAAACGGAAAGCCTGAGGCCATCTGTGGAAAGACGTTAAACAAAGTCAACATACTGCAGACAAGGACATGAATGCAGACAATTAATGACTGTGATCAGTGAGCCATTTATCAAATTATCAAATTCCGATACTATACCAGTATCACCTCTGATACTGCCTAAAAATGCTGGTATCGGTATCTTGAAGGACTGGAGTTCATGCACTGATACCACGTAATAAAGCCCGAAAGAAAATCTACGTTAAAGTAGTTTATTTCTGTTCTTTTTCCGTTATAACTGACTGTCAAACTGGAGAATAAAAGAAAGTTCTGTGGCATTCATTGTTTGTTTATGTTTCACAAAAAGTTTAACCTGAGCCAGAACGACAAAAAAGATAGAAATCATATCACATCCATCCAGGGATAGTAGTATACAGTTGTTAAAACATAATAAAATATATGACACACTGGTATGTGATCAGTACTCGGTATCGGCCAATAACCAAGTTCAGATATCGGAATTGGTATCGGGAAGCAAAAAATGGTATTTGAACATCTCAAGTTATAAGTGTATTATATAGACTAATATAAATATGGTTTAATATTTAGATTAATATTTAAAGTGTTCTTAAAATATAAAATGTCAATGTTAAATGTTAAATTGTGATAATAAATTGAAATATAATTACCTTTTCTGAGGTGATGATTGGCTGACACAGAAGAACAAGCTGATGACGTTATTAAAGGACAATATTCGCTCTTTATATAGTTTATCAAAGCACCACAAGAGAGTACGTCTACGCCTGCATGACCCTTCAAGTTTCGCCCCTCTCTTCCAGTTTAGAGAGACCCTTATCAAGCCGCGTGACATCTGAAAATCATGATACCTAAAAAACATGTTTGAATCAATGATCAACATGGCGATGCTTGGAAAGGATCACGGAACAAGTAAACACTTTTATTACACAATTATGCTCCAGTTAGAGGTGAAACATTAACAAATTGCAGCCTGCATGTCAACATTCTTGTACTTTAATCAAGTATTGCCTTTTTTTCATTGTATACTCATACTCAACCAAAAAAGAGAAATATTGTGACACAATTACTTTTTACCTAAACGAAACGATAGAAAGCTGTACTTATACTACTATTCTAAGATGAATGGAACAGAGCTGCAATTCTGATAAAGGAACCGCTTGTTAGCATCTGCATATGTTAATAATTTTAGCAGCTCGTTGGGCAGTTGTAAATAACCGTGGCAGCAGCAACTTTTGCTGAGTTTTGTCCTCTCTCCAGTAGACTTGTAGTAACTCCGGCGACAACGTTCTTTAAGCTCAGGCTTGCTCACAACAGGGGAAGAGTACACGCAGCGGGGAAAAGAGACATTTCATTGGTTATTTCCAAGCGCACCGCAAGGTTTGATTGGTGGCCGTATAACAAGATTACAGCAGCTAAAGATGACAGATCTTTTTCGCACCTTTTTCAGAGCTCAAAGGTTATTTATGCTGTCGAGGCGTAAAGACAATTTCAAACAATATATAAAAAAGTGTGTATTGGAAATAGTAACTAACCTCGCCTTTATGCTTGCTTGGAAAGATGTTTGAAAACAGTGAAACAGGTGGCCGGGTTAGCTCAGTTGGTAGAATGGGCACACATATGTAGAGGTTTATTCCTCAATGCAGAAGGTAATGTAAAACATTTAGGGTAACTTTATGCCACTGAAACCCCCGACTGCACCGCAAGCTAAATCCTGTGTGGGGAGTCAAGAGTCACATATATTTCTGTTCCAGTGTGGGTTTTTCAAAGAAGGGAAGCTCATTTTTGGCCTACATCATAAAAACTGTCCATTTATTTATAATTAATATATATAATAATAATAATTATTATTATTATTATTATTTTTTTATTATTATTATTATTATTATTATTATTTATAATATCTGTGAGATGATTTCATCAAGAGGCATGTTGAGCAGTACATTTTCTTTGTCAGCCAGCTAACTTTGTCATACCAGGAGAGCTGAACAGAGCTGTTACTTTGTCCTATATTTTGCACTAAATCAATCTCAGGTGTTGATCTAACCCTGCTGTTTGAATCTAAGTTTCTCCTCATAAGGAATACTTTCAAATGGCTTTGCCAAAATCAGGTTGACAATATTAGCATTGTCTGCCATTGTGTGTAGTTTGCTAGGTGGCTAGTTCACCCCTACAACACTAGCCTAGCCTACTGTATGAATGAATGAATGAACAAACGATATCACAAAACGATATTAAACTCAAAGTAGGAAATATGGGAATGAGGTTAAACTGAAACAAGGAATGTGGTGTATAATTTTATGAAATGTATGATGGAAATTGGCTAACAATTTCGGTAAGCAAATACCAACAAATAGGTTGCAGCAGTTCGTCTTTCGACTACACTTGCAAAATCCACGATGGGACTGAGCTGTAAGCTTGAATAGCTTTGGCGACTTATTATAGTACAAAATCGCTGTCAATCTAAAGGAGATGCAGTTATTCGACAGACCCTCCAATCATCATACAGAAGCCCGGAGTCTAGGCCGGCCCACTCCTCCATTCACCCACAGACACTTTGGACACTTTTCATCTCTTCATGGCATGTCTCGCAAGCAGCGTCACCCCGGTGTGCGACAGTAATAATCCTCCATCCGGAAACTCCGTGAGTGATACAACGTTGGTTATATTAATTAAACAAAGCTTCGAGGCAAATCATTTGGGATCAAAGATTTTAAGTAATCACATTAATCTAAAATTACTCGAGGAATCATTTCAGCCCTAGATTAAATAATAACATAAAGTTTATTTTAAAGGGTTGCGTTTCTTTTTCTTTTGATTCTTGAATTTTCTCTTATTAAGGCGCTGACACCCAATTATCAGCCGTCGGATAGTCCTGCGAGGTCGGTGACTCGGTATGTTCCGTGCCATCGTCAGCCAGAGGAGCCGTCGGTCGATTGGTTGAAGTGATAGCCCTTGACTAGTGAATCAGTGCACAAGAGCTTTAAAATCTGACGAAAATCTTTCAAACTGACCTTTGTCGATCAAAAAAAAAAGACAGAATCAGCAACTGTATGGTCTATTTCTTGCTTAAAATGTTTTCTGAAACACATTTCGGTGAACTATTTTCGTAAAAGCTTTGAAATTCGGGAGAAGCCAGACTTGCGTGATGCATTTGTCATTTCCGTTTTTCATTTTTTGGGTGACAATACAGATTAGCTCCGCCTGCTGTTATGGAGACGTATTACGTCTCGCGCACGTACATACACTCAAGTCGGCGTCACTTCGGTGTGTACCGAGGCACTTTTTGACCTTGGGTGGCCGACTGATCAGTCCGACTGCCTTTTCTGCCGATAGTCGGCCGTCGGGTTGGTGTGTCAGAATCTTTACGGGATAAAATTATAGTTTTGTGTGTGACCTATGGGTGGAGCGTTGACACAGGAAATGCTTATAGAAATTAACAGCCACAGGTACAGGTGTGTGGCAAAGGGGAAGGCAAACAGCTTGTTACCATGTCAGCAGTATTGTTTGATTTGTGTTTAACTGTAGAGATAAATGAAACTTACCTGAGATGAAATGGACAAACCTGAAATATACCTGTGCTACGGTGAACATGTAAGCATGCACAGTCTGACTCTATAAGATGGCCAAAACATAATCAGTAATTGGACTTTTAATCTAGAATAACACAAAATGAAATACAGAAAACATTCAAATACTCAGAAATCTTTTCCATTTTAGTTTCCTGAATACTGTCTGTTATAAACAGCATCCACGGATCTGATATGAAAAACTAATTGGATTTCTCTCTAAAAGTTGATATTCTGATCAATACAACTCTCGTCTGTACATTAATTATGAAGTTCCCTTCGAGCAAACATTAGTTTAGCTTAACAAAAAGACTGGAAACATGAATCTGCTCTATGCAGTCTGGGAAATCTCCTGGGCCTGATGGCTTTCAGATTGAATTTTATAAAGTTTTCCACTAACACTGCTCCTCTGCTGCTAAATATGCTAAATGAATCCCTATCAACTGAGATCCTCCCCACTTCTCTTTGGCAAGCCTCTATCTTTTTAATATAAAAAATAAGGACCCAGACCATTGTTCATCTTACCGCCCCATTTTATGACTTAATGCTGATATTAACACAAATACAAACACTATAGATATAGACAGGCCTATATATATATATATGTATCATTTTTATTTAGCATTTTAAGAGGCCCTGTGCTTTAATTTGAAGAGGTCTATCATGAGTTTTTGTCTGCCTAAGCAGAAATGCCCCCTAATGGCAGATCTTTGCCAAATTTGGTACAGAGTATCAGAGCGGCATGCTAAACAAGCATCACAACTTTCATATTGATAGCAATTACTGCGGCATATTGACTGGAAGAGGTATAAAAATGTACTTAAAATTGACATTTTTTAGGATATTAATGCGACCGTTTAAGGATATAGGTAATTTTGGTCCATCTATTTAGCAATTGTGTGACGTTCTCCACAAGGGGGTCATAATTAACTGAAATCATTTTGTCAATAGTTGGGGTAATTTTGACACCTAAATAAGTAAAACCGTGTTTTGACACAGTAAATGGTGTAGGGATCGGGGGACTATTCTCATTTTCTTTCAAAAACATTATCACTGATTTACTATTGTTTATTTTATAGCCTGAAAAGTTACCAAATGTTCTCATCAACTTCAGCAGGCCAGCTAGAGATTTCTCCAATCTGGAACTAAATAAAATGATGTAATTCGCGTACAGCGAAATACAAAGTTCGCGGATTGCCATAGCAAGTGGCTCAATAGCCAGGACGAAGAGTAAGGGAGAGAGAGGGCAGCCCTGTCTCGTTCCTCGGTTAAGCCTAAATGGTGTTGACACAAGTCCATTAGTTAGTATTTCGGCTTTTGGGTTGGATTACAGAAGCTGGACCCATCTGAGAAAATTCACACCCAGACCAAATCTATGCACGACATCAAATAAGTCCTGCCACTCTATCCTGTCGAAGGCCATCTCTGAATCCAGTGACAGGACAGAGTGATTTGATTTAAGAATGAGTAGTGATTGGGGTAAGGACGTCTTTTATGCACTGAAGCAATTCTTTTCTGGTCAGGGGGTGAGAGGTGTCAACACCGGTGGATCTGTCCAATTCCGGTTGGAGTGTACAATTAAAGTCTCCACCCATGATAATTTGGCCAGGCAAAGCAGCTAACAACAAGAAAAGCTGTCTAAAGAAGGTAGGATTATCTATATTTGTCACATATACATTGACCAAATTTATTTTGACTGAAAGAAGTTCACATTCAATAATAAGGTATCTGCCAAGCTCGTCTTCAGTGACACGTATAAGCTTAAAGGGCACAGTTTTGTGTATAAGAGTTGTTTCCATAAGTTTTGGTCAGGTGCATCCCGAGGTGCTACCTACCCAGTTTCGTGCAGATCAGTTGCACGGCCTAAGACGAGTTTGAAAAAGTTGGTTTTACGCATTGCGTGATACTGCGAAAAATGTTCTTAGCGGAAATGGCCATGGCCTATATATCACGTGATTCAGGGTAATTCAAGGAACACGTGGATGTAAGGTTTTCTAATGTGCGATGTGTAATGTGGGACCCATTGTTCATCTACCCTGTAAATTAAAAGTTGCTAACATTAGTATGAGTGAATCCAAACGTGGGTCCCATGGACCACGCCCATTTTGACCAATCAGTACCCCACTGTAGGGGTGGCCTCAGGAGTCGCCCCAGATGGTCACCTTCAAATTATGTAAAAATCGGATGCGCTGTTCACGAGATATAAACTTATTGTACTTGTAGTGCCCCCTAGTAGCCAGTTTTTGTAAAATGTGTGGGGGACCTCCAGAGGGTCATGGCAAACAAGAATCTAAAGTTTTGCGTTAATAGCATTTATTTTGGTCGAGATATGGCAAAGTTGGTGTTTTCATACTTAGCTTCACAAATTTGTTTGTCCCGTAATTTGCAATTATTATCCTATAAAAATTCTTTACAAAAAATTGTGTCAGGTCGGTCTAGAGATGCCACCTGCCAAATTTCATGCAGATCGGTCGCACGGTCTAGGAGGAGTTTGGCAAAGTAGGTTTTTGATAAATAGCAATTTTTCATGCATAAAAGTTTAGGCAGAAATGGGTGTGGTCTATATCAGGAGATTCAGTTGGATCCAGGGAACACAAGGATATAGGTTTTTTTCAATGTGCGATGTACAGTTTGGGAGTTATATAGTTTTCTGCTGTAGCGCCACCTAGTGGTGGAAGTGGGTCAATTGTTGCGCCTGAGGTCCTTGCAGGGTTCTGGACCAGTCCGTAAAACATTGCACCACCCCACCATGTACGGTTTAGGCTGTAGTGGGAGGTTTAGGTGGAGAAGAAAAAGAAATGTAAAAATAGAATCCTTAGGAAAACGATAGGGTTCCACAACCCTGCTGTGTGAACCGCGTAGTTTTGCTACCACGGTTCCTACAGCCTTGGGCTTGGACCACTAATAAAAATCTTAGCAAAATCAATAGGGTTCCACAGCTCTGCTGGATATGTGAACCACGTTGCCTTGCCTTGCCATGCCCCCTCGGGCTTGGACCCCCATAAAAATAATCTTTACGAAAATAAGCCCCAAATAAAAATCTTAGCGAAATCAATAGGGTTCCACAGCCCTGCTGTGTGAACTGCATCGCTTTGCTACTGTGGTTCCCAGTCCCCTCGGGCTTGGACCCCTAATTATTATTATTATAATAATAATTTATAATATCTGTGAGATGGTTTCATCAAGAGGCATGGCCAGCAGTACATTTTCTTTGTCAGCCAGATAACTTTGTCATACCAGGAGAGCTGAAAAGACCTGTTACTTTGCCCTATCTTTTGCACTAAATCAATTTTAGGTGTTTATCTGCCCTGCTGTTTAATTCTAAGTTACTACTCGTAAGGAAGACTTTCAATGGCTTTGCCAAAATCAGGTCGACAATATTAGCATTGTCTGGCATCGTGGGCAGTTTGCTAGCTGGCTAGTTCACCCCCACAACACTAGCCTAGCCTACTATATGAATGAATGAACAAACAATCTAACAAAACGATATTAAGCTTGAAGGAGGAAATGTGGGAATTAGGTTAAACTGAAACAAGGAATGTGGTGTATAATTGTATGAAATGTATGATGGAAATTGGCTAGCAATTTCGCCAAGGCAAGCAAAGTTTTGTCTTTCAACGACACTTGCAAAATCCGCGATGGGACTGAGCTGTGAGCTTGAATAGCTTCGGCAACTTGTTATAGTACAAAATTGCTGTCAATCAAAAGGAGAAGCAGGCTCTCCAATCATCACGTAGAAGCCCTGTTCTGTACATTTTATTGGGGTCCAGAAATGTCCCTGAAATTGGGAAACAGTCTGACAAAAGGCTCAATACTAAGCAAACATTTACAAAATGTCAAACAGAGTTCAATATGACCCAGACAAATGGGAAACACACTGACAAAAAAGGTCATTACTATGCAAACATGTACAATGTGTCCAACACTACACTTTTATTGTGAAGAATTGTATGTTATGTCTCATTAATTTCAATAAAGAATTTTGATGTTAAATCTACTTGATATCTTTGTGAACTGTGCGGATAGTCGATTGTAAATTAACCCTTTGAACTCTGCAATAGAGATCCTTCAATGCCTACATTAGTATTTTAGCTTATTGTGATGTCATTTCTTCAAATAGTATCTTCAAATGTTTAATATCCCTTAAATCAGTACAACCTAAGCTAAAAGGATATGTACAGTAAGTCAATAAACCATAATAATTAAACCCTAACCCTAATAAAACAAAAGTCGGACATTTGTTTTAAAATGTTCCTAAATAAACTCACAAAACATTGATCCGGAAGATTTCTAAATGTAGAGACAAAATCAATCCAAGGCCAGACTCTTTACACACACACACACACACACACACACACACACACACACACACACACACACACACACACACACACACACACACACACACACACAGTCTAACCAGGACTCAACATAAACTCTTCAAAGCTGCCAGCTTGGCAACCAAGTATGTAGTTTTGATTACTGGCTCCAGTGGTCGCTTCATTACAAACTGCCTATTATTAAGATATAAGAATGGTTAGTTTTACAATCAACATTTGGATTTATTTGTGTTTTACCTTTGTAATTTAATTTGGATTTTACATTTCATACAAATTCTTAAAAACAGTACACACTACAGAGTACACACATCTATAACTCATAACTAATCTATAACTTCATTTCTTTCCATAATGGCTTATTTGCAAACACCTCAGTATTAGTCTGCCTTTTCTTACATGCCAGGTGCTCTGCAGATCTCCTCTTTGCTAGGATGCTAATGGAGGCCCGACAATGTTAACAAGCATTAGAGAGGACACATTTTCAATTCTCAGCAGGGAACGTAAAGGTGCAACAATTGTGTTCATTTCGAAAAAAACTCTCACATTCTGCACCGCTTACAGCAGTTTCAACAACATGTCTGAGTGTTAGAAGTGCTGTAGTCATGGGTTGACTGGGGTCACTTTTGAAATCCCTAAAGCTAGCCTTCATGCCAGCAAAACCAATACTAAAAAGATCGCAAAGCTCCCTCAGTCCATGTTCCCCATACATTTGAGGTAAAGGAGAGGGCCAAGTTGTTTTGTTAAGAATGTTCACCTTTTGAATCAAGGACTCTTCCTCTGTCACCATTCTGCCTCCATGTTGGATGACTTTCTGGCCTCTGTCACTGTGCAATTCTATGCCATTGAACAACCCATCCATCACTGCGTCACATGCTTTCTTATAGAAATGACCACTCTCAGGTTCTCTACTCATTGAATTAAAAACCTCGATCTGCCTCTTGATGACAGTTACTGACTGAGACAGTGTAATGTCTCTGTTCTGCAGAGCCTCAGAGAGATCTTTGAGTTCTTCGAGTGCATCCATCATAAGTTCAAGGTTCTTAACAAAACCAAAAGAATTTTACTTTGTTACTAAGCCCTGATACATTCTCTTCTCATTGGAGCTCCTCTTAAGATCTTAATTTGAAGCTGTGAGATGATTGTATAGCGCTGCATACATTGTCCAAACAGCTTTAACTGTACAGAATGATGACGCCGCCCACCTTATCCCCAAGACTCTACCTATCCTTCTCAGACAACTGCCTACTTTGGTTACAGCAGTCTCAAGTTCTCAGACATTCTTTGGCGATTGATTATACAAGCAGAAAAGCTTGTCTAGAAATGATGAGAAATGATTGGTTTCGGTACAATGTTTTACTGCGTCTGACACTGACAACTCTAATCTATGGTTAAAGCAGTGCCAACCAATGAGGCCAGGGAACTGACTTTTGAGTTTTGCGAACACGCCATTCTTTCTGCCCAACATAACGGCAGCTCCATCTGAGCAGAAACCTACCATGCATTCTTTTAGAAATGCTTCATCAAGACCATGTTTCTGAAGACAGTTAAGTAGGTCGGCTCTAATCCCATCTGAAGTGATGCTCTCTAGCTCAAGCAAATCTAAAAAGAAGGTCAATGGATCTGAATAATGGACAGATGTCCTGAGGTACACAATCAGGCAGGACCTCTTGCTTAACGAGGTGCTCTCATCTAATGTTTTGTCTTGTTGCTTTTTAAGTATACTTTCAGCTTTTTTATGCTTTTGGGAAACACTATGTTCATAATTTTTTTTCAAAGATTTTATTTGTTTTGCAGTCGTGTTACCATAATGGCCAACCAGACAATTTTGCCATTCACTTGAGAAGGTGTACCTGAGTTTACCAACTCCGAGTGATCTTGAAATGGGTGGGTCTTACAGAAGTATTCATACTGGTTTACCTTCCAGCAGTCTGGCAAGTTGTGACAGGCTCCACCTCCTGCTCTAGTGTCCTGCCCCATGTCCACAGCTCCAATGACCTGCCCCATGTCCACAGCTCCAATGACCTGCCCTATTTCCACAGCTCCAATGACCTGCCCCATGTCCACAGCTCCAATGACCTGCCCCATGTCCACAGCTCCATTGGTACAGTCACTACATGTATTACAATAGGCAAATCATTTTTAACAAATTCTCTGCACTTGCAGAGAAGACAATTGTGTGCATTATTAACACAAGGGCAAGTGGTAAATTTGTATTTGTATTTTCCTATAGCCTAGCCTAACTTGATAAACATTTGAATAATAATGGGGTAAGGAACCACATCCTGGGTGAAATAATGTTCAGATCAGACTACTAGAAGGCAAGGAATCGAAATAATTGAATTGCAATACTTAATGACAAAAATAATTTCCACCTCTTTACCTCTTCACGTCTCCTCACTTCTGACACCCTGTCCAGTGTCATTTCCACCAGTCTTTAGCTCCCCTCTACATATGAGGGGAACTTCAAGAGGAAGAATGCTTAATGTCAATGTTAATGATGATGCTTAACTCATGTTAGTATAACAAACCTAGAAGCAGATCATATCTTAGTCATCTTAACTTTAATATTAATAGAATGTTGATATCAATTAAATCATCTGGTAAGTCTACTGAGTACATCAAAAGTATTAGGAAAATATTCTTCAAATCAAAAGTCATCATCATAATCAATATGCAGAATAGCTCCTTTGAAAGTGTTATATTATTCTAGAAAATTATGTATGAAAATTGTATTTTCTGTATCAAGTAAGAGCATTTCAATATTGTATTTTATTAACGTGGAGTCAATTTAGTTAGACACTTTGTATACTACTGTAGATTAGTAGTATAAGTACAACTTCATATCGTTTTTTTATGTAAAAAGTAATTGTATCATATAAATGTAGTACAGTAAAAAGTACAATATTTCCCTCTGAGTTTTGGTGGAGTATGAGTATACAGTGAAGGCAATACTTGATTAAAGTACAAGAATGTTGACATGCAGGCTGCAATTTGTTAATGTTTCACCTCTAACTGGAACATAATTGTGTAATAAAAGTGTTTACTTCACCATGTTGATCAAACGTGTATTTTAGGTATCATGATTTTCAGATGCCACGCTGCTTGATAAGGGTCTCTCTCAACTGGAAAAGAGGGGCGGAACTTGAAGGGTCATGCAGGCGTAGACGTACTCTCTTGTGGCGCTTTGATAAACTATATAAAGAGTGAATATCTTCCTTTACTGACAGTCATCAGCAGGTTGTTCTTCTCTGTGTCGGCCAATCATCACCTCAGTAAAGGTAATTATATTTCAATTTATTATGACAATTTAATTGAGAGGACATTTAATATTTTGAGAACACTTTAAATATTAATCTAAATATTAAACCATATTTATATTAGCCTATATAATACACTTATAACTAGAAAATACCATTTTCTGCTCCCTAATACCAATTCCGATCTCGGAACTTGCTTATTGGCCGATACCGAGGACAGATCACATACCAGTGTGTCATATATTTTATTATGTTTTAACAACTGTATACTAATATCCCTGTATCCAGTTTGACAGTCAGTTATAACGGAAAAAGAACATACATATGGTATCGGATCAGTGCATAAACTCCAGTACTTCCCGATAGCGATACCAGTGTTTTAAGGCCTATTAGAGGTGATACTGGTATAGTATCGGAACATCTCTACTTATAACTAGCAGGATACTTTAATTTGATAAATGGCTCACTGATCCCAGTCAGTAATTGTCTCCATTTATGTCCTTGTCTGCAGTATGTTGACTTTGTTTTACGTCTTTCCACAGATGGCATCAGGCTTTCCGTTTGTTTTGTTGCTCTGTTTGTCCATCGGACTGTTGGCTCCATCTGTAAGTAAAAACTGTGCAACTCTTAATTTAAAAACAACTCTATGTGTTACATATGAAGTATAATGTAGTGGTTTCCCAACCTGTAAGATAATGAGACAGTTATTAAATAATGTTACTAGTTTTAATGTAGGCTGAGTGCAAACTGTAAGCTGAAACATTAGATAAGTTTGTTCTGTGAAGCTCTTTGGGCTGCATGTTTGTATCAAAGGTGCTATATAAATAAAGTTGAGTTGAGTATTCCTGTAATTGCACTGCTCGTGTTTAATACCTCTTTCTGTGATCACAGTGTTATGGACAAACCTCCGGCTCAGGTCAGTACAGTATCTCTGGCTCGTTGCTCTGATTGTATTTGACTTGTTTGTTCATATAATGTCACGTAGGGTTTTATATTTTTTGTTGTGTGTGCGCGCTTCCTTCCTCTCTTCTCCATGTTGGTTTGTCTTAGGTTTTTCAACTTTCTCAAGTTTTCAGTAGACCATGATGTTGCAAAATATAAGATCTTAATTCAACCAAAGACCTGAGTTACTCTGCAGAGGAACTGAAGACTCTAGCATGCCAGTCATTTTTACATTTGGGAGAATGGAGTCAATATCAGTACATCACACGTTTAACATTAGGTACCACATAGGGCCATTGACCTCCCTGTCCCTGGACGTAAGCTCAGATGTTAAAGGAGAATTCTGGTCGATTTCAACATGTAGCTCTGTTGTTTGTAAATTTGGAGTGCTGTCAGTAGCAAGAAAAACGGAAACAATCAGTGTTGCCTACACTGTGTTATCCTCCTGCTACCGTTAGCACCCGGGAGGCTGAAACAGGGCAAGTTTTAAACCTACTTTTAGCCTCTTAACATGTTTGAAATGTCATTATAAGTGCCTACCAAGGTTCGTTAACGAAAATGAACGAAATAACGAAAACTAGGTGGGAAAAAATAAAAATAAAAACGAGGCATTACAAAAAAAAATGATAACTACCTAAAACTGTAATGTCTGTTTGGAAAACTAACCAAAAAAAAAATTAAATGATTGAGTAAATGTCCTTAGTTTTCGTTTTTATCAATGTCTTTCATGGAGCAAATAACGTTATATATATTTCAGAGTTGACATTTACGACCATAGACCTGTTTTATACAGTCTATGCCGTAGACCGGTGTGCTTTCACTGGCACCCCAATAGCTGCTGGTTAAGGTTAATATGTGTATTGCTTTTTTATTAATAAGGGAAAAAATTCCACTAATTAACCCTGACAAGGCACACCTGTGAAGTGAAAACCATGTCAGGTGACTACCTCATGAAGCTCATTGAGAGAACACCAAGGGTTTGCAGAGTTATCAAAAAAAGCAAAGGGTGGCTACTTTGAAGAATCTAAAATATAAGACATGTTTTCAGTTATTTCACACTTTTTTGTTAAGTAAGTAATTCCATATGTGTTCATTTATAGTTTTGATGCCTTCAGTGAGAATCTACAATGTAAATAGTTATGAAAATAAAGAAACACATTGCATGAGAAGGTGTGTCCAAACTTTTGGCCAATACTCTATTTGTAAAATTGTATGATGTTTTTGTTGAGTTATTATTACACAATACTTTTTCTGAAATTTTTTTAATCTTGCCACTGCCACTAAAACTAAGCATTTTCAAAGAATAAAAACTAAACTAGCAAGCCCACGTTAAAACTAATTAAAACTAAACTGAATTTAAAAACAAAAAGTCAAAACGAAATAAAACAAAAAACTAATGACAAATGCAAAACTATAATAACCTTGGTGCCTACCCATGTGAAGTGATTCCTCCCAAGTGAACACAGTGATTCTGAATGCAGTACATGTGAAAGAAATACATAAAAGTTGTGCTAATTCAGCTCTGTTTAGTTCCGGTGTTCAGACGGCAGTAAGACGAGTGCTTACAAACTACAACACAGAAAAGACACACAAAAATATTTATTAATGTAATGATTAAATAAGGTAGTGTCTCCAAACCTTACCTCAATTATAATTTGTATCCTGGTAGTTATACTGCAGCACTTTTAAAAAATAAGCAGTTAGAATCACTGTGTTCACTTGAAAGGAATCACTTCACATGAAGGCACTTGTAATGACATTTTGAACATGTTAAGAGGCTAAAAGCACGTTTGAAACTTGCCCTGTTTCCGCCTCCTGGGTGCTAACGGTAGCAGGAGGATAACACAGTGTAGGCAACACCGATTATTTTCGTTTTTCTCGCGACTGACAGCACTTCAAATTTACAAACAAATGTGCTATGTGTTGGAATCGACCAGAATTCTCCTTTAACTTCCCGTAAATCTGCTCTTGACTGATTGCATCACACGGAAAGATATATTACGTCTTGATAGGGATTAGGGAGAAAAAAATGATGTTAAATTTTTGAAGAAAGGATGGATCTAAATTATCTATATAATTATTAATAATACAAACAGTAGACATGCAACACTGCCTCACAGAAGTTAAAAAAACAAAAGCCAGTTTGCTACGGACAGGCAGAGGTCGATCAACTTCACATGCTTCACTCAGTCTGCTGCCGGCCGGCACAATGAAGGTCTCCTCCCTCCTTTATCCAGGGAGCTGAGTGAGCACAAGCAATAACCAACCAAGCTGGAGAAGGGAGGGAGGAGGCACACACACACACACAACAGAAAATACAAACTGCTACGTAACAAGAATCTAACGTTCTTTTTTTTCCAACATTGTCTTGAAGTTCACTGCCCTCCTGGTTGGACTCAGTTCGGCTCTCGCTGTTTCAGTTTCAACTTCGAGGCAAAGAGATGGATCGATGCAGAGGTACAGCAGATTTATCGAGACTGTCCTGACCTATATTTAGGTTTCTAGTGGCGGTGTCCTCTAGTGGCCATAGTAGTTATGACTTGAGCAAAAAATAAATCACTTTACTTCCTGCTTTGCTGGCGTCATAACTACTATGGTGATTAGAGGATACTTATGGGACTCTTTGCAGGAGGACCGTTTCTAATAGTATTAATACTTTGTTACAGTAAAAGGCCTGCATTGTCCAAAGGTATGTCAGTATAAAGATGAGATGTCCTGAGATTGCATCTGTTAAAATTGTGATTAGGTTTATGTTTTATTCTTAAATGTTTTTAACAGGGGCGTTTCCAGGACTTGAGTAGATTCGGGGCTTAGCCCGGACCCATTTAAATAAACTGAATGCAATGCAAAACAGCAATTGGCTTGCCCAGCTTGTTAATAGTCAGTGTGTGTTACTTTTAGCTGACCAGTATGCAGATGTTATTTAGATGGCACTACTATGTGGCCTAATTATAACTGGCCTGGCAACCCAAAGCCCAGGGTTTTTATTTATTTATTTTTTTTCCTTTTTCTGAATTAATTTATGCAGGAAATATCTTTATATAAAGGGAAACATAGACTACAATCCAAATATAATGGAATATTTAGCAATAAGGCTCTCTGGCATTATGTATTGCGTTCATCTATTCATTTTCCTGTAGATCGGCTTTTCTAATTATATCTGAGTCAGCACATATAGCCTAGGCATCATTTACTCTTCCCTCCTCTTTTGCGTCCTTTGTTGGGGAAGTAACTTCCTTAAATGTGCATATGACAATCATTCACCTCAATGATACATTCATTCATTTAAATGTATTAATAAACCCCTGGACTGTCATATTTCAGATGTGTTAGAGCAAGATTTCTGCTCATGTTCCAAACTTTGTGCACACTTTGTTCTCTGAGATTTGTAGGAGTCGTGATATTTTGAGAAAAATAAAGATAAAAGAATAAAGTCACTATAGTTCAGAAAATAATCCACCTGCACCATAGTCTGCTGTGCATTACGTGATTGCAGTGGAGATGGCGCAGTGTATATGGATATGCCTTTGTTGTGGGGGACCTGGGTTCGAATCCCACTGCGATACATCATCAATGTGTCCCTGAGCAAGACGCTTAACCCCTAGTTGCTCTAGAGGCGTGCAACCTCACATATACAGCAATTGGAAGTTCTTTGGATAAAAGAGTCCGCTAAATTATATGTAATGATGGCTCTGCTGATACGGTAGACCTCAGACCGTCTGATAGACAAAGAGTCCTGTTTGAGACGCTGGTCTCTGAATGAGCGAAGGTTTAGGGAAGTGGCTGTGCGCTGCTCATCTCTATTTTTAACAGCGAGAGTGGACACTAAAAGCGACCCAACGGGTCTGCTTCAGAGCTCCGAGTGTTTGAGTCTGAACCACAGACTGGAAACGTCACGTCACGGGAACTTAAAACTAAATCATTTTTTGTGTTGATCGACGTATTAGAGTTGGCTTCAATTTCTCTGAAATTACACCTTTCACAGCTTTTCTCACTTAGAGACGGTTGCTAGGTGATAGCAACAAATACGGCATGATGGTCAGACTCCGCACGTAGCTGCCCGTTCTATTCGCCTTGGGAAAATAAACTGGACAAAGTTACAGTTCTACCGTGAGTTCTACCACAAAGAAATAAGGCAACTTACGATTGTGGGGGTTTACATAGGCTATTGTCCGGTTTTATATTTGTCAGTCAACTTTTCAAAATACTTTCGGGGCTACACTCAAAATATTCTGATGCCGCCTCTGGTTTTTAATCTATTATATTGTCTCCATTAGCACTTCTGCAAGTCCACCGGTGGGAATCTGGCTTCAGTCTACTCAGAAGAGGAATATGTATTCCTCAAAACCTACATTAACCAAGTGAGCGGTGAAAACAGACGGACCTGGATCGGAGGCTTTGACTCAGTGAAGGTGAGACTTTCATCATCACAGGAAGTGATGTCACTTGTCTCTCGAGCTATCGAGAAAATTAAATTTGATGAAAGAAATAAAAAACAGAAAGAGGAAATTACTTAAAATAAAACAACAACAAAGGATCCTATTTTGATTTGACTTTGAACCAATCTTTCTCCTCCAGGAGGGCCTGTGGATGTGGTCTGATGGATCCACATTCGACTACAAAAGCTGGGGCACTGGGCAACCTGACAACATTGACGGAGTTGAGCACTGTCTTGAGATGAACTATCAGGGTAAAAAAATACAACATATAAAACATTTTGTCTTCTAAAAAACATGATGATGCAACAATGACCTCTAAACTTAAAGCAGGTGGTCATATTTTCCAGTCTGAAAGATAAAAAGTTAGACATTAAAACTCTGGAAAATCTCTCTACAGACAACTGGAACGACGATTCGTGTGCCAACGTATATCCTTTCATGTGCTCCAAGAACCTGTGAGGCCTCCCACCATCATGATCTCACTACAGCTCGTCTATAATCTCTATCATTGATTCACTTTCAGTTTGTTCTGCAGACAGAAACAGCTCTCTGCTGACAGACTCACTTTCACTTGTTTACTATCTGAAGAGTTAGGAAACGGTTCACAACTGACTCTCTGAGCTGGACAAAAACATAATCAGTTATTGGACTTTTAATCTAGTAATAACACAAAATGAAATACAGAAAACATTCAAATACTCTGACATCTTTTCCATCTTAGTTTACTGAATATTGTCAGCGCTGTCCAAAGGGAACAACATCCACCTACCAGACATGAGTGGTGACGATCTTCTCATAAAAAATGTCCAAATAGAAAATAAAAGTCCAAATGTTGTCTGATACAAGAGGAATTTCTGATGTGTTGTGTTCTTTATTCATCTGTTTTCCTTCACTTTATAAACAATAAGCATTAAAAATAAAAGACATATTGTCATAAACAGTGTCTGGTCCTGACTTATTGACTCTTGATTTCTTTAAAGTGACAAATAGTTATATAATTGTGAATAATATGTTATTGCTTTTCTTAGATAATTAAAATAATTAGAATAATAACAAGGTTAAAGGTGCCCTGCCACATGTATTTCATTACTTTGTGGTGATGTCTGAGGTTCTACCATGGACTCTGTAATATTTTTTGTGTTTTACCTTGTTTCAAACGTGGTATAGAAAGCCTGCAGGAAGACTCAGCTCAATTTGTGCCAGTTCTCATCAGAGGTGGGTAGAGTAGCCAAAAATTGTACTCAAGTAAATGTAATGTTACTTCAAAATAATATGACTCAAGTAAAAGTAAAAAGTAGTCATCCAAATAATTACTTGAGTAAGAGTAAAAAAGTACTTGGTGAAAAAACTACTCAAGTACTGAGTAACTGTTGAGTATCTGATTTATTTAGCATTTTCAATGTAAGCTTAGCAGTTGTGCTAATGCTGGTGTTGAAGCAGCTACTACAGCGGCACAGCCCCAAACATGTCAGAAATTTAGGCACATTTTGAGGAATCCGCCTTTAGATTCTTATTTTTTTCTCTCCTGTCATTTCTCTGCACCTCCCTTGCGTTTTGCGCATTAGCCACAGAATGATGAAAATAAAAAATAATAAAAACACACGTACAGATCAGTGATTTAGGCTAAAAAGTACATCGAAGCACAACACTTAATTACAAACATAGCAGCATAAGACAATTAAGATGCCGGGAAGGCCAATGTAAAAAGATGAGTTTTGAGCCTGGCTTTGAATATTACAGTTGAAGGGGCATTTCTGATGTCAAGTGGCAATCGGTTCCACAGCTGAGGGCCAGCAACAGAAAAGGCTCTGTCACCTTTTTGCTTAAGCCGGGACCGTGGAACGTGGATGCTAAACTTCCAGGATAACTATTACAGCTTGTGTCTCAGGGCCAGGAGGCGTGGCCATAGTGGGATTCGTACATTTGCGGCCCAGAGTGGGGAAGGGGGTTCCTGGATTTGATTGGGTCAGGCCAGTGCCAATAAAGAAAATTAACGAATGGACCGCTGTGAGTTCTTTATGGGCCGGCGCATAATTACTCTAGTAAAGTATAGATACCCAAAATTTCTACTTAAGTAAGGTAACAAAGTATTTGTACTTCGTTACTTGACACCTCTGATCTTGATTCGTAGTACAGGCCTCTGGGGTTTTCCTCCTCGTCTGTGTCTGCATTGCCTTTATGACTGTAAAGCTAACCCGTCCCGTCCATGCCGTCCGGCCGCTGAGATTGAGTAGGGTCACGTGACAAGACTGCACAACTACGTTTGATTGGTAAAACACAGTCACGTGGTAGAGCTTTTAGCAGAAGTCTCTCTCTCTCTCTCTCTGTCAAAATAAAACATTAAAATGAGGCATACGCGGGGGGAATACGAACAATGACGCGTAGAATACTAAAGAGGTAAAAAAAAAGTAACAAGCTCATTGTAGCCTAATGTAGCGGAGTAAGAGTACAGTTTCTTCTTCACAAATCTATTCAAGTAAAAGTAAAAAGTAGTCATCCAAATAATTACTTGAGTAAGAGTAAAAAGTACTTGGTGAAAAAACTACTCAAGTACTGAGTAACTGTTGAGTATCTGATTTATTTAGCATTTTCAATGTAAGCTTAGCAGTTGTGCTAATGCTGGTGTTGAAGCAGCTACTACAGCGGCACAGCCCCAAACATGTCAGAAATTTAGGCACATTTTTGAGGAATCCGCCTTTAGATTCTTATTTTTTTCTCCTGTCATTTCTCTGCACCTCCCTTGCGTTTTGCGCATTAGCCACAGAATGATGAAAATAAAAAATAATAAAAACACACGTACAGATCAGTGATTTAGGCTAAAAAGTACATCGAAGCACAACACTTAATTACAAACATAGCAGCATAAGACAATTAAGATGCCGGGAAGGCCAATGTAAAAAGATGAGTTTTGAGCCTGGCTTTGAATATTACAGTTGAAGGGGCATTTCTGATGTCAAGTGGCAATCGGTTCCACAGCTGAGGGCCAGCAACAGAAAAGGCTCTGTCACCTTTTTGCTTAAGCCGGGACCGTGGAACGTGGATGCTAAACTTCCAGGATAACTATTACAGCTTGTGTCTCAGGGCCAGGAGGCGTGGCCATAGTGGGATTCGTACATTTGCGGCCCAGAGTGGGGAAGGGGGTTCCTGGATTTGATTGGGTCAGGCCAGTGCCAATAAAGAAAATTAACGAATGGACCGCTGTGAGTTCTTTATGGGCCGGCGCATAATTACTCTAGTAAAGTATAGATACCCAAAATTTCTACTTAAGTAAGGTAACAAAGTATTTGTACTTCGTTACTTGACACCTCTGATCTTGATTCGTAGTACAGGCCTCTGGGGTTTTCCTCCTCGTCTGTGTCTGCATTGCCTTTATGACTGTAAAGCTAACCCGTCCCGTCCATGCCGTCCGGCCGCTGAGATTGAGTAGGGTCACGTGACAAGACTGCACAACTACGTTTGATTGGTAAAACACAGTCACGTGGTAGAGCTTTTAGCAGAAGTCTCTCTCTCTCTCTCTGTCAAAATAAAAACATTAAAATGAGGCATACGCGGGGGGAATACGAACAATGACGCGTAGAATACTAAAGAGGTAAAAAAAAAGTAACAAGCTCATTGTAGCCTAATGTAGCGGAGTAAGAGTACAGTTTCTTCTTCACAAATCTATTCAAGTAAAAGTAAAAAGTATAGTGATTTAAAACTACTCCTAGAAGTATAATTTTTTCAAAAACTTACTCAAGTAAATGTAACGGAGTAAATGTAACGGAGTAAATGTAACTCGCTACTACGCACCTCTGGTTCTCATTACTATTCAACGAGCTAAGCTGCTTGACTGTGATCGGCTAACAGCTAGCCAATGAGAGTCTATCAGCATCCTTTACCCAGCACAACTGGGCGAGCTAATGAATAGCAATGAGCTCAGGCAACACCACGTCAGACTGACCAGCTTTTGTGATTGGCCTGATTTCTCTGCTTATTTCTTTTCAGTGGCTAGAGCTGACAGAGGAGGTAGCAGTTCATTTTTATATTCACCACATAACACAAACAGTGGATGTGCACCTTTAAGATACTTATCCAATATGCAAATAAACCCATTGATGAATAGATTAAATAATAACATAAAGTTTATTTTAAAGGGTTGCATTTCTTTTTCTTTTGAGTCATGAATTTTCTCTTAAGGGATAAAATTACAGTTTTGTGTGTGACCACCGGGTGCAGCATTGACACAGGAAATGCTTATAGAAATCAACAGCCACATTAACAGGTGTGTGGCAAGGGGGAAGGTAAACAGCTTTTTACCATGTCAGCAGTATTGTTTGATTTGTGTTTAACTGTAGAGATAATTGAAACTTATCTGAGATGAAATGGACAACCCTGAAATATACCTGTGCTACACACTCAAAACTTCTAGGTCAAAAATAACCCATAATGGGTTATTGTTTATGTATAAGAAATTATATTATGATATTGGTTGTCAGTCAAGTATGCAGCTACAACACAGTCAGTATCAGTCCAAATCAGATGTGAGTTTCTCAAACTGTCATTATGTCTCTATGTTTTGAGCATTCTTCACCAGGCCCTGTAGTAACATGAGCTGTGTAATGCACGTTGTCAGGTTTCATGCAGTCAATAGATACAAATTTGCAATTAATTGCGAGTTAACTATGACATTAAATAAATAAATAAATAAATAAAAATTAATGCAATTAATCGCGATTAAATATTTTAATCGTTTGACAGCACTAGTGTTTTTCGCATTCTTTCCCGACTAACTGGGGTATGTGAGAGGCAAGGGGGTCATGGAGCATGTTAACCCAGGTTTAGAGCACTATCTTGGGCATGAGAGGTAGCATGGAAGCCATGGAGTTTTGTATTGAACCTTTTGTCAGTCCTTTTCCCAAAAGGCAGATGGAGCTTGACACCCCCAGCAAGATTTTGCGTGCATTGCAGTCGGGCTTGAAATGTCCTTAAGTCTCCCTAAAATCCCAGGCAATGTACTGTATGGCCATTGTCAAGCACATTGCCACCATGGTGCGTTTCTGACGTGTCCCTATAAGTGCCCATTCATTTTGACTGACATTAGCCCTATATTCCCTACACCCTCAAACAGCCCTTTAAACTTGTGGGGTCCAGCATTTTGGCCCCACAAAGCTGTCGTGACCCCACAAGTATACTGGACTCCTGGTTTTTGGACCCCACGAATATAGTTAAACAAGAACACACACACACACACACCTACAAGACACACACACAAAAACACACACACACCAGCACTGAGCCCACACGGAAGTGCTCCGCTTTCCCAAAATAGTGATGGAAATGTGTGGAGAGGCTCTCGAAGGTGTTGGTGCATGCCTAGAAGACACATTTCATTGTTGATGTATTATTAGGGCACCAAGCGCCAACAGCGGCAAAGGCCCTATTGAAACTGAAGGAATTCTTCTTTTTCCGGCAAATTAATTGCCTTTTTGTGGGGCTTAACATACTCAAAAACTGGTGAAAATGTACGTATTTTAAGGGTTTCGGGAATAGGCACACAAGAATGGCTCGCTAGCGCCCCCTACAAAACTGCCCCTGCAGTACGTTTAATGTAGACTAACAAAACATGCGACACATATGTAGCGTGTCAGGACGTATAAAAAAGCTCATTGGAGCCAAACCATTAACGCAGCAAGAAGTCCACCGTTTTGAATTGAAAGTTCGAAATTAGTGATTTCCACATGTCATACTTTAACAAACTCCTAGAGATTTCATCCAATCGACTTCAAATTTAGTCTGTGCCATCTTAAGACGTTAAAAGATGAAACTTTATTAAAAGAATTGTAATAGCGCAACAAATGCGCAAGTTATAGAGGACCAACTTCCTGTATGGGGCCATTGAAACAGGAAGTGGGTGTAACTTGACCAATTGGCTCGAACCTTTTCAGGATTCATAAAAGTCCAATCGTGAGGATATCTACAGGCTGATATTGACTCAAAGTCATAGCACCCCCTAGTGGCAACAGGAAGTAGGCCTAAAAGTCAAGGTCCTATACTTTAATGATCTTCTCCTAGAGATTTCATCCGATCTACTTCAAATTTGTTTTTGTGCCATCTCAAGACCTTTATGATAAAGTTATTAAAAGCTTGAGTTTTTGTCAAATGGTGTGGGCATGACGGCCATTTTGAGCATTTATTGATAAACAAAGAAGTTGTTGTAACTTGAGTGTACGTTGTCCAATTTGGCTGAAATTTCTCACGATTGACAAGAGTCCAGGCCTGAGCAAAAATTGACTTTTGGTTATAGCGCCCCCTGGTGGCATCAGGAAATCAGCCTTATATGACAAACATCATCTGATTTACATGAAGCTTAGAATGTGTGGTCCGCATGTGATACTGACCCGCCCCCTATACTTTAACCATGCCCACTTACTCAGGCCACACCCCCTTTCATAATTTGTGAACCTTTAAGGTAGACTCTTGTGAGAGGTATCATTGAACTCAGCAAAGAGTTCCTTTTTAATTGGTGACCATTTACCCCGCCCCATAAGCCACGCCCCCTTTAATAACTAATGACCCGTTTGATGTACACTATTGTGTGAGGTATCACTGAACTGAGCAGAGAGTTCTGTTTTCATTGGTCATGGTTTGGTCCGCCACGGCGCCGTTCTCAGCTAATGAACTGTATTACATAGAGTCTTGTGTGAGGTATCATTGAAGTCAGCAGAAAGTTCCTTTTCATTGGTGACGATATGCATGTCTGAGTGCCGCGCAAATGCACGGTTGCAAGGAGCATCGTCCGCCAGTAACCCCGACATGCTTGCAGCTTTAATATGTTTTTGTATTTCTTATGTTTGAACTTTTCACAAAAAACTAACACTTTACGATAATATGTGGCGGTTAAACTTGTTTTATATCAGAATATATGAATCAGAAACATCTAAAGCAACACTTTTTAAGACAAAACCGACAAGAAATAAACGCTAACTCAACTAGCCAACGGACTTGTTTACCCATAAGCACTTGGGATGTACTTCCAGTGTTTTAAAAGCTGTAATAGTCCATCGGAAAAATTGTGAAAACAGGGTTGATTTTTAGTTTTCACCTGGAAGGACAACACAAGGGTTAAGTACATTTTTAAGGTACTGCACGTGTTTTCTTCTTATGTTAAACAGCACTTTTTTAATTTATTTTTTCAAATGTTATAGAATTGAATAAAACACCCAAATTCAATGAAAGTAGTGAACTGATCATTTATTTTACCTGTGACGAGTAATAGTTGTATGGAACCATCCACGTTATTTTCTTTGACAATTTGGTTGAAAGAAACCCAAATTCTGATATAGAAACTTTTTGAAGGAAGGACAACAGGAGCGTTAAAATTCACTTCCCATGAGGCTTTGACAGTGCTTCTGTGGGTCAGATTAAATCAGTAACACAGACAGGCGGTTTAAACATTTACTTAGTAATTTCACTTTGTTGTTCCTTTCTTACAAAAGAGCAATGTGCTTTTAATGCTTCCCGTTAGACCAGCTAACTTTTAGTTTTTTCTGGGTCAAAATTTTAAATGAAAACTTATTTTTTCAACATTTTGTTATTCATTTTTGCCACTTGTCACTTCACCCAAAGTTTTTGTCCTTTTTTTGTCACTATTTCAAATGTTTACATAGCAGGTTGGTGTCGTGAATAGATATGCAGTTTTGTGTGTGACAACCGGGTGGAGCATTGACACAGGAAATCCTTATAGTCATAAACCGCCACAGGTACAGGTGTGTGGCAAAGGGGAGAGCAAACATCTTTTTACTGTGTCAGCGTGGAGTTTCAGTGGTATTGTTTGATGTGTTTGACTAGAAAGATGAATGGAAAAGAGCTGCAATTCTGATAAAGGAACAGGTGGTTGGCATCTGCATATGTTAATCACTTTAGCAGCTGGTTGGGCAGTTGTAAATAACCGTGGCAGCAGCAACTTTTGCTGAGTTTTGTCCTCCGTTCTCCAGTAGACTTGCAGTAACTCCGGTGACAACGATCTTCAAGCTCAGGCTCATTCACGGCAGGGGAAGAGTACGCACAGCAGGGCAAAGAGACATTTCATTGGTTATTTCCGAGCACACCCCAAGGTTTGATTGGCGGCCGTTTTACACGATTACAGCAGCTACTGATGACGGATGACTTTTTTGCACCTTTTTCAGCGCCCATAAGTTATTAATGCTGTCAGGAGTGTGTGAGAGTGGATCTCAGCTGTCCCATCCATTAAAGGCAAAAATGCCCAAAAAATTCTTAAAAAACAAACAGTGAACCAGTTAAACACCTTTAAGTGTAACATGTCCCTTTATACTTTATTATTACAAAACATAATGTGCAAAAAAGCTGATTCTGGTAGATGCAGGAAAAACCGGAGATGAGATGTAGGCCTACAGGACAACCTAAAATTCAGGACAGCTATGCTTGTTATTGTAAGTGCAATGATAAGTTAAAGTCCAATAAGTACTTTATCAAACCGTATGAATTTGTGTCCCAGGCCAGGATAGGAAATTAGCTAACAATGTTAAGATCAACAAGCCAATGACACATATGTTCAAATTTGATTAATTCAATAAATCATAATTTTTTTTTTTCTTAAATACACTTTAATATTATACCAACATTTGCAGCATCCTGAGCCTTTTTGGTAATGTTACTAGGAAAACTCAGCCCAGAGTAGTTTTATTCTCCCCAAAACAAGTTTCCTTTTAATTTTTAAAGAACTATACAAAAAAAAATTGCAACTTTGTTTTGCAACTTTCACTGTCTCTCGCATCTTCATTGAAACAAAAATACAAAAGACATCGCAACTTTTATCGAAATTTTTTTACAAAAGCTCTTGCTCTCTCAAATAAAGGCCACGAAATCCTGGAGGGACTGAGTAGCTTATGCAGGTTTTCACATCCTTAACTGGCTTGATCGATTAAAAAAAGTACAATATTTCCCTCTGAGATTTAGTGGCGTTTAGTATACAGTGAAAAAAGGGCAACAACCCTTTTAAAGTACAAGAATGTTGGCATGTAGGCTGCAGTGTGTTAATGTTCTACCTCTTATGTAGCCTGGAAATCCAGACACATTTCCAGGGCACCTCTAATGTAGTATAAAGAGCAGACATCTTCTATCAGTGACAGTCATCAGCTTGCTCTACTCTGTGTCATCTGCATAACAGTGAAAGTTAATAGTGTGCTTTGTAATAATATTGTATATCAATATTGTTATTCATCAACGTGGAGTCTATTTTAGATACTTCTTGTACTACTGGGTAGATTAGTAGTATTAGCACTACTTCACATCATCAGGTTTTTAATTTAAAGAGTAACTTTAAGTGTCTATAAATGTAGTACAGTCAAAATTAAAATATTTCCCTCTGAGATGTGGAGAAGTGGAGTAGAAGTATGAAGTAGCATAATAAGGAAATACCCAAGTAAAGTACAAGTATGTCAGCTACAGTTTGTTCATGTTCCAGAAGTTTTATATAACAAGTGTTTCCTTGTTCCTTTCCATAAGCACCACAGCAATCACACCACATCAGCAATTAAAACATGTTATTATGTTTCAATATTTGAGATTCCACGCCACTTGATAAGTCAAGTCAAGTCAAGTGAGTTTTATTGTCATTTCAACCATATACACTTTATGTAGTGATAAGATAAGGGTGTTTCTGTGGACTGGAAGACAGGGGTGTAAATTGAAGTGATCTTGCAAGCTGCAGACCATCTGGCGCTTTGATAAACTATATAAAGAGCAGATTTTCTATCAGTGACCGTCTCCGTTCTCCTTCTCTGTGTCAGCCAATCATCACCTCAGCAAAGGTAATTATACTTCACTTTTTTAAACATTTAATATTTATACATTTTAAATATGAATCTAAATATCAAACTATATCTATACTATATAACACACTTATAACTAACAGGATACTTTAATTTGATAAATGGCCCACTGATCACAGTCATTAATTGTCTGCATTTATGTCCTTGTCTGAAGTATGTTCACTTTGTTTAACGTCTTTCCACAGATGGCATCAGGCTTTCTGTTTGCTTTGTTGCTCTGTTTGTCCATCGGACTGTCGGCTGCATCTGTAAGTAAAAACTATGCAACTATTAATTAAAAAAAACAACTATATGTGTTGCACATGCAGTATAATGCAGTGGTTTCCCAACCTGTAAGCTTATTAAATCATGTTACTAGTTTTAATATAGGCTGAATGCAAACTGTAAGCTTTTCTTTGGGCTGCATGTTTGTATCAAATGTGCTACATAAATAAAGTTGAGTAGTCTTGTTATTAGACTGATAAGTCTCAGCTTTCAATATTTGTTAATAATAGTTGCACTCATAAATGTGCATTAAAAATTGTGAGCTGATAAACCAGTGCAACATGGACTATATTTGTATATAACATCAAAAAGCTAAATGCTCTTAACTGCCTGAGTTAGATGGTGATTAACACTTAACAGTAGAAAATCAGTCCCAGCATCTAGTGATGGTCAAATGAAGCTTCGCGAACCAGTGCCTTTACTTTCTGAGCTCACTAGATAGCGCTCTCTGTTCAACAAAGGGTTTGAAAAGCCATTGAATTGCCATTCATTTAACCTTTTTCTTTGAACAGAGAGCGCCATCTAGTGAGCTCAGAAAGTAAAGACACTGGTTCGCGAAGCTTCATTTCACCATCACTACCAGTCTCCCCAACCGTAAATGTCATTGGCTGTCAGAGTATTGTGTAATTTATAATAAATTGACATTTTTGTGATCACAGTGTTGTGAAGAAAATAAAACCTCCTGCCCAGGTCAGAACAGTATCTCTGACTCGTTGGGTTGCTCTGATTGTAGTCTTGCATGGCCAGCTCTATCTCCACAGTGCTGCGGAGGAACAATCCCGTAAATGAACAGTTGTTGATATGGACTAGTCTGATTGTTTTTGGCGTGTTTGTTCATACAGGGTCAAGCTCCCTGCCCTCCTGGTTGGACTCAGTTTGGTTCTCGCTGTTTCGCTTTCTACATCCAGACAAAGACCTGGTCCGATGCAGAGGTAAAGCAGTTCCATCTATCATAACACATGTATGCTTAATACCAATGTACTCTAATACTTTATTGCAGTAAAACTACTAATACCACACTGAAAAAATACTCTGTTAGAGTAAATGTCCTGCATTGAAAATATGTCAGTATCATCAACAAAATGTAGATAGTTAAAGTATTAATACCAGTAACTAATTAGCCTACATTTACTTTTCCTGTAATATAGTATTTTTACAGTGTGGTATTAAGTTTTACTTACTGTTTTTCTTGACGTTTTAAACTGATTATATTGTCTATATTAGAACTTCTGCATTGCCGCTGGTGGGAATCTGGCTTCCATCCACTCAGCTGCGGAAAATATATTCCTGAAAGAATTCATTCAACAAGTGACAGGTGCATACAAAAATTCCTGGATCGGAGGCTTTGACGTAGTGAAGGTGAGACTTTTATCATCACACAGTAAGTGATGTTGCTCTTCTCTCAGCCTGTTCTCATGAAGCATTCATACATGTAGCTGTGAAAAGTAAAGCTCTGTAATTGGTAAGTATTCCAGGTATTTATTACTGTCAGCTGCACACTGACTGCTGCTGTATAAGAGCGTGAAGATCTTCGTAGGGAGGAGGACGGGGGAGGGGGGATGTTTGTGTCCTAAAACACAGAGATTTCAAGAGGGGGAGCAGAGTTCATGTCCTGAAGAAGTTAAGGAGAAAACACAAGACTTGCAACCAAGAAAGAGGTGTTCATGTCCAGAGGCCTATACTATTTACATACGATTTCTTTCAGTTACCTAACCTAACAAGCGCGGTCCCGCATAACCTGTGCCGCATGTTTTATATGAGAGAGCAAATTATAATTCTACATAAATATGAAGAACACAGACACAGTTTTACAGGGAAAATCCAGTCGCTGCTTCCTAAAACAGGAGGAAAGCTGGCAAAAACATAGCCGACGCTGTAAATGCGTAAATCCCAACGCTTATCAATATCACTTCAATATCAGCCAGGCACAAGATCTGATCATATTTACACTTGTGCTTTCCATAAATTGCCGTTGCTTTAGCCTATTATTTCAGTTGCAACCCTGGCAGTGGAAGCGATGAGAGAAAATAAAAAATATAAAAACCTAATTCAAACCAATGTGTGAATGAATGGCTCAAGAAGCAGACAAATATGTAATTCCCTCCCATTAAAATCTATATATTTAATAAAAATACCCATCAGGGAATGTTAACGGGGTACCATGGTGATTGAACCCGGTAACAAGTGATCCACCTTTGTGATACAGAAAACCCTGGGTTGAACCTGAAGTTACCTCGTTAACGCCAAATCTTGCTTCGTAGTACAGGCCTCTGAAGAAGTTAAGGAGAAAACACAAGACTTTCACCCAGGAAACAGGTGTTCATGTCCTGAAGAAGTTAAGGAGAAAACACAAGACTTTCACCCAGAAAACAGGTGTTCATGTCCTGAAGAAGTTAAGGAGAAAACACAAGACTTTCACCCAGAAAACAGGTGTTCATGTCCTGAAGAAGTTAAGGAGAAAACACAAGACTTTCACCCAGGAAACAGGTCTTTTTTCTAATCTTAACTAGTCATTTTGGTTTTTCTAAACTCACATTTTGTCTGTTAAACTCAACTGTAACTCTGAAAGGACCTTTACTTCACGGTGCTATGTACCCGACTCAGTCACTTTTTCTCTGCTAAATTTAACTATAAAGACCGTTAACCTTAACTGTCATGTGACCTGTAGAAAACAAGGAGGAGCCTCTTGTGGCCTGAATGAGTATTACAACAACAAAATAGTCTTGATTTCACTTTGACTTTAAAACAATCTTTCTCCTCCAGGAGGGTAGGTGGATGTGGGCCGATGGAACCAAATTCGACTACAGAATCTTCAATGCGGGGCAGCCTGACAACGATGGTGCAGGGGAGAACTGTCTTGAGATGAACTTTGAAGGTAAATAATGTATTTAAAACATCTTGTCGTGTGTTGCAGTCTCAATTATAAAAGTTTGACATTAAATGTAATTCACTGATTGGAAACTCTCTCTACAGGCAAGAACTGGAACGACAGGCCTTGTACCACCCCACTTTCTTTCGCCTGCTCCAAGAACCTGTGTGTGTAACTCTACCGCGCCGTCATGATGCCTGTACAGATCATCTATAATCTCTGTCATTGATTCACTTTCAGTTTGCTCTGCAGATAGAAACAGTTCTCCGCTGACAGACTCACTTTCACTTGTTTATTATCTTAAGAGTTAGGAAACGGTTCACATTTGAGTTTTAACATTAGAATAAATGACTCTCTGAGCTGGAGAACAACACAATCAGTTATTGGAGTTTTAATCTAGTAAATAACACAAAATTAAATACAGAAAACATTTGAATACTCTGACATCTTTTCCATTTTAGTTTACTGAATATTGTCTGTCAGCTCTGTCCAAAGGTAACAACATCCACCTACCAGACATGAGTGGTGACGATCTTCTCATCAAAAATGTCCAAATAGAAAATAAAGTCCAAATGTTGTTTGAACGTTCTTTGATACAAGAGGAGTTTCTGGTGTTGTTGGGTTCTTTATTCATCTGTTTTCCTTCACTTTATAATCAATAAGCATTAAAAAATGAAAGACATAATGTCACAAACAGTGTCTGGTCCTGACTTACTGACTCTTGTTTTCTTTAAAGTGACAAATAGTTATATAATTGTGAATACTATGTTATTGCTTATCCTAAATAATTACAATAAAAACAAGGTTAAAGGTGTCCTGCCACACATATTTCATTACTTTGTGGTAATGTCGGAAGTTCTACTATTGACTGTAAAATTTCTTGTGGAAAAAATGCCTTGGTTACCTTGTTTAAAGCCATTCTAGCGTGGTCTAGAAAGCCTGCAGGAAGACTCAGCTCGATTTGTGCCAGATCTCATTAATATTCAACGAGCTAAGCTGCTTGGCTGTGATTGGCTAAGAGATAGCCAATGAGAGCCTGGCTATCAGCATACTTTCCCCAGCCCAACTGGGCGAACTCATGAATAGTAATGAGCTCAGGCAACATGATGTCAGACTGACCAGCTTTTGTGATTGGCCTGATGTCTCTGCTTATTTCTTTTCAGTGGTTAGAGCTGACAGAGGAGGTAGCAGTTCATTTTCACATTCACAACATAACACAAACACATATGGACCTAACATATTTAAAACAATACAAGTAAAAACGGTTTTGTGTGGCAGGGCACCTTTAAGATACTAATCTAATATACAAAAAACCATTGATGAATAGATTAAATAATAACAAAGTTTATTTTAAAGGGTTACATTTCTTTTTCTTTTGAATCATGAATTTTCTCTTACGGGATATAATTACAGTTTTGTGTGCGACCACCGTGTGGAGCATTGACACAGGAAATGCTTATAGAAATCAAAGCAAACATGCACAGTCTGACTCTATAAACTGGCCAAAACATAATCCGTAACTGGTAATAATCAGTAATAAACATAAAATACAGAAAACTTTCAACTACTCAGAAATCTTTTCCATTTTAGTTTCCTGAATACTGTCTGTTATAAACAGCGTCCGCTGATCTGATAAGAAAAACTTCAAAACACTTATTTGATTTCTCTCTAAAAGTTAATGTTCGGATCAATAAAACACTCGTCTGTACATTAATTATGAAGTTCCCTTCAAGCAAACATTAGCTTAGCTTAGCATAAAGACTGGAAACATGAATCTGCTCTATGCAGTCTGGGAAATCTCCTGGGCTTGATGGCCTTCCGATTGAATTTTATAAAAAGTTTTCCACTACACTGCTGCTATGCTGCTAAATATGCTAAATGAATCCCTATCAACAGCGATCCTACCCCCTTCTGTTCGACAAGCCTCTATCTCTTTAATATTAAAAAAACATAAGGACCCAGACAATTGTTCAAGGACAATTCCGGTGCAAAACTAACCTAGGGGTTAATAACAGATGTGTACCCACTCAATTGCTCTTTGGGACATGTTTTATTAAAAAGATAGTTTAGAAAGACAGTAGCTCCCAAGACGGCGGTCGCCTGTATACGAGAACGTTTATAATATATCTTTTTAATAAACTGTCTGTACACTTACTAAGTTCTCAATGCTTCAGTTAACATTTAGGGGACCCTCATTATGCTACTGTTGAAGTGTGGTGATATTTTGAGCCTTTTTAGTGGTATAAATAGCGTTTTGTTTTTACTTTCCCTGTGCCCCGAATACTAGCATTGTAAGCTAATCAGCGATCCGACCCTAGCAAGAAAACATGTCTCATAGAGCGATTGAGTGAGTACACATCGGTTATTAACCCCTTGGTTCGTTTTGTGCCGGATTGTCCTTCAATGCTGATATTAAGATTGTTGCTAAGGCTCTTTCTCTCAGACTTGAATTGGTCCTCCCCTCCATCATACACTCAGTTTATTAAAAACGGACATTCCTTTTTCTACATACGGCGCCCCTTCAATGTCATTTATAATGACAGCAATTCTCAGTGTCCAGAGGTAGTTGTATCGTTGGACGCTGAGAAAGCTTTTGATAGGGTCGAGTGGGACTATCTCTTCCCCTGCCTTTCTATATTTGGAATCGGTGAGGGCTTCCTAGCTTGGACACGACTTCTTTACAACTCCCCTCTATCCTCAGTTCGTACGAATGGCAACATCTCAGAATACTTTACCCTCCACAGGGGCACCAGACAGGGCTGTGCCCTCCCGCCTCTCGTTTTTGCGGTGGCAATTGAAACTTTAGCCATTGCTCTCTTTAATCTGTTGGATTTTAAAGGGATCACTCGCTATGGTATTGAACAAAAAGTGTCATTGTGCGCTGACAATCTCATCTTATTTATCTCTAAACCATTGGAGTCTATGCCATTTATTCTTAAGACCTTATAACACTTTGGGGCAATATCAGGGCACACCTGCCTCTCTGTCTGCGCTGGTCACATCCTTCCCTGTCTCAACTAGATTGAAGCCTGTAAAAGCAACATTTGTATTGCATACATTGCTTACAATATCTCTTTGTGATTTACTTTTGTCGGGTCCGCTTCGTGGAATGGATGATTAAGTTAGACACTGACACTATTATTGTAGTTCACTATACAGAGCTTTTGTTTTAGTAACGTTTGAACTGATTCCAAAAAAAAACAACTAATTGAAAACTAATTGGATTTCTCTCTAAAAGTTAATATTCTGATCGATACAACTCGTCTGTACATTAAGCAGAATCAGAATCAACACGTGGAAATGAGATAAACTCTCTTTCAGTATTGTGAGAAAATGCAAGGTCAAATGAAAACATAAGAACATAAGGAATCATGCTTAAATGTAATTTTTCATTACACTAGCGAATCAGTGCACAAAAAGTCTCAAAATCTTTAAAACTGACCTTGTCGATCAAAAAAAAAGACAGAATCAGCAACTGGTAATAATCAGTAATAAACATAAAAATACAGAAAACTTTCAAACTACTCAGAAATCTTTTCCATTTTAGTTTCCTGAATACTGTCTGTTATAAACAGCGTCACGCGGATCTGATATGAAAAACTGAAACACTATGTGATTTCTCTCTGAAAAAGTTGATGTTCGGATCAATACAAACCCTCGTCTGTACATTAATTATGAAGTTCCCTTCGAGCAAACATTAGTAGTTTAGCTTAGCAAAAAGACTGGAAACATGAATCTGCTCTATGTAGTCTGGAAATCTCCCAGGGCTTTGATGGCCTTCCGATTGAAATTTTTATAAAGTTTTCCACTACACTGCTGCTATGCTGCTAAATATGCTAAATGAATCCCTATCAACAGCGATCCCACCTCTCTTCAGACATGTGCCTCCTCATCTCTTTTAATATTACATAAGGACGAGACAACTTGTTCAAAGGACAATTCCGGTGCAAAAACTAACCTTAGGCTAATAATAACAGATGTGTACCCACTCAATTGCTCTTTGGGACATGTTTAGTAAAAAGATAGTTTAGAAAGACAGTAGCTCCCAAGACGGCGGTCGCCTGTATATGAACGCTTTGTATAATATATCTTTTTAATAAACTGTCTGTACACTTACTAAGTTCTCAATGCTTCAGTTAACATTTAGGGACCCTCATTATGCTACTGTTGAAGTGTGGTGATATTTTTGAGCCTTTTAGTGGTATAAATAGCGTGCTGTTTTTACTTTCCCTGTGCCCCGAATACTAGCATTGTAAGCTAATCAGCGATCCGACCTCCTAGCAAGAAAACATGTCTCATAGAGCGATTGAGTGAGTACACATCGGTTATTAACCCCTTGGTTCGTTTTGTGCCGGATTGTCCTTCAATGCTGATATTAAGATTGTTGCTAAGGCTCTTTCTCTCAGACTTGAATCGGTCCTCCCTCCATCATACACTCAGTTTATTAAAAACGGACATTCCTTTTTCTACATACGGGCGCCCCTTCAATGTCATTTATAATGACAGCAATTCTCAGTGTCCAGAGGTAGTTGTATCGTTGGACGCTGAGAAAGCTTTTGATAGGGTCGAGTGGGACTATCTCTTCTCCTGCCTTTCTATATTTGGAATCGGTGAGGGCTTCCTAGCTTGGACACGACTTCTTTACAACTCCCCTCTATCCTCAGTTCGTACGAATGGCAACATCTCAGAATACTTTACCCTCCACAGGGGGCACCAGACAGGGCTGTGCCCTCCGCCTCTCGTTTTTGCGGTGGCAATTGAAACTTTAGCCATTGCTCTCTTTAATCTGTTGGATTTTAAAGGGATCACTCGCTATGGTATTGAACAAAAAGTGTCATTGTGCGCTGACAATCTCATCTTATTTATCTCTAAACCATTGGAGTCTATGCCATTTATTCTTAAGACCTTATAGCACTTTGGGGCAATATCAGGGCACACCTGCCTCTCTGTCTGCGCTGGTCACATCCTTCCCTGTCTCAACTAGATTGAAGCCTGTAAAAGGCAGAATTGTTTAATCTTCCCTGCGCATTTGGAACCAATTCTGTAAACATCTGAAAATTAAGACACCACAACTGTGTATGCCACTTTAGTAATAACCCCTATTCCCTCCCTCAATGCAGGACAGTGCTTTTAGGCTGTGGCTGCAGAGTGGTTTGTGCTCAGTAAAATACCTGTTCATAGAGGGTGTTTTTGCTTCCTTCCAACAGCTAATAGAGAAATTCCATCTTCCCCATAGTCACTTTTTCAGATATCTACAAGTAAGAATTTTTTATAGAAAGATGTATAAAGATTTTCCACGCATCCCAGCTGCCACTCCTATTGATAGAATCTTAAACATTCCCCTGACAATGAAGGGCATAGTCTCCACACTTTATGGTATCATACTCTCTCTCTAATCTCCTACAGATGATTAGATTTGCAACGTCATTGTGGAATGTATTTCTACTGTTTCACGTACTCTGTATTGGCAAAAAAACAGTGAAACTGTTAAACAAATCAACAGTGAAAACACCTTGAAATGTAACATTTCCCTTTATACTTTATTTTAATTAATTGCGAAACGTAATGTGCAAAATAATCGATTTTCTTGAATTCATAGTTTTTGTGATTTTGAGCCAAAATCAAAATGGCGGTCAAAATGTTATTAATTGCACAGACCTTCTGTTTTAATATTAGCTTCTATTCTGCCATTATTTAAGATCTGTTAAGCTTACCATCCATGAAACGCAACACCTTCTCAGTGATGTAAATTCTAAAGTTGTTTCATAATGGGTGAATGTGTCCTGAGAAATACGCCTAATTTCCCAACCAATCAGTACTCCCACTGTACGGGTGGCCTCAGGAGGGCCCTAGAATGTACCCTCCAATTTCTCAGAAAATCAGATGAGTCATTCACGATATAAACTCAGCCTTTGTAGTGCCCCCCTAGTGGCCAATATTCGTGAATATTTGTGGGGAATTCCAGATGGTCAGTGTGTTAATTAGAAAAAAGTTTGCATTGAAAGCATTTATTTTGGCTCGAGATATGGCAAAGTTGGTGTTTTCATAATTAGCTATACAAATTTATTCACGCGTAATTTGTGCAATTATCCTATGAAAAATATGTTCATATCTTTGTGTCAGGTCGGTCTAGAGATGCTACTTTCCAAATTTCATGCAGATCTGTCACACGGTCTAGGAGGAGTTCAGTAAAGTAGGTTTTTGATAAATCGCGATCTTTCACGCATAAAAGTCCAGGCGGAAATGGACGTGTCCTATATCAAGAGATTCAGTTGGATCCAGTGAACACAACGATATATGGAGTTTGAATGTGCGATGTATGGTTTGGGAGTTATAGGGACAAACACGTTTTTTTCTGCTATAGTGCCACCTAATTGTGGAAGTTCCAGTTACCCTGTCAGCGGACTGGCCAACTCCTGATGTTGCCGGACCCTGGCCCAGCTGTCCCCAGTCCAGATGATCCTTCGCCTGTCTTCAGCCCCGCTGACCTGTCGCCTTCACCGACGACCTCCAGAGGGATTCCGTCTTCGCTGCCGGTCGCGAGAAGGATTCTGCCTTCGCCGTCCTGCTCGGCCTC
This sequence comes from Perca schrenkii, assembly GCA_025617405.1. NCBI lineage: Eukaryota > Metazoa > Chordata > Actinopteri > Perciformes > Percidae > Perca > Perca schrenkii. Next base: position 34,776,134 of record CM046797.1, read on the forward strand.
CAGAGAGGCACCATCTTCGTCATCCTGCAATCCTGTCTGCCCTCCAGAAAGTTTTTGCCATCCTGCTCGGCTGCCAGAGGGGTTTCATTGTCCTGCTCGGGCCACCGAGGGGTTCTACCTTCGCTGCTGTCCGCAGCCCTGTACCCCATGCCTAGCTGGCTGCAGCACTTCAGTCCCCAAGCCCCACTGTTCCCAGTTCCCGAGTTCCCACTGCCTCAGTTCCCAAGCTCTGTTGACTGTTGTTTCTCCCTTCGCTCCTCCAGGGTTGACTTATTTTTGTCGCTTCTCCAGACCCCCTCCACCCTCCCTGGGCCGTTTTGCCTTTTTTGTGGACGTTGCCTTGCAAACACGGTTCCCTTTCTCCCTCGGGCTTGGACCCCTAATTATTATTATAATAATAATTTATAATATCTGTGAGATGGTTTCATCAAGAGGCATGGCCAGGAGTACATTTTCTTTGTCAGCCAGCTAACTTTGTCATACCAGGAGAGCTGAAAAAAACTGTTACTTTGCCCAATCTTTTGCACTAAATCAATCTTAAGTGTTTATCTGCCGTGCTGTTTAATTCTAACTTACTCCTTGTAAGGAAGACTTTTCAAATGGCTTTGCCAAAATCAGGTCAACAATCTTAGCATTGTCTTGCAATGTGTGCCGTTTGCTAGCTGGCTAGTTCACCCCTACAACACTAGCCTGAAACAAGGAATGTTCTGTATAATTGTATGAAATGTACGATGGAAATTGGCTAGCAATTTCGCCAAGCAAATACCAAGAAATAGGTTGCAGCAGTTCATCTTTCGACTACACTTGCAAAATCAGCAATGGGACTGAGCTGTGAGCTTTAATAGCTTCGGCGACTTGTTAAAGTATAAAATCAATGTCAATCAAAAGGAGATGCAGGCTTTCGACAGACCCTCCAATCATCATGCAGAAGCCCGGAGTCCATTCCAGCCCACTCCTCCATTCACCCCCAGAGACGCCCAGCGTCCGTGGGCGGGACATAATTGCAGCATTTATCCAAGCACTGAAAAACACTGTTCAAAGCAAGACAAGGCAAGGCATGGCAGCTTTATTTGTATAGCACATTTCAGCAACAAGGCAATTCAAAGTGCTTTACATGAAACATTAAAAACAGTTAGAAAACAACTAAAAACAATTTCAAAGCATTAAAACAATTAACAACAATTTAAGATAATTAAAAGACAAGAATAAAATGTACAGTGCCGTATAAGAATTTTAAAGAAAGAGCAGTTAAAAATAGGTTATTTAAAGAAAGGCAACATTAAAAAGATATGTCTTCAGCCTGGATTTAAAAGAACTGAGAGTTGCAGCAGACCTACAGGTTTCTGGGAGTTTGTTCCAGATATGTGGAGCATAAAAACTGAACGCTGCTTCCCCCTATTTAGTTCTGACTCTGGGAACAACAAGTAGACCTGCCCCAGACGACCTTAGAGGTCTGGGTGGGTCATAGTGTAGTAGCAGATCAGAAATGTATTTTGGCCCTAAACCGTTTAGTGATTTATAAACCAGTAAAAGTATTTTGAAATCAATTCTTTGAGGCACTGGAAGTCAGTGTAGAGACTTCAGTACTGGAGTGATGTGATCCACTTTCCTGGTTTTAGTGAGGACTCAAGCAGCAGCTTTCTGAATGAGCTGCAGTTGTCTGATTGATTTTTTAGGGAGATTTGTAAAGACACCGTTACAGTAGTCAAGTCTACTGAAGATAAAAGCATGGACAAGTTTTTCCAAATCCTGCTGAGACATAAGTCCTTTAACCCTTGATATATTTTAAGGTGGTAATAGGCTGATTTTGTAATAGTCTTAATGTGACTTTTAAAATTCAGGTCTGAGTCCATGACTACACCAAGATTTCTGGCTTTGTCTGTTGTTTTTAACATTGTCGTTTGAATCTGAGTGCTGACCTTTAATCGTTCCTCTTTTGCTCCAAAAACAACCACCTCAGTTTTTTCTTCATTTAATTTAAGAAAGTTATGGCACATCCAGTCGTTAATTTGTTCAATGCACATATTCAGTTGTTGTATTGGGCTATAGTTCCCTGGTGACAAGGTTATGTAAATTTGTGTGTCATCCGCATAACTATGGTAACTTATTTTGTTGTTTTCCATAATCTGAGCCAGTGGAAGCATGTAGATGTTGAACAGAAGAGGGCCCAGAACTGAGCCTTGGGGAACTCCACACGTCATGTTTGTATGCTCAGATGTATAATTACCTATAGACACAAAGTAGTCCCTATTCTTTAAATAGGATTCAAACCACTTTAGTACTGAGCCAGAAAGACCAACCCAGTTTTCCAATCGGTCTAGTAATATGTCATGGTCGACTTTATCAAATGCAGCACTGAGATCAAGTAATACTAAGACTGAAATTTTGCCACTATCTGTGTTTAAGTGGATGTCAATAAAGACTTTGACAAGAGCCGTCTCAGTGCTGTGGTGTGGTCGAAAACCTGACTGGAAGGCATCAAAACTGTTGTTTAGTGATAAGAAAAGGTTGAGTTGTTGAAAAAACACTTTTTCTATGATTTTGCTTAAAAATGGAAGGTTTGATATCGGCCTATAGTTGCTCATTAGTGTCGTGTCTAGATTGTTCTTTTTTAGGAGTGGCTTGATGACAGCAGTTTTTAGGGCCCGTGGAAAGATACCTGAGAGCAGAGATGTGTTTACAATCTGTAGAAGATCTGAAGCCAAACAATTCGAAACACTTTTGAAAACACCCGTTGGTAGAATATCAAGGCAACAGGAGGAGGTTTTCAGATGTTGTATAATGTCCTCCAGGTTGTTATGGCTGATCGCATGAAATTGTGTCATATTTGATTTTGTTTTGTGTGAACACTGTGACAACACATATCCTGTACTTGATATGGAAGCACTGACTGTTTGTCTAATTTTCTGAATTTTGTCTGTGAAGAAGGTGGCAAAGTCATTGCAAGCCTTGGTAAGGCAAGGCAAGGCAAGGCAGCTTTATTTGTATAGCACATTTCAGCAACAGGGAAATTCAAAGTGCTTTACATAAAATGTTATAGTGGTGAGACAACAGTTCAGATGCTACCGGTACTGGAGGGTTTGTTAATCTATCGACAGTAGCAAACAAAGCACGTGAATTATTATTGTTTCTGGCGATAATGTCAGAGAAAAAGGACCGCCTTGCATTCCTTAGTTCCAAATTATAAATGCGAAGTCTCTCTTTATAGATGTTATAGTGGATCTGGAGATTAGATTTTCACGAACTACGTTCAGCTTTTTGACACTCTCTTTTTTCTGTTCTCACCACTATAAAATTTCTCCATGGAGATCTTTTCTTACCAGATACAGCTTTGACTTTAGTGGGAGCAATAGCATCAATAACATTCGTAATTTTACAGTTGAAATTATCTACAAGCTCAGTGACTGAGACCCCTGAGAGGGTGGGTGTAGAGGAGAAAAGCTGAATGAATGATTCACTGGTGTTTTCATTGATATACCGTTTTCTGATTAACTTTGTTTGAACACTTTTGGGCACCGAGATAGTGCCGTTAAAGAAAACACAGGAATGATCAGAGAGAGCAACATCAGTCACCACAACCTTGGAAATGTTTAGACCCTTGGAGATAATTAAGTCCAGAGTGTGCCCCTTATTGTGCATGGGCTGTGTCACATGCTGAGTCAGTCCATAGCTCTCAAAAACACAACACAGTTCTTTGGTTCCTCGGTCCTGGGGGTTGTCAACATGAATGTTAAAATCACCAGCAATAATTAATACAGATTATAGACAGCAGTTCATTGAAATTGTCAAAGAAGTTTGCACAGTATTTAGGTGGCCTGTAGATATTTAAAGCAGCCCCATTGAGGTCCATGGACACCAGGCTTCAACGGGGAAATGCACTGTGACCCTACAGGAATGTATGAGAAGGAAATCGAGTCAGTCGACCTGCTTTATGTAGCTGATTCTGAACGAACTTGTCTTCGAGATGAACGTGTTCTAACGCCTGTTTAGTCAATAAAATGTTATCAAAATAGTACATATTTGACCATTATTTTATTTTGCAGTCTTAAAGTAATCGCCTCTGGTCTGTACATTTTATCCACCCAAGTCCAGAAATGTCCCTGAAATTCCCTAAAGGGTCAATACTATGCAAACATATACAATGTGTCCAACAGAGTCCAATATGACCCAGACAAATGGGAAACACACTGACAAAAAGGGTCATTACTCTTCAAACATGTACAATGTGTCCAACACTACACTTTTATTGTGAAGAATTGTGTGTTGAGTCTCATTAATTTCAATAAAGAATTTTGATGTTAAATCTACTTGGTATCTTTGTGAACTGTGCGGATAGTCAATTGTAAATTAACCCCTTTGAACTCTGCAATAGAGATCCTTCAATGCCTACATTAGTATTTTAGCTTAATGTGATGTCATTTCTTGGAGCATCTTCAAATGTTTCATATCCCTTAAATCAGTACAACCTAAGCTAAAAGGATATGTACAGTAAGTCAATAAACCATAATAATTAATAAAACAAAAGTCGGACATGTGTTTTCAAATGTTCCTAAATAAACTCACCAAACATTGATCCAAGGCCAGACTCTACACACACTCACACACACACACACACACACACACACACACACACACACACACACACACACACACACACACACACAAACAAAGGCAAACATAGTCTAACCAGGACTCAACATAAACTCTTCAAGCCTTGGTTGCCAGCTTGGCAACCAAGTATGTAGTTTTGATTACTGGCTCCAGTGGTTGCCTCATTACAAACCTATTCTTAAGCCTATTATTAAGATATAAAAATGATGATAACACTGGTTAGTTTTACAATCAACATTTGGATTTATTTGTGATTTACCATTGTAATTTAATTTGGATTTTACGTTTCATACAAATTCTTAAAAACAGTGCACAGTATAGAGTACACACAGCTATAACTCTTAATTAATCTATAACTTAATTACTTCCCATAATGGCTGGCATGCAAACACTTCAGTATTATGGCGCTTTTCCATTACATGGTACCTACTCGCCTCGCCTCGCCTCGCCTCTACTCTACTCGCCTTTCTTGGTTTTCCATTACGAAAAAAAGTACCTGGTACCTGCTAACAGGTACTTTTTTTAGTACCTCCTCAGTCGAGGTTCCAAGCGAGCTGAGGCGAGCCGAGAAGGTGACGTGAAACCCTGCAGGCTGCTGACTGGTCGGAAAGAATCGTCACTGATCACCGCATTGCTAGCGACAGATGGCATTTTTAAATAGTTTAGCCAGCTGTGTTTTTTGTTGCCGGAGGCTCCACGCAGAAATTTCTCCGTAGCATACAAGTGGCCTGATGGTTATACTTGTGCGCTGGTGTGTGTGTTGAGTCGCCGTGTGTGTGTGGGGAGCTGGTGAGCGAGGGAGAAGTGAGAGAGTGCCGGCGATTAGCTCCGCAGCGAGTAGCGACTCTAGAGTCATATAGTGAGAGAAACAAAGTGTCTCCCCTGTTCTTTCTGACCACGGAGGGAAATCTGGAGCAGGAAAAGTTAACTATCTTGTTGATTTCATGTTGTTTACGGAGAGGGAGAACCAGGAAATGAGTTGGGGGAAATGCAACGCTACCAAGCCAAGCCCACGGCAGTCGCTATGACGACCAGCCACGCTGAGGCGCTACTAAAATCTGCAATGGAAAAGGGACGCACAGTGCGCCAAGTAGAGTCGAGGCAAGTAGAGTCGAGGCGAGTCGAGCAGGTACCATGGAATGGAAAAACGCAATTTGTCTGCCTTTTCTTACAGGCCAGGTACTCTGCAGATCTCCTCTTTGCTACCCTACTTTGTAACACATTTAGTGGGGTCCCAGGATGTTAATGGAGGGCTGACAATGTTAAAGTGATGGTTTGGAGTAATTTCACCCTAGGGTTGTTTGCACCATGACCTCGAGCCAAACACCCCCCCAGAAGCTTTTTTCACCTGGGTCTAACATTGGGAGAGTTAGCGTAGAGTAGCTTTATCAGCTGAATAGCTTAGCGCAGGGGCTAATGGACCCACATTTGTATCTCGTAAGTTACCCCACTAATAATGCCCGAAATGATACCAAACTTCTACACTAGTACAAATAGGTTATGCACTCATAAAACGATGGATCGGAAAGTTTGTAAGTACACCAGAAGTTTATGAACACTTGCCTGTTCTCTTCTGCTAGCTGCTGCTACCTGCAGTTAGACAACTTTTTTTTTTAAAGTGCTGTAGTATAACTAGCAGGAGACAAGTAATAATTGAGGTAAGTTTGGAGACATTACCTTATTTAATCATTAAATTAATAAATATTTTTGTTGTATCTCTTTTCGGTGTTGTAATTTATAGACGGCCCTAAGCACTCGTCTAACTACCTCTTTACACGTCTCCTCACTTCTGCGACCCTGTCCAGTGTCATTTCTTTGGCTCCACACTACATATGAGGGGAACTACAAAAGGAAGAATTCTTAATGTCAATGTTAATGATGATGCTTAACTCATGTCAGTATAACAAACCTAGAAGCAGATCATATCTTAGTCATCTTAACTTTAACATTAATAGAATGTTGATTATTAAATCATCTGGTAAGTCTACTGAGTACATTACTGTAAAGTCTGCTGCCAATACGTTACAGAGCTAGTCATGATAAAATGCTAAAACAAATGCAGAATGTTTGTAGTGAAGCAGTTTGGCTGATTCTTGACTCCTGTAAGTTCCTTATTGTTACAATAAAGTAGAATTAACTTTTGATACTAAGTATTAAGTAAGATAATTTTAATACTTTTTAAACAGTAATAAAAAAAAGTAAATATTACACTCCCTGAGTAACTTGCCCAAGATCGATCTGATGATGAGGATTCTGTGTTTGAAAAATTTCAATCTGGTTACAGATCACGTCAAAGCACTGAGTCTGCACTGTTGAGAGTACACAATGGCATTGCCTTGTCTGTAGATATCGGGAATCCTGATGTTTTAGTGCTTTTGAACCTCACAGGTTTAGATCCTATTTGGCAAATAGGAACTTCTCTGTCATGATTGGTGACCTCTCCTAGTCAATAGCTCCTCTCTCTTGTGGGGTACCCCAGGGTTCAATACTTGACCCCATCGTGTTTTCATTAAATTTGTTGCATTTAGGGGCTATTATAGGAGCGCACAACCTGCCATTTCATTGCTCTGCAGATGATTTGCAAATTTATTTATTTAAATTAATTATTTCACACATCACTCCCGTTCTTTACACCCTACATGGGCTCCCTGTGCGTTTTAGAATTGATTTTAAGATTTTATTTGTTCTGGCCCCGGAGTATTTGTCCGAGATTTTAACCCTGTGTAAGCATGACCGGTCATTGCGGTCTTCAAATCAACTGGTTTTAGAAGTCCCAAGGTTGAGGTATAAACAGTGGGGTAATCTGCCACGAGACTCTGGAACAAGTTACCCCCTGATATTCACACTATTACAGATGTAGTACTCTTTTTAGATTTAAACTCAAAACCTATTTGTTTAGAATGGATTTTAATATGTAGAGACAATTTCCCTCTCCTCCTGTTTCTATGTAACCTTTTCTGATTTTATTGTTTTCTATGTTTCATTCTTTTTATTGTATATGTTGTTTTATTCTTGGTTCTGATGTAAAGCACTTTGGATAGCTACTGGTTGCTGTAATGTGCTACATAAATAAATGTTGATTGATTGATTGATTAAACCACTTAGTGCAGTTATTTTAATGTAAATTTCATTTTCATTCTCTACGTTAATGTAATAGGATGTGATGGTCAATGTCGCATGCAGCATTAAGATCTAATAAGACAATTACAGAGAGAAGTCCTTTGTCTGAAGAAGTTAGAAGGCAATTTTTAATTTTCACCAGTGCTGTCTCAGTACTAGAAAAAAATTTGACTCAGGATCAAAAAGTGTTTTTTAAACAGAGGTTTTATCACAGCTACTTTAAATGACTGTGGTACATAACCTGTTCAAAAACTTTGCTCTAATTAAAGTATTAGGAAAATATTCTTCAAATCAAAAGTCATCATCATAATCAACATGCAGAATAGCTCTTTTCAAAGTGTTATATTATTATTATAGAATATCGTATTTTCTGTATCAAGTAAGAGCATTTCCATGTTGTTTAGTTAGATACTTTGTATTCTACTGTGTAGATTAGTAGTATAAGTACAGCTTCATATTGTTTTTTAATGTAAAAAGTAACTGTCACATAAATGTGGTGCAGAAAAAAAGTATAATATTTCCCTCAGTTTGGTGGAGTATGAGTATACAGTGAAAAAAAGGCAATACTTGATTGAAGTACAAGAATGTTGACATGCAGGCTGCAATTTGTTAATGTTTCACCTCTAACTGGAACATAATTGTGTAATAAAAGTGTTTACTGTTCCTCGATACATTCCAAGCATCACCATGGCGATCATTGATTCAAACATGTGTTTAAGGTATCAAGATTTTCAGATGTCACAGGGCTTGATAAGGGTTTCTCTCAACTGAAATACAGGGGCAGAACTAGAAGGGTCAGACGTACTTTTGTGGCGCTTTGATAAACTATATAAAGAGCGAATATCTTCCTTTACTGACAGTCATCAGCTTATTGTTCTGTCAGCCAATCATCACCTCAGCAAAGGTAATTATATTTCAATTTATTATCACAATTTAATGCAGAGAACATTTTATATTTTGAGAACACTTTAAATATTAATCTAAATATTAGACCATATTTATGTTAGCCTATATAATACACTTATAACTAGAGATGGTCTAATACAATTCTTTGCTTACCGATACTTGAACTTGGGTATTGGCGGATACCGAGTACTGATCACATACTGTACCAGTGTGTCATATATTGTATTATGTTTTTACAACTGTATACTACTATCCCTGAATGGATGTGATATGATTTCTATCTTTGTTATCGGTCTGGCTCAGGTTAAACTCTTTGTGAAACAAGGAATGCCACAGAACTTTCTTTTACTTGACAGTCAGTTATAATGGAAAAAGAACATAAATAAACTACTTTAACGCAGATTTCCTTCAAGGCTTTATAATGTGGTATCGGATCAGTGCATAAACTCCAGTACTTCCCGATACCGATGCCAGGCATTATCAGAGGTGATACTGGTATAGTATCGGAACATCTCTACTTAAAACTAGCAGGATACTTTAATTTGATGAAAAATGGCTGACTGATCACAGTCATTAATTGTCTGCATTCATGTCCTTGTCTGCAGTACATTGACTTTGTTTAACGTCTTTCCACAGATGGCATCAGTCTTTCCGTTTGCTTTGTTATGTCTGTCCATTGGACTGTTGGCTCCATCTGTAAGTAAAAACTATGCAACTATTAATTTAAAAACAACTATGTGTTGCACATGCAATATAATGCAGTGGTTGACCAACATGTAAGATTATGAGACAGTGATTCAATAATATTACTAGTTTTTCAAGCACTTTGGGCTGCTTGTTTGTATCATAGGTGCTATATAAATGAAGCTGAGTAGTCCTGTAATTAGACTGCTTGTGTTTAATACGTCTTTTTGTGATCACAATGTTATGGACAAACCTCCAACCCAGGTCAGTACAGTATCTCTGGCTCGTTGCTCTGATTGTATTTGACTTGTTTGTTCATATAATGTCACGTAGGGTTTTGTATTTTTTGTTGTGTGTCCGCGCCTTCTTCCTCTTTTCTCCATGTTGGTTTGTCTTAGGTTTTTAAACTTTCTCAAATTTTTAGGAGACCATGATTGAACATAAGATCTTAATTCAACCAAAGACCTGAGTTACTCTGCAGAGGAACTGAAGACGTTCTCTAGCATGCCAGTCATTTTTACATTTGGGAGGATGGATTCCACATAAGTTAGGGTGACCAAACGTCCTCTTTTGCCCGGACATGTCCACTCTCCAATAAATAATATGAAATAATGTTCTAAATATGACCTCTTCTGTGTTACAAAATCCAGCTTCAACAAAATATTTCTTAATACCTTTTCAATGTAATAAGATAAATAATAAAGACACTGAAACATATGTGCCATTTTGTGTGTAATGCTGCTCCGCTGTCTGCCCTGGTCCCTGTCTGTCTGCCCTGGTCCCTGTCTGTCTGCTCTGGTCCCTGTGTATGTGCGCGTTGCAGAGCCGCCCACAAGGCAGCCTCTCGGGAATTGCGTCACACAACAAAGTAGCCTACCGTAGTGTAGTATTGTGTTGAGCAAAGTGCCAGTCAATTTAAGTACATGCTTAATGGTCCCATGAAAAACAGTGAAAACCGGACATTTTAATGAATTTATAAAACCCCCGGACAGTAGGTAAAAAGTGGACATGTCTGGGCAAAAGAGGACGTTTGGTCACCCTAGACCAGGGCAGAAAGACAGGGACCAGGGCAGACAGACAGGGACCAGGGCAGACAGACAGGGACCAGAAAAGACAGACAGGGACCAGGGCAGACAGACAGGGACCAGGGCAGACAGACAGGGACCAGAAAAGACAGACAGGGACCAGGGCAGACAGACAGGGACCAGGGCAGACAGCGGAGCAGCATTACACACAAAATGCCGAAGCGTTTCCTGCTAAAGATTTCCCACAGTGGTCAGAAAACACAGGGGAGACATTTTGTTTCTCTCACTATGACTCTAGTGTCGGTAGGACTCGCTCACTGTCACTCTCACTTCTCCCCCGCTCTATATCACCCACTCCCCACACACACATACACACACGCCGTCTCAACGCACACACTAGCGCAAAATTATAAACATCAGTCCACTTACAACCATAAAATAAGACTAGTGCAGCTTCACAGTTGAACTGCAAAAAAAATGTCCCACATACCGTCCCGGTCGGGACCGGACAAGTGGGAGGCGGAGTGCACCGTGTGCAAAGCTGGCACATATGTTTCAGTGTCTTTATTATTTATCTTATTACATTGAAAAGGTATTAACAGATATTTTGTTGAAGCTGGATTTTCTAACACAGAAGAGGTCATATTTAGAACTTTATTTCATATTATTTATTTATTTTAAAAGAGAGCTATAATTTTGTAACATGTTGTTACAGATTTTATTTTATTATGTCCACTGTCTGGATTTGTCTCGAGGCCAGGCCGAGTGTCCTATTTTTTGGAAATCCAAATATGGTCACCCTAATATAGGTACATCACGGGTTTAACATTAGGTACCACATAAGGACATTGACCTCACTGTCCCTGGATGTACGCCCAGATGTTAAAGGAGAATTCCGGTCGATTTCAACACGTAGCTCTGTTGTTTGTAAATTTAGTGTGCTGTAAGTAGCTACACCGTGTTATCCTCCTGCTACCTTTAGCACCCGGGAGGCTGAAAGAGAGCAAGTTTTAAACGTGCTTTTAGCCTCTTAACATGTTCGAGATGTCATTACAAGTGCCTACCCATGTGAAGTGATTCCTCCCGAGTGAACACAGTGAATCTGACTGAAAGAAAGAAATGCAAAAAAGTTGTAATAATTCAGCTCTGTTAAGTTCCGGTGTTGAGACGGCAGTAAGACGAGTGCTTAGGGTACATCTACTGAAATACACTTAAAAGAGATACACAAATATTTATTAATTCAATAATTAAATAATAATAATAATAATATCTCTTTTCGGTGTTGAACTTTGTTGACGGCCCCTAAGAACTTGTCTTGCTGTCTCACCACCGGAACTAAACAGAGCTAAATTAGCAGAACTTTTATGCATCTCTTTCACATCTACTGCAGTTAGATTCACTGTGTTCACTCGGAAGGAATCACTTCACATGGGAAGGCACTTGTAATGACATTTACATGTTTTCAACATGTAAACAACATTTACATGTTTTCAACATGTTAAGAGGCTAAAAGGTTGCCCTGTTTCAGCCTCCCGGGTGCTAATGCTAGCAGGAGGATAACACCATAGACAGTATATATAGAATGAACCAAAAACTCCTGTGTCTCTGGACAGAGACCAGTGAAGGATATTAGAAGTACTTTTCCGATGATGGCTGAGCGTTACTGAGCAGCCTCCAACTGAGCTTGAAGACGTAGATGTGACGTGAGCAACCTGTCTGAAAGTGTGAAGTCTTCTGGTAGCAGGCCCGGATTGGCTAATCGGGAGCACCGGGAGAATTCCCGGTGGGCCGGTCTGGTTGTTTGGTTGTGAGGGCCGGTTTTCAGGTATGGCTCTGGGTTGAAATCATAGTTGAATATTATGGATGCTGTCCCTATGCTGCCTGCACTCGCAGCCCACTTTTTGTATTTACAGTATTTATTTGTTCTTGCAGCCCACCGTTCTCTTTATTCCTGCAGCCCACTCGCAGAGTGCAGCCTGGTTAATGATGACCTATTTATGTTTGGAGTCATTTGACGGCAGCACCTTGCTAAACAAAACAACAAACCGTCAGCGTACACACGTCACTGGTGCTCGTTGGAGGATTCCACCGCGAGCAAAAGAAGCCATTTTAAATGGGTAATAAAAAAGGGCAAAACGGCACTGATAAAGCGTCAATTTAAAAAGTAAAGCTCTAGAAAGTGACCAGTAGGGGTGGGCGATACTGGGAATTTTGGTATCGATCCGATACCAAGTAAATACAGGACTAGTATCGACGATACCGATTCTGATATTTTTTACTTGTAACTCACGATCATTGAATAATTTTGTGATTTTGATTATGATAAAACACAGGCAAATCTAAATGTTTTTATTTACTAACTAGAACAATATAAAACAATGTAATGGTATAAAAATAATAAAATAATATACAGTGACAAAATATAAATATAACAAAGTCAACAACATAACCAAAAACCATTACACACAGATATCTGTGAAAAATAATGTCGGTTGTGCAAAATAAGTAAACAAAAGCCACAATGTATAAATATAAAAAACACAACAAAAAATACACTGCACACAGATATTTGTGAAAAATAAAGTCATTAGTAAAGTAACAAAGTCAGTTGTGCAAAATAAGTAAACAAAAGCCACAATGTATAAATATGAATATAACTGTTCTGACTCTCCACTCTCCGCCTCTGGCAGAGCAGGGAGGGGGAGGGGGCAGAGAGAGAGAGAGAGAGGTGCATTGTTTGCACACTGCGCACAGAATTGGAGAGACGCTGTGCTCGCATGAACTCGGAGAGAAACTGCAACAAAAGTATCGATCTCATCACGACAGTGTCGATCCGATACCAATACCGTATTTTCCGGACTATAAGTCGCACTTTTTTTCCTACTTTGGCTGGTCCTGCGACTTATAGTCAGGTGCGACTTATATACCAAAATATATATAATTTAACATGTTTTTACATGTTAATTCATACTGAAAACATCACCGTCTACAGCCGCGAGAGGGCGCTCTAGGCTTGTGACAACTAGAACGCTGCTCCTAAAGACAACTGAGAAAGAAAAGAGATAACAAACTGCAGGTAGTAAAATATGCAGCCAAAAACGATAATCAAGCAGCAGAAAGAGAGTTTGAAATGAGAGAAACTTATGAGGGAGACTGGCGAAAAGGTGACTCTTACTGCAATGAAGAAAACAAATAAAGCTAATCGGCTAATCGTGGGCTGAAAGCTAGATGGCCAGAGGTGGAGGAACGAGTCTGGAGGGGCTCCTCAACGGTGCAGCTACGTCTCCATGCCTTTTAATACCTCCATGCTCCACGCCCTGGTAGCTAGTTGTTCTGTGTGCTATTGTGTAGTTCAATAACTGTTAATGTGTTACGTTAACATATCGGACACCTACCGTTTTCAGCGTATTGTTCTGTGTGCTATTGTGTAGTTGAATAACTCTTGTATTTATATTCTAAATAAATGCGACTTATAGTCCGGTGCGACTTATATATGTTTTTTTCCTCTTCATGATGCATTTTTTTGACAGATGCGACTTATACTCCGGAGCGACTTATAGTACGAAAAATACGGTACTCATCTTGGTATCGATACTATCGATATTTAGATCGATACGCCCAGCCCTTGCGGCCAGATTAACTTTTTCTATTTTTAGCAAAACGCCAAATGAAGACGTTGAGACGGGTAAGCTAAGTTAGTTAGGAGAAGTGCCTGCAAACCAGCGTCTATGTTTATGAATCAAACTTATTCTTGTAGCTCCGCAGCAGCAGCTACTAGTCCAGTTTGCTGCTAACAGTGACAATGAAGAGCCAGTAAGGTTAGCAAGCAGCAGCTATATGAGCCCAGAACTCCAGTTTGGGCAGGTAGGGTTGCTCATTGACTGAATATTATAAGAATTAATAAGAGTGTGGTGTTGACCTGCTCTATACGAAAAATGCCCTGGAATAATTAATGATGCCAGATGATTTGGCACTACCATAATGACACTGACTTGACTTGATAAGAAAGCTTTTTAAAAAGGAGAGATTTGTGCTGAGAATTATGACAATTTATAAAATGTGATTTTGTGTCAGAAGCAGACAGTAGTGTGCATTAGGGATAGCTGCTGTCAGTGTGTATGGAACATCTACTGTAAGCTGTTGTATCACAGTGTGTGATCAAGCAAACATGATCAGATTAGCTACAATATAATCACTTGTTATGCTTAAATATTACTTGTGACCCATTATGAAAGTTGTATGAAATATTCAAAGGAAAAAATAGATTATGGTGTCATTAGGAAGTGCAATACAATGTATCTTGTTCTTTAATTAAAGATTCTGATATTGTTCAACATCATTGGGTTGTTGTTAATATGTTAACTTTTCTAATAAATCTCCATTGTGAAGCAACACTTGGAAATAGTGATATTTTACAAAATACACCGAATTACAAGGATGTAGAGAACAGGGCGCTATTGCAGACTTATATTCTAAGGTTTTGATTAAATTTTTTTAATATAGTCATTCGTGAAGTAAAGTGGGCCGGTCTAAGGCATGAAAATCCAGGGCCCAATCCGGCCCTGTCTGGTATCTGTGCCAAGAGAAATCTCAATCATTCCCAATCTTGCAGAGACGCAGAGCGTAGGTATATGTAAGGAGATAACATAGAAACAGGCTAATTATTGATCACTAACATGCTTGTTAACATTAGTAATTAAACTTAAACAACTAATTTGAGTCAAAACTGCCTGGGAGCTTCTCCTGTACTATACGTTAATTCCTCTACTGTGTGACAGTAAGTCTCGTGGTTATGACACAATCAACACAAACCTATTTTTTCAAAAACATCTGCTACAGAGACATAACGTGAGCTACAAGGTAATGGAGCCTTTTATACATTGTCGTGTTTCTTTAGAAATAAACAATTGACAAACAGTCTTTAAACACTTCAGATGTAAAGTTATTCGCTGTCAAAGTGGTGCCAAAATGAATGGCAGTCAATGGAATGCTAACGGGAGGTGATTGCTTGTTAGCATCAAAATGGCGCCATAGGAGCTATGTGTTCCGAGGAGAAGCTTACCCCCAGTGTAGGCAGCACCAATTGTTTTCTTTTTCCTCGCTACTGACAACTCCAAATTTACAAACAACAGAGCTACGTGTTGGAATCGACCGGGATTCTCCTTTAACTTCCCGTAAATCTGCTCTTGACTGATTGCATCACGTGAAAAGATAAATTACGTCCTGATAGGGGTTAGGGAGGAAAAAATTATGTAAGGTTTCTGAAGGAAGGATGGGAGGAGCTTGAAGCAAAAGTATCTATATAATGTATTAATAATACAAACAGAAGACATACAACACTGCCTCACAGAAGTTAAAAAACAAAAGCCAGCTTACTACGGACAGGCAGAGGTCGATCAACTTCACATGCTTCACTCAGTCTGCTGCCGGCCGGCACAATGAAGGTCTCCTCCCTCCTTTATCCAGGGAGCTGAGTGAGCACAAGCAATAACCAACCAAGCTGGAGAAGGGAGGGAGGAGGCACAAAGACACACACACAAAACCAAAAATACAAACTGCTACGTAACAAGAATCTAATCAAACTTTTGTCTTGAAGGTTCCTGCCCTCCTGGTTGGACTCATTTCCTCTCTTGCTGTTACACTTTCAACTTCCAGGGAAAGAGTTGGCTCGATGCAGAGGTACAACAGTTTCATCAAGACGGTCTATGTTTAGATTTCTAGTGGCGATGTCCTCTAGTGGCCATAGTAGTTATGACAGGAGCAAAAAATAAATCACTTTACTTCCAGCTTTGCTGTCGTCATAACTACTATGGCCATTAGAGGGCGCCGCCACTATAAAACCTAAATATGAGTCCTAATTGCTGCTTGAACAAACGACCTATGGGACTTTTTTTTAGGGGAGGACCGTTTCTTAAAGTATTAATACTTTGTTACAGTAAAAGTCTAGCATTGTCCGAAGTTATGTAAGTGTAAAAATTTGATATCCTGAGATCGCATCTGTTAAAATTGTGATTAGGTTTATGTTTTTTTCTAAATTGTTAATTAGCTATTATATTGTCTCCATTAGAACTTCTGCAAGTCTAAAGGTGGGAATCTGGCTTCAATCCACTCAGCAGAGGAAAATGTATTCCTCAGAAACTTCATTAACCAAGTGAGCGGTCAAGACAGACGGACCTGGATCGGAGGCTTTGACTCAGTGCAGGTGAGACTTTTATCATCACAGGAAGTGATGTCACTTTTCTCTAAAGGTATTGAGAAAATGAAATTTTATGAAAGAAATAAAGAACAGAAAGAGGAAAAGTACTCAAATAAAACAATAACAAAAAAGGAGGATCCTCTTTGCTTTGACTTTGAACCAATCTTTCTCCTCCAGGAGGGCCTCACTGTAATAAATTTCATGTTAGTTTAACTTGGAAATGCAAGTTCCCTTGCTGCCTTGAAAATCGAAGTTCACTCAACTTGAAGACTGCCTTTGTTTCAACTTAGAAATTAAAGTTAATGAGGTTGATGTAACTTCAGTGTTCTAGTTTTGTTAAAGTTGTTCTTTTAGTTGATTGAACTTTGTATTACTTGGTTTAACTTCATACTTTAAGTTTAAACAAATAATTTATTTTCTTTAATAATGCACAAAACCTTCCTTGCCTAGTATAACAGTCATACCTTTCAGCTTTATTTCAACTCACAGTTCCAAGTTATAACAACATTTATAACCGCATTTATAGCAGAGATGCCATGGGTGCTTGAGTAGGGCCACCCTAGGACCACTATGTGAAATTGGTGCCTCTCTGCTGATCTTGCACCACTTGGCATTAAATGACTGCTAATGAATGACTCGCTGCAGATTAAAGGCTGAAGGAAGCCAATTACCGCTCAATGTCCAACACCGTAATACTCCACATGTTATCAAACGTAACAGTCACTTAACTCATGGTTACAAATTTAAAGCAGCACAACAATGACATTTACCAGGCAACAAAACCCTACATTCTAAACACACGTTTAATAAACGGAATTCATAAAGTTACATTTGTATTTCGAACAAACTGCAAACTTTTCAGCAAATTTTAACACAACTCTATTTACCGCATTGCATCATGGGAATTGGCCAGCCAATGAACCAGTTGCAGTCCTGACTGCAATTGGTTGATAACTTAACTTACATACCTAAGTTCAATCAACACATGCATTTTTTTAAATAGTCAACCCAACGAAAAAATGCAAGTTTAACTTTCAAAAACTCATAAAGTTGAGTTCAAAATCCACAACTTGTATAAGCTTGTTCAGTTAAAAATAAGAAATAAGTGGACATAACTAAGTGGGTCTGTAATATTTTACAGTGATGTGGTCTGATGGATCCATTTTCGACTACAAAAGCTGGGCTCCGGGGCAGCCTGACAACGCCGGCGGAGTTGAGCACTGTCTTGAGATGAACTATCAGGGTAAAAAACAGCAACATATGAAACATCTTGTCTTTTAAATAAACATGATGATGCAACAATGACTTCTAAACTTATGGCAGGCAGTAATATTTTGCAGTCTGAAAGATTAAAAGTTAGACATTAAATCTCTGGAAAATCTCTACAGACAAATGGAACGATTACCTGTGTGAAAAAAGAACTTGCTTTCCTGTGCTCCAAGAAACTGTGAGGCCTCCCGCCATCATGATCTCACTACAGCTCATCTATAATCTCTATCATTGATTCACTTTCAGTTTGTTCTGCAGACAGAAACAGCTCTCTGCTGACAGACTCACTTTCACTTGTTTATTATCTGAAGAGTTAGGAAACGGTTCACATTTGAGTTTTTAACATTAGAAGGAAACTGACTCTTTCCTGATCTTATTGGACTTTTAATCTAATTTAGTAAATGACAAAAATAAAGAAAACATTCAAATCTTTTCACATCATTTCCATTTTAGTTTACTGAATATTGTCTGTCAGCTCTGTCCAAAAGTAACAACATCCACCTACTAGACATGAGTGGTGATCTTCTCATCCAAAATGTCCAAATAGAAAATAAAATTTAAATGTTGAACAGATGAAAGTTCTGTGATACACAAGGAGTTTCTGGAGTTTTGGGTTCTTTATTCATGTTTCCGTCACTATATAATCAATAAGCATTACAAAATAAAAGACATATTGTCACAAACAGTGTCTGATCCTGACTTATTGACTCTTGTTTTCTTTTAAAGTGACAAATAGTTATATAATTGTGAATATGTTATTGCTTTTCTTAAATATTTCAAATAAAAACAAGGTTAAGATACTAATCCAATATACAAATAAAAACATTGATTAGATGATTAGAATAGATTAAATTAGGGCTGCAGCTATCAATTATTTTAGAAATTGAGTATTCTACCAATTATTCCATTGATTAATCGAGTAATCGGATGAGAAATACTTTTGTTTTATTGAAGCGCAATAATATACAATAGTTTGGTTTAATTTTCGAAAAAGCAACATTTGTATTGCATACATTGCTTACAAAAGCTCTTTTGTGATTTACTTTTGTCGGGTCCGCTCATGGAATGGATGATTAAGTTAGACACTGACACTATTATTGTAGTTCACTATACAGAGCTTTTGTTTTAGTAACGTTTGAACTGATTCCAAAAAAAAACAACTAATTGAAAAACTAATTGGATTTCTCTCTAAAAGTTAATATTCTGATCGATACAACTCTCGTCTGTACATTAAGCAGAATCAGAATCAACACTTGGAAATGAGATAAACTCTCTTTCAGTATTGTGAGAAAATGCAAGGTCAAATGAAAACATAAGAACATAAGGAATCATGCTTAAATGTAATTTTTCATTACACTAGCGAATCAGTGCACAAAAAGTTTCAAAATCTTTAAAACTGACCTTTGTCGATCAAAAAAACAGAATCAGCAACTGTATGGTCTATTTCTCGCTTAAAATGTTTTCAGAAACACATTTCTGTAAAACTATTGTCGAAAAAATCCAAGAACGTATCCTGAACGAGCAACCTTTATGGTCAGCTTTGAAATTCGGGAGAAGCCAGACCCGCATGACGCATTTGTCATTTCTGTTTTTAATTTTTTGGGCGACAATACAGATTAGCGCCGCCTGCTGCTATTATGGCTTGCGAACGTGCACAACATACGCTCAAGTCGGCATCACTTCGGTGTGTTCTGAGGCACTTTTTTGACCTTGGGTGGCCAACTGATCAGTTTGACTGCCTTTTCTGCCGACAGTCGGCCGTCAGGTTGGTGTGTCAGAGCCTTTACGGGATAAAATTATAGTTTTGTGTGTGACCTACGGGTGGAGCATTGACGCACTCAGTCTGCTGCCGGCCGGCACATGAAGGTCTCCTCCCTCCTTTATCCAGGGAGCTGAGTGAGCACAAGCAATAACCAACCAAGCTGGAGAAGGGAGGGAGGAGGCACAAAGACACACACACAAAACCAAAAATACAAACTGCTACGTAACAAGAATCTAATCAAACTTTTGTCTTGAAGGTTCCTGCCCTCCTGGTTGGACTCATTTCCTCTCTTGCTGTTACACTTTCAACTTCCAGGGAAAGAGTTGGCTCGATGCAGAGGTACAACAGTTTCATCAAGACGGTCTATGTTTAGATTTCTAGTGGCGATGTCCTCTAGTGGCCATAGTAGTTATGACAGGAGCAAAAATAAATCACTTTACTTCCAGCTTTGCTGTCGTCATAACTACTATGGCCATTAGAGGGCGCCGCCACTATAAAACCTAAATATGAGTCCTAATTGCTGCTTGAACAAACGACCTATGGGACTTTTTTTTAGGGGGAGGACCGTTTCTTAAAGTATTAATACTTTGTTACAGTAAAGTCTAGCATTGTCCGAGTTATGTAAGTGTAAAAATTTGATATCCTGAGATCGCATCTGTTAAAATTGTGATTAGGTTTATGTTTTTTTCTAAATTGTTAATTAGCTATTATATTGTCTCCATTAGAACTTCTGCAAGTCTAAAGGTGGGAATCTGGCTTCAATCCACTCAGCAGAGGAAAATGTATTCCTCAGAAACTTCATTAACCAAGTGAGCGGTCAAGACAGACGGACCTGGATCGGAGGCTTTGACTCAGTGCAGGTGAGACTTTTATCATCACAGGAAGTGATGTCACTTTTCTCTAAAGGTATTGAGAAAATGAAATTTTATGAAAGAAATAAAGAACAGAAAGAGGAAAAGTACTCAAATAAAACAATAACAAAAAAGGAGGATCCTCTTTTGCTTTGACTTTGAACCAATCTTTCTCCTCCAGGAGGGCCTCACTGTAATAAATTTCATGTTAGTTTAACTTGGAAATGCAAGTTCCCTTGCTGCCTTGAAAATCGAAGTTCACTCAACTTGAAGACTGCCTTTGTTTCAACTTAGAAATTAAAGTTAATGAGGTTGATGTAACTTCAGTGTTCTAGTTTTGTTAAAGTTGTTCTTTTAGTTGATTGAACTTTGTATTACTTGGTTTAACTTCATACTTTAAGTTTAAACAAATAATTTATTTTCTTTAATAATGCACAAAACCTTCCTTGCCTAGTATAACAGTCATACCTTTCAGCTTTATTTCAACTCACAGTTCCAAGTTATAACAACATTTATAACCGCATTTATAGCAGAGATGCCATGGGTGCTTGAGTAGGGCCACCCTAGGACCACTATGTGAAATTGGTGCCTCTCTGCTGATCTTGCACCACTTGGCATTAAATGACTGCTAATGAATGACTCGCTGCAGATTAAAGGCTGAAGGAAGCCAATTACCGCTCAATGTCCAACACCGTAATACTCCACATGTTATCAAACGTAACAGTCACTTAACTCATGGTTACAAATTTAAAGCAGCACAACAATGACATTTACCAGGCAACAAAACCCTACATTCTAAACACACGTTTAATAAACGGAATTCATAAAGTTACATTTGTATTTCGAACAAACTGCAAACTTTTCAGCAAATTTTAACACAACTCTATTTACCGCATTGCATCATGGGAATTGGCCAGCCAATGAACCAGTTGCAGTCCTGACTGCAATTGGTTGATAACTTAACTTACATACCTAAGTTCAATCAACACATGCATTTTTTTAAATAGTCAACCCAACGAAAAAATGCAAGTTTAACTTTCAAAAACTCATAAAGTTGAGTTCAAAATCCACAACTTGTATAAGCTTGTTCAGTTAAAAATAAGAAATAAGTGGACATAACTAAGTGGGTCTGTAATATTTTACAGTGATGTGGTCTGATGGATCCATTTTCGACTACAAAAAGCTGGGCTCCCGGGGCAGCCTGACAACGCCCGGCGGAGTTGAGCACTGTCTTGAGATGAACTATCAGGGTAAAAAACAGCAACATATGAAACATCTTGTCTTTTAAATAAACATGATGATGCAACAATGACTTCTAAACTTATGGCAGGCAGTAATATTTTGCAGTCTGAAAGATTAAAAGTTAGACATTAAATCTCTGGAAAATCTCTCTACAGACAAATGGAACGATTACCTGTGTGAAAAAGAACTTGCTTTCCTGTGCTCCAAGAAACTGTGAGGCCTCCCGCCATCATGATCTCACTACAGCTCATCTATAATCTCTATCATTGATTCACTTTCAGTTTGTTCTGCAGACAGAAACAGCTCTCTGCTGACAGACTCACTTTCACTTGTTTATTATCTGAAGAGTTAGGAAACGGTTCACATTTGAGTTTTAACATTAGAAGGAAACTGACTCTTTCCTGATCTTATTGGACTTTTAATCTAATTTAGTAAATGACAAAAATAAAGAAAACATTCAAATCTTTTCACATCATTTCCATTTTAGTTTACTGAATATTGTCTGTCAGCTCTGTCCAAAAGTAACAACATCCACCTACTAGACATGAGTGGTGATCTTCTCATCCAAAATGTCCAAATAGAAAATAAAATTTAAATGTTGAACAGATGAAAGTTCTGTGATACACAAGGAGTTTCTGGAGTTTTGGGTTCTTTATTCATGTTTCCGTCACTATATAATCAATAAGCATTACAAAATAAAAGACATATTGTCACAAACAGTGTCTGATCCTGACTTATTGACTCTTGTTTTCTTTAAAGTGACAAATAGTTATATAATTGTGAATATGTTATTGCTTTTCTTAAATATTTCAAATAAAAACAAGGTTAAGATACTAATCCAATATACAAATAAAAACATTGATTAGATGATTAGAATAGATTAAATTAGGGCTGCAGCTATCAATTATTTTAGAAATTGAGTATTCTACCAATTATTCCATTGATTAATCGAGTAATCGGATGAGAAATACTTTTGTTTTATTGAAGCGCAATAATATACAATAGTTTGGTTTAATTTTCGGAAAAAGCAACATTTGTATTGCATACATTGCTTACAAAAGCTCTTTGTGATTTACTTTTGTCGGGTCCGCTTCGTGGAATGGATGATTAAGTTAGACACTGACACTATTATTGTAGTTCACTATACAGAGCTTTTGTTTTAGTAACGTTTGAACTGATTCCAAAAAAAAACAACTAATTGAAAAACTAATTGGATTTCTCTCTAAAAGTTAATATTCTGATCGATACAACTCTCGTCTGTACATTAAGCAGAATCAGAATCAACACGTGGAAATGAGATAAACTCTCTTTCAGTATTGTGAGAAAATGCAAGGTCAAATGAAAACATAAGAACATAAGGAATCATGCTTAAATGTAATTTTTCATTACACTAGCGAATCAGTGCACAAAAGTTTCAAAATCTTTAAAACTGACCTTTGTCGATCAAAAAAAAAGACAGAATCAGCAACTGTATGGTCTATTTCTCGCTTAAAATGTTTTCAGAAACACATTTCTGTAAAACTATTGTCGAAAAAATACAAGAACGTATCCTGAACGAGCAACCTTTATGGTCAGCTTTGAAATTCGGGAGAAGCCAGACCCGCATGACGCATTTGTCATTTCTGTTTTTAATTTTTTTGGGCGACAATACAGATTAGCGCCGCCTGCTGCTATTATGGCTTGCGAACGTGCACAACATACGCTCAAGTCGGCATCACTTCGGTGTGTTCTGAGGCACTTTTTTGACCTTGGGTGGCCAACTGATCAGTTTGACTGCCTTTTCTGCCGACAGTCGGCCGTCAGGTTGGTGTGTCAGAGCCTTTACGGGATAAAATTATAGTTTTGTGTGTGACCTACGTGTGGAGCATTGACGCAGGAAATGCTTATAGAAATCAACAGACACAGGTACAGGTGTACCTGGGGAAGGCAAACAGCTTTTTACCGTGTCAGCAGTATTGTTTGATTTGTGTTTCACTGTAGAGATAAATGAAACTTACCTGAGATGAAATGGACAAACCTGAAACACACCTGTGCTACCGTAGACATGTAACCAAGCACAGTCTGACTCTATAAGATGGCCAAAACATAATCAGTAATTGGACTTTTAATCTAGAATAACACAAAATGGAATACAGAAAACATTCAAATACTCAGAAATCTTTTCCATTTTAGTTACCTTAATACTGTCTCTTATAAACAGCGTCCACTGATCGGACATGAAAAACTAATTGAATTTCTCTCTAAAAGTTAATATTCTGATCAATTCAACTCTCGTCTGTACATTAATTATGAAGTTCCCTTCGAGCAAACGTTAGCTTAGCTTAGCATAAAGACTGGAAACATGAATCTGCTGTATGTAGTCTGGGAAATCTCCTGGGCCTGATGGCCTTCCGATGGAATTTTATAAAGTTTTCCACTAACACTGCTCCTCTGCTGCTAAATATGCTAAATGAAACCCTATCAACTGGGATCCTCCCCCCTTCTCTTCGGCAAGCCTCTATCTCTTTAATATATAAAAAACAATAAGGACCCAGACCATTGTTCATCCTACCGCCCCATTTTATTACTTAATGGTGATATTAAGATTCTTGCTAAGGCTCTTTCTCTTAGACTGGAATTGGTCCTTCCCCTCCATCATACTCTCAGAACAGACTGGTTTTTATTAAAAACGGATGTTCCTTTTTCAACATACCGCGCCTCTTCAATGTCATTTATAATGACAGCAATTCTAAGTTTTCCAGAGCTAGTTGTATCATTGGACGCTGAGAAAGCTTTCGACAGGGTGGAGTGGACTATCTCTTCTCCTGCCTTTCTAAATTTGGAATCAGCGAGGGCTTCTTAGCCTGACACGACTTCTCCCCTCTATCCTCAGTTTGTATGAATAGCAACCAGAATACTTTACTCTCCACAGGGGCACCAGACAGGGCTGTCACCTCTCTCTTTTTGCAGTGGCAATTGAACTTTTAGCCACTGCTCTCTGTAATCTGTTGGATTTTAAATGGATCACTCGCTATGGTATTGAACAAAAAGTGTCATTGTACGCTGACGATCTTCTCTTATTTATCTCTAAACCACTGGAGTCTATGCCATTTATTCTTAAGACATTAGAGCACTTTGCGGCTATATCAGGGTATAAAGTAAATCTAGACAAAAGTGAGGTTTTCCCTGTCAACGCAGCTGCCTCTTTGAGTTCACTATCAAGGCTCCCCTTTAGAGACAAAAAATGTCTTTCAATACCTAGGTGTAACATTTTCTAACAAATATAATAACCTTCTGAAGCTAAACTTTAAAACACTACTCTTACGTACTAAGGATGATCTTAGTCACTGGTCACTCCTGCCACTGTCACTAGAAGGATGAATTCAGTCAAAATGAATGTTTTCCCTAAGTTTCTTATCTTTTCTAGTGCATCCCAGTTTTTATTCCAAAGTCCTTTTTCCACAACTTGGATATGGCAATATTACAGTTCACAAAAAAAGAAAACACAAAAAAGATGGGGGGGATGGCACTACCTAATTTTTTTTATCTTATTACTGGGCAGCTAACCTGCAGATGGTTATGTACTGGATGCAGGTGGCTTCTGACTACTCCCCTGTTTGCTGTCTAATGGATTCCCTGTCATGCACACCTGCCTCTCTGTGTGCGCTGATCACTAGTGTTAACTTCGTCAGACGAGACGAACCTACGTCAACAACCTTTTTTCCATGACCAACATGAGACGATGACGAGACTGCGACGATGTCCAAAAACGCTGACTAAAACTAAATTAACATGCATTTTTGTTGACAAAAAAAGAAGAGACTAAAATGTTTTGCATAAAATAAAAACTAAGATAAAATCTCTCTTCATTTTCATCTACAATCGTCTCTACTTTTCCATCATGAGATAGAATATTCAGCTGTTACTAGGGTTGGGTTCCGAGACCCGGTGCTATTACGGCACCGACCGGTGCCTTAATGACCGTTATCTACCGGACCGAATAGCAACGTGGATTTTGGTGCCACGCTCCTAAACGGACGTTAGAGGCAACCAAAACATCGCTGCATAGGACGCTAGTTAACACTATACTTGGCAGCAGGTAACTTTAGTCTACCATTAGCTAGTTAACACTACACCTGACAGCAGGTAATGTTAGCCTACCGTTAGCTAGCAGCTGGAGTAAACACGGTTAAAATGCTGACAGCTAAACGGTTTAAAAGTGTGTCTGTATTTCACTGGAGAGGATTCCAACAGGGGGACGTACGACAGCTTGCAGCTGCCGTTGTCTGAAAAACAACACATTCAAACTCGCCTCGCCAGCCTCATGCTGCGTTCAATGTTATTGTAAAATACCCAAATTGTTCCCATTTAGTGGTTGTTTTTGTTGTTTAACAGGAATTTACTAGTGAAATAAGGAAGAGGCTCGATATGTATATAACTTTATACAATATATTTTTATATAACTATTTGACTGAAATGGTTATCAGAAATAATCTCAGAAATTATTTATTTAAAAAAAGACTAAAATGTTTTGACTAAAACTTGACTAAGATATATTGAGTTCTCTTTTTACTAAAACTAGACTAAAATGACGAGACTTTTAGTTGACTAAAACTTGACTAACAAAAAAGATATGTGAATGACTAAATATGACTAAAACTAACAAGGACATTTGGCACAAGACTAAGACTAAGACACAATTAAAAATAGGTGACAAAATTAACACTACTAGTCACATCCTCCCCTGTCTCAACTAGATTGAAGCCTGAAAAAGCAGAATTGTCTCGTCTACCCTTCGCATTTGGAACCAATTCTGTAAATATCTGAGAATAAAGAAACCACCACTGTCTATGCCACTTAGTAATAACCCCCTATTCCCTTCCTCAATGCAGGACAGTGCTTTTAGGCTGTGGCTTCAGAGTGGTTTGTGCTCAGTAAAAGACCTGTTTATAGAGTGTTTTTGCTTCCTTCCAACAGCTAATAGAACAATTATATCTTCCCAATAGTCACTTTCTCAGATATCTACATTTCAATTCAATTCTATTTTATTTATAGTATCAAATCATAACAAGAGTTATCTCAAGACACTTTACAGATAGAGTCGGTCTAGACCACACTCTATAATTTACAAAGACCCAACAATTCCAGTAATTCCCCCAAGAGCAAGCATTTAGTGCGCCAGTAAAAATCCTTTTAGGAAGAAACCTCAGCTGGTGAAAAAAACTTCCTTTTAGGGAGAAACCTGGGACAGACCAAGGCTCTTGGTAGGCGGTGTCTGACGGTGCCAGTTGGGGGTGTGATGAACCATGGCAATAATAGTCACAATAAAGATACTGAAAAAATTACCAGAAAAAATAGTTGTAGGAGTTCCTGGTATAGCAGGACTTAGCAGGGCGTAGCAGGACGTAGCAGGGCACTGCGGAGCATATCGGGGTGTAACAGGGCATAGCAGGGCAACCCTAGTCCAAAGAAACAAAAGAAACACAAAAGGACTCAAGGGAATAAGCTCCCCAGAGCTAAGACAACAAGCATTTTTGGGACATGGATGCACACAGATGGAAAGAGAGAGAAGAGAGAAAGAAGAGAGAAACTCAGTTTTTCTAAGGATGTCCCCCCGGTAGTCTAAAACTATAACTGCATAAGAAAGAGAGACAGGTTAAGGAGAAGAGCCTGTTCGGGCTAGTGTTGTGGGGGTGAACTAGCCAGCTAGCAAATTGCCCACGATGCCAGACAATGCTAATATTGTCAACCTGATTTTGGAAAAGCCATTGAAAGTTTTCCTTACGAAGAGTTACTTAGAATTAAACCGCATGGCAGATAAACACCTAAAATGTATTCAATGCAAAAGATAGGGCAAAGTACCAGGTCTTTACAGCTCTCCTGGTATGACAAAGTCAGAATCATCATCAGAATCACATGATATAGGCCACGGCCACTTTCGCTAAGAAGTTTTTTCGCAATATCGCACAATGCGCAAAACCAACTTTTCCAACTCGTCTTAGGCCGTGTGACCGATCTGCACGAAACCTGGTAAGTAGCACCTCCACATGGACCTGACCAAAACTTGAAACAATTTTGCTATGTTAAAGTATGTGCATTTGACGACCAAACTAAATTTTCTAGCTAGCTACCAAACACGAACTTCATCATATGTCGGCCAAATGAAATACTATCAAAAAACTTGTGAAGATTGGCTATTATATGAATGAATGAATGAACAAACAATCTAACAAAACAATATTAAACTCAAAGGAGGAAATGTGGGAATTAGGTTAAACTGAAACATGTAATGTGGTGTATAATTGTATGATATGTATGATGGAAATTGGCTAGCAATTTCGCCAAGCAAATACCAACAAATAGATTGCAGCAGTGAGCTCGAATAGC
The DNA here is from genome assembly GCA_025617405.1 of Perca schrenkii. Classification (NCBI taxonomy): domain Eukaryota; kingdom Metazoa; phylum Chordata; class Actinopteri; order Perciformes; family Percidae; genus Perca; species Perca schrenkii. Next base: position 34,804,166 of record CM046797.1, read on the forward strand.
TTCGGCGACTTGTTATAGTGCAAAATTGCTGTCAGTCAAAAAGAGATGTAGGCTTTCGACAGACCCTCCAATCATCACACAGAAGCCCGGAGTCTAGGCCAGCCCACTCCTCCATTCACCCACAGAGACGCAGAGTGTCCGTGGGCGGGACATAATCGCAGCATTTATCCAAGCGCTGAAAAAAACTGTTCAAAGCAGCCCCATTGAGGTCCATGGTCACCAGGCTTCAACGAAGAAATGTCCTGTGACCCTACATGAATGTATGAGAAGGAAATCAAGTCAGTCGACCTGCTTTATGTAGCTTATTCTGAACGAACTCATCTTCGAGATGAATGTGTTCAAACACATTTTTAGTCAATACAATTTTAACACAATAGTACATATTTGACCATTATTTTTTTATATTTTAGGGGAAGCTGAGCTTGCAGTCTTAAAGAAATCGCCTCTGTTCTGTACATTTTATCCACCAGAGTCCAGAAATGTCCCAGAAATTGGGAAACAGTCTGGCAAAAGGGTCAATACTAAGCAAACATTTACAAAATGTCAAACAGAGTCCAATATGACCCTGACAAATGGGAAACATACTGACAAAAAGGGTCATTACTACACAAACAAGTACAATGTGTCCAACACTACACTTTTATTGTGAAGAATTGTGTTAAGTCTCATTAATTTCAATAAAGAGTTTGATGTTAAATCTACTTGGTATCTTTGTGAACTGTGCGGATAGTCAATTGTAAATTAACCCTTTGAACTCTGCAATAGAGATCCTTCAGTGCCAACATTGGTATTTTAGCTTATTGTGATGTCATTTCTTGGAGTATCTTCAAATGTTTAATATCCCTTAAATCAGTACAACCTAAGCGAAAAGGATATGTAATTCAATTAACCATAATAATTAATCAAACAAAAGTCTGACATGTGTTTTCAAATGTTCCTAAATAAACTCACAAAACATTGATCCAGAAGATTTCTAAATTTAGAGACAAAATCAATCCAAGGCCAGACTCTCTCTCACACACACACATACACACACACACACACACACACACACACAGTCTAACCGGGACTCAACATAAACTCTTCAAAGCTGCCAGTAGTTTTGATTACTAGCTCCAGTGGCTGCCTCATTACAAACTGCCTATTATTAAGATCTAAAAATTATGATAACACTGGTTAGTTTTTCAATTAACATTTGGATTTATTTATGTTTTACCTTTGTAATTTAATTTGGATTTTACATTTCATACAAAATTTTAAAAACATTACACAGTACAGAGTACACACAGCTATAACTCTTAACTAATCTAGAACTTAATTACTTCCCATAATGGCTGGCATGCAAACACCTCAGTATGAGTCTGTCTTTTCTTACAGGCCAGGTGCTCTGCAGATCTTGTCTTTGCTACCCACTTTCTAACAAATTTAGTGGGGTCCCAGGATGCTAATGGAGGGCCGACAATGTTAAAAAACATTAGAGAGGACACATTTTCAATTCTCAGCAGGGAACGTAAAGGAAATCCCTAAAGCTTGCTTTCACGCCAGCAAAGCCAATACTAAAAAGATCGCAAAGCTCCCTCAGTCCATGTTCCCCATACATTTAAAGAAAAGGAGAGGGCCAAGTTGTTTTGCTAAGAATGTTCACCTTTTGAATCAAGGACTCTTCTTCCTCTGTCACCATTCTTGCCTCCATGTTGGATGACTTTCTGGCCTCTGTCACTGTGCAATTCTATGCCATTGAACAACCCATCCATCACTGCGTCACATGCTTTCTTATAGAAATGACCACTCTCAGGTTCTCTACTTATTAGGGCCCGAGCGCCAACAGCGGCTAAGGCCCTATTGAAACTGAAGGAATTATTATTACGTCAATTTAACGTTAATTGCCTTTTTGAGGGGCTTAACATATTCAAAAACTCACCCAAATTAGTGGTCGCATCAAGTCTGGTGAAAATTCACGTATTGTAAGGGTTTCGGGAATAGGCGCACAAAGATGGCTCGCTAGCGCCCCCTACAATGTTAAAAAAAATTGAGCCCCTGCAGTGCGTTTAACGTAGACTCACAAAACTTGGTACACGTATGTAGCATGTCAAGATGTACAAAAAACGTTATTAGAGCCATACCCTAAACCCAACAGGAAGTCCGCCATTTTGATTTCAAAGTTCAAAATTAGTGTGATTTTGGCCATTTCCACATGTCGTACTTTAACGAACTCCTCCTAGAGATTTCATCCGATCAACTTCAAATTTGGTCAGTACCATTTTAAGACTTTACTGATGAAAATTTGTTAAAAGAAAAACCTTTTTGCCATAGGGCGTGGGCATGGCGGGGCGGCCATTTTGTGCGTTTCGCCGTCGAAACAGGTGTAACTCGAGTGTACATTGTCCGATTACCTCGAAACTTTTCAGGATTCACAAGAGCCCACCCTGAGGACATTTAAAGATGCAGTCTTATAAAACTAACTTTCTGTCATATTTGCTGAAACTGACCCTATATTCCAGTAGAACTACATGAATTATGTAATATAAAAAAGATCCAGTTCCTCTGGCACCATTTACAGCCTGTAGTGCGATTGGCAAAATTCCACCTCTCCCAGTTAATTTTCTTCAATCCCTCCCCTCCCCCTTCCCCGCGCACGAGCTACAGAAAAGTTTCCCAAAACTCAGGTGAATACTGGAGTGGCTTTTCAGAGGTGTCGTGATCTCCGGGATTTTAAAGATCTGAAGAACGATGCAGATGTAGCTCATTTTTTCTCGACAGGTAACATAATTACCATGAATGACTTATCTTTCACTTGGTTATTAGTAGTCAAAAGTCCACAAAGCTACGTTGGTGAGGATGATAGTAACGTTAGCACAGTGGTTAGTCTGATATGATGCTGAAATGGCTAACGATAGCTTGCTAGTTAGGATCGTTTTATTGCTGGTGAGTAAAGTTAACATTGTGTTGGTGTTTAGTTATTGAAAATGTTGTCTGACATGCCGTTACTTCTGTCGCACTCCCTTGTGTGGGAGGGGCTTAGGAGACGGTTTGGACTTCAGCAGAAAGGGGGGGAGAGGGACTGAGAAGTTGCCGATGTTCAAATTTGTTGGCAAAGTCCTGGATCTTCACAGTCTTACCTACAGCAGCTTTAAAGGCAGATATTTACTTAAATTCATAGCGCCCCCTAGTGGCAACAGGAAGTAGGCTTAAAACGGAAGGTGCTATACTTTAACGAACTCCTCCTAGAGATTTCATCCGATGGACTTCAAACTTGGTCTGTACCATCCCAACACCTTAATGATGAAAAGTTATTAAAAGAAAAACTTTTCGTCAGACGGTGTGGGCGTGGCGGCCATTTTGAGTGTTTAGTGATTAACAAAGAAGTTGTTGTAACTTGAGTGTACGTTGTCGTATGTGCCCGAAATTTCTCACGATAGACAAGGGTTCATCGAGGGCCTGAGGACACCTACAGGCCAAAATTGACTTTTGGTCATAGTGCCCCCCACTGGCAACAGGAAATGCGCCTTATATGACAAACATCATCCGATTTACATGAAACTTATGATGTGTGGTCTACATGTGATACTGAGCCAACCCCTATACTTTAACCACACCCACAGAGTCTCCATTCCTGGACTTCAGTCTCACCAAAGGTCTACACATTGTGCACCTTCAATGTTCTCAATGTCTTTTTTCTAAATTAGATGAGATAAGATTAATGATGTGTAATTGTAAAGCTAGTGGCGTTTTTTCATTACATGGTACCTACTCGACTCGCCTCGACTCTACTCGCCTCAACTCGACTCGGCGCACTGTGCGTCCCTTTTCCATTGCAGATTTTAGTATCGCCTCAGCGTGGCTGGTCGTCATAGCGACTGCCGTGGGCGTGGCTTGGTAGCGTTGCATTTCCCCCAACTCATTTCCTGGTTCTCCTTCTCCGTAAACAACATGAAATCAACAAGATAGTTAACTTCTCCTGCTCCAGATTTCCCACCGTTATCAGAAAGAACAGGGGAGACACTTTGTTTCTGTCACTATATGACGCTAGAGTCACTACTAGCTGCGGAGCTAATCGCGTCACTCTCTCACTTCTCCCACGCTCACCAGCTCCCCACACACACACGGCGACTCGACACTCACACCAGCGCACAAGTATAACCATCAGGCCACTTGTATGCTACGGAGAAAGCTCTGCGAGCCTCCGGCAGCAAAAAAACACGGCTGGCTAAACTATTTAAAAATGCCGTCTGTCGCTAACAATGCAGTGATCAGTGACGATTTTTTCCGACCAATCAGCAGCCTACAGGGTTTCATGTCACCTTCTCGGCTCACCTCAGCTCGCTTGGAACCTCGACTGAGGAGGTACTAAAAAAAGTACCTGTTAGCAGGTACCAGGTTGTTTTTTCGTAATGGAAAACCAAAAAAGGCGAGTAGAGTCGAGGCGAGGCGAGTAGGTAACCATGTCATGGAAAAGCGCCATAAGATTGTATGCTTTTCAGAGACCTGGTTGGACGCTTCGATCAGTGATAGAGAAATTGAAAATTATGTTATTTTAAGAAAAGATAGAAATCCTAATGGGGGCGGAATATGTGTTTATATTAGGGCTGATATTTGTTTTAACCACAGAATGGATTTAAATCATGATTTTATTGAAGCTGTGTGGTTTGATGTACAGTTAACTAAAAGTAAGCCTATTTTAATTGGGGCTCTGTATAGTCCTCCTAATCAGAATAATTTCTATCAGTTGTTGAAAGAACTTTTTGTTCCATGTAGTGATTTTAAGGGTGAGGTTATAATGATGGGTGATTTTAAAACTGATGTTTCTAACAAATATCATGGGATGTATAAAGCATTTAATAGGTTTTGCCAGGTTTTAGATCTACAGCAAATAATTAAAGAGCCCACACGAGTAGCTAAAATTAGTCAAACGGTCATTGATCTCATTTTGGTATCAGAGCAATCTATGATGTGTGTGGGGTGTGTGGGGTTGTAAATTGTACTATGAATTGTACTCATTAATTTATTGTACAAGGAAAAAAATTTAAAGTTGCATTGAAGAAACAAAACACAATTAAAATCAGGTCATTAAAAAACATATAGTCGTGAGGTTTTTATTGAGTGTTTAAAATCACTGAATTAGCCTCTAGTGTTATGTCTGGATGTTGATGAAGCATGGGAGCAGTTTAAAATTTTGTTCTTAGAGGCATTAGATAAAGTTGCTCCTGTAAAAACGATTCGAGTAAAACTGAGGTCAGAGCCATGGATGAATGGTGATATTTTAGATGCAATTAGTAACAGAAAGCCTTTTCTGTTTTTAGGAAGAGTAAAGCGCAAATTGACTTGGATAATTATAAGAAGTTAAGGAATATAGTGCAAAAGATGATTAAAACGTGTAAAATAGACTTTTTTCATGATAAATTAACTGAGCATAAAGGTAACCCAATGAAACTTTGGCAGTCATTGAAACAAATGGGGTTCAGTAATAGACTTAAGACAAGGTCAAATAATATTTGCCTTAATATTAATGCGGAGCACTCTTCAAATCAACTAAAGGTTTAATTTAACTCCTTTTTTACTTCTATAGCTGGACACTTAGTTGAAAATTTACCAAGAAAACCAGGGTTATATGATGGTGAGGTTATGTCTAAGTATTACTCTAAGCTTGGAGTTGTAGCAGACTCTTTTTGCTTTTCTATGGTTTCACAGGATGAGGTATTAAAGTTATTGAATGAACTTAAGTGTTCAAAGGCAATTGGTCTAGATGAAATACCGGCCAGATTTTTAAAAGATGCTGCAGAATTAATTTCTCCATATCTCACTCATATTTTTAATCTTTCAATTATGTCAGGTAGATTTCCGAAAGATCTGATGCTTGCTAGGGTTGTTCCGCTGTATAAAAAAGGGAGCAAATTAGAAGAGGGTAATAATAGACCAATTTCGATTTTGGGAGTTGTTTCAAAAGTCTTGGAGAAAATAATACAAGAGCAAATATATAATTACATTAGTAATTCTGATTTGTTTTATGATTTGCAATCAGGTTTTAGAACATCTTATTCTTCGGATACGTGTTTAATATATCTAACAGACTATTTAAGAAGAGAGATCGATTTGGGTAAACTTTGTGGCATGGTATTGCTAGACCTCCAGAAAGCATTTGACACTGTTGACCATCAGATGTTGCGTATTAAACTAAAAGCTAAAAAGGTTTTAATAGTATGGCATGTAATTGGATTTGGTCGTATTTGCCTGAAAGGCATCAAAGAGTTGATATTAACTGCACTCTATCTGAGGCAAGAGAAATAACGTGTGGGGTGCCACAGGGTCCATTGTTGTTTCTCTTGTATATCAACGATATGAAATCTGTTTGCAATTGTAATCTTTTTCTCTATGCAGATGATTCAGCCTTGGTGTTCTCCAATAAGGACATAAAAGTTAGTGAGAATCATTTAAGTGATGAGTTACAAAATATAAGTGAATGGCAGAGAACAAACTGTCTTTGCATCTGGGGAAAACTGAATCTATTCTATTTGGTTCTAAAATAAGGTTGAGTAGGACTCCTGAGCTTAAAATTTCTTTGGGTGGTATCCAGATTGAAGCTAAAAAATGTGTTAAATATTTGGGCTGTGATTTAGACAGTTCTGTGAGTGGAGAAAGTATGAGTCAAAAGGTTATCAAAAAAGTGAACCAAAGAATTAAATTTCTGGCTCAGTTTCTAAATAAAGAAACTTTAAAAATGTTGGCAAATCCTTTAATTCAGCCACACTTCGATTATGCCTGTACTACATGGTACAGTAGCACACCCAAGAGGATAAAAGGTCAATTTCAAATGGCACAAAATAAATTAGTCAGGTTGATTTTAAATCTTTACTATAGAAATCATGTTGGGTCTTCTGAACTTAAGAAATTAAAATGGCTGACAGTTGAAAACAGGGTGAGACAGTTGAAAAAAAGATTAACAAGAAAGATTTTGTATAAGAATGAGCCAAGGTATTTTAAAGATTATTTTAAGATTATTAGAAACTCTCATAGCTACTCAACGAGAGGTATAGACATAGTTCCGTGTACATTTAAGACCTGTTCTGGGCAAAATACTTTTTTGTACATGGCACCAATGGAATGGAACAAACTCCCAGTTGAGATTAAGTTAAACCAGTCAGATCGTTGTTTTAATCGAGCATGTGGTGAATTGTTGTTAAATGCGAATTAGATTCAATCTTTTATGTAGTCTTAAATTAATATTTATTATTAAAGTGTACATATTTGTATTTGTTTTGTATTTGGATGTGGTTGAGTGTACACAAGGTACCTTTTAGTCAGCTGTAGCTTGCCTGGACATCTTTATCAGATTACAACGAGGACCACAATGGAAATGAGTTTGTAAATTCCTTGTGTTATCCTCGACAGTTCTGATAATGTCACTGTGATGGCATCTTGTTATGCATTAATTTCTGTTACTGTCTAATAAATCAAATCAAAGAGACTTCCTTATTCATTTGTCATGGTTTGGCCCACTCCCTATGCCTAAGCCACGCCCCTTTCATTCATGGTTCTTAACAAAACCAAAATAATTTTACTCTGTTACTAAGGCCTGATGCATTCTTTTCTCATTGGAGCTCCTCTTAAGATCTTAATTTGAAGCTGTGAGATGATTTTATAGCACTGCATACATTGTCCAAACAGCTTTAACTGTACAGAATGATGACGCCACCCACCTTATCCCCAAGACTCTACCTCACCTTGAGGCCAGGGAACTGACTTTTGAGTTTTGCGAACACGCCATTCTTTCTGCCCAACATAACGGCAGCTCCATCTGAGCAGAAACCCACCATGCATTCTTTTAGAAATTCTTCATCGAGACCACGTTTCTGAAGACAGTTAAGTAGGTCGGCTGGTCTCAAGTGGTGCTCTCTAGCTCAAGCAAATGTAAAAAGGAATGTCAATGGATCTGAATAATGGACAGATGTCCTGAGGTACACAATCAGGCAGGACATCTTGCTTAACGAGTTGCTCTCTTCTACAATCGCTGTTAGCTTTGGTCAACTTTTTTTGATGCTGGCCAACAATGCCTGTCTCATCTCCCTAGATATGAAATTCATGATCTTAGTACACGGGACATTTGAATGAAGAACACGGCCAACATTCACACCGTTAAACATCTGCAAGTCACTGAGTTTTGGATGGTCAGTGTAAGGCTGGTTGCTCTTTGCTACATAGTAGGCTGTTCTAAACACACTGAAAGTAGACTCAAGAATTTCAGACTCGGTTCTGAGAAAACTTGTTTCTAATGTTTTGTGTTGTTGCTTTTGAAGTATACTTTCAGCTTTTTTGTGGCTTTGGGAAACACTATGTTCATAACATTTATTTTCAAAGATTTCATTTGTTTTGCAGTTGTGTTACCATAATGGCCAACCAGACAATTTTGCCATTCACTTGAGAAGGTCTACATAGTAATAGTTTACCACTATGCTCGGCTCCGAGTGATTACAGCACTACATGTTTTGCATCCCAACTTTTTCTCTTTTACCATAACAAATGGGTGGGTCTTACAGAAGTATTCATACTGGTATACCTTCCAGCAGTCTGGCAAGTTGTGACAGGCTCCACCTCCTGCTCTAGTGTCCTGCCCCATGTCCACACCTCCAATGACCTGCCCCATGTCCACAGCTCCAATGACCTGCCCCATGTCCACAGCTCCAATGACCTGCCCCATGTCCCTAGCTCCAATGACCTGCCCCATGTCCACAGCTCCAATGACCTGCCCCATGTCCACAGCTAAAGTGACCTGCCCCATGTCCACAGCTCCAATGACCTGCCCCATGTCCACAGCTCCTCGGCCCTGTCCAGAGTAGAGGTGGGGGAGAGGGATATAGTTCAATATTGCAACATTTTCTGTGAGAAATTATATTGGTATAGTCACTACATGTATTACAATAGGCAAATCATTTTTAACAAATTCTCTGCACTTGCACAGAAGACAATTGTGTGCATTACTAACACCAGGGCAATTGGTAAATTTGTATTTGAAGGACTCAAATGTATCAGTTTTCCTATAGCCTAGCCTAACTTGATAAACATTTGAATAATAATGGGGTAAGGAACCACATCCTGGGTGAAATAATGTTCAGATCAGACTACTAGAAGGCAAGGAATCAAAATAATTGAATTGCAATACTTAATGACATTAAATGTAATTGTTGAAAAAATAATTTCCACCTCTTTACACGTCTCCTCACTTCTGCCACCCTGTCCAGTGTCATTTTCACCAGTCTTTGGCTCCACTCTACATATTAGGGGAACTACAAAAGGAAGAATTCTTAATGTCAACGTTAATGATGATGCTTAACTCATGTTAGTATAACAAACCTAGAAGCAGATCATATCTTAGTCATCTTAACTTTAACATTAATAGAATGTTGATATTAATTAAATCATCTGGTAAGTCTACTGAGTACATTACTGTAAAGTCTGCTGCCAACACGTTACAGAGCTAGTCATGCTAAAAAGTCTGGAATATCAGCCCACCTTTTGAAGAAATCAGTCAGTTTCCTCTTCTTGCAGAATGCAGAATGTTTGCAGTTAAGCAGTTTGGCTGATTGTTGAGTCCTGTAAGGTTAATTATTGATCCAATAAATTAGAATTAACTTTTGATACTAAGTATTAAGTAAGATAATTTTAATACTTTCTAAAGAGTAATAAGAAAAAAATATTACACTCCCTGAGTGACTTGCCCAAGATCGATCTGATGATGAGGACTCTGTGTTTGAAAAATGTCAATCTGGTTACAGATCACGTCAAAGCACTGAGTCTGCACTTTTGAGAGTACACAAGTTTTAGATCCTATTTGGCAAATAGGAACTTCTCTGTCATGATTGGGGACCTCTCCTCCTCAACAGCTGCTCTCTCTCTTGTGGGCTACCCCAGGGTTCAATTCTTGACCCCATCCTGTTTTCCTTATATATGTTGCCTTTAGGGGCTATTATAGGAGCACACAACCTTTCATTTCATTGTTATGCAGATGATTTGCAAATGTGTTTGCCTATGAAACCGAATAACAGTGTCGCACTAAACTCCCAAGCAGATCAGCAATGTTGTTAAAATTTGTTTTTGCCAGCTTTGTCTCCTGGCTTTAAGTTAAGCCCTTTGGATTATTGTAATGCTCTTTATGTTGGTCTGAATCAGACCTCCATTTCCCGACTTCGACTTGTGCAAAATGCTGCTGCTCACTTTTTAACAAATAAATCTAGACGTGCACACATCACTCCCGTTCTCTACACCCTACATTGTCTCCCTGTGCTTTTTAGAATCGATTTTAACATTTTGTTTGTTCTGGCCCCGGAGTATTTGTCCGAGATTTTAACCCTGCGTGAGCATGACCGGTCATTGCGGTCTTCAAATAAACTGGTTTTAGAAGTCCCAAGGTTGAGGTATAAACGGTGGGGTGATCTGCCACGAGACTCTGGAACAAGTTACCCCCTGATATTCACACTATTACAGATATAGCTCTTTTTAGATTTAAACTCAAAACCTATTTGTTTAGAATGTGTTTTAATACGTAGTAGTGGTGTGACAATTTCCCTCTCCTCCTTTTCTGATTTTACTATTTTCTATGTTTCATTCTTTTTATTGTATATGTTTTTTTATTCTTGGTTCCTGATGTAAAGCACTTTGGATACCTGCTGGATGCTGTAAAGTGCTATATAAATAAATGTTGATTGATTGATTGATTGATTGATTGATTGATTAAACCAGCTTAGTGCAGTTCTTTTAATGTCAATTAAATGTTTCAGTCTCTGTGTTTATGGAATTGGATGTGATGGTCAATGTCACATGCAGCATTATGATTTAATAAGACAAATACAGAGACAAGTCATTTGTCTGAAGAAGTTAGAAGGCAATTTTTAATTTTCACCAGTGCCGTCTTAGGCCGGTTACACACTGCCGGCGTGGCGTGAGCATGGTGTTTGTGTTGCGTGCCAGCTGCGTGGATTTTTCTATGTCTTTACACACCAGAAATGTGTCTGATGCGTCGCTGCTGCTGCTAGCCTTGTCTGGACACATGTATGTTTCCCCTTGATAAAATGAAATACCATGTTAAACATAAATATATACTGATTTAATTACAGCAAAGACAACGTCGGCAGTATTGACGGCAAAATAGGCTCCAGAATATTTCGTTCTGTATTGACAGGTGCAATATTAGAAAATGAATTTTTTTTTTTTAAACTACATTCATATATCTGCATTTATATCAAAGCGTAGAGGCTTTCAAACATCAACATGTCATTTATTAATATGCATTTGTGTCTAAATGACATATAAACATATTTTCCTATTCTATTTTGCCTGGAAACGCTTCCAACACGCTCGCGTCTCGTGTGAAAAATAGGCGTCGGTCCTATTTCTAGCATGCACGAGTCTCACACAGGCAGTGTGTAAGCTCTAACCTGTTAACATGGGAGCCGAAATATAAACGGACGCTTACACGCTCGCGCGACGCTTCTAGTGTGTAACCGGCCTTAGTGCTCTAAAGTTGGCTAAGACCTCTGGATCAAGTGTTCTTTTAAGCAGAGGTTTTATCACAGCTGACTGTGGTACATAACCTCTTCAAAATGTTGCACAAATTAAAGTATTAGGAAAATATACTTCAAATCAAAAGTCAGCATCATTATCAATACGCAGAATAGCTCCTTTCAAAGTGTTACATTACTATAGAAAATTGTAAGAGCATTTCAATATTATATTTTATTAATGTGGAGTCAATTTAGTTAGATTCTTTGTATACTACTTCCTAGATTAGTAGTATAAGTATAGCTTCATATCGTGTTTTTTTATGTGAAAAGTAACACACATTACATTAATGTAGTGCAGTAAAATGTACAATATTTCCCTCTAAGTTTTGAGTGAAAAAAAGGCAATACTTGATTAAAGTACAAGAATGTTGACATGTTTCACCTCTAACTAGAACATAATTGTTTAATAACAGTGTTTACTTCACCATGTTGATCATTGATTCAAACATGTTTTTTAGGTATCATGATTTTCAGATGTCACGGGGCATGATAAGGGTCTCTCTCAACTGGAAGAGAGGGGCGGAACTTGAAGGGTCATGCAGGCGTAGACGTACTCTCTTGTAGTGCTTTGATAAACTATATAAAGAGTGAATATCTTCCTTTACTGACAGTCATCAGCTGGTTGTTCTTCTCTGTGTTGGCCAATCATCACCTCAGCAAAGGTAACTATATTTAAATTTATTATCACAATTTCATCGAGATGACATTTTATATTTTGAGAACACTTTAAATATTAATCGAAATATTAAACTATATATATATATATTATACTTATAACTAGCAGGATACTTTAATTTGATAAATGGCTCACTGATCACAGTCAATAATTGTCTGCATTTATGTCCTTGTCTGCAGTATGTTGACTTTGTTTAACGTCTTTCCACAGATGGCATCAGGCTTTCCGTTTGCTTTGTTGCTCTCTTTGTCCATCGGACTGTTGGCTCCATCTGTAAGTAAAAACTATGCAACTATTAATTTAAAAAAATAACTCTATGTGTTTCACATGCAGTATAATGCAGTGGTTTCCCAACCTGTAAGATTATGAAACAGTGATTAAATAATGTTACTAGTTTTAATATAGGTTGAGCGCAAACTGTAAGCTAAAACATTAAGTAAGTTGGTTATGTGAAGCACTTTGGGCTATATAAATAAAGTTGAGTGTTGAATAGTCTTGTAATTAGACTGCTCATCTTTAAATGCTAATCAGACTGATTCAAGAATGTCTTTTTGTGATCACAGTGTTATGGACAAACCTCCGGCTCAGGTCAGTACAGTATCTCTGGCTCGTTGCTCTGATTGTATTTGACTTGTTTGTTCATATAATGTTACATAGGGGTTTGTATTTTTTGATGTGTGTGTGTGTGTGTGTGTGTGTGTGTGTGCCTCCTCCTTCTGGTGTTGATGTGGCAAGATGAGTGCTTAGGGACCGTCTACAAACTACAACACCGAAAAGAGATACACAAATATTTATTAATGTAATGATTAAATAGGATAGTGGCTCCAAAACTTACCTCAATTATAACTTGTCTCCTGCTAGTTGTACTACAGCACTTACGTTTTAAAAATAAGCATATGCCAATTTTTGAAAATGTTTTTGCATGTCTTTTTAGTGTTGTAGTTTGTAGATGGTCCTGAAGCACTCGTCTTGCTGTCTCACCACCGGAACTAAACAGAGCTGAATTAGCAAAACTTTTATGCATTTCTGTCACATCTACTGCAGTCACATTTACTGTGTTCATTCGGAAGGAATCACTTCACATGGGTAGACACTTGTAATGACATCTCGAACATGTTAAGAGGCTAAAAGCACGTTTGAAACTTGCCTTGTTTCAGCCTCCTGGGTGCTAACGCTAGCAGGAGGATAACACAGTGTAGGCAACACCGATTATTTTTGTTTTTCTCACGACTGACAGCACTCCAAATTTAGAAACAACAGAGCTCAGTGTTGAAATAGACCAGAATTCTCCTTTAACGTACCGTACATCTGCTCTTGACTGATTGCATCACGAGGAAAGATATATTACATCCTGATAGGGATTAGGGAGAAAATCATTATGTTAGGTTTCTGAAGGAAGAATGGGAGGAGCTTGTAGCGAAATTATCTATAGAATGTATTAATAATACAAACAGAAGACATGCAACACTGCCTCACAGAAGTTAAATAACAAGAGCGAGTTTGCTACGGACAGGCAGAGGTCGATCAACTTCACATGCTTCACTCAGTCTGCTGCCGGCCGGCACAATGAAGGTCTCCTCCCTCCTTTATCCAGGGAGCTGAGTGAGCACAAGCAATAACCAACCAAGCTGGAGAAGGGAGGGAGGAGGCACACTCACACGCAACAGAAAATACAAACTGCTACGTAACAAGAATCTAACTTTCTCTTTTTTCCAAGATCGTCTTGAAGCTTCCTGCCCTCCTGGTTGGACTCATTTCAGCTCTCGCTGTTTCAGTTTCTACCTCCAGGGAAAGACTTGGATCGATGCAGAGGTACAGCAGTTTTATCGAGACTGTCCTGACCTATATTTAGATTTCTAGTGGTGGTGTCCTCTAGTGGCCATAGTAGTTATGACAGGAGCAAAAAATGCTTTGCTGCCGTCATAACTACTATGGCCATTAGAGGGGGGCTGGCACTAGAAACCTAAATATGAGTCATAATGGCTGCTTGAACAAACGGCTTATGGGACTGTTTTTTGGGGAAGGACCGTTTCTAAAAGTAGTAATCATTTGTTACAGTAAAAGTCCTGCTTTGTCCAAAGGTAGTCCTGAGATTGCATCTGTTAAAATTATGATTATGTTTTATTCTTAAATTTAAATTAACTGAATGCAATGCAAAACAGCAATTGGCTTGCCCAGCTTGTTAATAGCCAGTGTATGTTCATTTTAGCTGACCAGTTTGCAGATGTTATTTAGATGGCACCACTATTTGGCCTAATCATAACTGGCCTGGCAACCTAAAGGCCAAGGTTTTGTTTCCAGATTAGTTTGGTGACTAATGAAACATGTAGAAACTGATATTTCAGTCTGCTCTGTCTGCGCTGTCCACTCTCGTCCACCACGCTGTGCAAACACAGCTCTACTCTGCAAATATCGACTTTACAAATGAGCTAAAATGAAAGATGTCAGTTTGTAGTCTAACTGTTTAACTTAATTTGCAACCAATCTTGAACTTTGGACAAACTCTTGTAAACGTAGCTGCTGTCTAAACGAACCATCCTCTCCGCTGGAGCGGTAAACCTATGGATGTATTATAAGACAAAAACAAATACATGTGGCTACTTAATATGCAAGTGAATGACGCCGCATTCTCCATTCTTGATGATGTTGCCGATTGTATTATTTAGCAACAACATTGTCTTATTTCAAATTGGGCATACAGGACGAATGCTAGCCTGCTTATCAGTCCATTCATCATTAAAGCTGCTGTTTTCCACAACTTTTCACTTCAGGCTCTTTGACAGTGAGATGTTTACCTGACAACTGGCCTTTCTTTCTGTAAGCATTTTCCACCAATCGGGACACTGATTACATTTCAGTAATCAAGTCTTTAATCATCACTCCTCAGTGAACTGCCCCCTAATCTGAGATCATTTTCTAGTTAAGTAGCCTATCTAGTTATCATTATGGATTTTCCATGTTTTTAGGGGTTTGCTTACACTAATACATGTAAAGAATATAGCATTAATTTAGTAAGAAAGTGAAAATATCAAACAAGAAGATGCGTATTAGGTCGTTTTTATTTTCTTTATTTGAAAGTCCAGCCCCTGGAGTGTCTGCTTAAAAACATTCTGGCCCTTGGAAAAATGTAGTTGATGACCTCTGGTCTAGCTTTACTGCTAATGGCAAAACATCCAGTGGCTAGCTGGGTATTTATATATTAATATATATATTAAGATTCAACATAGAAGGTAAACTGACAGCCCCATCGCTGACATGACAGTAAAAAAATATACAGTACAGGCCAAAAGTTTGGACACACCTTCTAATTCAATGTGTGTCCTTTTTATTTTCATGACTATTTACATTGTAGATTCTCACTGAAGGCATCAAAACTATGAATGAACACATATGGAATTATGTACTTAACAAAAAAGTGTGAAATAACTGAAAACATGTCTTATATTTTAGATTCTTCAAAGTAGCCACCCTTTGCTTTTTTTGATAACTCTGCAAACCCTTGGTGTTCTCTCAATGAGCTTCATGAGGTAGTCACCTGAAATGGTTTTACCTTCACAGGTGTGCTTTGTCAGGGTTCATTAGTGGAATTATTTCCCTTATTAATAAAAAAGCAAAGGGTGGCTACTTTGAGGAATCTAAAATATAAGACATGTTTTCAGTTATTTCACACTTTTTTTGATAAGTACA
Source organism: Perca schrenkii (assembly GCA_025617405.1). Lineage (NCBI taxonomy): Eukaryota > Metazoa > Chordata > Actinopteri > Perciformes > Percidae > Perca > Perca schrenkii. Next base: position 34,820,081 of record CM046797.1, read on the forward strand.
TAATTCCATATGTGTTCATTCATAGTTTTGATGCCTTCAGTGAGAATCTACAATGTAAATAGTCATGAAAATAAATAAAAAAAACGCATTGAATGAGAAGGTGTGGCCAAACTTTTGGCCTGTACTGTATATGTATATATATATATATATAAATTTATAGCTGGGTTATAACCATTTTCTGAAGCTTCATGGTAGGTGCGGCATATATTTTCCTGCTTTTTTGTTCTTTGCCAATCATACCTATGATATTTCTTTTAGGGCCAGTAAAAATGTACAAAGGGCCAGCAAAACTCTGATCTACTGGCCCCTTGGGCCAGTGGGGATTTTTTTTTATGTTGAACCCTGATTCTGGTGAATTTTTATTCACCTATTTCTACCTTTTTCGGAGTCAATTTATGCAGGAAATATCTTTATATAAAAGGAACCATAGATTACAATCCAAATATAAAAACATAATGACATATATTGCAGTAAGTCTCTCATAAATTCTGTATTGCTTTCTTCTATTTATTCTCCTGTAGATTGGCTTTTCTAATTATATCTGAGTCAGCACATATAGCCTAGGCATCATTTACTCTTCCCTCCTCTTTTGCGTCTTTTGTTGGGGAATTAACCTCCTTAAATGCGCATATGACAATTATTCACCTCAATGATACATTCATTCATTTTAATTAATTAATAAACCCCTGGACTGTAATATTTCAGATGTGTTTGAGCAAGATTTTTGCTCATGTTCAAACCTTCGCGCACATTCAAAATACAACTGTGTTCTCTGAGATTTGGAGGAGTCGTGATATTTTGAGAAAAATAAAGTTATAATAGGCTACTAAAAGAATAAAGTCCCTATATTTCAGAAAATAATCTACCTGCACCATAGTCTGATATGCATTACGTGATTGCTCTGCTGATACGGTAGATCTCAGACCTTCTGATAGACACAGAGCCCTGTTTGGGTCCCTGGTCTCTGAATGAGCGAAAGTTTAGGGAAGTGGCTGTACGCTGTTCTTCATCGGTGGTGGAAAACTAAACTACACCAGAAATACACTGAGCTCAACTGTGACACATTAGTAGCATCTCCACAGCAGAGCGTGTCCATTACAAAGCTGAAGCTGCACAGACCACGGAAGGTGCGCTGCTCATCTCTATTTTTACAGCGAGAGTAGACACTAAAAGCGACCCACAGGTCTGCTTCAGAGCTCCGTGTGTTTGAGTCTAAACCATAGACTGGAAACGTCACATCACGGGAACTTCGAACTAAATTATTTTTTGCCCTCATAAACTTTCTGTTGATGGCATCAATGTATTAAATTTGGCTTTAATTTCGCCAAAAAGTACACCTTTCACAGCTTTTCTCACTTAGAGACGGTTGATAGGTGATGGCAAAAAATACGGCATGATGGTCAGACTCCGTACATAGCTGCCCGTTCTATTCGCCTCGGGAAAATAAACTGGACAAAGTTACAGTTCTACCGTGAGTTCTACCACAAATAAATAAGGCAACTTATGATTTTGGGGGTTTGCATATTTGTCAGTGAACTTTTCAACATACATTCGGGGTCACACTCAAAACATTCAGGGCTGAAGCCCCAGCAAGATCGACTCATGCCGCCTCTGGTTTTTAACCTGTGATATTGTCTCCATTAGCACTTCTGCAAGGCCACCGGTGGGAATCTTGCTTCAGTTCACTCAGAAGAGGAACACAAATTCATCAGAACCTTCATTCACCAAGTGAGCGGTGAAAACAGACGGACATGGATTGGAGGCTTTGACTCAGTGCAGGTGAGACTTTCATCATCACAGGAAATTATGTCGCTCTTCTCTAAAATGTATCAAGAAAATGAAATTTGCAACAACAAAAAACGTAGCATCCTCTTTTCATTTGACTTTGAACAAATCTTTCTCCTCCAGCCGGGCGTGTGGATGTGGTCTGATGGATCCCCATTCGACTACAAAAGCTGGGGTCCGGGGGAGCCTAACAACGGAGGTGGAATTGAGCACTGTCTTGAGATTAACTATAAGGGTAAAAAACAACAACATATGAAACATTTTGTCTTTTAAATAAACATGATGATGCAACAATTAACTCTAAACTTATAGCAGGTGGTCATATTTTGCGGTCTGAAAGATTAAAAGTTAGACATTAAAACTCTGGAAACTCTCTCTACAGACCAATGGAACGACAATGAGTGCAACAAGATATTTCCTTTCCTGTGCTCCAAGAAACTGTGAGGCCTCCCGCCATCATGATCTCACTACAGCTCATCTATAATCTCTATCATTGATTCACTTTCAGTTTGTTGTGCAGACAGAAACAGCTCTCTGCTGACAGACTCACTTTCACTTGTTTATTATCTGAAGAGTTAGGAAACAATTCACATTTGAGTTTTAACATTAGAAGGAAACTGATTCTCTGAGCTAGACAAAAATATAATCAGTTATTGGACTTTTAATCTATAAATAACACAAAATGAAATACAGAAAACATTCAAATACTCTTGACATCTTTTCCATTTTAGTTTACTGAATTTTGTCTGTTAGCTCTGTCCAAAGGTAACAACATCTACCTACCAGGCATGAGTGGTGACGATCTTCTCTTCAAAAATGTCCAAATAGAAAATAAAAATCCAAATGTTGTCTGAACGTTCTGTGATACAAGAGGAGTTTCTGGTGTGTTGGGTTCTTTATTCATTTGTTTTCCTTCACTTTATAATCAATAAGCATTAAAAAATAAAAGACATATTGTCACAAACAGTGTCTGGTCCTGACTTATCGACTCTTGTTTTCTTTAAAGTGACAAATAGTTATATAATTGTGAATATGTAATTGCTTTTCTTAAATAATTACAATAAAGACTGATGCGTTGCTGCTGTAACACTATAATTTGCCATTTTTGGGATAAATAAATATCTATATAATCTATCTATCTATCTAAAAACAAGATTAAAGTTGCCCTGCCACACGTATTTCATGACTTTGTGGTAATGTCTGAAGTTCTACCATGGACTCTGTAATCTTGGTTACCTTGTTTCAAGCCATTCTAGCGTGGTATAGAAAGCCTGCAGGAAGACTAAGCTCGATTTGAGCCAGTTCTCATTAATATTCAACGAGTTAAGCTGATTGACTGTGATTGGCTAACAGCTAGCCAATGAGAGCATGGCTATCAGCATCCTTTACCCAGCACAACTGGGCGAGCTCATGAATAGTAATGAGCTCAGGCAACACCACGTCAGACTGACCAGCTTTTGTAATTGGCCTGATTTATCCGCTTATTTCTGTTTCAGTGGCTAGAGCTGAGGAGTTGTAGTATTGTTTGATTTGTGTTTAAGTGTAGATATTATTGAAACTTACCTGAGATGAAATGGACAAACCTGAAATATACCTGTCCTACGGTGAGCATGTAAGCATGCACAGTCTGACTCTATGAGCTGACCAAAACATAATCAGTAATTAGACTTTTAATCTAGTGAATAACACAACATGAAATACAGAAAACATTATAAACAGCGTCCACGGATCTGATAAGAAAAACTTCAACACACTTATTCGTCTGTACATTAATTATGAACTTCATGAACGAGCAAACGTTAGCTTAGCTTAGCATAAAGACTGGAAACATGAATCTGCTCTATGCAGTATGGGAAGTCTCCTGGCCCTTATGGCCTTCCGATTGAATTTTATAAAATGTTTTCCACTAACACTTGTAGGATTCCCTTAGGGTACAGATTTGATCATTGGCAAATTATCAAAGATGTTTTATCAATATTAATAAAGTTATGAATATGGTTATTAATAACTTTATCAAATCGACAAACAATCAAAAACGGGGCACCACCCTGCAAGTCAGGGACCAATAATCAAACTGTGGATCATTCTCATTTCTGTATCCTTTAAGAAGGAAATAAAGGGAGGGGTGAATCCAAGCACGGACCTGATTGACCAGCAGTTGTCACAACCAGTGCACAAATAATCACAAGCAACTGCTAATTAAGCATAATAAGATTTATTAACTTCACAATTATCAGTAGCTAAACAATAATTCTTCAATAATAAACTCATATACCTTTTTATAATATCACAACCAAAAACAAAGCAAAACAAAAGCAACATGGACACGTCTGTGTCTGTGTGTGTGTGTCTGTGTTTGTGTGAAAGAGAGTGAGTGAAAAAGGAGGGGGCGGTGTCGGAGTGTAGTTCTAAACACCCAAAACAACTCCAAAGATGGCCGCTCCTGTGAGCTGCACAAAACTATTTAGCCTCAAGAGGGCGGTAGTGGTGCTGCGTGCACTGGCAGGGGCCGAAGAAGCCAGGGTTGTTAGGCAACGGCACGCTAAGCCGATCTGGTAGCTAGTTCCTGTTTAGCTCTTTTACGAACGTAAAATAGACTCCCTGCAGATTCCACGTGTGTGTTTAGCCTACCGCGTTAGCTCGGGAGCTAATGCGGCTAGTCTGTGTCGTGTGCGTGTGTGTGTGTTAGTAAAAGAAGAAAGAGGAGAAGAGTAAAGAAAAGAGCATTCTGATCTGAAATATTGATAACGGCCAGCTCAGTAGCTTCACAGCTGATTTTCGCGATTCTATCGCAGACAGTAACTAAACTCCATGAAAGGAGTGAGCAGATAGTGATTACGGTTTCAACCCAGCTACTTAACACAACATGAATCAAACAATATAATGATCAGTTATATATATTCACAGCACAGATTAATAATCACATATGGTCCATGTACATGATTAAATCAGATCACATTAATGGCAAACAAGTGGTAGCGAACCTTTTGCTCATTAGTAACAAAACAAAACGCACTAGTTTTAATATTCTGCCCAGAAACTGTGTAAGCCTTCTTACTGTATGCGTTGTCTGTCAGTTAAGTCTCTTGGCCAGAGCTTAACAATCCGTTTCGTCTGGAGCAAAGGGGAGAAACGTGATTCCAGGTCGACCAAACAAGAAAAAGAACAGTCCTTTTCTTAAATCCAGGCTGATTAAGCCCGCTGCAGATGAAGGAATACTTCGACAGAGTATTTCCTCGGATCCCCTTTGTATATCAGGCCAATATACTTTGTACCAGCTCGAAACTCGGCCAGCGAGGTGATGCTAGTTTGCTAACCCGGGCTAGAGTGCTTCCTATTGCGACCGGAGTCATCATGGAAAAGCCAAGAAAACACACTGCTGACACCTTTTATCCTTCCTCTGCCTCCTAGTGGCGGGTGGTGCATTCAAGGACCGACAGCCAATGGGAGAACTGCAACCTGGTCAAAGGTGTGACGCAGTTCTTTGTCTCACCGCCAGTCTGCCTTGCCGTCCTCGTGTTAAATGGAGAATCTCCATGTTGTGAAGATTTGGCTTGTATGAGTTTCGTGAGACTGGCTTTGGAATTTACATGTAGGCCAAGATCCTTTGTCTCGCAGTCAATTCAAGTTGAGCCAAATCGCTGTTTAACCAACTCTTGGTCCCCAACACACTGCTCCTCTGCTGCTAAATATGCAAAATGAATCCCTATCAACTGGGATCCTTCCCCCTTCTCTTCGACAAGCCTCTATCTCGTTAATAAAAAAAAAAAGGACCAAGACAATTGTTCATCTTACCGCCCCATTTCATTACTTAAAGGACAATTGCGGCGCAAAACGAACCTAGGGCTTAATAACCGATGTGTACCCACTCGATCGTTCTCTGGGACATGTTTTCATGCTAATCGAATGCGTTTGTAGCTTGAAACAAGCTAGCGTGGACCGCTGATTAGCTTACAACGCTAGTATTCGGGGCACAAGGAAAGTAAAAACAAATCGCTATTTATACCACTAAAAAGGCTAAAAATATCACCAAACTTCAACAGTAGTAGCATAATGAGGGTCCCTTAATGTTAACCGAAGCATTGAGAACATTGTAAGTGTACAGTTACAGTGTACAGTTTATTAAATAGATAGTTTAGAAAGACAGTAGATCCCAAGATGGCGGCCGCCTGTTTATGAGAACGCGACAGTCTTTATAATCTATCTAGAGTGATCGAGTGGGTACTCATCTGTTATTAACCCCTAGGTTCGTTTTGTGCCGGAATTGTCCTTTAATGCTGATATTAAGATTCGTAATACTTTTCTGCTTTTTGTTGCACTTCTGGTTGGACGCAAACTGCATTTCGTCGTCTTCGTACTTGTACTCTGCACAATGACAATGAAGTTGAATCTAAATCTAAAATCTTAATGTCTTCACAAGAGAGAATCTGCACTAATATTCAGGGAATTTCGCATATAGATTAGTGGTTCTCATGTGTGTAAGCCTATATAAATGGAGAGTAACGTCACCAGTCAAAATAGCTGTACCCGTCGAAGCTTACGGTATAATTTGAACACTGTCAGTATCCCGCAGTCAGAGCTTATTCAAGTGGCTCGGAAAAGGGTTAGTGTTAAGTTTGGGGTCCCCTGCTGGAGCTGATGCCCCCGCGACTTTTTACAGAATGTATGAGAGAGAAAAAAAACAAAAACAAAAAAAAACATCTATGTAGGTCTGTATCGAGGTATAGTGACACACGGTGGAAGAAAAAGTACCTAAAACCCCAGTGCAGAAATACTACTACTAGTTATTAAAGACAATCATTAAAAATATTAATTGAGTAAAAGGTACAAGTATCAGCATCTAAATATTATAGGTAGTGAAATTAATCAAATAATCGATGCATCGAATCGTGGACATGGACGATGCTGCATCGATAATCGTCCGGCTCATAATCGATTATTTCTGTTTACAATTTAATGTAGGCCTAACAACATTTCTGTTTACATAGTCTGTTATATTTTGCACATTCAGGAATTCAGGAAGCTGTATAGTTTTATGTATCTAATTTATTTAGTATTAGAGCACTGTAGAATGTTTTGTTTTTGAAGCTTGAAAAGCTATGAATTAAATATCCTGCATGGCTTTAATAGAAAAATTTATTTGACGCATCGTGATGCATCAAGATATCGAATCGAATTGAAACGCTGACATGATAATTGTAATTGAATCGGGAGATCAGTGAAGATTCACACCTCTACTAAATATACTTAAGCGACCAAATGTAAAGGTACTTATTATGAAGAATGATCGATTTCAGAATTATATTATAATTAAGAAATACTTAGCCGCAAAATGCTCATTTTTATCTTCAATCTTGAATTCGTGAAGAAAACTGTTTGTCTCATGCCTCCACGGTGAACAGAGAATCCCAAAAAAAAACAGAGGAAGGTCTTATTGCATTGAAGTCAACAGCGGACAGCAGAAAGACTATAACGAGAAGTGAAGTCCGTCCTCTACGGGACATTATTTCATAAAATATCTGTCAAACATTTGAAATGTAACATTTAAATGTTTTTCAGTTAAGTTTGTCAAGTTTGTTGTTTAGTAGATCTATTACTGCCATCGCTGTATTGTACCTCATTATAAAGACTTACTGTAGTTTTTTCTACTAAAATAATTTGTGGGAAGGAACTTGTTTTGGTAGAACATGTGTACGTTCAAAGGTTGTTTTAGTCGTGCAACAGAAAACTCAACCAGAGTTTAAAATGGCAACACAAAGAAAGAGGAAGGCAACGGATATCCGACTGAAAACAGGGACGTCGGACGCAATCCCGGAAGTGGAACATCGTGGATAAGACTCAACATGCGCGCTGCATGTCAGTACCCTCTCTCTCTCCCCTTTCATGTCTTCTGGCAGCACGGTGGCTCAGTGGTTAGCACTTCTGCCTCACAGCAAGAAAGTTCTGGGTTTGAACCCAGGTCGGCCCAGGCCTTTCTGTGTGGAGTTTGCATGATCTCCCCGTGCTTGCGTGGGTTTCCTCTGGGTGCTCCGGTTTCTTCCCACCATAAAGACATTTTGTAAATAAACAGTATCTGTAATTTTCAACGTCACTTCCTGAGAGCCTCCTTGTCCGTTGAAGACGTGTAACCGACTTCCGCTCTAGCGACATCGCCAGATAACGCTTAAAGCAACGCTATGTAACTTTAAGCTGCAGCTGTAGTTCCAATGGGACAACCTAAAAGGGGGACTGCAGCGCAAGCTGTAGTTCCAATGAGACAACCTGTAGGGGGACCATAGAGCGAGCTGTAGTTCCAATGAGACAACCTGTAGGGGGACCATAGAGCGAGCTGTAGTTCCAATGAGACAACCTGTAGGGGGACCATAGAGCGAGCTGTAGTTCCAATGAGACAACCTGTAGGGGGACCATAAAGCGAGCTGTAGTTCCAATGAGACAACCTGTAGGGGGACCATAGAGCGAGCTGTAGTTCCAATGGGACAACCTGTAGGGCAGTGGTTCTCAAACTTTTTCAGTCATTCCCCACTTTGGACAAGTGGGAAATTTCAAGCCCCCCCTGCCCCCATCTCCCCAACACAATGCTAATGAAATCTGCAACAAGCTTAAAATGTTCCAATTTATTGAAGTAAGTAGTATCAGTATAGTAACAAGTTGTATCTAAATACAAACTAAAGAAAATAAAAGTGCAGCTGTGTCATAACTTGCATAAAATTCAAAAATAAAGAAAATAAAAGTGCAGCTGAGTCAAAATGTGTATCAAGTTCAAAAATAGAGATGCACCGATTAGAACTTTATAGGCCGATTCCGATTTTCTTTGATTTTGACCTGCCGATACCGATTTTAGCCGATTCCGATTTCATTTTTTCTAACCACTTTACAGCACACCCAAATATTTATTTTCTAGCTTTTTTTAAATGGAACATTTTACATTTTGCGTATAACATTTTTTTAACAAATAATGGATCAATGAACCATTTCCTTCTTTTCACATCCAATAACCAACTTAATATATAGCCTTGCAGTATAAAGATATTTCCCAAAACACACATGCAGGCCTGTTTGAACATCAACAGTAATGTTACCTGAAAACATAAACGTCAACACTCATTTTACACACAGTTCAGACAAACGCTGGGGGAAGATTACTATGTTTTTAATGTTGGTGTGGAGCGGTATGCATCCCCACTAACCTGGAAAGCGCTTTAAACAATTGCGTTAATACAGCGTGTCGGAGGAATACAGCGTCCCTTTTTTTTTTTTAACACAGCGTCTCTTGCAGTGTCAGAGGCAGAGGGACAGTCACAGCAGCGTTTGCTAACGTTAGCTTCTTGTCTCTTCTGGGGTCTGATCAACAGCAAAAATTCATCAAAGTCAGTGTGCCCAACGCTTTTTTCCAATAAACTGTAGCTGTCATATTTCACGGGACCAGCGGTTTTCATGTTCCACTTATTCAGCCTCAGAGGGGAGAGAGAGAGAGCTGCTGAGATCAGTAGAGCAGACTGCTCTGCAGAGCCGTGTATAATTACGACTTTATGACATTTCATGAACAGATGATTGAGCAGCGGTGCGCTGATCTTGAGATGTTAATCATGCGGCGCCCGAGTGCATTTGACCGGCATAAAATCGGCATATGTTGGACTGACCGGCCAGTCGCCGGTGCATCTCTATTCAAAAATAGAAAAGAAATAAAGTGCCACTTTGCAATCTGTTAAAAAAAGAAAAGAAGAGAAATCCATTTGCAAGACAGGTCTAGTTATCCCTGCATTAGTGGCTGCAATGAGCCTGTTGTGCATTGCACAATTTCTCAAAGCAGGGGTGCAGGCTTGATACTGCCACTCTCAAGTCATGCTCAATGTTCAGCTGAGATCTGTACTTGGTTTTCAGTGAAGCAACAGCTGAAAAGCCCATCTCACAGAGATATGATGTGGCAAAGGGAAGAAGAATGCACACAGCTCTTTGCCCGATGAGTGGATACTCCTTCTCCACTTCAAACCAGAATTGACTCAGAGTCTGAGCTTTGAACCTGAGCCTCAGGGTGGAGTCAGATGTCATCTCAATAAACTGGTCCTCCTCAGCAGACCTAAAATCAGCGGTGCCGCAGACAGAATATAAATAAATAGGCTTACTTTATTTGTCATTGCATAATAAACACAAAGAAAATAGTTTGACAATAATCCATTCCAGTTAGTAAGTAGCATACAACATGAATAAAATGCATGTATAATATATGAGTATAATATTCAATAAAATGTCCAAATACCAACCTGCTGCATTGAATGGATCCATAACCCAGGAATACTGAGCACTATTGTAAGTATTTTTGGAACAATCCTCTCAGGGAAGAGATGTGCTCCTTAATACATGGGATCACTGTGGTGGCTCCAGAATCAGTGGTTTCAGCAACTTCACTCAGGTTCTCAAAGACCTCTATGTTTTGCTGATCGAGGCGCCTGCCCCATACCTCAAGGTTTCGGGTGAAGGCAGTGATCTTGTCTGCCAGGTGAGGTAGGTGCTTGTCTTTGCCTTGAAGCTGAAGATTTAATTCATTCAGCTTGCCAAACACATCGCTGAGGTAGGCCAGTTTAAACAGAAATTGTTCATCACTGAACTTGCTTGCAGCCTCATACATGCGCTCCTCCTCTAAGAACATCCGAATCTCTGCTCTGAGCTCAAAGACGCGCGACAGCACTTTGCCCCGGGACAGCCACCTTGCTTCACTTTGAAACAGCACAGATGTGTGATCAGCTCCCATTTCCTCACAAAGTGCGGAGAACAGTCGTGCTTTCAGGGGTTGGGTTTTGATAAAATTGACCACGCTCACAACTTCTGTCAAAACCTCATTTAGTTCAGGGCTGAGCTGCCTTGACGCGAGCGCTTCCCTGTGAATGACAAAGTGTGTCCAGTGCGCATCTGGCGCAACCCTCTTTATTAGTGCCTGCAGCCCGTTTCTTGACCCTGCCATGGTCTGTGCGCCATCAGAGCAAAAGCCCACACAGTTTTCCCATTTAAGGCCGTGTTCTTTGAGGTAACTGTCCATGATCTTAAACAGCTCATCAGCTGTGGCTATATGTTTTATGTATTTGCAAAACAGCAAATCCTCGCACAGTGACTCGCCATTCACAAAACGGACATACAAGATGAGCAAGCAGGCTTTATTGCTGTCAGTAGCTTCGTCCACTTGTAATGCAAAATGACTGTCTTTTAATTTTTCTATGAGTTGTTCCTCAAGATCACTTGAAATGTTGCATATACGTCTCGCAACTGTGTCGTTTAACATGGGGGACAGCTTTTAATTTTGCTGCGCTTGTCTCGTCAAGCATAATTGACACCATGTCTAGAGCAGCGGGGAGAATGAGCTGCTCTGCAATTGTGTGTGGTTTCTTGCATTGTGCAATTCTGTATGCCACTCTATATGAAGCCATCTGTGCTTTGCGGTTTACTGATGCAGTTTTTACCATGCAAGTCTCCTGTTGACGGTATTCTGCCAGTTTTCTTTGAAAGAAATCAAGTGGCTTATTGACGTGACTGGGGTGTGTGGTCTCCAGGTGTCTTCTTAATTTGTTGGGTCTCATACTGTCTGCTGCTAGCGGTTTAAGACACAGGACACACATCGGTCTCTCCTCTGCCCCCACCACCGCTGCCGTGAATCAAAGAGCAAGATACCCTTCATGATATTTTCTTTTCGGTTGGCTTTTTGATTGATTAGGCCCGTCTGGTTTGTGTCTCTCTGCTGGCGCTGGCTCGACAACTTTTGAGGTCCGTGTCACAAATTTATCCATGTTGTTATTGCCCCACGCTATAGCCTGCTACCCATCAGCGCGAAACATAGATATTTACACATATCTATATTTACACATATCTATGGGCGCGGGAGTTTGTTCCGCTACAATTAATATTCCGACGTCACGTCAATCATTATTTTGACACGATCGGCTCCAGGTTACTTTTCTCGGGGTGTCATATCTAATTTTCTTTTAATTTTGACTGCATATAGGCTAGTAGGCTAATGTTTATAATCATTACTAGCCTACATGCAGTCTGTAGGCTAGTACGGACTGTGGGTGTTTTGTTTTGAATGTATGATCTTTGTTGTCATTAAAGAAAGGCATTGATAAAGGGGTGGGGAGGGGAATTCCTGTTACACTTGGTGTCGCCCCCGGGGGTGATCGGTCTAATAAGCGGCAACACACAGCTATAAGGACTTTTGCTGTCATGCACGCTGCATTTATAGAGACACACACACACACACACACACACACACACACACACTCTCTAGTCTAGTGCGCGGTCTTGCTCCAGATTCCGGGAGATTGGATCTCATTTGCGGTCATCAAGGAGCCGCTATCAAAATGTGGGAGACTCAAGGAAATTCAGGGACAGTTGGGATGTCTGGATAAAGATATAAAGGCATAAAAAGGAAAATTTCCTCCCGTTTGCACGCCCCACACTTTGAGAACCGCTGCTGTAAGGGGACTCGCAGCGCGAGCTGTAGTTCCAATGGGACAACCTGTAGGGGGACCATAGAGTGAGGTGTAGTTCCAATGGGACAACCTGTAGGGGGACTCGCAGCGCGAGCTGTAGTTCCAATGAGACAACCTGTAGGGGGACCATAGAGCGAGCTGTAGTTCCAATGGGACAACCTGTAGGGGGACCATAGAGCGAGCTGTAGTTCCAATGGGACAACCTGTAGGGGGACCATAGAGCGAGCTGTAGTTCCAATGGGGCAACCTGAAGGGGGACCATAGAGCGAGCTGTAGTTCCAATGGGACAACCTGTAGGGGGACTCGCAGCGCGAGCTGTAGTTCCAATGGGACAACCTGTAGGGGGACCATAGAGCGAGCTGTAGTTCCAATGGGACAACCTGTAGGGGGACCACAGAGCGAGCTGTAGTTCCAATGGGACAACCTGTAGGGGGACTCACAGCACGAGCTGTAGTTCCAATGGGACAACCTGTAGGGGGACCATAGAGCGAGCTGTAGTTCCAATGGGACAACCTGTAGGGGGACTCGCAGCACGAGCTGTAGTTCCAATGGGGCAACCTGTAGAGGGACCATAGAGCGAGCTGTAGTTCCAATGGGACAACCTGTAGGGGGACTCGCAGCACGAGCTGTAGTTCCAATGGGACAACCTGTAGGGGGACCATACAGTGAGCTGTAGTTCCAATCGGACAACTTGTAAGGGGGCCGCAGCAGGAAAAGTTGCATAGTGTTACTTTAAATTAGTGAAAGAGGTTTGCAACTAGACCGACAGTTGTTTAATTATGTAGAAATGTAAATTTGAGTGTTGTTGACATTACAGAGCTCCTTGGTTTCTGTCTGTTAAGAACATTGTCGTTTCTACGGCATTGCGTTGTGGGATATTTATACCGTTGCGTCCAGTATTGTATTCCAGAAAGTTTTACTCCAGATGTCCCGTTCTACCAGGAACATACCGCAGATGTAACTCCAGTCCCAATGAAAACATGTAAATAAAACATTTGATTACAAAAATCTTTCTCTTCGTGCCACTCAAAGAGTTTCCCGCTCCCCCTCCCAGAGAGATCTCATATTTATTTAAACAGCTCTTTGCTGATAAGAAACAAAGGACATAAACATATCTGGTATTACACTTTGTTAGGCTTTATTGAATTTGTGCACAAAAACTTTCCACTTTTTCAGAGACAAACTGTGACGATGAAGTCAGAGGTTAGACGTCTGAAGCAGATTCAGCCTGCAACACATCTCAGTCCGCTCGGATTAAAGGGAAACACAGAGTATGCCAACGTGTTCAAGAGATACCCCCGTGTGTGTGTCTGTGTGTGTGTGAGTGTGTATACTGTGTTTCAGGTGAATCTGAAATCAATTTTATTGATAGTTTTATACATACATACTGGCATACTCTGGTTTTTGTGCCTCTTAAATAACACGGGAACACCGTTTCAGGTCCATAGTCACTTCAGTCCACAAGGGAAGGTTTGGTTCATACTGACAGACACGCACGCACACACACACACACGCACCTGTATATATGGCACGAAAGCATCCACCTCCATCTGAGAGTCAGCGTGGAGTCCGAACATCTTTTTAAAAAGGTCTATTACACCCAAACAGCACTGAAGAAAAAACATCACAACGTCCAGCTGATCCAACACACACGATTAAGCAAAGTTTGTAAAAAGAATACAAAGAATATGAAAAGAATTGTGAATAAAAATTGTCGGTTATATTTCAGGCATGCAGGCAAACAAACACAATGTAAACGTCAACACCGGCAACAGGTTCACAATCTCCGTAGGCAGACGGGCGCAGGAATGAAAAGGCTCAGAGGTCACACTGTAAATACCTGTCAATGCATGTTAAATATGTCAATTTACTGGTGTAGTTTGGTATGGAATAAATGGTATGGCTGCACCATTTATTGAAAAGTAATAGAAACTGAAATTCTGAACCTTTACGCAACGTTAATCCTTTCCCCACACAACATGGACCCTATTTTCCTAGGTGTTTTTGTGTCTAAGTGGCTGATGGGAACAAGTCTCTGACATAGGTCCAGTATTAAGAGAGATCACTGCAGTCGGCAGCGGAGAAACAAGCTACAATCTGAGTTAATAGGACAATTGTGCAGCTTGTATTTACCTTCACAAAGTGCTGGTTTTGCCGCCGACAGACTCAGATTAATATTCGAAGTGTCTGACAACATGGAAAGGATTTCTAAGGAGGTGGACTTTTCTCTTAAAGAGTAAGATCCTTTTTTAAAACATGAAAACATCTGTGAGATTGCGTTCGCTAAACCCACCAGACTCCATGTAAATAATCAGTGATTTAAGCATCGTAAAAACACACTTCATTCAAAGTCGACAGAAACAAAATAAAACTATGTAAAGCCGTTTTGGGGTCGTCTTTCCACTTTTCCAACCATCACAACTCTAGTTTTGGTTGAAATAAACACACAGTTTACAGATTTACATGTGAAAATATGCTGGATCTATTCACGCTAAAAGTGCTGTTTTTTTAAATGGAGTCTGGTGGGTTTAGCGCTAGCGACCTCAGAACTGTTTCTGGTTAAACAGAAAGGTCTCAGAGAGGTTTTAAAGGTCTATCTCTGTAGGGAACCTTTCCATAATGTTGTCAGACACAGAGAATAATGATCTGAGTCTGTCAGCGGCAAAAACACAATTTTTAGTGGACTAAATTGATGATGCACATTTGCCCGATTCATCACATACGGTTACATTGCAGCCCGGTCTGTGGCTGCTAGTTACAGCGTTTACGCTTAATACTGGACCAACTTCAAAGATTGTTGTTCTCATCACTCACTTACACACAAAAACACAGGACAACAGGGTCCAGGTTGAATCAGTAGTTACCCTTTAAGTTTAGACCCAAAAACAATAGAAGAAGGCAACTCCCGGGACACAAACACTTGTTTCCTGGGTGAAAAGTCTTAACTTTAACTTTTCCGGGACACGTACTCTGCTCTTGAAAAACAATATAATGCAATGTGCAATGTAACCCCACAGGACAAATGTTCAGTGTCAGTTAGCGTCCACTAAAAGTTTCGTCAGATTTTTGGAGCCGGCACAGAGCTGCGAAAACATCAACCCACTGTCAGCTGTTATCAGAGACTCTCAAAATTAAACTGCCAGTACGCTCATTCACAGTCATTAACGTTTCCTGTCTATCGGTAGTTTAATTTAAAAGACATATAGACACTACATGATCCATTTGGGTATAACAGGGCTGCACACACTTTGTGTAAAATATATAAATAGAAGACTGTCCTGTGTTTAGGTAGATCTGGTCTCTACGGAGCAGACGCACCACTACGCTGCTCTCTGTCCGGTGTGAACACTTTCATTGATTAAAGTGGAAGCGTAGTGTTGGAAAATCCGCTCCGCGTACCAGGCACGGCGCCAGGATTCCAGTTTTGGATGGGCCAGACCAATTGTGGGTGGGCCTTAAATTAAAAATGTTATCAAATCCCTGTTTAACCTAATAAAAATGACTGGCTAATATACTGTTATATTATATATATTATATGTGCTTACATAATAAAGATTGTAATAGCTTGATGCTATTTATATGTTGTTGCATTGTAAAAAGTTTCAGTGCAAAGGACGGACCTATCCGCGATCGCTCTCCTTGGTTCTGCCCAAAAGAAGAGCGCTTTGGACTCTCCATTACGCACCATACCTGGCTGTGCTATAGCGCATCTCTCCTAACCTAAGACCTATAGACTGTAAAAGTGGTCAGGAATCTAATATTTCCCCAAAACATAGTTTAGTTCTGCTCGTATAACATGAGGCCGAATAATCGACAATTCTTTTCAACTGTTTTAAGTTTTCAACAATATACAAATCAACAACACTGCCCGACAGTTTCAATCAATACTCGGCCACAGAACGTGTTCATTGACAACGTCATCTGTCATGTAAAACAAGACTCAAGTTATTTCCTTACTTTAGTGTGATGATTCATGTTATAAACATGTTTAACAAAAATAAATAAATCGCATTAACAAGCCCTAAAGCATTATTGGCCATAACAAGAGAAAATCATGAGGGAAAAACAACTTGACAACAGTAACAAGCTGTTATAGAAATAGAACTGCGCCTGCAGCTTCTGTAGTGGGTTATGAATTGATTATTTTAATCCATATATCTCATATAACGACATAATACAATACAAGCAGAGTAGCCTTCACATACCTTACTGTTATCCTCTGGCGGTCCTACACAGTTAAACTCCCTAAAGAAGAAGAGACCGGATACTTTAGCACTGGTTGAGTTGCGGGCTCATCCACGGAAGACCGATCCACAGGGCTATATCCATAGGGACTATATCATCCACTCGCGAGGCAGAGGCAAAGGCACTATAGCACCGGCGCTGGTCGCGCTGGCCGCGCTAGCATCGCTAGCCGCGTTAGCATCCTGCGGTGCCCGAGACAAAGATGTGCTAGGCGTTGTGGATCTCAGCTCTCCTTCATCTCCTGGTTGCAGCGATGACTCTGAGACCGTTCGTGCACGTTTAAGGTACCTAAACAACGGCTGTTGCAACCTTGTCCTTTACTGGAAATGATTTTCACACTCTCAGATCACTGGGAGCTAGCCTAGCATACCTACAAGCTACATCCGATCCGAACCTCACTGTCTGCTGAACTTGCGCAGAAACATAAAAATAGACATGACCCGTTTTTTTAAATTGTTTTTGAAAACTAAACATTTAGACAATTTTAGCACAAAGTATGAGATTATTTGCCGATTTTTAATAATTCTTCACCAAATTATAATATATTAATTAATTAATGTTTTTTGAGGAAATGTTTTGGGTGGGCCTGTTGAAAAGTGGGTGGGCCTAGGCCCGTCAGGCCCACCCATAACGCCGTGCCTGCCGCGTACGTTTCATTGCAATGTAGCTGTCCCGTAAGGGTTTCTTAGGCTACGTTCAGACCCCAAGTCTTAATGCTTGATTCGGATTTTTTGCTCAGATCTGATTTGTTGTTTGGCTGTTCACATGACCTTTTAAAATGTGGCCTATATCAGATTCCAGTGTGAACCGTTTTTGCGGTTTCGAACTGACCCGCATGCGCAAAAGACCGATAACGATGACATCAGACGCAGCACGCTGTTGCACTAAAGTTAGGGAGGTCATGGAGGAAGTCAGCATTTTGGCTTATATTTCAAAATGTTTGTGTACTGTTTAATGGGCATACACTGAAGAGGTCTAACACCTCCCTCTCTCCTCCATTAACTTGCTCCATCACTGTTCTCCATTGTGTAGGCCTGGTACAGTTTTTAATGTGACTGTCGGTGTCTCGGGATAACTCACGGCGGAGCTTAGTTGTGACAAATGTCGACGTAGATTGACGTAAAAGTCGCATCAAATCCGCCTCGGTTGTTCACACTGCGGCCGCATTGAAAAACATCAGACCTGGGTCTGATTCAGGACCATTTATGGAAGTGGTCTCAATCTGATCTGGGCTATATTTGATTGTTCACACTACTTCTGAAGAAGTAGGACCTGGTCACTTGACCCCAAACATTTTGTTTTGCCTGCAGTCTGAATGTAGCCTTATTCTTCTGTTTAATCTCTTAATTCTTTTCCCAGATTTCTCATCATATAGATATATATTTTTTACTTCAATGACCGATAAGATGAAGATAAGGCTCAAAAAGTGCTTCAGAGGAAGAAAGAGAGAATAGAAAGAATATATTTGAATTTAATGTTTAGTGCAAAAGTGTCTTTTGCATAGCTTCCTTTCATTCTGTCTTTTTAAACTATGTTTTATATTTCTTCTGGGCTCCTACATACTGTTTTAATACTAACAAATAATCTCAAGTCTTGGCTTCGGGGGAAAGACAGTAAACATCTTCTCTCGGGTGTCGGGGTAGGGGAGGAGAGGGTAAAACTACGGAAGCCCAGAGAAGACACACTGAAGTCTTGTACACGCATTGTTTTTCTGCATTTTACTAATGCTCTGTTAAAATAACAATGAAATGCTCGTTCGGAGCTCCTGGAGTTATATAAACAGCGTCTTTTGGACAATGCACTCAGACATGGAGTCACACTGAATCGGTTTCAGGTTGGTGTGTTCAGATTAAACTGAGTTCTGACTCAAAGAGGAAGGAAAAGTGAGATTTCGCTGAATTATTTTTGTGATTTCTGGAAAACGTAACCTGTTCGGCACCTTGAAACCAATTTCTCGTGATCACAAGAACAACAAAATGTGAAAATGCATCTTTTCTTGTCGTCTCTGAGACTGTGTTGAGGAACAGAAACATTGGGAACCTTCACTTTATATATATATATATATATATATATATATATATATATATATATATATATATATATATATATATATATATATATATATAAAAAATAACATTAAGACGCCTGAAACGCCTCCCAGTCCTCCAACAGGAGAACGTATTAATACTTATTTGAGAACATAATCCGAACCAGCATTAGGAAACCCCCGAAATGCAAGGCCTTGTGGGTATATACAGTACAGGCCTTCTCATTCAATGAGTTTCCTTTTTATTTTCATGACTATTTACATTGTAGATTCTCACTGAAGGCATCAAAACTATGAATGAACACATATGGAATTATGTACTTAACAAAAAAGTGTGAAATAACTGAAAACATGTCTTATATTTTAGATTCTTCAAAGTAGCCACCCTTTGCTTTTTTTGATAACTCTGCAAACCCTTGGTGTTCTCTCAATGAGCTTCATGAGGTAGTCACCTGAAATGGTTTTACCTTCACAGGTGTGCCTTGTCAGGGTTAATTAGTGGAATTTTTCCCTTATTAATAAAAATAAAAAACAAACTTTTGGCCTGTACTGTATATACCCTAACCCGCCCACTTCGCTCTGCATCAGCCAAACTGCTCGCTGCCCCTCACAGCGAGGGAGAACTAATCACTCAAAGAAATCCCGACTGTTCACTGTCCTGGCTCCCAAATGGTGGAACGAGCTCCCCATCGACATCAGGATGGCCGAAAGCCTACACATCTTCCGCCGAAGGCTAAAAACACATCTCTTCCGACTACACCTCGGATAAACATTATAAAAAAAATCTAAATAAATCTAGAACCTGCTCTTTCGTATGTTTCTTTGTAGCTTTGCTTATTTAAAGCTAATGTACTTGCACTTACTACTTGTTGTCTGGAGTTTGAACCTTCACAGTTGAAAGCACTTAATTGCAAGTCGCTTTGGATCAAAGCGTCAGCTAAATGACATGTAATGTAATGTAATGTAATGTAGAAAGAGACGGATGTAAGAACAAGTCTAAACAAAGGCTCACTTACAGGTTCTGATTCTATCCAATGAACTACACTCACACTAAAATATTAGTGAAACTGTGATGCTCCGATTGATTTGTGGGACTCTAAAAGGAAATTAAAAAAACGAGTCAGGCGAGTCATCTTCTTGTTTACGATTCAGATCCGAGACGCTGAACCGCAGCGAGACAACGCGCGTCCGGAGACAAAGACGCACAAACGAGAGTCCCTTGTCAGTCGGCGTAGTGCATGATGGACTCCACGTAGTTTCCCGGGAAGAGGCCAGTGGTGGCGTTCATCACGCCTTCGTACCAGCCGTCTTCGTTCTTCTTGATGACGTAGATGATCGACCCTTCCTGGAACGACAGCTCGTCCTCTTTGTCGGCCGCGTAGTCGTAGATGGCCACCACTAGGGGGAGGGGGGGAAATAAACACACCACAATATTATTATCCCTTCTGTTGTGCTTTTTTTTTTTTTCCATCTTTCAACCTAATTTTAAAACAACTTGGATGGTTCCATGCAACCGTTACTCTTCACGAGTTCAATAAATGTTCAGTTCACTACTTTCGTTGAATTTGGGTGTTTTATAAGATTTTATAGCATTTGAAAAATTAGTACTTTTCACCCAGGAAAAGTTATTTTTTAAGCCTCCCCCCAATGTTTCTTACCTAAACCCAACCATTTATTGTTTTACTAAGCGTTTTTTTGTCATTATTTTCCATGTTTTTGTCACTTTTTTGTGTTACTATTTTAAACAAGCGTGTGACGTTGTTCTCGTGATATACAGCATAGATGTACACGTGGATAGCTGAAAATGCGCCATTTGGCTTTAGGAAAGTGGCGTGCGTGTTTACGCAAAGTCATGATGCCACGTTGAGAATCAAAATAAAGGAAAATCACAACATAAATCTAATCGGCGCCCATGTTTAGGGAAAGAATGGAAATCTGGACAAAAGCATATCATCCCAGCTCTGGTGTTGTGATTTTCTGCACTACAGTTAGGGCTGTGAAAAAAATCTATTTGATTTAAAAATCGAGTTTGTAGGTCAAATCGATTCATATTTTCAAAAAATCTTAAATTTTTTTTTAATCCAAATACAGTATAAAAAATTTGGATGTTTAACAAACTTTGTTGCACACTGCACAGTGACTTTTCACTTAGAGAAAGGGTTAGCCTTTGCAATTTTGTTTATGTTGATGCACTTTAATTAAATACAATAAATATATATTTTTAAAATATATTTACAGTTTGCATTTTTTTTGTTTTAAATGGAAGGGGGGGGGAATCAAATCGAAAATCAAGTTTTTTATTAAAAAAAAAAATCGCAGATTTTTTTAGGGAAACAAATCGCCCAGCTCTAACTACAGTAGTTCAAAAAAAACAGACAATAGAAATAAAATTCTATTGCATAAGGACATGATTAAACCTGCCTAAACACTATCACTACATTACCAGACTATCACATGTGCACTTAAATGAACATGTATCCATCATAGTTTTCACCACATCTTTTTTTCTTAACAGACATCATGAACCTTCCTCTTCCTTTCTCGCCCTTTCTTAGTTCAAACTAAAAGGGGGGGGGGGCAGTCACGACTGTGTTTTAGTGTACGGACCTTTCTCCAGGTAGCTCCTGGGGGCCCACGGTGGGTCCTCCTCCGCGTACGGGTCGCTGTACTCCACCACGGCCGAGTCCTCCTCTTCACGCCCGTCCTCCAGCGGCTGGGGACTCGGAGTAAGCAGAGGCTCCTCGGGCCCCGATTGGCTCTCGGCAGCCGGGTGAGGTGGGGGAGGGGTGTCTGAGACTGGAAGTGAGAAAGTACGTTAAACATTCAGAAACGCACGCGCTGCACGCACGTTAAATAGATGAGACAGACTTGTATTTCCAAGAAAAAGACATTTCTGTGACAATGTTTACATGCAAAAAGACAATATTCCTCTAAGCCAGTGTTTCTCAAATGGGGGTACGTGTACCCCAAGGGCAGTGATGCCACGTAACGCGTTACTCTAATCTGAGCACTTTTTTGACTAACGAGTAATCTAACGCGTTACTATTTCCAAACCAGTAATCAGATTAAAGTTACTTATCCAAGTCACTGTGCGTTACTATTTTAGTCATTTTCCTTAGTAAAAATATATTTTTGATTTCTTCTTGCGTCTCGGGGAGTGAAGTCACGTATGCGACACAAACGTAAACAACAATGGAGGGAGGAGAGAGATGGAAACACAGTCACTGTTTAGAGTTTGTGTCAGCTGAAGACGACAGTATTAAGGTTGGTTGTAAACTCTGTGCTGGTGGCGACTACGTCAAATCTGAAGAAACATTTGGAGTCGCAGCGCTGCAGTCAAACTTACAGAGCAAGTCCCAGCAGGTGGAGCGAAGCAGAGAGGAGGTCCCCCCACCACCCAAACAACTAAAGATGGACTTCGGTGCAAAACCAGTAAGTGGGGGAGAGTTGAAGAAGTTGGTCGGGCAGTATGTTGTAGAGGAAATGCTGCGGTGGTCAGATTAGAGTAACGTGTTACTAGTAACGTGTTACTCTAATCTGACCACTTTTTTGACTAATGAGTAATCTAACGCGTTACTATTTCCAAACCAGTAATCAAGTTACTTATCCAAGTCACTGTGCGTTACTATTTTAGTCATTTTCCTTAGTAAAAATATATATTTTTGATTTCTTCTTGCGTCTCGGGGAGTGAAGTCACGTATGCGACACAAACGTAAACAACAATGGAGGGAGGAGAGAGATGGAAACACAGTCACTGTTTAGAGTTTGTGTCAGCTGAAGACGACAGTATTAAGGTTGGTTGTACACTCTGTGCTGGTGGCGACAAAGTGCTATCTAGCTACAAAAACACTACGTCACATCTGAAGAACCATTTGGAGTCGCAGCGCTGCAGTCAAACTAACAGAGCAAGTCCCACCAGGTGGAGCGAAGCAGAGAGGAGGTCCCCCCACCACCCAAACAACTAAAGATGGACTTCGGTGCAAAACCAGTAAGTGGAGAGTTGAAGAAGTTGGTCGGGCAGTATGTTGTAGAGGAAATGCTGCGGTGGTCAGATTAGAGTAACGTGTTACTAGTAACGTGTTACTCTAATCTGACCACTTTGACTAATGAGTAATCTAACAGCGTTACTATTTCCAAACCAGTAATCAAGTTACTTATCCAAGTCACTGTGCGTTACTATTTTAGTCATTTTCCTTAGTAAAAAATATATATTTTTGATTTCTTCTTGCGTCTCGGGGAGTGAAGTCACGTATGCGACACAAACGTAAACAACAATGGAGGGAGGAGAGAGATGGAAACACAGTCACTGTTTAGAGTTTGTGTCAGCTGAAGACGACAGTATTAAGGTTGGTTGTACACTCTGTGCTGGTGGCGACAAAGTGCTATCTAGCTACAAAAACACTATGTCACATCTGAAGAACCATTTGGAGTCGCAGCGCTAGAGTCAAACTAACAGAGCAAGTCCCACCAGGTGGAGCGAAGCAGAGAGCAGGAGGTCCCACACCACCCAAACAACTAAAGATGGACTTCGGTGATAAACCAGTAAGTGGGGGAGAGTTGAAGAAGTTGGTCGGGCAGTAGGCCTATGTTGTAGAGGAAATGCTGCCCTTAAACACGGCTGACTGGCTCTCTTTGGTGCCATAATAAACCAGATCTACTGCTGGCACGCCGAGCTGCCTCACAGTAAACCGGTTGTCATGTTTATGTTGAGGCTGTGGGGGTGTTGTCGGCAGCTGCTGCATGTAACTAATAAAGTAACTAAGTAATCTAACTTTGTTACTTTTAAAATCAAGTAATCTATAAAGCAGGTGTGTCAAACTCATTTTCCCAGAGGGCCACACTGGAAAAAAGAGAATCACACCGAGGGCCAGACGTAGAGAGTTTATTGACGTGCTTTTGTTTCATCGAAAATGTCAAATATCTTTGACTGTATTACTTCACCTCACTATTTTGACATCGCTGTAGTGCTGTAGTCATTTTTGTATGTTTTTTCCCCCCCCCCAACTTCTTTATGGCTTTCTCAAACGTTTTTGTCGCCTTTTTATTTAAATTGTCGCCTTTTTTCACATTTTTTTCACCTTTTCTGACTTTTTTTTGTATTTTTGTCTACATAAAGCCCTACATAAGTCAGCAAAAATGTTCCTTAGCCATCATAGAATGTAGCAAATCAAGCTAATTTTTTTACAACAATCTTTCGGCATAAATATGGAATTTCTGAGTCTCAAAGTCGGCAAATCTGCCAAATTCTGCTTTTGACTGTCGCGTAACTGCAGTTAAAAAACACACTTTCCCGTGTTTTTTGGTTTTGGCGCACAACTATAGGTGGGCCAAAGTCTATTGTGAACCGAAATTGATATGCGGGCCGGATTATATTCTGCAAGGGGCCAGATTTGGCCCGCGGGCCTTGAGTTTGACACGTGCTGTAAAGTAACTAAACTACTTTTAAAATCAAGTAATCTGTAAAGTAACTAAATTACTTTTTCAAAGTAACTGTGGCAACACTGCCCAAGGGGTACTCTGGCGGACTGCAGGGGGTACGTGAGCGCTTTTTTCTACGTTTTTGTCGCCGTTTTTGTCAGTTTAGTCACTTTTTGTCAGTATCGTCGATCTGTTCTTGCCTTCCTTCCTTTTTTCTACTGTCTTCTTTTCTTCGCTTTTTTCCCAAAAAAATAATTCTGCCTTTTTCAAGGTTTTTGTCACTTTTTTCCCAAGTTTGT
Source organism: Perca schrenkii (assembly GCA_025617405.1). Classification (NCBI taxonomy): domain Eukaryota; kingdom Metazoa; phylum Chordata; class Actinopteri; order Perciformes; family Percidae; genus Perca; species Perca schrenkii. The sequence continues at coordinate 34,844,353 of CM046797.1, forward strand.
CTTCCTTCTTTCTACTGTTTTTTTTCCAAGTCTGTCGCTGTTTACGAAGTTTTTGTCGCTGTTTACGAAGTTTGTCACTATTGTCGATCTGTTTTTGCCTTCTTTCCTTTTTTCTACTGTCTTCTTTTTTTCTCCAAGTTTGTCGCAGTTTTTGTCACTTTTTTCAAAAAAACAAGCCACCTTTTTCAAGGTTTTTGTCACTTTTTTTCCCAAGTTTGTCTTCCTTCTTTCTACTGTTTTTTTTCCAAGTCTGTCAGTTTTTGTCGCTGTTTACGAAGTTTTTGATACTATTTTCCACCTCTTCTTGCCTTACGTCCTTCTTTCTACAGACTTTTTCCAAGTTTTTAAGTTTATTTTAAAAATTTCTGTCGCCTTTTTTCATCAGCATTTAAATGTTTTTCAGTTACGTGTTGCTGTTGTTTAGTACATCTATCGCTGGTCAGGGGATACTTGGCTTAAAAACAATTCAAACGGGGAGGTACATTACTGAAAAAAGAGAACCAGTGCTCTAAGCTGTTTACACGTCCAATGAAAGTGAATATTTTTGCACTTATTTTCTCGTTTACATGCAGCCGTGCAAAATAGGATTTGTTCAAGGTGTTCCAGCGGTGGAGGACTTGTTGGAGCGTGTGATCACAGTGTTCCCTCTTTCATTCCTTCAAACAGCTTCTTGAAAAGGTCAACTCATATCCAGAAACCTGTTGATATCCGAGTCTTTGATGATGTTCAAAAGTAGCTGTTGTAGATATTATTCTGTGCAGTCAATGAGGAAGTGATTCGAGGAAATGTCTCTTGACATTCATTTTCAGGTGAGATCTTAGTGGACCAACTCAGACTTAAATGCCAGAGAAACTGAGATGCGGTTTGTGAATCCACAGATTTGACAGGCCTTGGGGCCTCATTTGGACCCAATTCCACTACGCTGTGTTTCTCCTTCTCATCGGGTCTGCAGCCATGCAAACTGTCGACTGATTGGTTTGCGTACAGCAGCCATAGCAACGCATTGAGCTGACCGTAAGCCGTAAACAGCCGAGAGTACGTAAACTGTCACAAACTGCAGTAAAAACCCTGATTGAGACGCATACTCTGGATGTGTTGTATACATGTCCAAAGAATCCCTGTAAAACCTGAATAATACCGGAATATCCCACAAGTCTTAATCTGGAAATGCTATATTTAAAAAAAGGCCAATAGAAACAGAATATGCTGTTTACATGACCATGTATTATATTCATAATAATGTCATATTCAGAGTATTAGTGTGCATGTAGAAGTACTTTGTGATGCATGATTGGAAACCAAACAGTTATACTCACTGGACTCCTGAACTCGAGCAACGAAACCCATCAGAGGAAGCTGAGGACTGAACTGGAGGAGGGAGGGGGGAGGAGGGGAGGCTGCAGACACACACACACACACACACACACACACACACACAGAACAGACACACACACACACACACACACACACACACAGAACAGAACAGACACACACACACACACACACACACACACACACACACACAGAACAGACACACACACACACACACAGAACAGACACACACACACACACACACAGAACAGAACAGACACACACACACACACACAGAACAGACACACACATACACATACACACACAGACACACACACACACACACACACACACACACAGAACAGACACACAGACACACACACATACACATACACACACACACACACACACACACACACACACACAGAACAGACACACACACACACACACACACACACACACACACAGAACAGGACACACACACACACACACAGAACAGGACAGACACACACACACAAAGAACAGGACAGACACACACACACAACAGGACACACACACACACACAGAACAGGACAGACACACTCACACACACACACACAGAAACAGGACAGACAAACACACACACACACACAGAAACAGGACAGACAAACACACACACAGACACACACAGAACAGAAACCCACATACACACACACACACACACACACACACACACACACACACACACAGAGACAAACGGAACAGACACACACATACATATACACACAGACACACACACACACACACTATTTATTAAACTAATAATCACAATAAGAGTTCTATCAGTCTGAATTAACTTTATATTAATTCTGTTTATTTCCCAAAAGAATTTAACATAGAGCGTCAAAAAGCAAAAATGTTGGAAAAAAAGAGACAAAAAAACTAAAAAAAAATATCAAGCACTAAAAACTTCGAAAAAAAGAGACAAAGTCGTGAAAAAAAAGTGCCAAATGTGTTGGAACCAGACTACCTAGGCTGTACCTGGGCTTTGGTTGTAGCAGGGGCCACCGTTGATCTGGTTCTCCGCTGCGATTGGCTGGCCGGTCACAGAGGGGGGCCGTCGGTACGGCAGGGACCCCCCCACCTGTAGAGGCTGCTGTCGGGGCTGCGGCCGGTTCATGCTGAAGAACTGAGGGACGATGTTACCTGACACGGCACACAGAGAGAGACTTCACACGTTCAGTGGTTACGGTTAGGGTCAGGGGATTGGTCAGGAGGATAGGACCTGTACATGTAAGCATGGACGCCTGGCCAATAGCAGTGTGTGAATGCTATTGAAGGGCGGGACTTGGCTAGTGGCTGTAATCCTGCACCAAGGCTGAATGTCGGGAAAGAGACTTCAGATACAGTATTAGGGGACCACTAAGGTCTATATAAAAGAGACTTCAGATACAGTATTAGGGGACCACTAAGGTCTATATAAAAGAGACTTCAGATACAGTATTAGGGGACCACTAAGGCCTATATAAAAGAGACTTCAGATACAGTATTAGGGGACCACTAAGGTCTATATAAAAGAGACTTCAGATACAGTATTAGAGGACCACTAAGGTCTATATAAAAGAGACTTCAGATACAGTATTAGGGGACCACTAAGGTCTATATAAAGAGACTTCAGATACAGTATTAGGGGACCACTAAGGTCTATATAAAGAGACTTCAGATACAGTATTAGGGGACCACTGAGACTTCAGATACAGTATTAGGGGACCACTAAGGTCTATATAAAAGCATCCAAAGAGCACCATGACATGTAACCTTTAAATACAGTTTAAGCCTTTATAGCATAAGAGTGCATTGTGTACCAGACAGATAAGCAGAAACACAGGAAAGGTAGTTTAAGTTACAGAACATCATGGACGCCTGCCAATAGTAGCGCGTGAATGCTATTGAAGGGCGGGCCTTGGCGTGGCCATAGTGGGATAAAAAAAAAAAACTATCGCGGGCTGCACAATATCAGAGTCAAAGGATTTTTACAGAGGTGGTTTTGGAAATCTTCTTTGTTTTCTCTCCATGATTGAAAAATATCAAAGCTGTCATATAAAAGACATAAACAAATCCATGTTCTCCATGTCTTTTAGGATTTAAAATGTTGCATAAATCAGGCTGTGAACGATATCTGAACAAAGCGCTGTGTGAAAAGCTTCAGAATATAGAGAGGAGTGAACTGCAAGTGCTGCTGAAGTGGAGATTTAAGAGAGAGAGAGAAACTCACCTTCTGCAGGGGGTGAGGAAGAGGAGGAGGAGGAGAGCGGAGGAGGAAGGTCTGACGTGCCAGGGGCGGGGTTAGAAGGGTTGGCGGGTGCGTTTGATTGCGTGTTTGGTTGAGGGGGTGAGTCAGCGCGCTGCTGGGGGGGAGTTTGGTGGCAAGGGGGCGCCGGGTTGAGTTAAGGTGGCAGTGGAGGAAGAGGAGGAGAAGGAGGAAGGAGTTGGGGAGGGGGAGGAGTTAGGAGCAGTGGAGGAAGAGCTAGCTGGTCCAGCAGTCGGGGAGACTTCAGAGAGGAGAGGGAAGAAGGAAGCAAGGGAAGGAGGGAGAGAGGGAGGGAGGGAAGTGAGGAAGGAAGGGTGGGAGGGAGGGAGGGAGGAAGAAGGGAAGTGAGGAAGGAAGGGTGGGAGGGAGGGAGGAAGTGAGGGAGGGAGGGAGGGAGGGAGGAAGGA
>CM046797.1:34908360-34910860 GCA_025617405.1 Perca schrenkii
TGTGAAATTAAAATTTGCACTTGTGAAACTAAAATTTGCACTTGTGAAACTAAAATTTGCACTTGTAAAATAAAATTTGCACTTGTAAAAAATATTCACACACGTGATCTGAATTTGAAGTCACAAAAAGAAAAAAACACGAGAGCTTGTAAAAAAAATCTGAACTTGTAAATTGAAATTTGCACTTGTAGAAAAAAATATTTTACTCGTGTACTTACTCAGGTTCATTTTTCCATCACAACCACAATTTAGTGATTACAACCTCTCGAATCTGTCCCTGTATGCGCTCTCTGCATCACAAAGTGGCGAATCTGCGCCTCGACTTTTTGCAACACTTGTTGCGATACATTTGGTGCAAAACTAATTTGTACCTGTGGACTTAGGCTGTGGAGCTCTGAGCCAACAGGACGGGAAAGCAGGGTTTCTATCGCCAGATGAGGGTCAACTCTGTCCAGCTTTATTTAGCTATGTAGCATGGAAGCTTAGTGGAATAGCAAGCTAGCGTTAGCCAGCCTGCTTTTAAATAAATACCTTTTAATTATCTTAACACTTTTAACAGTCAAACTGAAACTCTGGCGGTGAGCTCCAGGTCCTGCAGCCGCAGACGGACCGTCACCAGTGGGGATCGGCCAGCGGAGCAACATCGCTATTATTGCCACAAAGCTTCGCTGCCGACCTCGACCTGCAGTCGGAGCTCCAGCGGGACACGGAGAGCCCCGCACCCGGTAGCAGTCTGTGTGTGTGTGTGAGTCTGTGTGTGTGTGTGTGTGTGTGTGTGTGTCTTTGTGTCTGTGTGTGTGTCTATGTGTGTGTGTGTGTGTGTCTGTGTATGTGTGTCTCTGTGTGTGTGTGTGTGTGTGTGTGTGTGTGTGTGTGTGTGTGTGTGTGTGTGTGTGTCGTGTATGCGTGTCTCTGTGTGTGTGTCTCTGTGTGTGTGTGTGCTGTGTGTGTGTGTGTCTCTGTGTGTGTGTGAGTGTGTGTCTCTGTGTGTGTGTCTCTGTTTGTCTATGTGTGTATGTGTCTCTGTTTGTCTCTGTGTGTGTCTCTGTCTCTGTGTGTGTGTCTCTGTTTGTCTGTGTGTGTCTCTGTGTGTGTGTCTCTGTGTTTGTCTCTGTGTGTGTGTGTGTGTGTGAGTCTGTGTGTGTGTCTCTGTTTGTCTATGTGTGTATGTGTCTCTGTTATGAAGGTAAATATGGTGCAAAATGTGAGAGCTTGTAGAACAAAAAAATTGAACTTGTATGTTAAAATTTGCACTTGTAAAATAAAATTTGCACTTGTGAAATTAAAATTTGCACTTGTGAAACTAAAATTTGCACTTGTGAAACTAAAAATTTGCACTTGTAAAATAAAATTTGCACTTGTAAAAAAATATTCACACACGTGATCTGAATTTGAAGTCACAAAAAAAAACATGAGAGCTTGTAAAAAAAAATCTGAACTTGTAAATTGAAATTTGCACTTGTAGAAAAAAATATTTTACTCGTGTACTTACTCAGGTTCATTTTCCATCACAACCACAATTTAGTGATTACAACCTCTCGAATCTGTCCCTGTATGCGCTCTCTCGCATCACAAAGTGGCGAATCTGCGCCTCGACTTTTGCAACACTTGTTGCGATACATTTGGTGCAAAACTAATTTGTACCTGTGGACTTAGGCTGTGGAGCTCTGAGCCAACAGGACGGGGAAAGCAGGGTTTCTATCGCCAGATGAGGGTCAACTCTGTCCGGCTTATTTAGCTATGTAGCATGGAAGCTTGGTGGAATAGCAAGCTAGCGTTAGCCAGCCTGCTTTTAAATAAATACCTTTTAATTATCTTAACACTTTTTAACAGTCAAACTGAAACTCTGGCGGTGAGCTCCAGGTCCTGCAGCCGCAGACGGACCGTCACCAGTGGGGATCGGCCAGCGGAGCAACATCGCTATTATTGCCACAAAGCTTCGCTGCCGACCTCCACCTGCAGTCGGAGCTCCAGCGGGACACGGAGAGCCCCGCACCCGGTAGCAGTCTGTGTGTGTGTGTGAGTCTGTGTGTGTGTGTGTGTGTGTGTGTGTGTGTGTCTGTGTGTGTGTCTGTGTGTGTGTGTGTGTGTGTCTGTGTGTGTGTGTGTGTGTGTGTGTGTGTGTGTGTGTGTGTGTGTGTGTGTGTGTGTGTGTGTGTGTGTGTGTGTGTGTGTGTCTGTGTATGCGTGTCTCTGTGTGTGTGTCTCTGTGTGTGTGTGTGTGTGTGTGTGTGTGTGTCTCTGTGTGTGTCTCTGTGTGTGTGTGTGTGTGTGTGTGTCTCTCTGTGTGTGTGTGTGTGTGTCTCTCTGTGTGTGTGTGTGTGTCTCTGTGTGTGTGTGTGTCTCTCTGTGTGTGTGTGTCTCTGTGTGTGTGTGTCTCTGTGTGTGTCTCTGTGTGTGTGTGTCTCTGTGTGTGTGTGTGTCTCTCTCTGTGTGTGTGTGTCTGTGTGTCTCTGTGTGTGTGTGTCTCTCTCTGTGTGTGTGTGTCTCTGTGTGTGTG
>CM046797.1:34920860-34950860 GCA_025617405.1 Perca schrenkii
CGAGTCTACTCGCCTTTTTTTAGTTTTTCCATTATGATAAAAAGTCCCTGGTACCTGCCAACTAGGGCTGGGCTATATGGAGGAAATCAAATATCACGATATTGTAATGTTGACTATCGGTGCTTTCACAAAATATTTACACAATGGCATTTTTGATAAACAATCATCAGTAATGTGGATATAATGACTAAGTGGGTAAAAGGCAAATAATAGAACCGCTAGAACAGTCTGATAATGACATCACTTTACTGTAATGCAGCATTTAAAACTAGTAAAAAACACTGATGCCATATTACGATATTACGATATCCAAAATCTAAGACGACATCTAGTCTCATATCACGATCTCTCGATATATCGCCCAGCTCTACTGCCAACAGGTACTTTATTTAGTACCACCTCAGTCGAGGGTTCAAGCGAGCTGAGGTGATACCGTAAGGTGACGTGAAAACCTGCAGAATCCCGATTGCTCGGAGAGAGAATCGTCACTAATCACTGCGTCATCGTTGCTATAGCGAACAGACAGGTTGGGGGGGGTCCTGAACAAACCCGCCATTTTTAAATGGTTTAGCCAGCGGTGTGGGTTTCTTTGCTGCCTCCAGCTTCTTTAGACACTAAATGCATCTTCTGGCAAACAGCCAACACACAAGAATCAAAAAAAAACACACCTTCCACGTTCTGTGTGTGTGTGTGTGTGTGTGTGTGTGTGTGTGTCGCGTTAGGTCACGGCAGTTTCCTGCGGCGTTGCTATGACGACGCAGAGTAGAGCTGGTACCAGCAGCAGGTAGGGTTGGGTACCGAAACCTGGTTCCACTATGGACCGGATTAGAACGCAAATTTAGGTTCCTCATTTCGGTTCCACTTTATGTATCGACTGAAATATTTTCCCTCTGTCGCTCGGAAACGGATGTAAAAATATCCCACTTTCTCTGTAGTCTACCGTAAGCTATCTACCGTAAATGTAGGCTACTTTTAAAATGCCATATTTCCCTCTGGGCTCACCAAAACGGATGTAAAAATATCCCCCTTTCTCTGTAGTCTACCGTTAGCTAGCTACCGTAAATGTAGGCTACTTTTAAAATGCCATATTTTCCCCTCTGGGCTCACCAAAACGATCGTAAAAGCATATTAACCACCCCGAGCCGAGGAAACCGAGCGCTGTCGATAGACTTGTGCCCTTCCGTTGAAATTTAGCACCACGAATCAGCAACGGAGACGACGGACAGAGAAGGCAAGTATGGTCATTTTTCTGCAACAGAACGGCTAAAGTTTGAAGCTGGTTTAGTTAACATACCAACTCAACATTTATTTTGTTGTTACTTGTTAACAGTGTAACGGCTATTTATTGTTAAATTATTGTAGTTGTGCGTTAGGTGACTTAGGTTTACTTATTTATACATTTAAAACGTGAATATATTGTTAAATTTAAATCATTTTCAATATTTTTTTTTAAAACTAAATAAAAGAGCCTTTCTCTGATGTCATTTTTCTATTTTTTAAGAATCGGTTTAGGAATTGGAATTGTAAAAATCCAAGCGATACCCCAACCCTAGCAGTGGGTAAGCGGATTTTGTCTCCGTGGGTTTTTGTGTCTCTTTGTAGGCATGTTGTCTCTTTTTGGATTTTTTTTTCTTTTCCTCAGGGTTGTTTTTGGGTCTCTGGGGTCATTTGTGGTCATTTTGTGTCTCTTTGTGGTAGCTTTGCGTCTCTTTTTGCATCTCATCTTCTCCATATCTGTGTCTGAAACGTTCACGTTCAGTCGCCTGATGAACGGTAAAAAACGCATAGAAAAAGCTGCGGTTTTGAAAACACCTGTGTTCGTGTGGACAGGGTCTTAGGTGTTTAGGTTATGTTTTTCAATTAAGAAAAAAAAACAAAAAAAACAAGCAATCTCCCCCATACATTTGGCGTCTCTTTGTAGTCGTGTTGTGTCTCTTTGCGGTTGTTTTGCGTCTCTTTTTTACATCATTTTGGACCGTTATTATCACCATATTTATTTTATAAAGCTTAAGGCCAAAACTTAAAGTTGAAGAAGTCCAACTACTAGTCATTAGATCTGAGAAAAGTCTTCAAGTTACATTCATTCAGCTTAAGGTGCTGCCTAAAACGACTTTGGGTGCTGCACCTAAACCTTATAATAGCGGGGAAATCCCAGAAATATAAGCGGATATAGTAAAATATACATATAAGTTCATCTATCTGGGGTGTTTGAGCATTTGGTTCCTCAGTGAGACATTAAACATTTGCATAAAAATGCAAAACGGATTATAAAAAGCTCATCACCGTGTGATTCTTTAAGAGAGGCAGCCGCGCACACAGCATGAAACATCCCGCCTACGTAACAGATGTGACCGCGTCTCGCTGAACGCTGAAAGCAGTAATTATGACGTGCAATCACAGGCCTGGCCCGACAAAACCGAGAGAGAAGCATCTCATTATTTCTACATGCAGAGTTTCTTCTGATAACACTGAATATTCAGCGGCGCGCGGGCGAGAAAGGATCCTCGGTACACTGTCAGAAATAATGTTCAAAATGTGTACCTTAAGGGGTCCAACAGCTCGTCGCTGGGGCAGCACCCTCAAAGGTAAACCAATTGTACCCCTTTACAAGGGTACATACTTGTTCTCTTACAGTTTGGGAAGCAAATGTGCACCCCTAGGGACAATAATGGACCTAAATGCTCCAGGACTATGAATTTCAGAACTTCATAATTTCCATGCCATCCCATCCCCCAACATAATTTTGGTCACAGCATGGGTCACACACTGACATCTTTCTTATTGTACCCCTATATGTTCAAAAAATGGTACAGACATGGACCCTTTCTCACATTTGTACCCTTTCAACCTAGAAAAAGTACAAATGTGTACCTTATGGATCAACTATGGCCCTTTGGGGGTACATCACCAGCAGTTGTACCTCAGAGAACATAAATGGACCTCAACCATACCTTTATTTCTGACAGTGTAGCAAAGCTGGGGCGACACGGAGAAAATCAAACCTCACCATATTTTAGAAAAATGTAGCGGTTGGTTTGTGAGGAACATGCATTTTTGGGATGAGCAGCAGCAACGCTGAGTATGTGGGTTGCGCCCATGAAAAATTTGCCAAATCTTATCTGCCAATGCCAAACAGCTTCTTCTGCCATTGACTCGTTTGGTGTTTGTTGGATTGGATGATTGGAGTTTGAAGAAACAAGACATATTGGCAATTGAACAATTTATTCATTTCACAACCAGGAGCCTCAGTAGCGTGTGGAAGAACCATACACAGCTACAACAGCCTGGCACCTCCTCCTCATGCTGGTCACACACTGCTATGGGATGGCTAGGGTTGGCTACCGTTTGGATTTTTACTATTCCGATGCCGAAACGATACTTTTTAAACCGATTCTTGAAAAACTGAAAAACTGACAACAGAGAAAGGCACTTTTATGGGGTTTTTGTAATTGAAAATTATTTAAATTTAACAATATATTAACGTTTTAAAGTACTTAAAGAAAGGGGGATATTTTTACATCTGTTTTGGTGAGGCCAGAGGGGAAAATATGGCATTTTGAAAGTAGCCTACATTTACGGTAACTAGCTAACGGTAGACTACAGAGAAAGGGGGATATTTTTACGTCCGTTTTGGTGAGCCCAGTGGGGGAAAATATGGCGTTTAATAGTAGCCTACATTTACGGTAGCTAGCTAACTGTAGACTACAGAGAAAGGGGGATATTTTTACATCCGTTTTGGTGAGCCCAGAGGGGAAATATGGCATTTTAAAAGTAGCCTACATTTACGGTAGCTAGCTAACGGTAGACTACAGAGAAAGGGGGATATTTTTTTACATACGTTTTGGTGAGCCCAGAGGGAAAATATGGCATTTTAATAGTAGCCTACATTTACGGTAGCTAGCTAACGGTAGACTACAGAGAAAGGGGGATATTTTTACGTCAATTTTGGTGAGCCCAGAGGGAAATATGGCGTTTTAATAGTAGCCTACATTTACAGTAGCTAGCTAACGGTAGACTACAGAGAAAGTGGGATATTTTTACATCCGTTTTGGTGAGCCCAGAGGGGAAAATATGGCATTTTAAAAGTAGCCTACATTAACGGTAACTAGCTAACGGTAGACTACAGAGAAAGGGTGATATTTTTACGTCCGTTTTCGGAGCGACAGAGGGAAAATATTTCAGTCCAAACATTAAGTGGAACCGAAACAAGGAACCGAAATTTGCGTTCTAATCCGGTCCGATTCCTAGCGGTTATGTAGGTTCCATAGTGGAACCGGGTTTCGGTACCCAACCCTAGGGATGGCATCCCGTTCTTCAACCAGCATTTGTCGCAAGTCAGCCAACGTGGTCGTGTTGGTCACTCTGGCACGAACTGCACGCCCAAGCTGATCCCACAAGTGTTCAAAGGGGTCAGGACTGCTGGTTGAAGAATGGGAAGCCATTAGGGCTGCAGCTATCGATTATTTTAGTAATCGAATATTCTACCGATTATTCCATCGATTAATCGAGTAATCGGATAAGAAACACTTAGTAAGAAATACTTAGTAAGCAGCAATAGTAAATATTTATTATTGCCGTTAACTAAAAAAAGGAAACCTGTAGCTTGTGTATATATACAAAAGACAGGTTTCCTTTTTAGAAAAAAAGCCAAAAAAAATGATTGCCAAATTCCAAGACCCTTAAAAAAAAACAAAAAAACATTACAATAGTACATTTTTGGTGGCCCAAATGTTAATATTTTTTCACCCCATTCTCCCTTCTTGCCTCTGGCTCTTTGCACTGGATATGCAAAAGAGCTGTTCACTGACCAGAGGGTTTACAGCAGGGCTACTCAACTACACTGTTCTGGGGGACACATTTTCAGAAGCCTAATACACAGTGAGGATTATAGATATATCTATGGTGAGGAGAAAGAATAAAGAATGCATGATGACGTCATTCACGGGCATATTAAGTGGCCATGCTGGGGGGAGGAGCCGGTTTGTCTCCGGCAGCAGCTAAGTTTCCAAATATTTAGAAGCAAACTAATAAACAGTTAGACTACAAACCGACAGCTTTCGTTTTAGCTTGTTGGTAAAACATGGCTGTTAGCAGAGTAGCATGTTGTAGGCTAGTTGTGTAAAACATCGCTATTAGCAGAGTAGCATGCTTTAGGATAGTTGTGTAAACAGCGCGGTGGACGAGAGCAGCAGCGTTAGCTACCTTGTGTCGGGTTGGCTCCGTGGAATGGATGAGTACTCTGGAGGTTTGTTACGGAGATGATGTAGCAGCATGTTTGCAGCTTAAAATGATCCCAAACTTTCTGTGATTTTCTCTCGCCTGTCTCTCCTCTTAGACCCTCGCTATTTTCGTCTTCTTTCATTTGTAATCGGGGCCGTCTTGTGTTTATATACTGTCCGTGCTTGTGTTGTGTCCGCAGAAGCGCAAACCTCATGTGCACTAGTAATAATCCTCCGTGCGGAAACACAGTGAGCCGTACAACCTTAATTACATTGATTTTACGAAGCTTCGAAGCAAATTCTTTGCTTCGAGCATTTTTTGTAATCGAATTATTCGAGTTATTCGAGGAATCGTTGCAGCCCTAGATGCCATCCCACAGCAGCGTGTGACCAGGCTGATGTCACATTTCAGTTTTTCCAGAATCGGTTTAGTAAAAAAAGTACCGGTTCGGCATCGGAATCGTAAAAATCCAAACGGTACCAAACCCTAGAATCATGCAGAAAAAGTGTGTCAGTTTGCTAAAGCTGTGATTTAAATTCTAACTGCCGTAATGAACTGCTACTGTTGTAACAAAGCTGAACCAAATCAGACTGTAAGCCGGTGATTTGACTGGCTGTAAACACAGCTGTCACCAGCACATGTATCCAGATGTTGCTTATTAACGTTACAGCGAGCCAAGACAAAATAATCTGCCACATTACCTCCATAAAACCACTTTAGATGAGTTTCTCTCTCACAGACACACACACACACACACACACACACACACATATATACAGATACACACTCTCTCTCACAGACACACACACACAGATACACTCTCTCTCTCACACAGACACACACACTCACTCTCTCTCACACAGACACAGGGTGTGTGTGTGTGTGTGTGTGTGTGTATGTTTTATGTGTGTGTATGTTTGTGTGTGTGTATGTTTGTATGTATGTGTGTGTGTGTGTGTGTGTGTGTGTGTGTGTATGTTTGTATGTTTGTGTGTGTGTGTGTATGTTTTATGTGTTTGTGTGTTTATTAGTTATCTGATTAGGACAATGCACATTAAATCAACATTTCTGTAAATGTGTGTGTTCATGAGAGTGTGTGTTTGTGTGTGTATGTTTTATGTGTGTGTGTGTGTGTGTGTGTGTGTGTGTGTGTGTGTGTGTGTGTGTGTTTATGTGTGTGTGTGTTTATTTTAGTTATCTGATTAGGATAATGCACATTAAATCAACATTTCTGTTAATGTGCCAGTGTTAGGCAGACGGCTTAGTTACCCAGAATGCACGTCTTTATGTTGAGTGTATGTGTGTGTGTGCGCCAGTGTAAGGAAGATGGCTGTAGTCTTAGTTACCCAGAATGCACGTTTTTATGTTGTACGTGTGTGTGTTTTATGTGTGTATGTGTGTGTGTGTGCCAGTGTTAGCCAGACGGCTGTAGTCTTAGTTACCCAGAATGCACGTCTTTATGTTGTACGTGTGTGTGTGTTTTATGTGTGTATGTGTGTGTGTGTGTGCGCGCCAGTGTTAGCCAGACGGCTGTAGTCCTAGTTACCCAGAATGCACGTCTTTATGTTGGGAGGAAACCATAGGACCAACCACGGGGAGAACATGCACAGGAAGGCCCTGCCAGGCCCGGGGCTCCAGCTCTGCTGTGAGGCAGCAGAGCTGACCACTGAGCCACCGCGCTGCTTTTCTCTACATTTACATTCCCGACGTGGCGTTTGACTTCCCCTGGGTCATCGGGAAAACCCAAAACTACATTTATTATACATGTAATCCAACGCTCGTGTACGCAGAATGCAGCGTGGTGGAAACAGAGAATACATGTTTCAGCACTCTGTCCACTGTCTGCAGGTCATCGCTGCTGCGTTCTTCGGTTGATTTCTGTGAGCGCAGAATCCTCCGGAGAGGAGAGCAGCATCCACAGAGCGGAGAACATGTATGGGCCTGTATGCATACATGATTACATGTTGTGTCCTCTCAGTCTGTATACATACATGATTACATGTTGTGTCCTCTCAGTCTGTATGCATACATGATTACATGTTGTGTCCTCTCAGCCTGTATACATACATGATTACATGTTGTGTCCTCTCAGTCTGTATGCATACATGATTACATGTTGTGTCCTCTCAGCCTGTATACATACATGTTTACATACTGTGTCCTCTCAGCCTGTATACATACATGTTTACATACTGTGTCCTCTCAGCCTGTATACATACATGTTTACATACTGTGTCCTCTCAGCCTGTATACATACATGATTACATGTTGTGTCCTCTCAGCCTGTATACATACATGTTTACATACTGTGTCCTCTCAGTCTGTATACATACATGATTACATGTTGTGTCCTCTCAGTCTGTATACATACATGATTACATGTTGTGTCCTCTCAGTCTACATACATACATGATTACATGTTGTGTCTTCTCAGTCTACATACATACATGATTACATGTTGTGTCCTTTCAGCTCTCACTATGAACGTCCACGAAAGACTTTCATGCATGACAGATTCTACGTAGTGTTTTTTACCAAGTTTACTACATTTTTCAGCATCAGTGTGTCTGTAAATGACGGTGTTTCAGTGCCATTGTGGGTAAAAAATAAATTATAATACGGAGCCAGGGGAGGCTGGAAAGTGAGTGCCTGTGTGTGTGTGTGTGTGTGTACGTGTGTGTGTGTGTATGCGTGTGTGTGTGTGTATGTGTGTGTGTGTGTGTGTATATGCATGTGTGTGTTAGAGTTGTGACGATGGACAATATCATCGTCCATCGTGACAGCTGGCCGATGGGACCCGACTGGTTCGGTCTTAATTTCTATCATTTCACACGGGCTCAGGCTCGGGCTGGGCCAGGCTCAGGCTGGGCCAGGCTCGGGCTCGGGCTGGGCCAGGCTCGGGCTCGGGCTGGGCCAGGCTCAGGCTCGGGCTGGGCCAGGCTCGGGCTGGGCCAGGCTCAGGCTCGGGCTGGGCCAGGCTCAGGCTCGGGCTGGGCCAGGCTCGGGCTCAGGCTGGGCCAGGCTCAGGCTCGGGCTGGGCCAGGCTCAGGCTCGGGCTGGGCCAGGCTCAAGCTCGGGCTGGGCCAGGCTCAGGCTGGGCCAGGCTCAGGCTCAGGGCTGGGCCAGGCTCAGGGCTCAGGCTGGGCCAGGCTCAAGCTCGGGCTGGGCCAGGCTCGGGCTGGGCCAGGCTCAGGCTCGAGCTCCGGGTTGCGCAGTAAATGAGCGCTGAGGAGGATGCTGAGGAGGTGAAACAGAGGCTGGCCTCTGGCGATGACGTTTTGGTTGCAACGGCAAAAAAAAGCAAAAAAAGCAAAGTCTGAGGTGCGTGTGGAAAACTTTTAGGCCTATACAGAGTGCTGAGATATTACAGGAGGACTTATTTTATTTCTTTGTTCCAACTTCCAAGTGGCCTATAGCCGACGTTAGTCATGAAAAAATGATGTTAAAAACACAACGTGGCATCATGACTTTCCTAAAGCCAAGTGGTGTGTTATCTGTGCGAATTTTTGAGCTATCTGCGTATATGTCTACGCTTTATACAGCAGATCTAAACATACACACCACGTGTCCGCGGACTTCTGTCCATCCATACTACTCGCTATGGCCAAAATACACACGTAATGTAGGTCAATGGCGGCCGAACGGCATTGATAAACACGCTAAAAATCGATTATGCATGTTGATAACACGCCAAAACGGATTTGGCGTGTCATACATACGCCACTTTATTAGATCAGTATGTAAAAAAAAAATGTATAACTGACTCATTCTTGACAAAAGGCAAAAGAGCTGTGTGTGTGCGTGGGCACATGTCGGGCTGTAAACGGGTTCTGGCTTTTATAAAGCTGTATGGCTGCTCCCTCTTAGTCGATTAGTCGACTAATCGGTGGTTTTTGGTCTTAGTCAACTTAGATTCCTTTAGTCCATTAGTCATGTTTGATGCTTTTTTCATGCAGAATGACTTATTTCCAAGAAACGTACGAGCACATCTCTGGTAAACACAAGAATTAAAGTGGTGCTTTTAGCATGACTCTTTGCGGAGAATTAAATCAACTAATCGATTAGTCGGTACAGTTGAGTGAGTGTTAGTCGACTAAGAATTTCTTCAATCGAGCACAGCCCTATAAAGCCGTCAATCAAAATGTACTTGTCGGGATCGGGCCTTGTTTGGGGCCGCAACTTTTAAAGGTCCCATGACATGGTGCTCTTTGGATGCTTTTATATAGGCCTTAGTGGTCCTCTAATACTGTATCTGAAGTCTCTTTTATATAGACCTTAGTGGTCCTCTAATACTGTATCTGAAGTCTCTTTTATATAGACCTTAGTGGTCCCCCAATACTGTATCTGAAGTCTCTTTTATATAGACCTTAGTGGTCCCCTAATACTGTATCTGAAGTCTCTTTTATATAGACCTTAGTGGTCCCCTAATACTGTATCTGAAGTCTCTTTTATATAGACCTTAGTGGTCCTCTAATACTGTATCTGAAGTTTCTTTTATATAGACCTTAGTGGTCCCCTAATACTGTATCTGAAGTCTCTTTTATATAGACCTTAGTGGTCCTCTAATACTGTATCTGAAGTCTCTTTTATATAGACCTTAGTGGTCCCCTAATACTGTATCTGAAGTTTCTTTTATATAGACCTTAGTGGTCCCCTAATACTGTATCTGAAGTCTCTTTTATATAGACCTTAGTGGTCCCCTAATACTGTATCTGAAGTTTCTTTTATATAGACCTTAGTGGTCCCCTAATACTGTATCTGAAGTCTCTTTTATATAGACCTTAGTGGTCCCCTAATACTGTATCTGAAGTCTCTTTTATATAGACCTTAGTGGTCCCCCTAATACTGTATCTGAAGTCTCTTTTATATAGACCTTAGTGGTCCCCTAATACTGTATCTGAAGTCTCTTTTATATAGACCTTAGTGGTCCCCTAATACTGTATCTGAAGTCTCTTTTATATAGACCTCAGTGGTCCTCTAATACTTTATCTGAAGTCTCTTTTATATAGACCTCAGTGGTCCCCTAATACTGTATCTGAAGTCTCTTTTATATAGACCTTAGTGGTCCCCTAGGACCATAGGCAGGCTGGGGGAACGCATATTAATGTTAAAAGACCTCATAAAGTGACATTTTCAAGCCATGGGACCTTTAAGGGCCGATTACAGCTCTACTCTGGCGTCTCCCAGCTGACCTGCGAGATGTGGTTGACGGAGCTCTCCATGCGGCGGAGCTGCGAGGCCTGGATGTCCAGCATCTGCAGCACGTTGTTGGCCAGCGTGTTGATGAGGTAGGCCACGCTGGCCAGAGACTGCGTGGTGTAGCTCTTGGTCTCCTCCAGCGCTCGCTCCTTGTCAGCTGACTGCAGAGAGAGAGAGAGAGAGAGAGAGAGAGAGAGAGAGAGAGAGAGAGAGAGAGAGAGAGAGAGAGAGGAGA
Organism: Perca schrenkii; assembly: GCA_025617405.1. Classification (NCBI taxonomy): domain Eukaryota; kingdom Metazoa; phylum Chordata; class Actinopteri; order Perciformes; family Percidae; genus Perca; species Perca schrenkii. Next base: position 34,931,515 of record CM046797.1, read on the forward strand.
CACATTCAGGATAGGAGACGCCATTTTATTCTCCCTGATGCAGAAGAAAACAGAACAGCAGTGACAGATAATCTAATCTTTTGTCCGAAAAAAGGAGGAGAAGGAGAAGAACAAGGAAGCTAAATGCTTTCTGGGTCCTATACCCTTTTTTTTTTTTTTTTTTAAATGTCCATGCCTTTACATCTTTAATTACTAAAAATGACCCTTATCAATCTATTAGGGCTGCCACCTCTTAGTCGATTAGTCGACTAATAATAAAAATAATAAGATTTCTTTAGTCGATTAGTCATTTTTTATGCTTATTCATGCTTAATTATTTATTTCCAAGAAACTTCTGAGCACATTTATGGTAAACACAAGATTTAAAGTGGTGCTTTTGCAGGATTAATTGTGGAGAAACTCAGTTTTACAGATGGTTAATTAACTACATTTATATTGTGCTTTTCTAGTCTTAACCACCTCTCAAAGCGCACAGCTCTGTCAATTAAATCAACTAATCCATTAGTCGACTAAATCCTATAACCGTTAGTCCACTAAGGAGTTCTTTAGTCGAGGACAGCACTACAATCTATCGTTTCTCAATGTGTAGGCTAACCCCATGACAATAAAACATCCCCAAAATCCCCAAAATCATTTGCTGTTCAATCAACCAATCAGGTTAGAGTTCCTTCGTTTCCTTGATTAAATAATGATATCATGATAATATCTTAAGACTCAGGATATCGATGCGTAGATCATGGATGAAGATACAGAACGGGAATGAATGAACACGCTCAAGTGTGCATGCGCGTGCATGCGCGCGTGCATGCGCGCGCACGTGTGTGTGTGTGTGTGTGTGTGTGTGTGTGGGTGTGTGTGTGGAAGCATGATGTAGGTCAGTGCTAACTCATTCATGCCTGAGGTTGACAAGAAACACACTGACACCAATGTGTATCACACACACACACACACGGTTGACACTAACAACGGAAGCTAAAGTTACCCACAATCCCTCAAGTGCCCAAAATACACAACATAATGTGTAGGTATATCTCTAAGGAGGTCCATGTCATATGATAAAGTGGGACTCTATAGGTAGAAACAGAGCCCACACACACACACACACACACACACACACACACACACACACACACACACACACACACACACACACACACACACACACACACACACACACACACACACACACACACACACACACACACACACACAAACCCAGAACTAGGAATCTTTTCATTCCCATCTTTCTTCCTCTGTCCATCTCTCTTTCCAGTCCACTCTTCTCTCTCTTCATCACATCCTCATTACATCTCTTATTCTCTCTCTCTCTCTCTCTCTCTATTTTTCCCAGCAGCCATCTGATGTCCTGTTAGCGGTGACCTAGTTGGAGGGCTGCCTCCTCTGGCCCGAGGGCAGGGCACAACCCCACACACACACACAACACACACACACACACACACAGTTTTTTCACCAAATCCAGCTAAATGCATGAGGTTCATGTACATAAATCAAATCAGATCTGCGTGTAATCATATGTACGCTCCGATTCCTCTGACCTCTTTTTTTTAATGAAGACACACCAACAGTCACATTCCTGCTGTACTGTACAGTACAGGCCAAAAGTTTGGACACACCTTCTCATTCAAAGCGTTTCCTTTTTATTTTCATGACTATTTACATTGTAGATTCTCACTGAAGGCATCAAAACTATGAATGAACACATATGGAATTATGTACTTAACAAAAAAGTGTGAAATAACTGAAAACATGTCTTATATTTTAGATTCTTCAAAGTAGCCACCCTTTGCTTTTTTTTATTAATAAGGGAAATAATTCCACTAATGAACCCTGACAAAGCACACCTGTGAAGGTAAAACCATTTCAGGTGACTACCTCATGAAGCTCATTGAGAGAACACCAAGGGTTTGCAGAGTTATCAAAAAAAAGCAAAGGGTGGCTACTTTGAAGAATCTAAAATATAAGACATGTTTTCAGTTATTTCACACTTTTTTGTTAAGTACATAATTCCATATGTGTTCATTCATAGTTTTGATGCCTTCAGTGAGAATCTACAATGTAAATAGTCATGAAAATAAAAAGGAAACGCATTGAATGAGAAGGTGTGTCCAAACTTTTGGCCTGTACTGTATGTTATGTATTATTCGTTTTGGAGAAAATATGAACAAGCTGACCACATCGGCGTGGAAAGAGCTTACAACTAACTGGAGTGGCGTCGGCAAAATATACCGTCAAATTACCACATTTTAGTAAATAATGTGAATACAGAAAAAATGCAGGATCCTAAAAACGACTCACTTTGAGTTAGAGCTGCAAAGATTAATCGATTACTTGTCAACTAATCGATTAATCGGTTTCGAGGAATGAGAGTGGGAAACGTCAGAGCAGGGGGAATGAGAGAGGGGAATCGCCAGAACAGGGGGAATGAGAGAGGGGAATCGCCAGAGCAGGGGGAATGAGAGAGGGGAATCGCCAGAGCAGGGGGGGAATGAGAGAGGGGAATCGCCAGAGCAGGGGGAATCAGAGGGGGAAAAGCCAGAGCAGGGGGGAATGAGAGAGGGAAAAGCCAGAGCAGGGGGAATGAGAGAGGGAAACGTAGCAGAGCAAGGGAAACGTAGCAGAGCAGGGGGAATGAGAGAGGGAAACGTAGCAGAGCAGGGGAAATGAGTAAACGTAGCAGAGCAGGGGGAATGAGTAAACGTAGCAGAGCAGGGGGAATGAGTAAACGTAGCAGAGCAGGGGGAATGAGTAAACATAGCAGAGCAGGGGGAATGAGTAAACGTAGCAGAGCAGTGGGAATGAGAGAGGGAAACGTAGCAGAGCAGGGGTAATGAGTAAACGTAGCAGAGCAGGGGCAATGAGTAAACGTAGCAGAGCAGGGGGAATGAGTAAACGTAGCAGAGCAGGGGGAATGAGTAAACATAGCAGAGCAGGGGGAATGAGTAAACGTAGCAGAGCAGTGGGAATGAGAGAGGGAAACGTAGCAGAGCAGGGGGAATGAGTAAACGTAGCAGAGCAGGGGGAATGAGTAAACGTAGCAGAGCAGGGGGAATGAGTAAACATAGCAGAACAGGGGGAATGAGTAAACGTAGCAGAGCAGTGGGAATGAGAGAGGGAAACGTAGCAGAGCAGGGGGAATGAGTAAACGTAGCAGAGCAGGGGGAATGAGTAAATGTAGCAGAGCAGGGGGAATGAGTAAATGTAGCAGAGCAGGGGGAATGAGTAAATGTAGCAGAGCAGGGGGAATGAGTAAATGTAGCAGAGTAAATGTAGCTCGAGCAGGTTTTCTAGCAGCTGGTTATCTCTCAGCAGAGCTCGTCGTAATGTAACTGAAACTCCTGCTGCTCATTGGAAACACATTGTACCACTACAGGAGGCTGTGTGTGTGTGTGTGTGTGTGTGTGTGTGTGTGTGTGTGTGTGTGTGTGTGTGTGTGTGTGTCAGCCTCCACCTTCAGCGCCAGTGCCAGGAACAGCTCCTGCGGGGGCGAAACAAGCCGAGCGTTTTTTTTTTTTTTTGGAAAAGACGGGGCTTGTTTTTTTTTTAGAAGCTCGGGCAGTTTTCAGAACCTGAGCGAGAGCACGAAAAAATCATTTCACAGTTTTAAAAAAAAAGCTAAAATAGTTTGCTCACTCACTGGAGTTAAGTCGGCAGTGTTATTGTCATGGTACCAACGCACTCTTAGTCTACCTCAGGGGTGTCAAACTCATTTTCCCAGAGGGCCACACTGGAAAAAAAGAGAATCACACCGAGGGCCAGACGTAGAGAGTTTATTGACGTGCTTTTGTTTCATCGAAAATGTCAAATATCTTTGACTGTATTACTTCACCTCACTATTTTGACATCGCTGTAGTGCTGTAGTCATTTTTGTATGTTTTTTTGTTCCCCCCCCAACTTCTTTATGGCTTTCTCAGACGTTTTTGTCGCCTTTTTATTTAAATTTTCGCCTTTTTTCACATTTTTTGTCACCTTTTCTGACTTGTTTTTAATACTTTTTTGCATTAGTTTTAACATGGATTAATCAGTTAAAGCAGGTGTGTCAAACTCATTTTCCCAGAGGGCCACACTGGAAAAAGAGAATCACACCGAGGGCCAGACGTAGAGAGTTTATTGACGTGCTTTTGTTTCATCGAAAATGTCAAATATCTTTGACTGTATTACTTCACCTCACTATTTTGACATCGCTGTAGTGCTGTAGTCATTTTTGTATGTTTTTTTGTTCCCCCCCCCCAACTTCTTTATGGCTTTCTCAGACGTTTTTGTCGCCTTTTTATTTAAATTTTCGCCTTTTTTCACATTTTTTGTCACCTTTTCTGACTTGTTTTTAATACTTTTTTGCATTAGTTTTAACATGGATTAATCAGTTAAAGCAGGTGTGTCAAACTCATTTTCCCAGAGGGCCACACTGGAAAAAGAGAATCACACCGAGGGCCAGACGTAGAGAGTTTATTGACGTGCTTTTGTTTCATCGAAAATGTCAAATATCTTTGACTGTATTACTTCACCTCACTATTTTGACATCGCTGTAGTGCTGTAGTCATTTTTGTATGTTTTTTTGTTCCCCCCAACTTCTTTATGGCTTTCTCAGACGTTTTTGTCGCCTTTTTATCACATTTTTGTCACCTTTTCTGACTTTTTTTTGCATTTTTGTCTACATAAAGCCCTACATAAGTCACCAAAAATGTTCCTTAGCCATCATAGAATTTAGCAAATCAAGCAAATGTTTTTTTATAACAATCTTTCGGCATAAATATGGAATTTCTGAGTCTCAAAGTCGGCAAATCTGCCAAATTCTGCTTTTGAGTGTCGCGTAACTGCAGTTAAAAAACACACTTTCCCGTGTTTTTTGGTTTTGGCGCACAACTATAGGTGGGCCAAAACCTATTGTGAACCGAAATTGATATGCGGGCCGGATTATATTCTGCAAGGGGCCAGATTTGGCCCGCGGGCCTTGAGTTTGACACATGTGGTCTACCTGCTTCGACAAAAAAAACCAAAGCTGAGCAACGATCGGTGGATTCATCGATAAGTCAGTTGAGGGAGAGCCTTTAGGACTTTCTACTTTTCACGAAATAACTCTTTTCTCTCTCGTTCGGAGATCCTGCTTAGTAGGGCTTGCTGTGCTCTATGTATATATTTCTTATAATCCGTATTTATATTTTCCCATCTGTATTTATATCTTTCCCATTCCAAGTACTTACTTTTTCAATATTATTTATATTATGGTCACACTTAAATATAAATATAATTTATATTATATGTTATTATGTTAATTACTTTCGCTGTTATGTAATTACATATTTTTCAATCTAATTTCACGTCAATTACTTACTTACATTACAGTATTTTTTTGCACTATGGCCACCTCACTTTACTTAAATAATTTTTATATAATGCCACTTTACATCCATTCAGTGTTTTGTTTTTGTTTTTTTGCTCATTGTCTGTTGTTTGCCTGTTTGTTTGTTTGGTTGTTTGTTGGTTTGTTTTTTATTGTGGAAAAACTGCTGCTGTAATAAGTGAATTTCCCCATTGTTGGATAAATAAAGTATTATCTAATCTAATCTAATCTAATCTAATCAATTAATCGAAATTTAATCGTGATTATGATTTTGGCTCCCAATGATGACAAAAACAGAATAATCGAGAAAAACAATTATTAGTTAGTAAGCTCTTATTTTCTCTTGTGTGTTCTGAATGAAAACATAAAGTTTAAATAGGACAAATATTAAGGCAAATTTTTTTTTTTACTGTTGATTTATGTAACTTTTTCCGCTGTTTTTTTTAAGTTCAATAACTGCAAAATATTCCCAGAAGTCAACAAGTAATCGTGTTAAATTATCGTGATTTCAATATTGACCAAAATAATCGTGATTATATTACATATAATTAGTATACATTTTAACACATTTTCATCAGAGAATGAGAATTTCTTCAAAATTAGAGAAGTGAATCAGGCAGTGGTATTGAAAGCTATTTCAGACCTGAATGCCAATTTATCGATTTATTGCATCTGTGTGAGTCCGAGTTAATGTGTTTATTTACTACATTTATTTTTATTGTTGTTAACGTTTTTTTGTTTTTTTTTGGACATTTAATTGTATTCATTGTGAAAATTTGACTTCTTTTATATATTTGAACTGTTAAAAGCCCTCCTAGGGACAAGTGTTGCAAATTAGCCTTGGCTACAAACACTGTAATACAGGCATCGGATTGTTATTTATGTAATAATCTATGTTTTTTTTGTATCTGTCCCTATTTAAATAAACTACAAATAAAATATTTGTTTCCATAATCGAGCAACCCTACTGCTTAGTTTGGGTCTCTCTGCAACCAAGTGGCGCATGTTATCTGGACGCATTTTCAGCTATCCGCGTGTTATCCTACGCTAGGGCTGCTCCCTCTTAGTCGATTAATCGACTAATCTGTGGTTTTGGTGTAAGTCAACTCAGATCTCTTTAGTCCATTAGTCATGTTTGATGCTTTTTTTCCATGCTGAATGACTTATTTTCCAAGAAACGTACGAGCACATCTCTGGTAAACACAATAATTAAAGTGGTGCTTTTAGCATGACTCCTTGCGGAGAAACTCAGATTTACAGATCTGTCGATTAAATCAACTAATCGATTAGTCGGTACAGTTGAACGAGCGTTAGTCGACTAAGAAGTTCTTCAATCGAGCACAGCCCTATAATAAAGTTGTTTTTATTTTGAAAAAGTTATTTATCTCTTTAGTTTGTTTTGTATCTTAAATTTCTCTTTTAAGCTTTCGGTCGACCCCCCTTTTAAAAATGACCTCTATAAATAATTACATTTGACTTGACTACTGCCATCACAATAACCTGAGATAATCACACAACTATTCACATATTTTAGTCTACAAAATGAACCAGATTTGGGGGGTTTCCTCTGCTCATATTACTCTCTATGTCTGAAACGCATTGTGCAGCTCAGCTGCTTTTGAGCATTTCATTTCCCCCAGGAGGCTAGCTGCTACGTTAAGTAGTACAGTATGGTCATATGTAATGTACCCGCCAGGGAACAGTCCTTGTAAGGTAAAAGCAGTGGCCGTGTGTGTTTAGACGAGAGGTTCAGGGAAGAGGGGAGCACTTCTCAAGAGTTGTGAGGTAAACCTTACTGTCACACACACACACACACACACACACACACACACACACACACACACACACACACACACACACACTACACACACACACACACACACCTCTCTGTGTCACCAGGATTGGTTACCGAAACCAGGCGACAATACAGCACCGGCTCTTAAACGGACCGCACACACAGAAACTCACACATACAGACACTCACACTCGCACACACACACACACACTAGCACACGCAAACACACACACACACACACACTAGCACACGCAAGCACACACACACACACAAAGACACACACAAAGGAACAGACATACATAAACAAAGGAACAGACACACACACAGAAAACACATACAGACACACTCAGGGTTTGTTTTCACTATCGTTGTGGGGACTTGTCATTGATATAATGCATTCCCTAACCCTTACCCTCACCTTAACCATCATAACTAAATGCCTAACCTTAACCCTTACCCTCACCCTTAACCATCACAACTAAATGCCTAACCTTAACCCTTACCCTCACCCTAACCATAACCTAATTCTAACCCTAATCCTAAAACCAAGTCTTAACCCTCAAACAGCCCTTTAAACTTGGGGGGTCCAGCATTTTGGTCCCCACAAAGCTGTCGGGACCCCACAAGTATAGTGGACTCACGGTTTTTGGACCCCACGAATATAGTTAAACAAGAACACACACACACACACACACACACACTTGTATTTTTGACTACGATGTAAAATTAGGAAAATCCGAAACAACCTTCCCAACACATCGGGTTTGCTCGAGTGTGGATGTTTATTCGTGACCTCGAGAGAACATTTAGTGCGATTAAAAATTTAAGGTTCACTTTTCTTGGCTGTTCCCAGAAGCTTTTCCGCACGTTTTCCCCAGCTGTGGGAATATCTAAGTAAGTGAACCTTAAATATCCATCCAACATGTACAACATGCTGTAGTCCCTGAATGCACGTCTGACTCTCAGATGTCAGAGCTTCAAACCGGCATGTGAACGCACCGCACAAGCCTCACTTTCACCAGCGTACTTCTGTCTGAATGAACGAGAAGCCCCTGACTGCCCTATATTTAGGGCACTAGCTAGCTAAAACGTTTTGAAATGACTGCTAGCTAAGATGCTAACAGCGTTTTGAGCAAATGTTAGCAATCAAGTAGCCTCCTAGATGCTAACGGCGTTTTGAGCCAACGTTAGCAATCAAGTAGCCTACGAAATGACTGCTAGCTACAAGTTAGCAATCAAACAAAACAAAGGCTGTTACTTGAATGGCATTTTGAGCTAACGTTAGCAATCAAACAATCATAGATAGCTAAAACGTTGTTGAAATGACTGCTAGCTACAAGTTAGCAATCAAACACAACAAAGGCTGTCACTTGAATGGCATTTTGAGCTAACGTTAGCAATCAAACAATCATAGATAGCTAAAACGTTTTTGAAATGACTGCTAGCTACAAGTTAGAAAACAAACACAACAAAGCCTGTCACTTGAATGGCATTTTGAGCTAACGTTAGCAATCAAACAATCATAGATGGCTAAAACATTTTAGTTAGTTTAGCTAACAGCTAATTCAGCTAACCGCTAGCTGACAGCTAGATTCAGTCTAAAATAACGTTAAGTCAAACTTAATGGGAAAAGAAGACTTCACAGTAATAACAATAAAGACAAGTATTGAGTGATTGTATTTTAAATGAGCACAAGTAAAGTAGAACTGACGTAGCTAACAGCTGTTTTATATGTTAACGTTTATTTTAAAGTTTTATTTTGAGGGTCTTTTAAAGTTATTACATGCTGTCTCAGCTAGCGGTTAGCTAGCTGTTACCTAAACTAACGTTAGCTTGCCTGTGGAGGCTAACCGCTACAATGTTTGAGAGTGGGCAGGGTTAAACGTTTAACTCCGCCCACATTTAGGTCTTTAGTCAGGGGTATATGGAATGAACTGCCCCGCTGGCCACAAATGTTGGTGTTGGTATTCAGAATCGGAGCAGAAACTCAAAACTGAAACAGGAATTTTCACTAAGTAAACTCTTATTTTCTCTCGTGTGTTCTGAATGAAAAAATAGAGTTTAAATAGGACAAATATTAAGGCTATAAACTCAGATTTACAGATCTGTCGATTATCAATCAATCAATCAATCAATCAACCAACATTTATTTATATAGCACTTTACAGTCACCAACAGGTATCCAAAGTGCTTCACATCAGAAACCAAGACTAAAACACACATCATATAACATATCATACGAAAAAGAATGACATATAGAAACAATAAAATCAGAAAAGGTTACATAGAAAATAGGAGAGAGAAATTGTCACACCACTACTATGTATTAAAAGTAGGGCTGAACGATTAATTGCATTTGCGATAATATCGCGATATGTTAAAACGCGATTTCCTAATCGCAAAGGCTGCGATTTGGTCTCAATTTGATGACTCGCGAGAGCAAATCAGTCTGCACTACGCAGAGAAAGCATCAACTTAGCATGCTAACGCTACACTGTACCTTGAGCTGATCTCTATCATTCAAACAATTTTGAGTTGAAGTTTAAAACTTTTACAGCAATTTTAATAAAATGAAGGCTTTTGTTCGGGCTCGAGTCCATACATGCAGTTAATGGATACAGGCACGCAGAACTGAAGGCTCGGTTGGCAAACGAGCTAGCTTTGATTAGCGGTTAGCTCCGGTTAGCTCCGTTATAAAGATATGGGTGGAGGAGCTGCCACTGAGAGGGGCAACAATCAGACTGATGAATGACGGTTCGGGGAGCTTTCACAGCAGCGTGGCCGCGGCGTTTGAACGGTTTTATTAGTACAGTTAATCCCACGGCAAGACCACCAGCAACTAATGTAACGTTAGCCTCTCTGAGCTAGTGCAGTGTTGACGATGTCGGGACTGTCGGCACGCAACTTCACGAGGGGGAGGGGCTGGAGGCAGCTCCTCTCTGTGCACTGTAAAAAAATATGTGTGTGTGTGTGTGTGTGTGTGTGTGTGCGTGTATGTATGTATATGTGTGTGTGTGTGTGTGTGTGTGTGTGTGTGTGTATGTATGTATGTATATGTGTGTGTATATATATATATATATATATATATATATATATATATATATATATATATATATGTGTGTGTGTGTGTGTGTGTGTGTGTGTGTATATGTATATATATGTGTGTGTATATATCTATATGTATATATATGTGTGTGTGTGTGTATATATACTGTATATATGTGTGTATATATATATACTGTATATGAATTTATGTGTTTTTACTTATTTAACTGTCTAGTGTGTAATTGTGTGTTGTTCATACTATACAATGATTTATTGTTTGTCTTTGTTGAATAATACAGAAGACAAAGAGCTTAAAAAAAATAATCGAATATCGAATCGCAATCGCAATATTTGGGGAAAAAAATCGCAATTAGATTATTTTCAAAAATCGTTCAGCCCTAATTAAAAGCCTTTCTAAACAGATAAGTTTTAAGTCTAGACCTAAAAAGTGCTACATCTGTAGTCGTCCGAATTTCAGGGGGTAACTTGTTCCAGAGTCTCGGGGCAGCAACTGCAAAAGCCCGATCACCCCACCGTTTATACTTTGACCTTGGGACTTCTAAAACCAGAAGATTAAATCAACTAATCGATTAGTCGATACAATTGAATGAGCGTTAGTTGACTAAGAATTTCTTCAATCGAGCACAGCCCTATAATAAAGTTATTTTGATTTTGAAAAAGCTATTCATCTCTTTAGTTTATTTGTATCTTAAATTTCTCTTTTAAGCTTCACTTGGATTAAGACATGTTTAAATTACATTGACAGATCCTGCAGTATCTACGGCGACATAACCCTAAACGTAAAGCCACGTGGGCCAATCAGAAGCCTGGAGGGAGAAGGAATTGTTGTTCGGACAGACCTGCCCCCACTGCTAAAAAAAAACAAAATAAAATCCTAAAAAGGAAACACTGCGACTCATGTCACACTGCGACATCACAAGCCAAAATCTCCTGGTTTCACCGGCCACGCTGCAACCGCAGTTTCTGAAAATCTTCACCCAAAGAGGCTCGGTTTCAGTGACCTAATGAATCTTAGATTTTGGATATCGTAATATCGTGATATGACATAAATGGTGTCTTTTCCTGGTTTTAAAGGCGGCATTACAGTAAAGTGATGTCATTTTCTGAACTCACCAGACTGTTGTAACTGTTCTATTATTCACCTTTTACCCACTTAGTCATTATATCCACATTACTGCTGATTATTTATCTAAAATCTCATTGTGTAAATATGTTGTGAAAGCACCGATAGTCAACACTACAATATTGTTGCGGTAGCAAGGTATTTGGTCAAAAATATCGTGATATTTGATTTTCTCCATATCGCCCAGCCCTATCTCCCCCATATACATTTGGTGTCTCTTTAACGATCTAAGAGCACTGCGTGAAGCGCCTTGCACAATGAAATGTGCGATAAATAATCACCAGTAATGTGGATATAATGACTAAGTGGGTAAATGTGAATAACAGAACAGCTAGAACAGTCTGGTAAGTTCAGAAAAGTACATCACTTTACTGTAATGCAGCCTTTAAAACCAGGAAAAGACACTTATGCCATATTACGATATTACGATATCCAAAATCTAAGACGATATCTAGTCTCATCTCACGATATATCCATATAATATCAATATATTGCCCAGCTCTAGTTGTACTTAGTGTCTTCATTAATTCATAGGTGTGTTTTGGGCCTAACATGCAATAAACCAATCAGAGATCATCTTCCATTCCCTTTAAAAGCCAGGCGCATTTGGACGTTAGCTTAGCTTAGCGCCACCCAAGACCATTGGGATTGGTTTAAAGAAATGTGAACAACCCAGAGAGTTTTTAGTTCTCCTATCCCATAATGCATCTGTGGTGTTAGCCAGTCCTTCCTCCACAGCGATGTGGACACAGACCTCACATCACGCTTAGTATAAATCAATAAATCCCTTTTAAAATCCCGAAGTATCTGATCAGAACAGCGAACAGAATGACCTCTCTCGACCAGGCATCCGTTGCATCGGTACTGAGCTTTTAATATCGATAAGAACAATATCATTAATAGCGTAACGAAGAGCAGCTGCCCAGCTTTAAGTAAATCTCCACAGATGTAATCCCCGACAGTGTCTGATAGCCCAGGAGCTGGGCCAAACAGGGACAAGCGGGGCTTAACGCGGGTCAACCCTGAATCCAAATATTTAGCCCATGAAAACAAGATCAACAGCTCAACTGTTGGATTATGTAACGGCTCACATCATCTGCTGGCAGCGGGAATGTAGGCCATCCAGTCGGCACAGAGTTAGCCCTGTTAGGCCCGGTTTGGACATGTAATATGAAGCAGGCTAATGAGCTAGAGAAGAGAGTTTGTGCTGTGATTTGATGCGAGGAGAAAAGTTATTTCTCACACAGAGACAGAAATAGAGTTAGGAGTGAGAGTGAAAGAAAAGTTTAGGATTTTGAGAGGGTTATACATGCTTTTATCACAACTCGCCTGGAATACTGTAATGCTTTATATTAGGGCTGGGCAATCTATCGATATCGTGATATGAGACTAGATATGGTCTTTGATTTTGAATATCGTAATATGCTAAGTGTTGTCTTTTCCTGGGCTGCATCACAGTAAAGTGATGCCATTTTCTGAACTTACCAGACCGCTCTAGCTGTTCTATTATTTACCTTTACCCACTTAGTCATTAAATCATTTCTGGAGCTTATTTACCAAAAATGTCATCTCATCATCTAGGTATTTGGTCAAGAATATTGTGATATTTGATGTTCTCTATATCGCCCAGCTCTAGTTTATATGTAGGCGATAGCCAGGCCTCCCTCTCCATATTACAAATGGTTCAAATTGCTGCTGCTCGACTCCTTACCTGAACTCGTAAACGAGAGCACGTTACACCTGTTCTCGCCTCTCTTCATTGGCTATTGAGAATGTGGAGATGACGTCACTACACAGCGCCCTGCCTCCTTCCGCCATTTTGGGAGGCAACCCGACAGAACCGTTCATTGTTTGTATTGGTAGCAGAGGAGGTTGTTGCAATTCCTCACTATTTTTAAATGCCTGGAAAACACCGCTTTGTAAAAACAAAAATGCTCCAGTGTCTCACACGATTGTCGTGGAAATCATAGGAACCATGTGTTAAAGTTTTTTCGTTTCCCTACATGGAAAAAGCATGAAGGGAGAGCATGTCTCCGATGTGACAAGGAGACTTCGGATTTCTTGGTTGGCTGCAATTAGAAGAAAGGACCTTCCTCTGGTCCAGCACAGAGACACTGCACTGACTGGAAAGGATCCCTACAGAGATAGACCTTTTAGTTAAAGAGTAAGATCCTTTTAGTTTAACATGAAACAGCCCCGAAATCACCATCACCAAACTCCACCAGACTCCATGTAAATAATCAGGACTTTTAGCGTGTAAAGAGCCAGCATATCTCCACCAGACTCCATGTAAATAATCAGGACTTTTAGCGTGTATAGAGCCAGCATATTTCCACCAGACTCCATGTAAATAATCAGGACTTTTAGCGTGTATAGAGCCAGCATATTTCCACCAGACTCCATGTAAATAATCAGGACTTTTAGCGTGTATAGAGCCAGCATATCTCCACCAGACTCCATGTAAATAATCAGGACTTTTAGCGTGTATAGAGCCAGCATATCTCCACCAGACTCCATGTAAATAATCAGGACTTTTAGCGTGTATAGAGCCAGCATATCTCCACCAGACTCCATGTAAATAATCAGGACTTTTAGCGTGTATAGAGCCAGCATATCTCCACCAGACTCCATGTAAATAATCAGGACTTTTAGTGTGTATAGAGCCAGCATATCTCCACATGTAAATGGGTTAATTAAGGGTTTATTTCAACCAAACCAGAGTGGTGATTGTTGGAACAGTGGAAAGATGAACCAAGACGGCTTTTGGTAGTTTTATTTAGTTTCTGTCCACTTTGAATGAAGTGCGTTTTACGATGATAAAAGTCCTGTATATTTACATGGAGTCTGGTGGAGTTTGGTGATGGTGATTTTGGGGCTGTTTCATGTTAAACTAAAAGGATCTTACTCTTTAACTAAAAGGTCTATCTCTGTAGGGATTCTTTCATAATGTTGTCACACACTTAGAATAATAATCTGAGTCTGTCGGCGGCAAAAACTGAACTTTTAGTGGACTCTAACTGATTAATATACTGGACCAGATTCAGAGGTTGTTGTTTCCTATCAGTTTGTCCCTGTAAGGTCCCTTTTCTTTTTCTGCCTTCTTCTTAATTTTCTCGTAATTTCTCTGTTTAAACCATGGCTGTATTAAGAGAACAAAACGCCTTAATGATAATTACTTGAGCCGTCTTTCCAGCTCCGTGTCTGTGTCGCTCTGACACTGTTGCCCTTCCAAATTGTGACGTATGTCCTCATTCTCAATACCGGTTTCCTTTAGAATACATTTTAAGATTCTGTTGTTTGTTTTTAAAGTGCCCATATTCTGCTCATTTTCAGGTTCATAGTTGTATTTTGAGGTTGTACCAGAATATGATTTAATTTTCCAAAAAAAAACACACACCATATTTTAGTTGTACTGCACATTGCTGCAGCTTCTCTTTCCCCCCTGGGTTCAGCTCTTTGTTTTAGCTACAAAGTGAGACATCTCACTGCTGTAACATCTTTGTTGTCAGTCACACATTCTCAGTAGCTAGGTAAGACTACATGAGCTAGCTAGCTGTTTGTTACTCTAGCTTCAGTCAGTAAAAGGCAGGATTAGCCGGGAGACTTCTTCTAAACGAGGGCACACTTCACACTTTGCGTGGAATACTTCGCAGGGACATGGAGTGTTTTTTTAGTAGTGGGGGGCCGGTTCGAAGTAGCGCTTAGTTTAGTGTGAAAGGGCTCAGTGGACTACATCTCTCGTCAGTGGACTACATCTCTCGTCAGTGAACTACATCTCTCGTCAGTGGACTACGGCTCTCGTCAGTGGACTACATATCTCGTCAGTGGACTACATATCTCGTCAGTGGACTACATCTCTCGTCAGTGGACTACGGCTCTCGTCAGCGGACTACAGCTCTCGTCAGCGGACTACAGCTCTCGTCAGCGGACTACATCTCTCGTCAGTGGACTACAGCTCTCGTCAGTGGACTACATCTCTCGTCAGTGAACTACAGCTCTCGTCAAGGAACTACAGCTCTCGCCAGTGGACTACAGCTCTCGTCAGTGGACTACATCTCGCGTCAGTGGACTACATCTCTCGTCAGGGAACTACATCTCTCGTCAGGGAACTACATCTCTCGTCAGGGAACTACATCTCTCGTCAGGGGACTACATCTCTCGTCAGTGGACTACATATCTCGTCAGTGAACTACAGCTCTCGTCAAGGAACTACAGCTCTCGCCAGTGGACTACAGCTCTCGTCAGTGGACTACATCTCGCGTCAGTGGACTACATCTCTCGTCAGGGAACTACATCTCTCGTCAGGGAACTACATCTCTCGTCAGTGGACTACGGCTCTCGTCAGTGGACTACGGCTCTCGTCAGTGGACTACAGCTCTCGTCAGTGGACTACATCTCTCGTCAGTGAACTACATCTCTCGTCAGTGGACTACAGCTCTCGTCAGTGGACTACAGCTCTCGTCAGTGAACTACAGCTCTCGTCAGTGGACTACATCTCTCGTCAGTGGACTACGGCTCTCGTCAGTGGACTACATCGCTCGTCAGTGGACTACATCTCTCGTCAGTGGACTACAGCTCTCGTCAGTGGACTACAGCTCTCGTCAGTGAACTACAGCTCTCGTCAGTGGACTACATCTCTCGTCAGGGAACTACATCTCTCGTCAGTGGACTACATATCTCGTCAGTGGACTACATCTCTCGTCAGTGGACTACATCTCTCGTCAAGGAACTACGGCTCTCGTCAGTGGACTACGGCTCTCGTCAGTGGACTACATATCTCGTCAGTGGACTACATATCTCGTCAGTGGACTACATCTCTCGTCAGTGGACTACTTCTCTCGTCAAGGAACTACGGCTCTCGTCAAGGAACTACGGCTCTCGTCAGTGAACTACATCTCTCGTCAGTGGACTACATCTCTCGTCAGTGGACTACGGCTCTCGTCAGTGGACTACGGCTCTCGTCAGTGGATTACATCTCTCGTCAGTGGACTACATCTCTCGTCAGTGGACTACATATCTCGTCAGTGGACTACATCTCTCGTCAGCGGACTACAGCTCTCGTCAGCGGACTACATCTCTCGTCAGTGGACTACAGCTCTCGTCAGTGGACTACATCTCTCGTCAGTGGACTACAGCTCTCGTCAGTGAACTACAGCTCTCGTCAAGGAACTACAGCTCTCGCCAGTGGACTACAGCTCTCGTCAGTGGACTACAGCTCTCGTCAGTGGACTACATCTCTCGTCAGTGGACTACATCTCTCGTCAGTGGACTACATCTCTCGTCAGGGAACTACATCTCTCGTCAGTGGACTACATCTCTCGTCAGTGGACTACATATCTCGTCAGTGGACTACGGCTCTCGTCAGTGGACTACGGCTCTCGTCAGTGGACTACATCTCTCGTCAGTGGACTACATCTCTCGTCAGTGAACTACATCTCTCGTCAGTGGACTACATCTCTCGTCAGTGGACTACAGCTCTCGTCAGTGAACTACAGCTCTCGTCAGTGGACTACATCTCTCGTCAGTGGACTACGGCTCTCGTCAGTGGACTACATCTCTCGTCAGTGGACTACATCTCTCGTCAGTGGACTACAGCTCTCGTCAGTGGACTACAGCTCTCGTCAGTGGACTACAGCTCTCGTCAGTGGACTACAGCTCTCGTCAGTGGACTACATCTCTCGTCAGGGAACTACATCTCTCGTCAGTGGACTACATCTCTCGTCAGTGGACTACATCTCTCGTCAGTGGACTACATCTCTCGTCAAGGAACTACGGCTCTCGTCAGTGGACTACGGCTCTCGTCAGTGGACTACATATCTCGTCAGTGGACTACATATCTCGTCAGTGGACTACTTCTCTCGTCAAGGAACTACATCTCTCGTCAAGGAACTACGGCTCTCGTCAGTGAACTACATCTCTCGTCAGTGGACTACATCTCTCGTCAGTGGACTACGGCTCTCGTCAGTGGACTACGGCTCTCGTCAGTGGACTACATCTCTCGTCAGTGGACTACATCTCTCGTCAGTGGACTACATCTCTCGTCAGTGAACTACATCTCTCGTCAGTGGACTACATCTCTCGCCAGTGGACTACAGCTCTCGCCAGTGGACTACATCTCTCGTCAGTGAACTACATCTCTCGTCAGTGGACTACAGCTCTCGTCAGTGAACTACATCTCTCGTCAGTGAACTACATCTCTCGTCAGTGGACTACGGCTCTCGTCAGTGGACTACATCTCTCGTCAGTGGACTACAGCTCTCGTCAGTGGACTACGGCTCTCGTCAGTGGACTACGGCTCTCGTCAGTGGACTACGGCTCTCGTCAGTGAACTACATATCTCGTCAGTGGACTACATCTCTCGTCAGTGGACTACAACTCTCATCTCTCACAACATACAATACACACTGGCTAGTTAGCTTAGCTCTGTTCCCCAACACGTGTAACGTCATCTCACCTGATGGCTTTTTATTCAGCCGGGAAGAGAAACAAGGTGAGACAAAACCTAGATACATCCCTGTACCACACACACACACACACACACACACACACACACAGACACAGACACACAGACACACAGACAGAGACAGACACACACACACACAGACACACAGACAGAGACAGACAGACACACACACACACACAGAGACAGACACACACACACACACACAGACAGACACACACACACACACAGACAGACACACACACACACACACACAGACAGACAAACACACACATACACTGACAAAGGAACAGACACACGACCACACACACACGACCACACACACACACACACACACACACACACACACACACACACACACACACACACACACACACACACACACACACAAGAGGTTGACCGATATGGGTTTTCTCTGGCCGATGCCGATCTTTTAGAAATCAGGGTCAGCCGATGGCCGATAAATGCTGCCGATTAATTTTGGCCGATATTTGTCCGATATGTGCTTGTTTTTAAACCTCTATTTGAAAGATAAAATGTAACACTAATATACACAGAATTTCTCAACAAAAACATTTATTGAACACTTCACCAATCTACACTTTGTATAATGTAAAAACATACTGTATATTGTATAAATAATGTATGAAAAATATATTAAATAAACGAAACAGGTAAGAAGAAAATAAACTTTGTCAAATAAACTTTTAAATGAAAAAATAAAGTTTAGTGCACTTAGCAGCATTTAAACTTCTGAGAATACAAATCTGCAAGCTTCAAAGAAAGTGACATGTTATTATGCTAGTAGGGTTTATTGATGCTTCCAAGGCCTTTGATAGAGTCAATCATTATAAGCTATTTAAAAACTGAGCCAAAGGGGTGTACCTGTCGGTATTATAAGAATTCTGGCTTACTGGTATGCCAACCAGAATGTGCAGGTTAAATGGGGTAATACAGTCTCTGCCTCCTTTGGGGTAAGTAATGGGGTACGTCAGGGGGGGCTACTCTCACCAGCACTCTTTAACGTGTACATGGATGAGTTATCCAACCAATTGACAAGATGTAAAACAGGCTGTATGATTGGTAACACTTTGGAAAATCATCTCATGTATGCTGATGATTTGGCCATTTCCTCTCCCAGCAGTGCTGGTTTTCAGCGGTTACTGAATATCTGCTCTGAATATGGGGTGAAATATGATGTGTTGTAAAATGCTGTCTTGATATGTAGGACAAAAATGGACAAAGACATTTGTTTTCCAGACTTTTATCTATCAGGACAAGTGATGAGTGTCAGTAATAAAATTAAATATCTGGGTCACTATATTACAGATCAGTTATCTGATGATGAGAATATACTCAGGCAGCGTAGCATATTATATGCCCAAGCTAACATGTTGGTAAGAAAATTCCACATGTGCACGGATGACGTCAAAATGAGTCTGTTTAAAGCTTATTGTACTCCTCTGTATACTGCTCCCTTATGGAGTAAGTTCAAAAAGGCAAGCATGCAGAAGCTCCAGGTTGTTTACAATGACTGTATGAG
>CM046797.1:34955860-34968360 GCA_025617405.1 Perca schrenkii
CTGGATGCATCCCGCTGCCTTCACGGGGTGTGGGAAAAATCACAACGATGACACAAGAGGCGAGAAAAAGGGGGAAATTGGGAATTTTCTCTTCTGAAATGTGACTTTCAACGCTCGAGGAGCAAGATGATAACGGTAATGAAGATGACCTCATTGTAGAAACAGGTAATTATGACTAAAAATGATCTAATTATTATACGAGATATTCGTTTCCATCAGTTTAATGGTTTAATGGTGTGTGTGTGTGTGTGTGTGTCTGTCTGTGTGTTTGTGTGTGTGTCTGTGTGTGCGTCTATGCGTGTGTGCATGTGTGTTTGTTTGTGTGTCTCTGTTTGGCTGTGTGTGTGTGTGTGTGTGTGTGTGTGTGTGTGGCTCTCTGTGTGTTTTCTTTAATGTGTGGCTGTGTGTGTGTTTTGGTTGTGTGTGTGTGTGTGTGTTTGTGAGTGAGTGTGTGTGTGTATGTTTGTGTGTGTATGTGTGTGTGTGTGTGTGTGTGTGTGTGTGTGAGAGAGAGAGAGTGTGTGTGTGTGTGTTTTGTGTTTGTGTGTGTGTGTCTGTGTGTGTGTGTGTGTGTGTGTGTGTGTGTGAGTGTGTGTGTGTTTGTGTGTTTGTGAGTGAGTGTGTGTGTGTATGTTTGTGTGTGTGTGTGTGTGTGTGTGTGTGTGTTTGTGTGTGTATGTGTGTGTGTGTGTGTGTGTGAGAGTGTGTGTGTGTTTGTGTGTTTGTGAGTGAGTGTGTGTGTGTGTGTGTGTGTGTGTGTGTGTGTGTGTGTGTGTGTGTGTGTGTGTGTGTGTGTGTGTGTGTGTGTGTGTGTGTGTGTGAGAGAGAGTGTGCGTGTGTGTGTGTTTTTTGTGTTTGTGTGTGTGTGTTTTGTGTTTGTGTGTGTCTGTCTCTGTCTGTGTCTGTGTCTGTGTGTGTGTCTCTGTGTGTGTCTCTGTGTGTGTCTCTGTGTGTGTGTGTGTGTGTGTGTGGGGGGGGCAGCTATTTGCAATATTATTAAAACAATTGAATTGAAACTTCTTCAGGACATGAACACCTGTTTCCTGGGTGAAAGTCTTGTGTTTTCTCCTTAACTTCTTCAGGACATGAACACCTGTTTCCTGGGTGAAAGTCTTGTGTTTTCTCCTTAACTTCTTCCAGGACACGAACACCTGTTTCCTGGGTGAAAGTCTTGTGTTTTCTCCTTAACTTCTTCCAGGACATGAACACCTGTTTCCTGGGTGAAAGTCTTGTGTTTTCTCCTTAACTTCTTCCAGGACATGAACACCTGTTTCCTGGGTGAAAGTCTTGTGTTTTCTCCTTAACTTCTTCCAGGACATGAACACCTGTTTCCTGGGTGAAAGTCTTGTGTTTTCTCCTTAACTTCTTCCAGGACATGAACACCTGTTTCCTGGGTGAAAGTCTTGTGTTTTCTCCTTAACTTCTTCAGGACATGAACACCTGTTTCCTGGGTGAAAGTCTTGTGTTTTTCTCCTTAACTTCTTCCAGGACATGAACACCTGTTTCCAGGGTGAAAGTCTGGTATTTTCTCCTTAACTCCATCCAGGACGTGAACACCTGTTTCCTGAGTGAAAGTCTTGTGTTTTTCTCCTTAACTTCTTCCAGGACATGAACACCTGTTTCGTGGGTGAAAATCTTGTGTTTTTCTCCTTAACTTCTTCAGGACATGAACACCTGTTTCCTGGGTGAAAGTCTTGTGTTTTCTCCTTAACTTCTTCCAGGACATGAACACCTGTTTCCTGGGTGAAAGTCTTGTGTTTTCTCCTTAACTTCTTCCAGGACATGAACACCTGTTTCCTGGGTGAAAGTCTTGTGTTTTCTCCTTAACTTCTTCAGGACATGAACACCTGTTTCCTGGGTGAAAGTCTTGTGTTTTCTCCTTAACTTCTTCAGGACATGAACACCTGTTTCCTGGGTGAAAGTCTTGTGTTTTCTCCTTAACTTCTTCAGGACATGAACACCTGTTTCCTGGGTGAAAGTCTTGTGTTTTCTCCTTAACTTCTTCCAGGACACGAACACCTGTTTCCTGGGTGAAAGTCTTGTGTTTTCTCCTTAACTTCTTCCAGGACATGAACACCTGTTTCCTGGGTGAAAGTCTTGTGTTTTCTCCTTAACTTCTTCCAGGACATGAACACCTGTTTCCTGGGTGAAAGTCTTGTGTTTTCTCCTTAACTTCTTCCAGGACACGAACACCTGTTTCCTGGGTGAAAGTCTTGTGTTTTCTCCTTAACTTCTTCCAGGACACGAACACCTGTTTCCTGGGTGAAAGTCTTGTGTTTTCTCCTTAACTTCTTCCAGGACACGAACACCTGTTTCCTGGGTGAAAGTCTTGTGTTTTCTCCTTAACTTCTTCCAGGACATGAACACCTGTTTCCTGGGTGAAAGTCTTGTGTTTTCTCCTTAACTTCTTCCAGGACATGAACACCTGTTTCCTGGGTGAAAGTCTTGTGTTTTCTCCTTAACTTCTTCAGGACATGAACACCTGTTTCCTGGGTGAAAGTCTTGTGTTTTCTCCTTAACTTCTTCCAGGACATGAACACCTGTTTCCTGGGTGAAAGTCTTGTGTTTTCTCCTTAACTTCTTCAGGACATGAACACCTGTTTCCTGGGTGAAAGTCTTGTGTTTTCTCCTTAACTTCTTCCAGGACATGAACACCTGTTTCCTGGGTGAAAGTCTTGTGTTTTCTCCTTAACTTCTTCCAGGACATGAACACCTGTTTCCTGGGTGAAAGTCTTGTGTTTTTCTCCTTAACTTCTTCCAGGACATGAACACCTGTTTCCTGGGTGAAAGTCTTGTGTTTTTCTCCTTAACTTCTTCCAGGACATGAACACCTGTTTCCTGGGTGAAAGTCTTGTGTTTTTCTCCTTAACTTCTTCAGGACATGAACACCTGTTTCCTGGGTGAAAGTCTTGTGTTTTTCTCCTTAACTTCTTCCAGGACATGAACACCTGTTTCCTGGGTGAAAGTCTTGTGTTTTCTCCTTAACTTCTTCCAGGACATGAACACCTGTTTCCTGGGTGAAAGTCTTGTGTTTTCTCCTTAACTTCTTCCAGGACATGAACACCTGTTTCCTGGGTGAAAGTCTTGTGTTTTCTCCTTAACTTCTTCAGGACATGAACACCTGTTTCCTGGGTGAAAGTCTTGTGTTTTCTCCTTAACTTCTTCCAGGACATGAACACCTGTTTCCTGGGTGAAAGTCTTGTGTTTTCTCCTTAACTTCTTCAGGACATGAACACCTGTTTCCTGGGTGAAAGTCTTGTGTTTTCTCCTTAACTTCTTCAGGACATGAACACCTGTTTCCTGGGTGAAAGTCTTGTGTTTTCTCCTTAACTTCTTCCAGGACACGAACACCTGTTTCCTGGGTGAAAGTCTTGTGTTTTCTCCTTAACTTCTTCCAGGACACGAACACCTGTTTCCTGGGTGAAAGTCTTGTGTTTTCTCCTTAACTTCTTCCAGGACACGAACACCTGTTTCCTGGGTGAAAGTCTTGTGTTTTCTCCTTAACTTCTTCCAGGACATGAACACCTGTTTCCTGGGTGAAAGTCTTGTGTTTTCTCCTTAACTTCTTCAGGACTTGAACACCTGTTTCCTGGGTGAAAGTCTTGTGTTTTCTCCTTAACTTCTTCCAGGACATGAACACCTGTTTCCTGGGTGAAAGTCTTGTGTTTTCTCCTTAACTTCTTCCAGGACATGAACACCTGTTTCCTGGGTGAAAGTCTTGTGTTTTCTCCTTAACTTCTTCCAGGACACGAACACCTGTTTCCTGGGTGAAAGTCTTGTGTTTTCTCCTTAACTTCTTCCAGGACATGAACACCTGTTTCCTGTGTGAAAGTCTTGTGTTTTCTCCTTAACTTCTTCCAGGACATGAACACCTGTTTCCTGGGTGAAAGTCTTGTGTTTTCTCCTTAACTTCTTCCAGGACATGAACACCTGTTTCCTGGGTACAAGTAGAATATTTTTTTCATATGCCCAAGCTGAACAAAAGTCCTTTTTCAGAGTATAATCATGTTTATTACCAAAGTAAGTTATCATTTGCAAGGAGTGTGCAGTACATAATGAATGCATTGTAAAAAGATTTACATGATTTACATTTTGTACTTCTTTGTAATATGCGAGTACCTTTATCACTTCAGGTGTGAATTGTAAAAATACATGTTATTGTAATTGTTGTGTACAGTCAATACATATGTTACAAAAGGGAACAAACAATAAGGCAAAGTACTGCTACTGTCAACAACATACAGTAAATACAAAATACATATTGTACAGTGAAATTCAGACAGACAGACACATAGACAGGCAGGCAGGCAGACTGGGAGACAGTCAGACAGACAGACAGACAGACAGACAGACAGACAGACACACACACACACACACACACACAGACAGACACACATACACACACACAGTCAGACAGACAGACAGACAGACAGACACACACACACACACACACACACACACACACACACACAGACAGACACACATACACACACACAGTCAGACAGACACACAGACAGGCACACACACACACAGACAGGCAGACACACACACACACACAGACAGACAGAAACAGTCAGACAGACAGACACACACACACACACACACACACACACACACACACACACACACACACACACACACACAGAGACAGACAGTCAGACAGACAGACAGACAGACAGACACACATACAGGCAGGCAGACAGGCAGACAAAAAGACAGACACAAACAGACACACACACATACACACACACACACAGACAGTCAGACAGACACACACACAGACAGGCAGACAAAAAGACAGACACACACACACACACAAACAGACACACACACACACACACACACACACACACAGACAGTCAGACAGACACACAGACAGGCAGACAAACAGACAGACACACAGACACACACACACACACACACAGTCAGACTGACAGACAGTCAGACACACACACACACACACAGACAGAAAGACAGACACACACACAGACACACAGACAGGCAGACAGACACAAACACACACACACACACACACACACACACACACACACACACACACAGACAAACAGAGAGACAGACACACACACACACACACACACACACACACAGACACACAGACAGACAGACAGACAGACACACACACACACACATACACACACACACACAAAGAAAGTCAGACAGACAGACACACACACACACACAGACAGTCAGACAGACAGGTTTTCAGGCAGGGATGTCCAGATCTTCTCCTCTCGGGTATCCCTCCACTTCCATTGTCATCAAAAACTCTGCAGGAAAAAAACACAAAACATCACATCCACCGTCTAAACTCACCTTGTTAGTGCATGCAGGAGTTAATAACATGTCATACTCTGGCGCCATCTGGTGTTCACTTCATGAATGACACCGTGAGATAAACAGCAAACTGACTATAAATGTTCAAGAAATCTGGGTGTCATTTTTTAACAAATCCTTCTAGAAGTTTTTACACTTTAGGTTGAAAAAGAACCCATTTTCTCTCTCATTCAGAGAGCCATCCTATACCAGTCCTTCCAGAAAAATGCAGAGGTTTTTTTTTGGGATTGTTGCGGGGTAAAAATCCTTGATTATGCGGCTTGTTTTCTTAAAAATTGCGATGGAATATGTGGGATATTTATGCAAATTTATGCGATGAAATTGAGGGAACTTGCAAAAACTGATGTTTGATGACAAAGAGAAAAAAAAGAGATCCCCCCCACCCCAACATGCTGCTTTTCGATGATGTTCACGTTCACTTCATAACGTCACTTCATAACGTCACTT
Source organism: Perca schrenkii (assembly GCA_025617405.1). NCBI lineage: Eukaryota > Metazoa > Chordata > Actinopteri > Perciformes > Percidae > Perca > Perca schrenkii. Next base: position 34,961,663 of record CM046797.1, read on the forward strand.
CATAACGTCACTTCATAACGTCACTTCATAACGTTCCCATGGCAACAGGGGCTAAATGGCTGCTCTTGTGTGAAGTAAACGCAACATTTTTCAACTTTCTGATAAGATATATTATGGGACTTGCCTGTAAGACCAGCACGCCCAGAATGCACCTGAACACACCTCCCTGTAAGACCAGCACGCCCAGAATGCACCTGAACACACCTCCCTGTAAGACCAGCACGCCCAGAATGCACCTGAACACACCTCCCTGTAAGACCAGCACGCCCAGAATGCACCTGAACACACCTCCCTGTAAGACCAGCACGCCCAGAATGCACCTGAACACACCTCCCTGTAAGACCAGCACGCCCAGAATGCACCTGAACACACCTCCCTGTAAGACCAGCACGCCCAGAATGCACCTGAACACACCTCCCTGTAAGACCAGCACGCCCAGAATGCACCTGAACACACCTCCCTGTAAGACCAGCATGCCCAGAATGCACCTGAACACACCTCCCTGTAAGACCTGCACGTCCATGGGCCACAGATGGGCGCAGGTGCATTTGCTGAATAGGGAAGACACTTGCGTCGGGCTTTGTGCCGAAAAGGTGACGAAAAGACGTCAAAAGACAACCAAAAGGTGACGAAAAGACAACGAAAAGACAACGAAAAGACAACGAAAAGACAATGAAAAGACAACGAAAAGACAACGAAAAGACAATGAAAAGACAACGAAAAGACAACGAAAAGACAACGAAAAGACAATGAAAAGACAACGAAAAGACAACGAAACGGCGACAAAAAGGTGACGAAAAGACAACAAAAAGGTGACGAAAAGACAACAAAAGACAACAAAAAGGTGACGAAAAGACAACAAAAAGGCGACAAAAAGGCAACGAAAAGACAACAAAAAGACAATGAAAAGACAACAAAAAGACAACGAAAAGGCGACAAAAAGACAGTGAAAAGACAACGAAAAGACAACGAAATAGCGACAAAAAGGCAACGAAAAGACAACAAAAAGGTGACGAAAAGACAACAAAAAGGTGACGAAAAGACAACAAAAAGGCGACAAAAAGGCAACGAAAAGACAACAAAAAGACAATGAAAAGACAAGGAAAAGACAAGGAAAAGGCGACAAAAAGACAATTAAAAGACAACGAAAAGACAACGAAATAGCGACAAAAAGGAGACGAAAAGACAACAAAAAGGCAACAAAAAGACAACAAAAAGGCAACGAAAAGACAACAAAAAGGCAACGAAAAGACAACAAAAAGGTGACGAAAAGACAACAAAAAGGTGACGAAAAGACAACAAAAAGGTGACGAAAAGACAACGAAAAGACAACAAAAAGGTGACGAAAAGACAACAAAAAGGCGACAAAAAGGCAACGAAAAGACAACAAAAAGACAATGAAAAGACAACAAAAAGACAACGAAAAGGCGACAAAAAGACAGTGAAAAGACAACGAAAAGACAACGAAATAGCGACAAAAAGGCAACGAAAAGACAACAAAAAGGTGATGAAAAGACAACAAAAAGGCAACGAAAAGACAACAAAAAGACAACAAAAAGACAATGAAAAGACAATGAAAAGACAAGGAAAAGGCGACAAAAAGACAATGAAAAGACAACGAAAAGACAACGAAATAGCGACAAAAAGGTGACGAAAAGACAACAAAAAGGCAACGAAAAGACAACAAAAAGGCAACGAAAAGACAACAAAAAGGTGACGAAAAGACAACAAAAAGGTGACGAAAAGACAACAAAAAGACAGCCGGGTGTTAGACAGGGCCCAGAGACCATAAGTTACTCTGAGTTGGGGCTGTACCTTCTGTGTAGTCGATGTCGGGCCGCGTGGAGACCACGGCCCAGGCCAGGCCCACCAACAGAGCCACCACCATGTTCACCACGATCCACGGCTGCAGGATCTGCTGCTCCGACCCCGGGGGCCTGCAGGAGGGCCCGGAGAGCACAGTGAGATACTACTACAAGTACAATACAGTACAGGAGAGCACAGTGAGATACTACTACAAGTACAATACAGTACAGGAGAACCAGAGTGAGATACTACTACTGAGATACTACTAGTTTAAAGAGAGTACCAGAGTTTAAGTAGTTTCTCACCACAGGGTCTGGTTGCCTGTAGGGTAGAGGTTGATGCGATCGCTGGTCATTTGCTGACTGAGGGACAGGATCAGGGCTATGAAGTACACTAAACACAGAGAGCATTCATCATCATCATCATCATCATCATCATCATCATCATCATCATCATCATCGTCATCATCATCATCATCATCATCAACATCAATTCAATTCAATTCAACTTTATTTATAGTATCAAATCATAACAAGAGTTATCTCGAGAAACTTTACAGATAGAGTAGGACTAGACCACATAATGTGTATAATTTACAGAGACCCAATAATTCTAATAATTCATCGTCATCATCATCATCATCATCTTCATCATCATCATCATCATCATCATCATCATCATCATCATCACAACAACAAGTCCTCCAAAACCACAAACGTGCCACTGTTTGTTTCTGAAGGCACGCACACACACACACACACACACACACACACACAGACACACACACACACACACACAGACAGACACACAAGCACACACATGCACGCAAACATACACACACACACATACATGCACACACACATACATGCACACACACAGACACACACACACACAGACACACAAGCACACACACACAGACACACACAGACACACACATGCGATCGCTGGTCATTTGCTGACTGAGGGACAGGATCAGGGCTATGAAGTACACTAAACACAGAGATCATCATCATCATCATCATCATCATCATCATCGTCATCATCATCATCATCATCATCATCATCATCATCATCATCACAACAACAAGTCCTCCAAACCCACAAACGTGCCCCCCTAACCTTCATCCTTACGTGGAGTTTGGCGCTCTTAGGACTCCAGTACGCTGCCTGCGTGGCGTGAGCGTTTTTTATTTCAGCTGCCATGGTAACAGGTTAGAGCTTGCGCACTTCCTGCGTGACAAACGCGGCTCGAGCTGAGCCAAAAAACGCGATGCGTGCTAGAAATATACGACCGACACCTATTTTTCACGCCACACGCAAGTGCGTTGAAAGCTTTTCCAGGCAGCATAGAATAGGAAAATATGTTTATATGTCGTTTAGGCACAAATACATGTTAATACATGACATGTTGATGTCTGAACGTCTCGAGGTTTTGACCCTTGTGTAGTCTTCCAATCAACCTTGAAAAAAAAAATTATGTTTTCACAATTTGTTTTTTTTTTGTGTTGCTTTTTCCAACTTTGTTAAATTGTTACATTTTTCTTCTTCACATTTTCAGCGCTTGTTTATATACGTCCCATATTTTCTGATACAAAACAAAAATTGAAAATTTGACCCAAAGTCAACACAAGGGTTAAACTAAATGTATATATATATATATATATAAATGTAATTTAAAATCAAGAAGGAAACATTCTGCAGCCTATTTTGCCGTCAATACTGCCGACGTTGTCTCAGCTGTAATCAGATGAGTGTATGTTTACGTTGAAGGATTTGTGCTATTTAGAATATGTCTATATTTTATTTGTATATTATTCTTAATATTTTATATTATTGTTGCTCTCTGCTCTTGTTAATTTTTTTTATGATTGTATATATTGTTGGCACATTTATGTATATAGTGTATATTTATTTTAAGTTCTGATAACCTATACTGTCATATTTTGTGCAGAATTGTGTTCATTGTCTTTTGGCATTGTTGGAGGTGGAGATTGTGCACCTTAAAAAGTGTGTTTCCTATTGTAATTGCAACAGTTAAATAATACTAGTTGTAATAACAGTTAAATTAAATGTGTTTTTCAAATGCTAGAAATATAATTTATATATAATATAATTGGTGGGCGCTCGAAGAGGGTCTCGCCCTGGGTGTAATTCATTGTAGAACAGCAGCAGCAGTCAGACACCTTTCTGGTGTGTAAAGACGTAGAAAACACCACGCAGCCGGTGTGCAGCAGGTCTTATGTTGGTGTGTTTGGGCTGAGGACAGTCTCTCATACGGTCGTCTGTCTCTTTGTTATTATCATTGTTATGATTTGATCCTATAAATAAAGTTGATATGAATTGAATCTGTCTCTCTGTGTTGTCTAACTCACAGAAAGAGGCCAGAGCAGCGGGGTCCAGCGTGAGGAAGCCTCTCAGAGCCATGGAGGCTTTGGCCAGGTTCACCCTGCAGGAGAGGACAGGGTCACCACATCATCATCATCATCATCATCATCATCGTCATCATCATCATCATCATCATCATCATCAACTTTACACATTCAAGCTACTAGTACTATACTGGAGTTTTCCATGTTGGACTCCTCTCTAGTTGTACTCGTACGTAAAGAAGTTGTGAAATTTAACTTGTGTGTTGTCTTCCTGTCGACCATGCAACTTTTTGTTTATACACACACACACACACACACACACACACAAGCAAGCATACACACACACACACACACACATGCATGCATACACACACACAAACATACATGCACACACACTTTACACACACACGCAATCATATACACACACACATACACGCACACACACACTTTACACACACACACACGCAATCATATACACACACACACACACACACATATGCACACACACACACGCAATCATATACACACACACACACACACACACACACACATATGCACACACACACACGCAATCATATACACACACACCCACACATTCAACCCGTGTGTCTTTTTGAGGACTGCAGGGGGATCCATGTAACGGTGAGTGTGACTCTTATCAGTTCAATTCTCTAAGCACAAAAAACAGACATTTGGACAAACAGAAAAATGGGTTCCAAATATCCAATTTTTCCCACCTTGACAAATTAAAAAAATTGGATCTTTAACCTGTTTTTCCAATTTTCTGTTTTTTATTCCGAGGATCAGAAATTTAGAAAATTACAAAATTGCGCCTGAGCTCCAATTATTCATAATACTGCCACGGTATTCTCTTCTAACCTGACTCCGCCAGATGGATCGCTTTGCATTTGCTCAGCATATCCATCTGGGAACTTTCCGTTGGAGAACTTTTGGGAAGGGGCGAAAATCCTGGTTAGCTGATTGGATAAACCATCTGTCTATCACCACCTATATGTTGGTGATAGACGGGCCAAATCAACCAATCAGATCCACGAAGCGTATGAAAATACGACGACAAGCCAGGCTACCCCTGCTGCTGCTGCAGGCAAAGCATAGCTCGTTAGCTCAGCAAGCTAGCAACATGTCGGTAAAGGATATTTGCCGTTTGTGTAACGAGAATTTAGGAATAAAAGAATAAAAGGCCCCATTTCAGGTTCCTGGTCCATAATCCAAAAGAAGGATCCAAGAGGAAAAGGCATTAGCGAGCAGCTAGCAGAATTAGGGCTACCGCTGTCTGAAAATCCTGGTTAGCTGATTGGATAAACCATCTGTCTATCGCCACCTAACCCGCCTCAAACCAACGCTGATTGGTCGGTCGTTTGGCGAACGGCTCCAAATTTTCTCTATCTCAAGATGCCAGACTGATCTGGGAGGAGAAAACTGGAGCTCGCCAGATCAGGACGCTCTCAGCAGGCTACTTCTCTTCCTCTACTGTGCAGAATATGCTGGTCATTAACTGCTTATATGGACCAAAAAAATAAATAAATAACTGAAAGACTTTGGGGTCAGATGTGCCCGCCCCTTCCCAAAAGTTCTCCAACGGAAAGTTCCCAGATGGATATGCCGAGCTAATGCGAAGCGATCCATCTGGCGGAGTCAGGTTAGAAGAGAATACCGTGGCAGTATTATGAATAATTGGAGCCCAGACGCAATTTTGTAATTTTCTCAATTTCTGATCCTCGGAATAAAAAACAGAAAATTGGAATAAAAGATCAAAGATCCAATTTTTTAATTTGTCAAGGTGGAAAAAAAACATTTTTCTGTTTTTCCGAAATGTCTGTTTTTTGTGTGAACTGATGAGCGTTACACTGACCCAGGGGGTACGTAAGATTATTTTTTTTTCTTCTACTGTCTTTTTTATCTCCAAGTGTCTCTCTGTTTTTGAAAGTGTTGTCGTTTGTTTTGACCTCTTCTCGCCTTTCTTCCTCACTTCTTTCTACTGTCTTTGTGTCGTCAAACTTTTTGTCACTTTATTCGAAGTTTGTTCGCTTATTTGAATTTTGTGTCCCCTGTTGTCGCCCTAGTGTCGCCCTTCCTTCTTTCTACTGTGTATTTTTTCAAAGTTATTGTTGCTATTCTCGACCTATTCTTGCCTTCCTTCCTTCCTTCTTTCCACCGTCTTTTTCCAAGGTTTTCTCCCCTTTTTCCATCATAATCTAAATGTTCTCCAGGTCCAAGGCTGTAGTTTAGTAAATCTATCGCTGACTATCGCTGTAGTCTTCCTCTTGACAGAGACTTCTTTTTCTACCAAAGATATTATTCACACTGGTTAGAGGGTACATGGCTGAAAAGCTGGTCCAGAGTGTGTGTGTGTATGTGTGTGTGTGTGTGTGTGTGTTACCTGTCGAAGGCGGACACGGTGCTGATGGCGAGCAGCAGGTAGAGCAGCGACTGGGCGGGGTAGGCCAGCAGGTGGTACTGCTGCAGCAGGTTGGGCAGCGTGGTCATCTGCTCGCCCGCCAG
>CM046797.1:34970860-35314078 GCA_025617405.1 Perca schrenkii
TTGGCTGTGTCCGTGGGGGGCGGAGAAACAGGGAATGCTGGGGGATCGGGGACTGGGCGCCAGAGACGATGTCGTCGTCTTCGGCTCCGAGGTCGTTGCTGTAGTGCTCCGTCGCCCTCGCCTTCCTGCCACGGGGTTTAAGAAAAAAACTTTACGTTTGTGGCATTATACGAGCCTGGTGAGAGGGTCCTGGCCAGCTCCAGTTTTCTACTCCTAGATAGGTCTACCGTTAGCTAGCTACCGTAAATGTAGGCTACTTTTAAAATGCCATATTTTCCCTCTGGGCTCACCAAAAATGGATGTAATCATATGCCACTTTCTCTGTAGTCTACCGTTAGCTAGCTACCGTAAATGTAGGCTACTTTTAAAATGCCATATTTTCCCTCTGGGCTCACCAAAACGGACATAAAAATATCCCACTTTCTCTGTAGTCTACCGTTAGCTAGCTACCGTAAATGTAGGCTACTTTTAAAATGCCATATTTCCCCTCTGGGCTCACCAAAACAGACGTAAAAATATCCCACTTTCTCTGTAGTCTACCGTTAGCTAGCTACCGTAAATGTAGGCTACTTTTAAAATGCCATATTTCCCCTCTGGGCTCACCAAAACAGACGTAAAAATATCCCACTTTCTCTGTAGTCTACCGTTAGCTAGCTACCGTAAATGTAGGCTACTTTTAAAATGCCATATTTCCCCTCTGGGCTCACCAAAACAGATGTAAAAATATCCCACTTTCTCTGTAGTCTACCGTTAGGTAGCTACCGTAAATGTAGGCTACTTTTAAAATGCCAACTACACGTGATGTCTAGTAAACATATTAACACTTACTCTGCTAGTCTATCGTTCAGGACCCTGTAGCCTGGTGGTGGGGGAGGCAGGACAGCCTCCCCAAACTGTCTACCCTTTCAAACTCCTACCTGTGTGTACAGACCTCTTGGACACTATCTTTCTCCTGTGCAGGACATGCCATAAGTCAGGACAGGTGTCCTATCTCGCCAGAGAAGGCAAATATGGTCATTATTTCTGCTAAAGAACTGCTAAAGTTTGAAGCTGGTTGGCATACCAACTCAACATTTATTTAGTTGTTACTTGTTAATAGTGTAACTGTTATTTCTTAAATTATTGTAGTTGTGTGTTAGGTGACTTAGGTTTATTATTATATATTTAAGTACTTTAAAATTAATATATTATTATGAATATATTGTTAAATTTAAATAATTTTCAACTGTAAAAAAATAAAAAATCCATAAAAAAGCCTTTATTTTATGTCATTTTTCAGTTTTTCAAGAATCGGTTTAGGAATCGGAATCATTTTAAAATTACAGGTTTGGCATTCGAATCTTTAAAATCCAAACGGTAATCAACCCTACTCACAGATCAGTCCGGTATCTCGAGATAGAGAAAATTTGGAGCCATTCGCCAAACGACCGGGCCAATCAGCGTTGGTTTTGAGGCGGGTTTAGGTGGTGATAGACAGATGGTTTATCCAATCAGCTAACCAGGATTTTCAGACAGCGGTAGCCCTAATTCTGTTACCCGCTTGCTAATGCTTTTTCCTCTTGGATCCTTCTTTTGGAATATGGACCGGGAACCTGAAATGGGGCCTTTTATTCCTAAATTCTCGTTACACAAACGGCAAATATCCTTTACCGACATGTTGCTAGCTTGCTGAGCTAACGAGCTATGCTTTGCCTGCAGCAGCAGCAGGGGTAAGCCTGGCTTATGGTTGTATTTCCATACGCTTCGTTGATCTGATTGGTTGATTTGGCCCGTCTATCACCACCTATAGGTGGTAATAGACAGATGGGCCCAATCCCAAAGTGAGCCCTGAGGACTAAGGACTAAAGACTCACAGACTTAATTGATCTCAGGTGCTGAGTGAGTGAGTGAATGTGTGAGGCCACATGGGCTCAGACAGGTAGAAATGGGATTGGTACAGAACTTCACGAGATCACATCTTACCTTGGCGACGTTTAATAACGAAGATGTCGCTGACACTTGCCGGTTTGGGAATTTTTATTTTAAGTTTGTTGCTTTCCACACGGCCAAGCCCCAGGAGAGACGGCTGCGTGATTCCACATTATTTCAAGCTCTTGTTTTACCGGCTGGACACAGGGTCGGTCTGCTCCATGGCCGTGTGTTGGGCTGTTGTTTACCTTTTGTAATTCCCGGATATCCCTACGGTCTCCGCGGTAAACGTCACAACGCTTTGAATTGTGGGTAATTCCCTTTCGGTGAAGTCTGCATCGATGCAGACTCACTGAAAGAGCTCGGTAAGTGTGTACTCAAACCCTCACGCCCCTTTGAAATTTGACATTGGGACGACCCTAAAGCCCTTACGAATTTCGCAAGAACGCAACACCAAAGTCTGTGAGTCTGTAAGTCCGGACCTTGGGATTGGGCCATGGTTTATCCAATCAGCTAACTAGGATTTTCGCCCCTTTCCCAAAAGTCCTCCAACGGTTATGTTCCCAGATGGATATGCCGAGCAAATGGGAAGCGATCCATCTGGAGGAGTCAGGTTAGGGTTATAGTGCAATATCGGTAAACACTGAACCATGTCAACAGCTGTCGGCTGGACTGTGTTTAGTTGACCGAACGCTCACTTCTTCCTCCTGATCTTCCTGGTTACAGCTACGGTCCGTTCCTCTCCGTCCATGTCGGACTCGGCCATGTTGCCGTTTGGCACGTCACCGTGCTCTGCTTCCAGATCTGAATCAAACAGAAAATGATTTATTATCAATCAAAACACACTGGATTCTGTCTTTGGTGGAAAAGCTGTGGCACGAATTGCCAACCAGTCCTCTAAAACCATACAATGATACAATGATAACCTGACCCACAGCAGTGCTCTCCGTCCTCATATTTAAACCGGAGAAGTTAACGGTCCCGGTTTGAGCCCTCCCGGTGTCCTCGGGGTCCAATTTGACCCATTTTTTAAAAAAGGTTCCATAGAAATTTGGGTTTCTTTCAACCAAATTGTCAAAAAATAAGGTTGGATGGCAAGGCTGTTCACAAGGAAAATACACGGTCAGTTCATGGCTTTTATTGAATTTGATGGCGCAGTGATCATCAGATAGGTGACATCCCTTTGGTGTTGAAGACCGGGGTTTGATTCCCACTGCGATACATCAACCAATGTGTCCCTGAGCAAGGCACTTAACCCCTAGTTGCTCCGTGTGGCCTCTGACATATATAGCAATTGTAAGTCGCTTTGGATAAAAGCGTCAGCTAAAATGACATGTAATGTAATGTTCTCCAATTTGACCCATTTTAAAAAAAAGGTTCCATAGAAATTTGGGTTTCTTTCAACCAAATTGTCTAAAAATAAGGTTGGATGGCTCCCTACAACGCTCTTCACAAGTAAAATACACGGTCAGTTCACGGCTTTTATTGAATTTGGGTGTTTTATTTAATTTTATAGCATTTGAAAAAAACAGTGACAAAAGAATGTTGAAAAAAAAGTGACAAAAATGTGTGAACAATTGTTCAACCACAAAATCGACAAAAACACTTTTAAAAAAACAAAAGTTGCGTGGTCAACGGGAACCCCAAAACTACTGAGTTAAGTTGATAACAAGATGGAGGTTTTGGGTTCAAATCAGACGCGCCCTCACTTCCTGAAGGTGACCACGTGACGCAGAACGTGACCTAGCTGCGGTTGTTCCCTAACGTTAATAAAACTCTGTTTCCTTTTATTTTCAAACGGGACCTGAACCCCCGGTCTCCTGGGGTCCAAGTCCTGTGTGTTGGACCCATCCCCTGCTGGGACAAATGACAACCTATGTGGGCGTGTTTTTGGGGGGAGGACAGTCTCTAAATAACAGTTGGTGTTACCGATAGTAGACGCCTTCTTCTTCTTCTTCTTCCTCTGTGGTGCTGGATCGTGCGGCTCCGGGGTCAGAGGGTCCCTGCTGTTAGAGCGGCTCCTAGTGGTCACTTCCTCCGCCTCAGCCTCCAGCTCCACACCCACTGCACAGGAACACCACAGAACAGAGTGTGTGTGTGTGTGTGCGTGTGTGTGTGTTTGTGTGAGTGTGCATGTGCGCATGTCTGTGTGTGTGTGTGCATGTATGCATGTATGTGTGTGTGTGTGTGTGTGTGTGTATGTATGTGGAGTCACCTCTCACCTTCGCCCTGCTCCTCTCCCTCGGCTTCATCCTTCAGCTTCTTCTTCTTGCTCCTGACGGTCGGCATGGTTACCCTGTGAGAGGATCAACAGTTTAAAATAGCGGCCGAGTGAATCAAATCAATTACGAGGATCTTCTAGCGGCTCTTTGATTTAATTAGGTCGGTTAATTAACTCAGATCTTTGGGTGGCTGCAAGGTGACGCCTGTTAGAGATCACTGCATTAGCCAACAGCGTTTCTAACGGTACTGATCCATTAGACCAGGGGTGTCAAACTCAGTTTCCCAGAGGGCCACACTGCAAAAGCAGAATCCCACCAAGGGCCAGACATGGAGAGTTTATTGACGTGCTTTTGTTTCTGCATGTCATTTTTCTTTTAACATTTTGGTAGCTTTTTTCCCTCATTTTTGTTGTTTTTTTGTGGCTTTCTCAGTCACTCTTGTCACCTTTTTGTAAATTTTGTTGCTTTTTCCGACATTTTTGTACGCTTTTTGTTGACATCAAGCCCTACAAAAGTCATCGAAAGAGTTCCTTAGCCATCGTAGAATTTAGCTAATCAAGAAAAACTATACATTTTTTAACAACAACCTGAATATGCTCAGCCTGAATATGAAAACTCTCTCTCTGATTCTGGGGGAATTTCTGAGTCTCAGAGTCGGCAAATCTGCCATAATCTGCTTTGAATGTCACGTAATTACAGTTTAAAAAAACACTTTCCTGTGTTTTTTGGTTTGGCGCACAACTAGGCGAGCCAAAATGTTATTGCGAACCCAAACTGATATACGTGGCCGGATCTAAATCTGCATCAAGCCGGATTTGTCCCGCGTGCTGAAGTTCCTTTTCTCGTCCTTCTCTTCCTAACCACAAGCGTCCTGTTGTTGTCGCCTCATTTCCCCGTTGTTGCGTCCCCGCAGAGCAGTTTCAAAAATCGTGACCTGCACACGTTCAAAACTCGTGACGTGTACACGAAATAAACGTCAAAATCGTGACCTGTAAACGCATCGATAAATCTAAATAACGTGACTATTTCACGACCTGCCGTGAGACCGGGTTGCGTCGCGACACCGCGCTTCAGTCGTGTCGGACATATATGGATCGGTACCGTAAGTTTATTTATTTCAGGTTTATTTAACGGGGACAATGCACACTACTAATACATAAAGAAAATGTCGAGTGGTGCAGAGATCAGAAAGTGTTTGATGGTGGTTTGATAGCTCCCCCAGTAGAGCGTGCGCCCCATGTAGGCTCAGTCCTTTGTCTGTGCACTTATAAAGTTCTCAATGCTTCGATTTACATGTAGGGTCCCTCATTCAGTCCTTCCAGAAAAATGCGGAGTTTTTTGGTGATTGTTGCGGGCAAAAATCCTTGATTATGATTGATTAAGTTTTCTTCAAAAATGAGATGGAATATGCTATATGATATTTATGCAGTTTCATGCAATGAAATTGTGTGAACTTGCAAAAACTGTGGTTTTCGACGATGTTCACGTCACGTAATTACGTCACTTCATAACGTTCCCATGGCAACAGGGGAAAATGGCTGTTCTTGTGTGAAGTAAACGGTAAAATTTTTTCAACTTTCTGCTGAGATATATTATGGGACTTTTTTGCAACAAAAATGCAGGGGATCATGAAATCATGCAAGCCATCCATCCATCCATCCATCTTCGTCCGCTTATCCGGTGTCGGGTCGCGGGGGGAGCAGCTCCAGCACAAATCATGCAAGCCCCGCATATATTGCACGGAAATCTGCAATTTATGCGACGAAAGTGCGGCATATTTGAGAAAATGGCTGATTATGCGTTGAATTATGCGATCGCATAATCGCGTTTTTCTGGAGGGACTGATCATTATGCTACCATGGAATTGTGGTGCTATTTTGAGCCTTGTTAGTGGTGTAGAAATAACCACCAACCATAAAACTGGTTCCATTCGATTAGCATGAAAACAAATCCCAGAGAACGATCGACTCGGTACACATGTCTTATTAACTCCTACGTTCATTTTGCGCTGGAATTGTCCTTTAAAAAAAGGTAGCTCACCTGTGCAGCTGACTCAGTCTGCGAAGAAACAAGCCTCCACCCTTTCTGTCTCTGATCTTATCAGGCTGTCTTAGACTGAGCCTCAGAGTAAATAAATAAAAACCTCACCCTCCTTTTCCTTTACTTGGGTTTAATCCCAAAAAGGTGAACGGCTGCTGGACTTCTTTAAAGCTTGAAGCGTGAATCCAAAGCGAGGAGATGAAGTGAAGCAGAAAGGAGAAACAGAAGCAGGGGGAGTGGGGGAGGAAGGAGGCTTGTGTGCAGCTTTGAGACTCGTCCCGGGGTCTTAGAGCGGCAGGTGGATCAGGTCCTGAGCCCTGACCGCCTCTGGGAGCTTTGTGGTTGGTTGATCAGCTGTGATGTCACCTTATAATCCGTCACCCTGCTCTGCTGCCAATCTCTTCTCTTCAACACATCCAATCACTCTTTATACTCAGTGACACACACGTTATTACCAGCGCCGGAAGAAGTATTCAGATCCTTTATTACTGCACTAAAAGTACAAAATACCACGCTGTAAAAATACTCTGTTACAAGTAGAAGTCCTGCAGTGAAAATGTTATTTCAGTAAAAGTCTGTTAGTATCATCAGGAGAATGTAGTTTAAAGTATTAAAAGTAAGAAAAAATCCTCCCATTTTAGAAAGTGGAAAGGATCCAAACACACAAACACACACACACACGCACGCACGCACGCACACACATGCACGCACACACACACACACACACACACACACACACACATAAACACACACACACACACACACACACACACACACATAATGATGGTCTAATCATCTCAGCTGGACTGGCTAGTTTACTTTAGAATCAAACATCAGATTTTATAAACTACATGTGTTCTGTGTGCAGTAGTCTTACAGTTTTTTTCGATTGCTAAACGACAGTGGGCACAACTGGAGTCACATGTGCAAAACTCTAACTACAGTCTGCACAGCAGCAGTTCATGTGGACCAAACTCTAGTTGGTTTTTCATTGCTTGAACACAGTTTTCAAAACTCTACACACTTATCACATGACTTTAACCACAACGTGCACAACACTGTAGATTTACAGCACTTTGTTCAAATGCTAACACACTGCTGTCAAAACTGTTAACCACACATTCAACACAGAATAGATTTCAGTCTGGTGTCTATCAAACACTGCTGATTGGGATTTTAGCTGAAAGCCTAAGCAGGTGTCTTATTTTAGACTAGTTAGTGAACATATACGGTATTTATACAGAGAAAGCTCAGAAAGCCTTTTTTGTATACAAACACCAAATAACAATGAAACAATTATACACTGTACCGTTTGAGAGAAACAGGTAAAAGATCAAATACACCAACATGTCCAGGTAAGATGTCTGAGGTTATGTACACAGCTATAAAAAAAGTGAAAAACACTATATCTTTACAATAGTAAAACTGTGTTCTTACTGTTTTTCAGAAAGTAATGGAGGTGAAAGCAATAGAAACACCACATTCATTTGTATTTAGAGATGATGCAGACATCTAATGTGATGAAGAAAACTCGCCACATGGTGCTGGAGAGAGGCAGGATTAGTCACACTATTCTTTGGTACTGTTGCGTATGTACCTTTAGTTTTTTTCCTCCAGTAATTCCATAAATTACTAGAGACAAAATACTATATTGAAGAAAACTGCTGATTTTCATTCCTTGTTTTTTCACATTATGTAAAAATTGGTATGCTATACAATCTATATTTTTTCCTTGAATAAACTATTGAGTAGTGTCAAGTCACTCAAATTGTTCAAACTGTAAAGATGAAAAAATTTGTAATTTCTGTATTGGTGTTTGATGCTAGTGTTTTTACCCTCAGTGTGTTCTGAGTGACAGTGTGTGTGTGTGTGTGTGTGTGTGTGTGTGTTATCTCAGTGAGGCTTGTGCATAGTGTTTGGCTGCACTGAGCCTGTTTTGCAGCTGATGTGAACTGTTTAGCTCAGGTGTTGGTAGTGCAGACTGTAGTTTGAGTTTTGCACATGTGACTCCAGTTGTGCCCACTGTCGTTTAGCAATCGGAAAAAACTGTAATGTGTAAAATAACTAGCAACTAAAGTAACTAGTAACTAAAGCTGTAACAGATGAATGTAGCGGAGTAACTAAAGTAACTAGTAACTAAAGCTGTAACAGATGAATGTAGCGGAGTAACTAAAGTAACTAGTAACTAAAGCTGAGTAACTAGTAACTAAAGCTGTAACTGATGAATGTAGCGGAGTAACTAAAGTAACTAGTAACTAAAGCTGGAACAGACGAATGTAGCAGAGTAACTAAAGTAACTAGTAACTAAAGCTGGAACAGAGGAATGTAGTGGAGTAACTAAAGTAACTAGTAACTAAAGCTGGAACAGACGAATGTAGCAGAGTAACTAAAGTAACTAGTAACTAAAGCTGGAACAGACGAATGTAGCGGAGTTACTAAAGTAACTAGTAACTAAAGCTGTAACAGATGAATGTAGCGGAGTAACTAAAGTAACTAGTAACTAAAGCTGTAACAGATGAATGTAGCGGAGTAACTAAAGTAACTAGTAACTAAAGCTGTAACAGATGAATGTAGTGGAGTAACTAAAGTAACTAGTAACTAAAGCTGGAACAGATGAATGTAGCGGAGTAACTAAAGTAACTAGTAACTAAAGCTGTAACAGATGAATGTAGTGGAGTAACTAAAGTAACTAATAACTAAAGCTGAGTAACTAGTAACTAAAGCTGTAACAGTCAAATGTAGCGGAGTAACTAAAGTAACTAGTAACTAAAGCTGGAACAGATGAATGTAGTGGAGTAACTAAAGTAACTAGTAACTAAAGCTGAGTAACTAGTAACTAAAGGTGTAACAGATGAATGTAGTGGTGTAACTAAAGTAACTAGTAACTAAAGCTGAGTAACTAGTAACTAAAGCTGTAACAGATGAATGTAGCGGAGTAACTAAAGTAACTAGTAACTAAAGCTGTAACAGATGAATGTAGTGGAGTAACTAAAGTAACTAGTAACTAAAGCTGAGTAACTAGTAACTAAAGCTGTAACAGTCAAATGTAGCGGAGTAACTAAAGTAACTAGTAACTAAACCTGGGACAGATGAATGTAGCGGAGTAACTAAAGTAACTAGTAACTAAAGCTGGAACAGATGAATGTAGTGGAGTAACTAAAGTAACTAGTAACTAAAGCTGGAACAGACAAATGTAGCGGAGTAACTAAAGTAACTAGTAACTAAAGCTGGAACAGAAGTATGTAGTGGAGTAACTAAAGTAACTAGTAACTAAAGCTGGAACAGACAAATGTAGCGGAGTAACTAAAGTAACTAGTAACTAAAGCTGGAACAGAAGTATAGAGTAGTATGAAAAGAAAAGACTCAAGTAAAGTACAAGTACCTCAACATCTGGTACTTAAAGTACAGAACTGGAGTAAATGTACTTAGTTAGTTAAAAGTACAGTATTTCTCTCTGAAATGTAGCGCAGTAGAAGTAGAAAGTGGCATGAAAACAAAAGATTCAAGTAAAGTAGAAGTACCTCAACATTTGGACTTAAAGTACAGGACTGGAGTAAATGTAATGTAAATGTAACCACCTCTGGTTATTACTTGGATGTTTGTCCTTTAAGAAATGAAGTTGTAGCTGTTTCCCTGCAAATGAAAGAAATGATCCCTGAGGATTGTGAAGTGTAAACTGTAATGTGTAAAGTAACTAGTAACTAAAGTAACTAGTAACTAAAGCTGTAACGGATGAATGTAGCGGAGTAACTAAAGTAACTAGTAACTAAAGCTGTAACAGATGATTGTAGCGGAGTAACTAAAGTAACTAGTAACTAAAGCTGAGAAACTAGTAACTAAAGCTGTAACAGTCAAATGTAGTGGAGTAACTAAAGTAACTAGTAACTAAAGCTGGAACAGATGAATGTAGTGGAGTAACTAAAGTAAGTAGTAACTAAAGTAACTAGTAACTAAAGCTGTAACAGATGATTGTAGCGGAGTAACTAAAGTAACTAGTAACTAAAGCTGAGTAACTAGTAACTAAAGCTGTAACAGTCAAATGTAGTGGAGTAACTAAAGTAACTAGTAACTAAAGCTGGAACAGATGAATGTAGCGGAGTAACTATAGTAACTAGTAACTAAAGCTGGAACAGATGAATGTAGCGGAGTAACTAAAGTAACTAGTAACTAAAGCTGAGTAACTAGTAACTAAAGCTGTAACAGTCAAATGTAGTGGAGTAACTAAAGTAACTAGTAACTAAAGCTGGAACAGATGAATGTAGCGGAGTAACTATAGTAACTAGTAACTAAAGCTGGAACAGATGAATGTAGCGGAGTAACTAAAGTAACTAGTAACTAAAGCTGCAACAGATGAATGTAGCGGAGTAACTAAAGTAACTAGTAACTAAAGTAACTAGTAACTAAAGCTGGAACAGAGGAATGTAGGGGAGTAACTAAAGTAACTAGTAACTAAAGCTGGAACAGACGAATGTAGCGGAGTAACTAAAGCAACTAGTAACTAAAGCTGGAACAGAAGTATAGAGTAGTATGAAAAGAAAAGACTCAAGTAAGTACAAGTACCTCAACATCTGGTACTTAAAGTACAGAACTGGAGTAAATGTACTTAGTTAGTTAAAAGTACAGTATTTCTCTCTGAAATGTAGCGAAGTAGAAGTAGAAAGTGGCATGAAAACAAAAGACTCAAGTAAAGTAGAAGTACCTCAACATTTGGACTTAAAGTACAGGACTGGAGTAAATGTAATGTAAATGTAACCACCTCTGGTTATTACTTGGATGTTTGTCCTTTAAGAAATGAAGTTGTAGCTGTTTCCCTGCAAATGAAAGAAATGATCCCCGAGGATTGTAAACGTTCATATTTGCTAAAAGCAAAGAAGTATTCAGAAAAACTGACTTATGGGAAAACAAGTTTTCTTCAAAATTTGGGGACAATTAATACAATTCCTTATAAGTCACCAGTCAAGGTGCTTGCTTGATACTTTAAATTGTAAAGTAAGTTGGGTAGTGGGGAGCAATATTACACAACATAACATTGTTTGTAATTTGTCTGTTTTTAATTTGTTTTGTACGTGTAGAACTTTATATGTGTATCTGTTACCAGGTCTTTACACTGACACCTACCAACTGAATGCTTCCAAGCCTGGGACTTGGGCTCCAGGCCCACCAGCCTCCCTCCTAACCCCAACTAAGTGCCTCCAGGCCTGGGTCTTGACCTTCAGGCCCACCACCCCCTCTCCTAACCCCAACTAAGTGCCTCTAGGCCTGGGTCTCGACCTCCAGGCCTACCACCCCACTCTCCTAACCCCAACTAAGTGCCTCTAGGACTGGGTCTCGACGTCCAGGCCTACCACCCCACTCTCCTAACCCCAACTAAGTGCCTCCAAGCCTGGGTCTTGGGCTCCAGGCCCCCCAGCCTCCCTCCTAACCCCAACTAACTGCCTCCAGGCCTGGGTCTTGACCTCCAGGCCCACCACCCCCTCTCCTAACCCCAACTAAGTGCCTCTAGGACTGGGTCTCGACCTCCAGGCCTACCACCCCACTCTCCTAACCCCAACTAAGTGCCTCCAAGCCTGGGTCTTGGGCTCCAGGCCCACCAGCCTCCCTCCTAACCCCAACTAAGTGCCTCCAGGCCTGGGTCTCGACCTCCAGGCCTACCACCCCACTCTCCTAACCCCAACTAAGTGCCTCCAAGCCTGGGTCTTGACCTCCAGGTCTTCCACCCCCTCTCCTAATTCCAACTAAGTGCCTCCAGGCCTGGGTCTTGGGCTCCAGGCCCATCAGCCTCCCTCCTAACCCCAACTAAGTGCCTCCAGGCCTGGGTCTCGACCTCCAGTCCTACCACCCCACTCTCCTAACCCCAACTAAGTGCCTCCAAGCCTGGGTCTTGACCTCCAGGTCTACCACCCCCTCTCCTAACCCCAACTAAGTGCCTCCAAGCCTGGGTCTTGACCTCCAGGTCTACCACCCCCTCTCCTAACCCCAACTAAGTGCCTCCAGGCCTGGGTCTTGACCTCCAGGCCTACCAGCTAAGGCCCTCCCTCCTAACCCTAACCCTAACAATGTAAAGATACGAGCCAATTTGGCCGGTGATGAATGAAGCATTGTGTCTGTTTGAATCAGCCGGCTACGTGTCTAGCGTGCGTGGTATCGATTACGAGCTACGCTGAAACAGAGAAGATGAACAGAGCGGCGCCAAACAAAGCAGAGGAGCTGAAATGAAAGTAAAGTTAGTTAGGAAAAAAAAAAGTGTCTAGTGGAGAATCTGATTGGCTGTTAACTTGAAAATCTACAAGCCGTGTTGGCTGGTGATAAAAGTTAATTTAAAGCCCAGGGTGTTATGTTAACTTTTAAAACTTAATGAATATATTTCTCGAAGAAAATTTTGATGCTGAACTTTTTACTTAAGATGAGGTAAAACTTTATTAATGTCAGAGAAATTGTTGTGCAGCAGCTGCAGTACAAAGTAGGAAAGAGTGCAAGTAATATAAACAAAATATAAACAATGAAGATTCAACCCCAAACTTGATTGGCAGTAACTAAGATATAAAAATGGTGTAGGGGCCTATACATTTACTTACCATGCCAGAAAGAAACTTTGCTATATTTTCTTGCAACGCTCCTGCTCCTTCTCGACATGCAGAGAGGTAATTATACTGAGCATGTGCATAGGTGTCATTACTGTATTGTCTTGTAAAATAGTTTGTCAGAGTGGGTTTATGGTTTGAATGGATTCAGAACCCCTAAACACTCCTAGCATGGTCCTACCAGACTCTTGTCCATTAGCCTGGTCCTACCAGACTCTGGTCCATTAGCCTGGTCCTACCAGACTCTGGTCCATTAGCCTGGTCCTACCAGACTCTGGTACATTAGCCTGGTCCTACCAGACTCTGATACACTAGCCTGGTCCTACCAGACTCTGGTACATTAGCCTGGTCCT
This sequence comes from Perca schrenkii, assembly GCA_025617405.1. Taxonomy (NCBI): domain Eukaryota; kingdom Metazoa; phylum Chordata; class Actinopteri; order Perciformes; family Percidae; genus Perca; species Perca schrenkii. The sequence goes on from CM046797.1 coordinate 34,983,965, forward strand.
ACCAGACTCTGATACACTAGCCTGGTCCTACCAGACTCTGGTACACTAGCCTGGTCCTACCAGACTCTGGTACATTAGCCTGGTCCTATCAGACTCTGATACACTAGCCTGGTCCTACCAGACTCTGGTACACTATCCTGGTCCTACCAGACTCTGGTCCATTAGCCTGGTCCTACCAGTCTCTGGTACATTATCCTGGTCCTACCAGACTCTGATACACTAGCCTGGTCCTACCAGACTCTGGTACATAAGCCTGGTCCTACCAGACTCTGGTACATTAGCCTGGTCCTACCAGACTCTGATACACTAGCGTGGTCCTACCAGACTCTGATACACTAGCCTGTGGTACATTAGCCTGGTCCTACCAGACTCTGATACACTAGCCTGGTCCTACCAGACTCTGGTACATTAGCCTGGTCCTACCAGACTGTGGTCCATTAGCCTGGTCCTACCAGACTCTGATACACTAGCCTGGTCCTACCAGACTCTGGTACACTAGCCTGGTCCTACCATACTCTGGTACACTAGCCTGGTCCTACCAGACTCTGGTACATTAGCCTGGTCCTACCAGACTCTGGTACACTAGCCTGGTCCTACCATACTCTGGTACACTAGCCTGGTCCTACCAGACTCTGGTACATTAGCCTGGTCCTACCAGACTCTGGTCCATTAGCCTGGTCCTACAGACTCTGATACACTAGCCTGGTCCTACCAGACTCTGGAACGTTAGCCCGGTCCTACCAGACTCTGGTACATTTCATTTGTCCAGAGAGTCTGGCCTCTCTTCATTGACAAGTGTTAACTTCCTCGAAGGCGAGATCTGCCCAGAGCCACTCTGGATCTGCCATAACCAATCGCTAACGTTTGGTCGTGACGTCGGCTTAGCATTGCTAGTGTTTGCCTTAGCATCACTAGCGTTAGCCTTAGCCTTAGCCAACTCCTTCACCACTAATGGAGCAAGCTGGAAAATCAAACTGTTCCCGAACCCCGTGGGGAGGAGGGCCACAACATCATGGCCACCAACACAACTCAGCAAAGATTGTTCTTGCTCGGGCTTTAACTTCTGGATGTTCGGCAGCGTTGCCACAACGGACTGAATGGCATCGCTTGCATCTTTCTAGTGCACGTCCTCAACGTCATCGTTCTCAGCCACACCCTCTGTTTGCTGACTGGACCGCCAAATATTTGGCCGGAGAAAATCCAAGAATATACCGCAAACCCAGACGGAGTACTGAAGGGAAATGAAAATTGAGTGGAAGTACGTAGGAGGTCGGAGCCAGGCTAAAACACCCCTAGTTAGACATCTCAAAAACATTTTACCCAGGCACTCTAGGCACCACAACTTTGATTGGCTCTCCAGGCGTTTCCCCGAGGATTTGGCTTTGGATAAATTGGGAGGTTTTATTAGACACCTATAGGAACACGTGGTAAAAGAAAGGTATTGGTAAGAATTTCTTTTGCAGATTGGCAAAAAAATGCCTAACTTTCCCTAACTATTTTTATTTTACAATCGTGTCATTACCACGCGGTATCTGTTGTGCTGCGTTGGACCGAGCGCCGTTCGCTGCTCTTTGTATAGATGACAGTAAAGCTGAATGATGCAGCGAGGACACACTAATCCTGCTGTTAAATCGGCTGATCTGCAGCCGTCCTGCCGGGGATTAACCTGACAAACACAGAGAGAGGGAGGGGAGAGACACATGCACACACATGGTTTAATCTTGATCTTTAAAGAGAACCTGGGGAGGTTGAAGTCAAGTCGAGCTGCTGCACTCTGAATGAGCTGCAAGGGTCGGATGGCACATGCAGGGAGTTGCAGGAGTCTAGACGTGAGATGACTAGAGCCTGAACCAGAACCTGAGCTGTCTTCTTCATTTGAAGGGGAAGTATCCTTCTGATGTTATGCAGCATGTATCTACACCATCGGGTAGTTGCAGCAATGTTTGCAGTGAAGGGGAGTTGGTCGTCGAGTGTCACACCCAGGTTTCTAGCTGTCTGGGTGGGGACTCCCACAGAGTTGTTGTAGTAACAACAGAGCAGCATGACAGCCTACACACCATGATTTCAACTCTAAGGCCCTGTTTACATGACAAAGCTCGCGGATGAAAACAACTAAATATTTTATCAGATGTGCCTATCGTTTAGACGGCGACTGCGTTTTTGGGGCTTAAAAACCCTAAAAAGTGAAACCAAATATAGAGTGATTACTCACCCATGGCCACTCCGCCGTTGGGTATCCACAGCCTACCTATACTTCTGGATGGCTTTCAGCTTTGATGATATCTGACTTTTAAAGATAGTGTCTTTCTCGTGTGGATATGACGTCCCTCCAGGTACAGGATACTGCTGAAGAAATTCGGTCCATATATATATATTTTTGACTGGCAGGACTCCCAGTCCACGCCCTGTTGTGCCTTTGTGGCTTTGTAATCTAAGGTTGTTTGGAGCAATAACTCCACCTCCTCATCTGTCCAGACAAAATTGTCAGCTTTTGTTGTTCGCTTCGCCATGTTTTGGTTTCACGCTACTAGGGAGAGGAGAGGGAGAGAGGAGGAGGAGGAGAGGGAGAGAAGTAGAAGGAAGGTTCTGCACAGGTGAGCAGACTTGATGGTGTTGTGTGGCAGTGCTTCACACTACCACCTAGCCGCCTGGTGTGCATACTACATCTAATTTCACACAGTTTTGCATCACCATATGCACGCAGATTCCCCCCCATAACGCTCGTTTAAACGCGGAATAAAAAGTGAGAACCCAACGCCAGTTTTGCGTTTTCTCTTCAGATTGTTTCCGTCTAAACATAGCCTAAGTCCACACTGGCCAGTTGAAAAACAATCTCCACAGATATTTGCCACAGACACTATAAAGCACACCAGAAAATGGACCCACAAATGCACGACTCAGGTGAGTAAAGTTTAATGGTTTTATTAGCATGCTAATAAAACTTTCAGGCAACAGTGTCCATGAAACGACAGGCAAAGGACAATCCAGAAAACAGGCAATGGTCAAAAATCCAAGGGAAACAGGAACTCAGGAACACAGGAAACAGGGAAAAAACGCTTGAAGGCTGCACACTAGGAAAACATATGATCTCGCACAGGAGTAAAGAAAAGACTGAACTTAAACACACAAGACAGGGGAGACAATGAGACACAGGTGCAACGCAAAGGGGTGGGGACAGGTAATCACATAGACGGGAAGGAGAACAAAGACCAGGAAGACAACGGACCTGAAATGAGACAAGACACACCACATGACACCTACTACCTACAGTATATTGACAAACTGATATTTAACGTGATATGGTATTTTTCTCAACAGTGGAGGGGACATTGTTTTTGTTGACTATGTCATCCAACTCTCATGAATACATGGCACAACAATATCAATAATATCACCAATCAGTCCGCTATTGTGTGTAAATGGTGATGTTGCACCTCTACTAAGGCCAATCTACTGTATATTAAACAGGTGCCAGCAGCTCTATATACAAGATATATTGGCTGTACTCCTTCTCAAGCATCAATGTAACCTAATAGCTCACCAGTGTACATTACACCGTATCGGCGCTAGCTACTGGAGCCCCTGATGGATGTGCAGGGAGTGATTACGCTACATTAGGCTGCGGGTCCACTTACCTTGCACGTGTGTGTGTGTGTGTGTTAGTGTGTGTGTGTGTGTGTGGCTTAGTAGCTACATTTTATCCAGAGAAACAAAAAAGTTGCATGGTTGACGGGAAGACAACATAAGGGTTAATTGCACAGCCCTTCTGTTGTTATATTTGCTTCCATTCTGCCATTATTTAAGATCACAGATCCCAGGTGTTTCAAATTATTCCAGCTGATCAGTGTTCATAATTCCCTTCCAGGTACACTTTTATTGTGAAGAATTTGCTGGAAGTGTTAAGTCTCATTGATTTCAATAAAAAACAAACAAAAAAATAAATCTGATGATGTTAAATCTACTTGGTATCTTTGTGAACTGTGCGGAGAGTCAATTGGAAATGAACCCTTTGAACTCTGCAATAGTGATGGTCCTTCAGTGCCTACATTGGTATTTTAGCTTATTGTGATGTCATTTCTTGAAATTTCTTAAAATGTATCCCTAAAATCAGTACAACCTAAGCTAAAAGGATATGTAAGTAAAACTATTGAAATTGTTTTATAGCTGGCTGCCTGTCTAAGGGCCTCCATCAACGGGTCGAGCACATTCTGTGTTTTGACCATTTGCGGAATAAACTCTGTCTCATTTACCATGCTTTGTGGGTGTGACTTTTTTGCAATGTCATCACCATTCACATCTATACAATGTGTTTATGACTATATTGCTGACAAGAACACAACAATTTTTACAAGGACACATATCCTAAAATATGTAAAGTAAAAAGCAGTTTGTTGCTCTGCTTCTCTCCACTCTGTCAGTTGGATCCTGCAAACTGAGTCTGAACATTTCATTTCGTACACACTAATGTAAAATGTCAGAAGAGCATTTTTTCTAAGCCTCAAACAAGGTTGAATATTTCTGAAAGTATTAATAGGATTTGAAAGTTGAATACTACCTTGAATGTTATGGAACAATTTAAAGTTTGAATGGAGTTTCTTGTTGAATGTATGAATGAGTGGAAAGCAGTTGAAAATGTATGAATTTGTGTCAAATTTAAACATTCTGTCCAACCATTCGAATTGGGAAAATGTACTAGAAAATTGTTGAATATGTCGGAAATTATGAAAGTTATGAAAAATCTGTATACAAGCAGGAATGTCCCTAAGTGCGCTGAACATTTTTATGTTTGAATGAAGGTTCTATGTTGAAAAATGTGGAAGGAGTTAAAATGGTCATAGTGGCCCTCATTTATCAATCTTGCGTAGAAACGGGCGTACATGTTGGCGTAAGATTATGCTTACACTCCTCTCACCGCCTGATTAATGAAGTTGTGCGTACCTTTGAAATCCAGGTGTACGCAATACCTGCCCTTGATAAATGCCGCGGCTGAAAACGATCGTCATTAGAATAGCACGCCCCAATATATTCTGGGTTTTGAGGCCTCGCCCCTACAATTCACGACATTGCGAGACGTAATCCGGCTGAGAAGCGGCACTTTTCAGAGGTGGAGATTGAAACCCTGATATCTCCGGTTCATTTGCACTAACGTGTGTACTATTTGGCAGCCTGAAAACTATATTATTAAAGGCTATTAAAGGCTGTAGAAAGAATGCGGAATGGAAGGAGATCACTGATGCGGTCAACAGTGTTGGCGTGGTAAATCGGACTCCAGCTGAAGTTTAGCCTTTTAATTTATACCGACACATTTTTCTATAGTCCTAATAATAATATACAGGCTTCTATTGCAATCTCTTAGGCCTACATATGTAGGTGTACTTATATTTAAATAAACACACGGTAGCGGAGTTTATGCAGGGTCTTTTTCATGAGTCGGAACGAGACAACAGCTGATGGAGAGCGCTTGTCCTCCGCCCCCCCCTCGTGCTGGACCCTGTCTCCTGACAGCAGAGGGGCTGGAAAAACAAGCCAAAATAACTCGGTCAATGGCAAACAAAAACCTGAAGAATAAATAAAAAATATTGTGCATCGTCATGTTTCCTGTATTGAATATCATTGCCAAACATAACACTATAGGCTACCTTTTAAAAGTGAGGAATAATATCCTGTCTCCTTCGTATAGCCCCCACCTGGGGCTGTTCTGGACATTTCTCTCCGGGCATCGGGTCATCTGGCTCCATCGCTACATTTATGGCACCGTGTTTTCCTGCGAGATGTTGTACAGAACCCCCCCCGGCTAAAACAATGTTGCATACCGGCGCATAGAGGTCTTCTTTTAGTTTGTCAGTGCGTTTTGTTGTGTTAGGAATTGTTTTTCTGCGCATTTCCGCACTAACTCAAAACGTGCGTACATGTACACCACCTCCTGAGCTGGCGTGGGATTTGAGCGTGCCGTACGCCAACGTCCATATTGATAAATCTCAAAGTCACCGTGGTTTTGGGTGTACGCCAGGTGTACGCTGGAAATTTGGTGTACGCACTTTTGATAAATGAGGGCCAATATGCTCATTTTCAGGTTCATAATTGTATTTTAAGGTTGTACCAGAATAGGTGTACATGGTTTAATTTTCAAAAAACACCATCTTTTTGTTGTACCGCACATTGCTGCAGCTCCTCTTTTCACCCTGTGTTCAGGTCTCTGTTTTAACTACAGAGTGAGGCATCACACCTCTATCCTATCTTTGTTGGGAGTAGCACATGCTCAGTAGCTAGGTAAGGACTACTAGCCAGTCAGAAGCAGAGTATGGCTAACTTCAATGTGCATTGACAATTCATCGTTAACATGAACAGTTTTGGTGTGTGATATATTACTGTAAAAATATTGTAATGTAGTGTAATGGATTACAATTTCCAAAACAGGAATGGTAACAGTAATTACAGTTATTGTTTCAATGTTGCGTTACCTGAATGATTTTAGTTTTTTGTCCCAAGTAGGCTTTCTTATATGATGTGGCATACGCTTGTCATAATTTAGCGAGTGGCAGGCCAGGGCCAGGACAGGTAAAGACTCTGTGCTATTATGCTCTCTAAATCCGGACTGAAAACTAACATCACTACCTTCTCAATGATTTTAGAGAGAAAGGAAAGATAAGATATAGGTCTGAAGTTGGCTAAGACCTCTGGATCAAGACTGTTATTTTAAGCAGAGGTTTTATCACAGCTAATTTAAATGAATGTGTTACATAACTTGTTCCAAATGTTCAAGTAAAAGTATTAAGAAAATATTTTTCAAATCAAAAGTCATCATCATAATCAATAGTTCCTTTCACAGTGTTATATTATTATAGAATATATTTTCTGTATCAAGTAAGAGCATTTCAATGTTGTTTATTAACGTAGAATCAATTTTAGATATTTTGTATACTGCAGTGTAGATTAGTAGTATTAGTACATATCGTTTTTTTATGTAAAAAGTAACTTTGTCACATAAATGTAGTGCAGTAAAAAGTACAATATTTCCCTCAGAGTTTTAGTGGAGTAGAAGTATTCATTAAAAAAGGCAATGCCCGATTAAAGTACAAGAATGTTTGTTTGCAGTTTGTTAATGTTTCATCTCTAACTGGAACATAATTCATGTAACAAGTGTTTCATTGTTCCTTGATCCTGTCCAAGCACCACCAATATCGATCAGTGATTCAAACATGTTGTAAGGTCTTACAGGAAAAACACACTGGGCGCGTATGCTTCCTGCAAAGCGTACTGTAGATACGTGCCTGTTCGCGCGTGTTGCCATTCATACCGGACGCTCATTTCTCCGCGCTGGTCACAAAGCAATCCTTCTCTTCTCGCCTCTCTCCCTCTCCGATAGAAAGAGACAGGATGAGTGGGTCAAACTGTGATAATTGTAGATATGTGGCTGTGTGTGTGTCACTCGCTCTGTCCGTCCGTCGGTTTCTCTCTCTCTCTCTGATCCAGGGACGTGCTCAGACATATGAAGGGGCCATTGCTCTAATCTGGAAAAAATATATATATATATATATATATATATATATAGAGGAAGAGCAAAGACATTCAAAAGCCCAAGCAATCACATCCCTGTGTCTCGCTGTTCTCTACAGAACGTAGCTAACGTAGCTTAGCCTGCTGCTGCAACATAGGCTTTCATTAGCTTTGGTTGATAACGTAGCATTTTACATTAATATAAGGCAATGCTGTGCGACGTGATGCAAACGTTGCAAGCTGAAGCTGCACATTATTCAAAGCTCAAGTGGATGTTTTTGGTTACTATTGACAAGGGCATAGGTCATAATCTCCATAACTTTAAAAACTCACCTTGAAGGCTGAAGAGCTTTCCCTCTCTATCACATGCAATGCTCCGTGTGTGAGAATATAAAGAAAGTCACGTGACAAGATTGGATGATATAGCAATTTATTTGATTTAACTTTGGTAATGATTGGCGTATTATCGTAATAATGCAGCCACCACAGCAACAACAAAAAAACGCACCCTGTATTAGGGTGGATTGGATAACCTGGGCGATGAAATAAAAATAGATGCTACGCAGCTATACGCGACGCTTACGCGACGCTTACGCGACTGGTGTGTTTTCACTGTTAGGGGGGCACGGGGAAGACTTGTATCATGTCGACACGCCAACAGTGTTGTTGTCATTACTTAGAATTTTTCATGGGGGCGACAGAAACTACACACTATAGTTTTGAATCAGCTTGGTGTGGTTGTTTTAATGCCAATTAAATGTTCCAGTCTCTATATTAATGTAATAGGATGTGATGGTCAATAGTGCCAAATGCAGCACTAAGATCTAGTAAGACAAGTACAGAGACAAGTCCTTTGTCTGAAACAGTTAAGTCATTTGTAATTTTCACCAGTGCTGTCTTTGTGCTATGATGATCTGTAAATTGTGACTGAAAAATCTATAAACTATTGTTATGTATAAATGAACCTAACTGATTAGTGAGTACCTTCTCAAGGATTTTAGAGAGAAAGGGAAGATAAGATATAGGTCTGAAGTTGGCTAAGACCTCTGGATCAAGAGTGTTTTTTTAAGCAGAGGTTTTATCACAGCTACTTTAAATGACTGTGGTACATAACCTGTTCCAAATATTGCTCAAATAAAAGTATTAAGAAAATATTTCCTTCAAATCAAAAGTCATCATCGTAATCAATAGCTCCTTTCACAGTGTTATATTATTATAGAATATATTTTCTGTATCAAGTAAGAGCATTTCAATGTTGTTTATTAACGTGGAGTCAATTTTAGATATTTTGTATACTGCTGTGTAGATTAGTAGTATTAGTACATATCGTTTTTTTATGTAAAAAGTAACTTTAAGTGTCACATAAATGTAGTGCAGTAAAAAGTACAATATTTCCCTCAGAGTTTTAGTGGAGTAGAAGTATTCATTAAAAAAGGCAATGCCCGATTAAAGTACAAGAATGTTTGTCTGCAGTTTGTTAATGTTTCATCTCTAACTGGAACATAATTCATGTAACAAGTGCTTCATTGTTCCTTGATCCTGTCCAAGCACCACCAATATCGATCAGTGATTCAAACATGTTGTAAGGTCTTACAGGAAAAACACACTGGGTGTGTATGCTTCCTGCAAAGCGTACTGTAGATACGTGCCTGTTCGCGCGTGTTGCCATTCATACCGGACGCTCATTTCTCCGCGCTGGTCACAAAGCAATCCTTCTCTTCTCGCCTCTTTCTCTCTCCGATACAGGGATGTGCTCAGACATATGGAGGGGCCATTGCTCTAATCTGGAAAAAAGCCCCCCCCCCCCATTCAGCCTTCAAAGATGGAGCTGTCTCCAAAGGAAACATTATAATTCTGAATAACTTCTATAATGTAAGAATACTATTGGCCATAGCATCAATCTTTTTCCTTATCTCGCTTTTACTGACATGGCCCTTTTACTCACATCTCTAATTATGTAGCCATCTGATTTGTTGAGTGATGCTCCGCATGCTTTCCCTATATATATATATATATATATATATATATATATATATATATATATATATATATAGAGGGAGAGCAAAGACATTCAAGAGCCCAAGCAATCACATCCCTGTGTCTCGCTCTTCTCTACAGAACGTAGCTAATGTAGATTAGCCTGCTGCTGCAACATAGGCTGTCATTAGCTTTCGTTGATAACGTAGCATTTTACATTAATATAAGGCAATGCTGTGCGACGTGATGCAAACGTTGCAAGCTGAAGCTGCACATTATTCAAAGCTCAAGTGGATGTTTTTGGTTACTATTGACAGGGCATAGGTCATAATCTCCATAACTTTAAAAACTCACCTTGAAGGCTGAAGAGCTTTCCCTCTCTATCACATGCAATGCTCCGTGTGTGAGAATATAAAGAAAGTCACGTGACAAGATTGGATGATATAGCAATTTATTTGATTTAACTTTGGTAATGATTGGCGTATTATCGTAATAATGCAGCCACCACAGCAACAACAAAAAAACGCACCCTGTATTAGGGTGGATTGGATAACCTGGGCGATGAAATAAAAATAGATGCTACGCAGCTATACGCGACGCTTACGCGACGCTTACGCGACGCTTACGCGACTGGTGTGTTTTCACTGTTAGGGGGGCGCAGGGAAGACTTGTATCATGTCGACATGCCAACAGTGTTGTTGTCATTACTTAGAATTTTTCATGGGTCGACAGAAACTACACACTATAGTTTTAAATCAGCTTGGTGTGGTTGTTTTAATGCCAATTAAATGTTCCAGTCTCTATATTAATGTAATAGGATGTGATGGTCAATAGTGCCAAATGCAGCACTAAGATCTAGTAAGACAAGTACAGAGACAAGTCCTTTGTCTGAAACAGTTAAGTCATTTGTAATTTTCACCAGTGCTGTCTTTGTGCTATGATGATCTGTAAATTGTGACTGAAAAATCTATAAACTATTGTTATGTATAAATGAACCTAACTGATTAGTGAGTACCTTCTCAAGGATTTTAGAGAGAAAGGGAAGATGAGATATAGGTCTGAAGTTGGCTAAGACCTCTGGATCAAGAGTGTTTTTTTAAGCACAGGTTTTATCACAGCTACTTTAAATGACTGTGGTACATAACCTGTTCCAAATATTGCTCAAATAAAAGTATTAAGAAAATATTCTTCAAATCAAAAGTCATCATCGTAATCAATAGCTCCTTTCACAGTGTTATATTATTATAGAATATATTTTCTGTATCAAGTAAGAGCATTTCAGTGTTGTAGTTTATTAACGTGGAGTCAATTTTAGATATTTTGTATACTGCTGTGTAGATTAGTAGTATTAGTACATATCGTTTTTTTATGTAAAAAGTAACTTTAAGTGTCACATAAATGTAGTGCAGTAAAAAGGACAATATTTCCCTCTGAGTTTTAATGGAGTAGAAGTATTCATTAAAAAAGGCAATGCCCGATTAAAGTACAAGAATGTTTGTCTGCAGTTTGTTAATGTTTCATCTCTAACTGGAACATAATTCATGTAACAAGTGTTTACTTGTTCCTTGATCCTCTCCAAGCACCACCAATATCGATCAGTGATTCAAACATGTTGTAAGGTCTTACAGGAAAAACACACTGGGCGTGTATGCTTCCTGCAAAGCGTACTGTAGATACGTGCCTGATCGCGCGTGTTGCCATTCAAACCGGACGCTCATTCCTCCGTGCCGGTCACAAAGCAATCCTTCTCTTCTCGCCTCTCTATCTCTCCGATAGAAAGAGACATGATGAGTGGGGGAAACCGTGGTAATTGTCGGTCCATTGGTCTCTCGCTCCGTGTGCCTGATTGCGTCTCACCTTGAGAAGTCAAGACAGACAAAATCACCATGAACCTGGGTGTTGTATTTTGAAATGTGTTTTATTTTAGTAAAATATCCAGCTGCACTTTGGTCTTCCTGTATGTGATTACCTGCCTGGCTTGACACAGCATCTCCCGCAAAAAATAGAGGTGACGCTGAAACGATCGCTGTAGCGCGGGCCGACGTGGCCAGATTGGATAAGAAGGGCGCCAAAAATAAAAAAAAGCTGCACTATGCAGTTATACGCGAGGGTTGCGCAAGGAAGACTTGTATCATTTGGACACGCCAACAGTATTGTTGTCATTACTAACAATTTCTCATGGGGGCGACAGAAACTACACACTATAGCTTTAAGTCAGCTTGGTGTGGTTGTTTTAATGCCAATTAAATGTTCCAGTCTCTATATTAATGTAATAGGATGTGATGGTCAATAGTGCCGAATGCAGCACTAAGATCTAGTAAGACAAGTATAGAGACAAGTCCTTTGTCTGAAGCAGTTAGGTCATTTTTAATTTTCACCAGTGCTGTCTTTGTGCTATGATGCTCTGTAAATCGTGACTGAATACCTATAAACTATTGTTATGTATAAATTAACAAAACTGATTAGCAACTACCTTCACAATGATTTGAGAGAAAAAGGGAAGATGAGATATAGATCTGAAGTTTTCTAAGACCTCTGGATCAAGAGTGTTTTTTTAAGCAGAGGTTTTATCACAGCTACTTTAAATGACTGTGGTACATAACCTGTTCCAAATATTGCTCAAATAAAAGTATTAAGAAAATATTCTTCAAATCAAAAGTCATCATCATAATCAATATGCAGAATAGCTCCATTCACAGTATTATATTATTATAGAATATCGTATTTTCTGTATCAAGTAAGAGCATTTTAATGTTGTAGTTTATTAATGTTGAGTCAATACTAGATACTTTGTATACTACTGTGTAGATTAGTAGTATAAGTATAGCTTCATATCGTTTTTTTATGTAAAAAGTAACTTTGTCACATAAATGTAGTGCATTAAAAAGTACAATATTTCCCTCTGAGTTTTGGGGGATTATAAGTATACAGTGAAGGCAATACTTGATTAAAGTACAAGAATGTTGACATGTAGGCTGCAAAGTTTGTTAATGTTTCACCTCTAACTGGAACATAATTTAAGCAACAAGTGTTTACTTGTTCCGTGATCCTTTCCAAGCATCACCATGTTGATCATTGATTCAAACATGTTTTTTAGGTATCATGATTTTCAGATGTCACGGGGCTTGATAAGGGTCTCTCTCAACTGGGATAGAGGGGCGTAGCTTGAAGGGTCATGCAGGCGTAGACGTACTCTCTTGTAGCGCTTTGATAAACTATATAAAGAGTGAATATCTTCCTTTACTGACAGTCATCAGCTGGTTGTTCTTCTCTGTGTCAGCCAATCATCACCTCAGAAAAGGTAATTATATTTCAATTTATTATCACAATTTCATTTATTTTTATTTTTAGTAATTAATCCTGTATTCATTATATATTGAGATCACTTACTGTATTTAATATTAGACATTTTAAATATCAGTTAATCTATCTAATATGAAACCATATGTATATTATATAATACACTTATAACTAGCAGGATACTTTAATTTGATAAATGGCTCACTGATCACAGTCATTAATTGTCTGCATTCATGTCCTTGTCTGCAGTATGTTGACTTTGTTTAACGTCTTTCCACAGATGGCATCAGGCTTTCCGTTTGCTTTGTTGTTTGTCCATCGGACTGTTGGCTCCATCTGTAAGTAAAAACTATGCAACTATTAATTTAAAAACAACTCAATGTGTTGCACATGAAGAATAATGCAGTGGTTTCCCAACCTGTAAGATTATGAGACAGCGATTCAATAATGTTGCTAGTTTTAATGTAGGCTGAGTGCAAACTGTAAGCTGAAACATTAGATAAGTTTGTTCTGTGAAGCACTTTGGGCTGCATGTTTGTATCAAAGGTGCTATATAAATAAAGTGGAGTTGAGTAGTCCTGTAACTAGACTGCTCGTGTTTAATACGTCTTTTTGTAATCACAGTGTCATGGACAATACTCCGGCTCAGGTCAGTACAGTATCTCTGACTCGTTGCTCTGATTGTTTTTCACTTGTTTTGTTCATACAGTGTCATGTAAGGGTTTGTATTTTTTGTTGTGTGTGTGTGTGTGCCTCCTTCCTCTCTTCCCCATGTTGGTTTGTCTTGGATTTTTCAATTTCCTTGGTTTACCTAATCAAGGAATTTTCAGGGAGGCCAAGATGTTGCAAATCATAACACGTTTAACATTAGGTACCACATAAGACCATTGACCTTGCTGTCCCTGGCTGTACGCCCAGATGTTAACTTCCCGTACATCTGCTCTTGACTGATTGCATCACACGGAAAGATATGTTATGTCCTGATTGGGATTAGGGAGAAAAAAGTGTTACGTTTTCTGTAGGAAGGATGAGAGGAGCTTGTAGCAAAATGATCTCTATAATTTAAAAATAATACAAACAGAAGACATGCAACACTGCTCCACTGGAGTTGAAAACCAAAAGCGAGCAGAGTACGACTCGTGGGGTCTCCTCCCTCCTTTATCCAGGGAGCTGAGTGAGCACAAGCAATAACCAACCAAGCTGGAGAAGGGAGGGAGGAGGCACACACACACACACACGCACACACATAACAAAAATACATACACATACACCTACGTAACATGAGTCTAACGTTCTCTTTTTTCCAACATTGTCTTGAAGGTTACTGCGCTCCTGGTTGGACTCAGTTTGGCTCTCGCTGTTTCAGTTTCAACATCCAGGGAAAAAATTGGGTCAATGCAGAGGTACAGCAGTTTTATCGAGACTGTCCTGACCTATATTTAGGTTTCTAGTGGCAGTGACCTCTAGTGGCCATAGCAGTTATGACAGGAGCAAAAAATAAATCACTTTACTTCCTTCTATGCTGCCGTCATAACTAGGGGTGTGCATTGGCACTGCCCTCACAATTCGATTCGATTACGATTCACTAGGTAACAATTCAATTCAATTTGATTCTACGATGCATTGCAATGCATCAACATTCTACTGCACACAAGGCAAATTTTTCATCAGTCATGAGCAGGTCTCAACATTAAAAAAAAAATCCCCACTGGCCCCCGGGGCCAGTAGATCAGAGTTTTGCTGGCCCCTTCTACATTTTTACTGGCCCTGAAAGAAATATCATAGGTGTGATTGGCAAAGGACAAAAAAGCAGGAAAATATACACCGCACCTACCATGAAGCTTCAGAAAATGGTTATAACCCACCCAGCTAGCCACTGGATGTTGTGCCATAAGCAGTAAAGCTAGACCAGGGGTCATCAACTACATTTATCCAAGGGGCACAATTATTTCAAACACTCCAGGGGCCGGACTTTCAAATAAAGAAAGGATTACGTTTCAGTAATCAAAAGTTAAAAGTTAAAATTATATCTAATATGCATCTTCTTGTTTGATATTTTCACTTTCTTACTAAATTAATGCTATAATTTTTACATGTATTAGTGTAAGCAAACCCCTAAAAACATGGAAAATACATAATGATAACTAGATAGGCTACTTAACTAGAAAATGATCTCGGATTAGGGGGCAGTTCACTGAGGAGTGATGGTTAAAGACTTCATTACTGAAACGTAATCCGTGTCCTGATTGGTGGAAAATGCTTACAAAACGAAAGTCCTGTTGTCAGGTAAACATGTCACTGTCAAGAGCCTGAAGTGAAAAGTTGTGGAAAACAGCAGCTGTGATGATGAATGGACTGATAAGCAGGCTAGCATTCCTCCTGTATGTCTCATTTGAAATAAGACAATGTTGTTGCTAAATGATACAACCAACAACATCATCAACAATAAAGAACGTGGCGTCATTCACGTGCATATTAAGTGGCCACATGTATTTGTTTTGGTCTTAAAATACATCCATAGGTTTACCGCTCCAGCGGAGAGGATGGCTTGCTTAGACAGCAGCTACATTTACAAGAGTTTGGCCAAAGTTCAAGATTGGTTACGAATTAAGATAAACACTTAGACTACAAACTACATCTTTCATTTTAGCTTGTTTGTAAAGTCGCTATTTGCAGAGTAGAGCTGTGTTTGCACAGCGCGGTGGACGAGAGTGGCCAGCCAGACAGAGCAGTCTGAAATATTGCTTTCTGCCTGTACAACAGGTAGGTGGGTATTGATAAGCATTGACTCTGTAATCATTGAGGGTTTATTGTAGGCTACTTACAGTAGGCTAACGAGTGTAGCGTTAGTTCATCTGCGCCATCGGCGGTAAATAATCCCCGGTAACGTTTCCAGTCAGTTAGCTACATGTGCTGCGTGAAACGCACACACCTCAGCCCTGCTGTGTGTGTGCGCGCAGCGCGAGCATCGCTGTTCAGAATCCAAAATGCAACGCTTGTATCCAAATGAATTGGTTATAAATTACCTGAGGTAAAAATGTGAAATGTTAACATTCACACGCTTCGTGCCGCTCTGTATGACGTGTGCTGATGCAGCAGACAGAGCCACAGTGACTGGCCCGTGCGGGCCAGAAACTTCACAACTTTATTGTCCACTCAAGGCCAGAAAATAAACAGTGACATAATCGATTATGGCACTTTACCGCATCGATGCTGAATCGTGCATGCCCCGCATTGTGACACCACTAGTCATAACTACTATGGCCATTAGATAGGGGCTGCTTTTCATAAGCACAGCCGTGCTGCGATTGGATTTCATAAGGGCGAATTGTTAAATTGTTTCAATGTAATTTAAAATCTGCTTTAAAAATAAACATATATGTTTATTTAGCACGTTTGTTTTGTCCATATGTGCCCGTGCTGTGTCCCCCAAGTGGTAGGCCAGGTCTCACCTGCTACAATGAGGTTTTTTTTTTTGCCCCGCCTGGCTTGAATGTCAAACTCCACTTATGCCGCCACTATTAACCTAAATATGAGTCCTAATTGCTGCTTGAACAAACGACTTATGGGACTGTTTTTTGGGGGAGGACTGTCTCTAAAAGTATTAATACCTCGTTATAGTAAAAGTCCTGCATTGTCCAAAGGTATGTCAGTATAAAAATGAAATGTCCTGAGATCGCATCTGTTAAGATTGTCATTAGGTTTATGTTTTTTTCTTAAATGTTTTTAACCTATTATATTGTCTCCATTAGAACTTCTGCAAGGCCGCCGGTGGGAATCTGGCTTCAGTCCACTCAGAAGAGGAATATGTATTCCTCAGAACCTTCATTAACCAAGTGAGCGGTGAAAACAGACGGACCTGGATCGGAGGCTTTGACTCAGTGCAGGTGAGACTTTTATCTCACAGGAAGTGATGTCACTCGTCTCTAAAGGTATCGAGAAAATGAAATTTGATGAAACAGAAAGAGGAAAATTACGCTAAATAAAACAACAGAAAAAGGAGGATCCTCTTTTGATTTGACTTTGAACCAATCTTTCTCCTCCAGGAGGGCGTGTGGATGTGGTCTGATGGATCCATATTCGACTACAAACGCTGGGCTGTGGAGGAGCCTAACAACAAAGGTGGAGATGAGCACTGTCTTCTGATGAACTTTATGGGTAAAAAACAACAACATATAAAACATCTTGTCTTCTAAATAAACATGATGCAAACAAAAAAAACTTGTAACACTTTATAATAACCATATGTAGATGGTAAATTGATAGTTATCATATCAGAATCAGAATCAGAATCAGAAAAGCTTTATTGCCAAGTATGTTTACACACACGAGGGATGTGTCTTGGTATCGTAAGTGCAAATCGCATTAAAATCATTAAAGCAACATACACAAACACACCGAGTCGCCATATGCGGCGCCATCACAACTCTCTCCTAACCCTCGCAACAGATACAGCATGACATTGGGAGAGGAGAGGGAATAAAAAACCCGTTCTCAGACTATCCTCATAAAATAAGAACAGTGTGGGAACAGGAAAAAAAAAACCTCAGCACATAAGCACACAGTCAGTACATTTGCACTGCTGCACATAACACAACATAACATTATAACAGGACACGCAGTAGGGGTGGGATCTTGGGTGCATTGGGATGGGGGTGATGGAGTAGAGGTAGTCCAGGACAGGCAAACAGACATCTGGTCCTGCAGCCAAACAAAGGCGCTGGCCCAGACCTGCCCGCCTGACTGGGGGAAGAAGCGGTGAAGGCGCTGGGTAGGGGGGTGGGGTGTAGTTGCAAATCTGTATGTATGTCAAAGTTCGTGTATGTGTAGGCCTGATTAGTCAAGCTACGTCTGGCCCCCCGTAATCAGGTTTACTCAGTCCGCACGATTGTCATTGCGATACACAGCCAGTTGCCATGGAGTCAGCCTTGAAACAGGACCCAGTACGAGTCAACAATCAACAGGTGTCAGTGGGAGTCGGGTGGGGAAATGAAGAGTGTGCCTTGCTGTAGAGCTCCGAGGGAGTGAGTATCCAACACCGGCCTTGGCCAAGGCCAGCGCTGTTCGGGAGCCGAAAAGATAAGGTTGGAATTTGTTTTGTCTTGGGGGCGAGGAGCCGGCAGATTAGTCACTCCCGACTTCTCTGAAATGTCCCCTCTGGTCTCCGTAACGATCAAATTTCCTTGCCAAAGCCGTGAGTTTCCCCAAGATCTCGTCCAACTTGTCCAACTTGTCCAGAGCTGACTGTCTCCCCAAGATGGTATCCAGTTTTGGGCCCATGATAATCACAGTATCCAATTTGTGGCTCATGGAGTTCAGAGTCACAATTTGAGTTCCGACAGCTCTGCCCACAGCTTCAACCATGACGGGCAGCCTGGCATTTTGCTCTGTTCCCGTCTTCACTTTAATTTCTCGATAAACCAGGGCAATGCCTGAGCCAATCAGCAAAAGACCTGTTATCATAGTTCCGAATAGGTAGATATCTTCAATGTCCTCCACGGAAAGAACCGCCAGACACACGACCCGCCACCTCTCCCACGCGTCCATCGTGTAGCCAGCTGCGAACGTTCCGGCAGGGCAGTCAGGTTCCCCCGAACCCGAGCTTCTCGTCGAGAAGATGGTGTCAATTGCGCTGAGAGACCAGTTGATCAAATCCATAATTCGTAGTTTAGGAGCAGTGCAGAGAGAGAGACTCTATAAGTACAAGTAACAGCAGACAACACGAGACAAGATAGCAAGCAGGGTAGGCCTGGTAGGGAGAGGGAGAGAAATGCGACCGCCTTCGTTGAGAGCAGAAAGAGAAGAGTACAGACAGTAACAGACATTCATTTTAATGTTAATAATCACACACACATATATAATTTAATTGTTTGTTAACAGTAAAATGACTCTTAACAGTTAAATGACAATTAACTAAAGATTAATTAACTATCAATTTACCATATATTGATGATGGTTGTCATATGTTGTAGTCTGAAAGACAAAAAGTTAAACATTAAAACTGAAAACTCTCTACAGGAAAGTACTGGAACGATGTGCCGTGTACAGGAATATTTCCTTTCCTGTGCTCCAAGAACCTGTGAGGCCTCCCGCCATCATGATCTCACTACAGCTCATCTATAATCTCTATCATTGATTCACTTTCAGTTTGTTCTGCAGACAGAAACAGCTCTCCGCTGACAGACTCTCACTTGAAAAGTTAGGACACGGTTCACATTTGAGTTTTAACATTAGAAGGAAACTGACTGTCTGAGCTGGACAAAAACATAATCAGTTATTGGACTTTTAATCTAGTAATAACACAAAATGAAATACAGAAAACATTCAAATACTCTGACATCTTTTCCATTTTAGTTTACTGAATATTGTCTGTTATAAACAGCGTCCACTGATCTCATAAAATAAAACTTAAACACTTATTTGAATTCTCTCTAAAAGTTAATGTTCTGGTTGATACAACTCTCGTCAGAAGTTCACTTTAAGCAGACGTTATCTTAGCATAAAGACTGGAAACAGGGAGGAACAGCTAGCCTGGCACTGTCCAAACGTAACAACATCCACTTACCAGACGTGAGTGGTGACGATCTTCTCATCCAAAATGTCCAAATAGAAAATAAAAATCCAAATGTTGTCTGAACGTTCTGTGATACAAGAGGAGTTTCTGGTGTGTTGGGTTCTATATTAAACTGTTTTCCTTCACTTTATAATCAATAACCATTGAATAATAAAAGACATATTGTCACAAACAGTGTCTGGTCTTGCTGTTTTCCCTAAGGGACAAATAATTCTACATTTGTGAATAATAAGTTGTTGCTTTTCTTAAATAATTACAATAAAAACAAGGTTAAGATACTAAATAAAAATAAACGTATTGATAAATAGTTTAAATAAGATAATAAAGTTTCATAGAGTGTCATAAACTTTATTATAAAGATTATAAAGTGTACTTGGACTTTTATGACAGAAAAACAAACAAAAAGAAGTAAAAGTACCCAATATCACAGAGTAGAAATACTCAGTTATATAAAATATAGCTAAAGTAAAAAAGTATCAGCATTAAAATAACCAAAAGTAAAAGTACAAATTGTGAAGAATTTCAGAATGATATTATCAATAATCCTTTGATCAATTAAAATTAATATACCCTTTTTTTAAACTACAACCAAACGAAAAACAAACAATGTGGGGAGACACGTCTGTGTCTGTGTCTGTGTGAGTGTGTGTAAGAGTTAAAGTGCGAGGATGAGGGGGTGTGATGAAACCCAGGGGTTGCTCGGCTATGCCCCGTCCGAGCTAGGCTATGTGTTAGCTGCACAAAAGCTATTTAGCCCCAAGAGGGCGGTAGTGGGCTGTGTTGCATGCCACGTAGCTAAGCTAGCCAGTTAGCTCTCAAACTAACAGGTTGCTGACAAAAAGACACTCCAAAGAGCGCAGTTGTAGACACACAATTAACTACTTGGCTATGTGCTTGCTGTGTAGCTATTCGATGTACGTGACTGGCTGTTGACCAGCTGTTCACTTGGGCGTGTGTGTGTCAATACATGTGTGTGTATGAGCGGTTAGTGAAAGAGGAAAGAAGCACATTTAGAGAAAGAAAGACACTTTGAAAACCTGATTATCTCACTGCGTTCCCCCAGCCTGCCTATGGTCCCCCAGTGGCTAGAAATGGTGATAGATGTAAACCGAGCCCTGGGTATCCTGCTCTGCCTTTGAGAAAATTAAAGCTCAGATGTGCCAATCAGGAATCTTCTCCTTATGAGGTCATAAGGAGCAAGGTTACCTCCCCTTTCTCTGCTTTGCCCGCCCAGAGAATTTGGCCCACCCATGAGAGAGAGACATCATGGCATTCAAACGAGCAAAGTGGAAGTTGGTCAAAGCCACACTCCCACCCTCCACCTTGAGACTTCAGATACAGTATTAGGGGACCACTAAGGTCTATATAAAAGAGACTTCAGATACAGTATTAGGGGACCACTAAGGCCTATATAAAAGAGACTTCAGATATAGTATTAGGGGACCACTAAGGCCTATATAAAATCATCCAAAGAGCACCATGTCATGGGACCTTTAAAGTTTAAAGTAAAATAAATGATCACTTCACTACTTTCATTGAATTTTTGTGTTTTATTATTGAAAAAAAAGTGACCAAAAAGTCGAAAAAAAGTCATCAAAACATTGGGAAAAAGTGACGAAATGTTTTTGTAAAAAGTGACCAAAAAAAAAGTAGCCAAGTGACCAAGCTTTTTACTCAACTAAAAGTGTAAAAGTACTGGTTTCAAAACTACTTAAAAGTATAAAAGTGAAAGTAATATAAGGGGGAAAAAATGCCATTAAAAAAATGCCATTAAAAAATGCCATTAAGGGTAGTGCACTATAGGCCCCCTGTAATAATAAAAAGTTGATCTAAAAAAAAAAAGGAGTACAAGGCATTAAAGAACGGCTTGTGTATTGCTAAGGCCACAGGGTCAAAATTAAATGATTTATTAAAAATGTAATAACAATAACTTATAACAATAACTTATTTCAGGCTGAGTCTGTGTTTTTCAATTCAATTCAATTTTCAATTCAATTTTATTTATAGTATCAAATCATAACAAGAGTAATCTTGAGACATTTTACAGATAGAGTAGGTCTAGACCACACTCTATAATTTACAAAGCCCCAACAATTCCAACAACTACAGTAATTCCCTCAAGAGCAAGCAGTGCGACAGTGGCGAGGAAAAACTCTTGGGAAGAAACCTCGGACAGACCAAGGCTCTTGGTAGGCGGTGTCTGACGGGCCGGATGGGGATATCATGAACAGTGGCGATAATAGTCACATTAATAATGGAACAGTGACTTCAAATGGTAGTCGTAGTAGTTCATGTCATATCAGGGCACTGCAGGGCGTTCCAGGATGTAGCGTGGCCCAGCAGAGCATGGATGGACGTAACAGGAAGCAGCAGGGTTCAGCAGGAAGCAGCAGGGTTCAGCAGGAAGCAGTAGGGTTCAGCAGGAAGCAGCATGACATTACAGGGCACCACTGAGCTCAGCAGGGAGTGCAGCAGGACCACGGCGACAGCTGCAACCAGGATCTTGGTGCCAGCCTTCTCCAAGGAAATACGCTGGGGGAAAAAACATAAGGACTCGGGGGAGTAAACTCCCCAGAAGCTAGGATTAATAACAAGCATTTCTGGGACGGGATGCACACAAATGGTAATAGAAAGGGATGGGAGAGAGCAGCTCAGTGTGTCAAAGGAAGGAAGGAAGTCCCCCGGCAGTCCAAAACTATAACAGCATAACTAAGAGAGACAGGACATAAGGAGAGGTAGCCTGTTCGGGCTTTGAACTCTCCCCTGCCGGATCGGGCTTTGCTGGCCTGCCTCCCTCTACTTTTGTTATATGTTATTAATCGAACAATTATGAAGAGAAGCAGGTGGGCCAGATAGGTGGACACTGCAACTCCTCATTCCCTAACTATAAGCTTTATCAAATAGGAGAGTTTTAAGTTCATTCTTGAATGAAGTGACAGTTTCTGCTCCCCAAACCCAAATTGGGAGCTGGTTCCATAGGAGAGGAGCCTGATAACTGAAGGCTCTTGCTCCCATTCTGCTTTTAGAGACTCTAGGTACCACCAGTAACTCTCAGGGGAAGGATTTTAAAATCAATCCTGTATTTTACAGGAAGCCAATGCAGAGAAGCTAATACAGGAGAAATATGATCTCTTTTCTTAGTTCTTGTGAAAACACGCGCTGCAGAGTTCTGGATCAGCTGGAGAGTATTAAGGGACTTATTTGAGCAACCTGATAATAAGGAATTGCAGTAGTCTAGTCCAGAAGTAACGAATGCATGGACTAGTTTTTCAGCATCGTTTTGAAACAGGATATTCCTAATTTTGGCAATGTTACGAAGATGGAAAAAGGCTGTTCTTGAGGTTTGTTTTAAGTGGGCATTGAAGGATATATCCTGATCAAAAATAACTCCTAAATTTCTGACAGTAGTGCTGGAGGCCAGGGCAATACCATCCAGAGAAGCTATATCTTTAGATAATAAAGTTCGGAGGTGCGTTGGTCCCATCACAATAACTTCGGTTTTGTCCGAGTTTAACATTAGGAAATTGTGGGTCATCCAGGATTTTACAATCTTTAATACACGCTTGAAGTTTAGCTAACTGACCACTTTTGTCTGGCTTAATTGACAGATATAATTGGGTATCGTCTGCGTAACAGTGAAAGTTAATTGAGTGTTTCCTAATAGTATTACCAAAAGGAAGCATATATAAGGAAAATAGAATTGGTCCAAGCACTGAGCCTTGAGGAACGCCATGGCTAACTTTAGCGTGCTTGGAGGGTTTATCGTTAATGTTGACATGAGTCTGTGTTTTTCAGACAGCGGCAGCTACAGTCTGGTGTTACAATCCTCTCCAGTGAAATACAGACACACTTTTACACCGTTTAGCTGTCAGCATTTTAACCCTGTTTACTCCAGCTGCTAGCTAACGGTAGGCTAACGTTACCTGCTGCAGAGTGTAGTGTTAACTAGCTAACGGTAGGCTAACGTTACCTGCTGTCGAGTGTATTGTTAACTAGCGCCCCATGCGGCGATGTTTCACTTGCCACTAACTTCCGTTTTCGGAGCATCAGAGAGAAGCAAGCATTTAAGTGGCACCTAATAAGGCACCGAAATCCGTGTTGCTATTCGGTCCGGTAGATAACGGTCGTTAAGCTACCGGTGCCGTATTTGCACCGGGTCTGTGCCAGTGCGATGGATTGCGTACAAACCAATAGGGTGTTGGAATGGCATATGTTTATACTTCTCATCCAACCACAATCAAATTCATTCTATCCGGATGGCGCGATTTATCTGGATAGGTTTTTTTTTTGTGTGTGTTTTTTTTAATGATGACAAGCCGGAATGAAAACAAGCCGAACTGAAATAGGAGTAACGAGGCTATTTTTAAAATGTAAGGAGTAGAAAGTACAGATAATTGCATGAAAATGTAAGCAGTAAAAAGTCTGCTGTAAAATAATTTCTACAGTAAAGTATAGATACCAAAAATTTCTACTTCATCAGAGGCGTCAAGTAACAAAGTACAAATACTTTGTTACTTGACGCCTCTGATGATTGATGGGAAGACAATACAAGGGTTAATGGAAACTTTGAAGTTATTCTGATTGGCCCAAAATGTATATACAGTAAATTTACGTGTAAAAAATACTGACCATAAATAGTATCCAAAACAAGGTTTAGTTTCATTTAAATAAAGAGTTACACTTCACTTGAAGGTATCTACATAAGAGTAACATGACACTGTCATGAATGTGTCATAAACATTATAAACAAGTCATAAACATTCATGACATAACGCTTCTTTTAGTAAGTGTCATTCGGTTTTTGTTATGACAAGTTAGAGTTAGGGTTACCGTACGTACACACCGCCGCCGACTTGATCTTCTAAGTTACAGAAGGTCATTCATTTTCAATGGAAGCTGGCTTATCTCAGCTGAAAGAAGTGGCAAATCTGTCGGCGTTGCGTTTTAAGCGACCATAGCGTCCAGCAGAAAGTTGAAATTAGGTCAACTTTATGGTAATGAGCAATGACGCGGTTCAGTGGCAAAAACCAGCAACCAATCGGATTATAGACGTCCTTCTCGCTGGCTGAGCCCGGAGAAACATACAATGTAAACTTTTGTTCCTACCAAAACATAGTTCTGAGAAAATGGAGGAAAAACTCATGATGGTCGTTGCTGGGTTCCCCTATCATTTATGATATGACTTTATTAGCATATAGGGACCAGTTAACATTACCTGCCGGTCACATGGTCTCTAAACAGTCACATGGCTCACATCTCCGTCTTTTATCTCTTCGTATTCTCACTTGTAGTCTTGATATCCTCATCCCTTGCTCTCCTTCCCTTCCTCTCCTTCCTCTCGTTACTCGTCCGTCTGGCTCCAGCTGACGGGGATCCACTGCGGTTTGTGCTGCGCTGCCTGGATGACGGAGCAGAGCTGCATGCAGGCGTCCTGCAGGTCGTTGCTCACCAGCCCGCTATCAAACAGCTGTTTGTACTTGGCATCCATCAGCCGGGACGCCTCCTCCAGCTCCACGAAGTCTTCCTCCTGCAGGACGGGGGAACATGGGACGGCGCTTTCGTTAGGAGTTAAAGTCACAAGTCTTCAGGACTCTTTTAGGTCAATCGTGAGCTTAGAATTATAAGGTTCTATCTCCACTTTTGGCCGAAATTGAGTTTTTGACATAATCTGATCCCTTAGGTGTTTATTAATGCCTGTGTGGTGTTATTTTTGTAAAAAAATATTTTCTTAGTTAGTTATTAATAAAATAAAAAGGTTCCATCTCACAAAATAGCTGGGATGTAAAAACTTTGATGCTCAATATCTCAGAACTACCCTAAACGGAGATAGAACCTTATAATTCTAAGCTCACGAAATGCTAGGGTCGCTGAAGAAAATTCAAGTCAAGTCAATACAATATAGAGGGAATATTAGTTTATACTGAGAATAACACATCTAGATTATAGAAATATTTCTACAGCGCCGGCAGTCCAAATGTAAAAAGCAAAGAAAAGCAACGAAAACAATGAAAAAAGGGTAACAAAACATAGAGAAAGCTTCAAAACGTCAAAAATGCTTAAAAAACATCAAAATAAGCATCAAAATGACATCGAAATGTGTCAAAAACTACAGAAAAAGCGCAAAAAAACACATCGGGTGACAACACAGTCTCACTCCCTACTCGTCAAATGTATGACGCATGGTCAAGGACCCTGGCGTCAAGTTTCAACGAAATAAGGGGAACCCTTGACGTTATTTTTCGACAAGGGGGTCCGTCAGATAGACATTCATGTTATTCCCTCACCGTCGGATATCGACGAAAGAAAAAAACACGCCCCCCGCCCCTTAACTCGAAATCTGTGACAGTTATTATTGGTATTTTTAGCCCAATAACCGCTGTTTTAATCAACATTATTTACAAGATATTATAATGGTTTATATGTATTTCTTTTAATGTTATTATTTCGGTTTATTTTGGCCAGGGAAGCTGAGTTGCTTTCTTGTTGATTTATATCTTTTAAACTATAATGCTACATCTATTAACATTTATGTAGATATTATCATGGTATTCATTTCTTTACTTTAATAATATTATTTCGGTCTTATTACCGGTGAAATATTACAGTATATGCTGTAATACAGAACATAACGATATGATCCGAGCTGGACGCATTCAAAGCCGATATCCCCCAATGCAAAGCGGCCATTCATTTCAAAGAATCGGGCAGCGATCAGCTGGTCTTTAACGCCAGGATCGCTTCAATATACATATATACAGTCAGTGGTTGTATTACCAGCAACAACACGTTGCTCAGTTTTGTTCCAGTAAGTTATGAACCATAATAACGTTTAAACGAATCCGCGGGAAACTCCGGAAGTGACGTAGTACGTCCCGCTCAGCGGATACGAAGATAAAAATATATAATATTCGTAATATTGATGTTTTTTTCTAACATTGTATTTGAGGAGTTAAACAATAAAGATAGTTATAATAATAAAATACAGTTTCATGTATTTGTCTCATATATTGTGTGCTCGGCCGTCCGGCGGGCGGCATCAATCTGAAATGGAATCAAGCCATTTCACGGCAGACAGCAGAAACAGGAGCCGAACGAGTCCCCCCACCCACCCCGGAAGAACTACAAGTGCTCAAGCTTTGTAACAGCTTCTGTGGCGTTTCTTATGGGAGTTGTAGTTTTAAAGTATATTGGTATATTTCTCACAAGTAGAAGTTGGCAGTGTATAATTTTGGATACACCCTGGGGTTTTTTGGGATGGAGAACACACTGGTATCATCAGATTTTAAAAATTGAATCGTTAAATAGGTGAAAATAGCTTATTACCATATTTGACAGTGCTTACAGTAGATCATTTGGTGACCATATCTACATGACAGCTGAGGTCCAGAGCTTTCTATAACAGCTGGTCTTATGTGTGTAGCACCTTCTGTTGCTAAATGACAGGCCTTCATACATGGACTGGGTTCAAGGTTCAGAGGTCAATATTTCAAAGCAGGAGTAATGTATCCTCTTCAGACTGACATATGTTCCTCTCCAGGTTAATTTTTACACATCATGGAGACCACTTAGCAGGAGATAGGCCTACTTTATTGTCCCCAGAGGGATATTTGCCTTGAGTTCAAATGCTTCACAAATAACACTTGACATATTGTTTTATCATACAGCTGACTTACAATAAAAAACAACATGAACAAAGAGATATAGGCTAGACTGAAGCACATCACACAGCAACAATCTATTGCTCATCTTTCACAAACAGTGACAAGAGCAACACAACCATGCTTCATATCATGAAGTTATTGCACACCCTCAATCTCAATCAACATTATTTAAAGTTTTAATTGACCAATTAGGCCTATATCATCATCAACGTTTTTATAGTTTAGAAATGTTTAGTTTACCCATATCTTCTGCCAGAGGATAAGAGCTCATACTTGGCATGGAGAATAAAGATAGAGCAGACCATATTCTGTGTGCTTGCCTGGAGAGACTGGTTTCTATTCCTCTACACAACCTTCATGACAGTCATATTAATATGCTCTGTAATGCAGCCTTGTATAACATAAACCATCTGATTCACCGTGGGTGTCTGCTGTAAATGATAAGACACACTTTCAACATGGGCCTTCCAGCCAAAGGTGCATGTTGTCCATATGAACACCATTGGGCCTATAGGAGCAGGTTCATCATTTATGACCTCTGATATCCTCTGACCCAGCTCTATCTCGAGAGTTACCTCTACTTCAGTTTCAAGGGGGGGTCAGCTTTTCTTAGACATGAGTAGGCTGGGGGCACCAAGGAAAAAAGGTTGGGAACCACTGCTCTGACCCATGTCATGACCCTTTTCTCAGCTTGTGAAATGGTTGAATGAGATGTGTGAGTTTTGTCTTTGTGCAGTAGGGCTGAGGTAGAAGTGTGCCAAAAATGCCAAAACACATGTTGTATATGTACACATACCCAAACAAAGCTTTATACATCTTAATCTGTGAACAAAAACCTTGGCAACAATCTGCTTATCCTTTTAATTTCCTGAAAATGCTTCTTAAAACTAGTCCCTTCTTAATTTTGAAAAGGAAGTCTCAGTAAAGGCTACAAAGGTTAGGATGGCTACAAGCTGTAACCACGGTGATTGATATGAGGATCATCTTCTGAATATAATAATTAATATGATAGGCCTACCATAAATTGATATTTCAAAAAAGTAATTTATTTAAAACAACTAATAATGCAGTGTGATTTTAAATCAAACTAAGTCCCACATATAAATATAGCCTACTCATGTTTTTCCCCTTTAGTCTTTGCTATTAATATTCATCAACTGCAAAATTAGAAAATTGCGTTTTTAAATAACTATGTATGGAAAATAAAATAAAAATGCTTCTCTTTGTATATAGTTTATTGTTTTTCACAACAGTTCAAGTCAAAACAAATGCAAATTAGTCAAACAAGCCATTAGGCTGTAGTTTTAAACACTCAACTGTAGGTTTTTTATATAGTATATATAAGGCAAATCAAAGTGCTAAATATAAAACACAATTTTTTCATTATTAGTATTTTATTGTGTAAATTCTCACGTACAACGTGGAACATTCTTTCACAGACGAGGTGTGTAATTTCCACGTCACTTCTGCGGATTAGTTTAAACGTAGACAAATACATGAAACTGCATTTTAATATTATAACTATCTTTATTGTTTATCTCCTCAAATACAACATTAGAAAAAAACATTAATATTACGAATGTTAGGCCTATATATTTTTATCTTCATATCCGCCGAGCGGGACGTACTACATCACTTCCGGAGTTTTCCGCGGATTCGTTTAAACGTTTTTATGGTTCATAACTTACTGGAACAAAACTGAGCAACGTGTTGTTGCTGGTAATACAATCACTGACTGTATATATGTATATTGAAGTGATACTGATCACTGACTGTATATATGTATATTGAAGTGATACTGATCACTGACTGTATATATGTATATTGAAGCGATCCTGGCGTTAAAGACCAGCTGATCGCTGCCCGATTCTTTGAAATGAATGGCCGCATTGCATTGGGGGATATCGGCTTTGAATGTTTCCTGTTCGGATCATATCGTAATGTTCTGTATTACAGCATATACTGTAATATTTCACCGGTAATAAGACTGAAATAATATTATTAAAGTAAAGAAATTAATACAATGATAACATCTAAATAAATGTTGATAGATGTAGCATTATAGTTTAAAAAATATAAATCAACAAAAAAGCAAACCCAGCTTCCCTGGCCGAAATAGACCGAAATAATAACATAAAAAGAAATAGGCCTACATATAAACCATGATACTATCTCGTGAATAATGTTGATTAAAACAGCGGTTATTGGGCTAAAAATACCAATAACTGTCACAGATTTAGAGTTAAGGGGCGGGGGAGTGTTTTTTTCTTTCGTCGATATCCGACGGTGAGGGAATAACATGAATGTCTATCTGATGGACCCCCTCGTCGAAAAATAACGTTAAGGGTTCCCCTATTGCGTTGAAGCTTGACGCCAGGGTCCTTGACCATGCGTCATACATTTGACGAGTAGGGAGTGAGACTGTGTTGGGCACAATGAAGGTCTCCTCCCTCCTTTATCCAGGGAGCTGAGTGAGCACAAGCAATAACCAACCAAGCTGGAGAACACTGCATGAAAAGTGGAATTTTCGTCAGTATTCGGCACTTTAGATCGTCGTGGAACTTCAGGTTTACGACTGCACACGGCAATTTACAGCCAAAACCGAAAACTGCCGTAAATTAACGGAAATTGACGTGGACCTTGCTTCGCAGTTGTCCCCCCATGGCCCCCCTCCCCCTAATACTAGGGGGAGGCTTTAACATGTAAATGAAAATGCTGTTAGCTATACAAATGCAAATCTGGGTAGCAGCAGGGGGAGGTTTACCCCAGGTGACATTTTTTCTAAAAGGTATTAACTTCATTTTAAAAAAATCTCTTAAAATAGATCTTTTTATTGTAGACTCTTCAATTTTAGCTTGAATTGATTTATTTAATGAAAGTATGCTAGATTAATTACCGTGTATGTCAAGGTCAAGGTCCCAACCATTTGTCTTCTTATAATACTGGCAAATTCAGCACCATATTCACATGTCCATGGCATATGAAGCTGTTGGCTCTGCTGAAATGGCCTCATAATCTAGACTTCAATTGTCCTATTGTTATTAAGCTTTCCCAATATCCCATTAAAACTCACTGTAATTCACCTCCACATTAGTGTGTGCGCTGTTCGTGCCCTGCTGGTTAATGTGCTTCTCTTTGTCTTTCTTTATCACTCTGCCCTGCCCCTGTACTCCCCAGAGGTGGCGCCAAGGAGGGGCTAGGGTGTGCTTTAGCTACCCCTAGGATTGCCATAGCACCCCCTTAGCACCCCCAAGAAATTGCTGTGGTTTATTTAAAAATAAATTAAAAATCGCTAATGTGTAAATAGTAAAATTTACATTTGGAAAATGAATAAATACATTAATAAACGTGTTTTACAGAAATGTAAATAAATGGATCACCGAATCTAAAGTTATACAGCGCACTGGACACCGGTTTATTTTTAGTCCAGAAAACGTGTTCGCCCTCCGTGGCTTATTTAGATATATTAAGATATGACTACAGTATTTTGACCATACGTGCAAATGTGAAAACTGTGAGGATACATGCGCGTGTGTGCTTATGTGTGTGCTTGGCTGTGTGTGGTGTATTTGGCCTGCTGCATTACTCTTCTGAGCCACTGTATGAGAGCTGCAGTAATGATTGGTTGAACCCTGCTTGTTGGCTGGTATTTGAAATATGTTTGGTGGGCTAATCAGAGTTCTATGGTGCTGTTGTATCGGCAACTTTAAGTCAATCTCTCTCGTTCGCTCGTTTAGTAAACCGCAGCGGAGGTGGGTGGGCATCTGCGCGAGTGTGTGTAACGTGTAACGCTATTTGTGTCAAGGGAAACTCAAAACTTCAGAGCACCCTCACTGAAACGTCTAGCAACCCCATAGCACCAGCAAAAGAAAATCTTTGGCGCCGCCACTGCTACCCCCGCCTCACTACTTCGATTTGAAAAATAGCGGCAGGAGAAGAGTCCGAGAGTTAGAGCAAAAGCTTCCAAAATATGGGAATATTGCAGGCCAACTGGTAAAGAGTTGTCTGTACACTCTGTCAAACTTCACTTGGAAACACACAGGAGTTGTTCAAGACGTACGGAGTGTTTTTTTTCTCCTCCATGTCACCTCCGGGGCTCCATAAAGATGCGCTCACAGAAAAGGAAAATACAATGTAAGTATATGATTATTAATGAAACGGCGAGCTAGTCTGTACTGTTTATTAAGTACAATGACTGTATTTGAATGTTAAACAGGATACTTAGACTTGGCAGTAATGTTTTAAACGCGAGCAGCATAGCTGTGTGTCTGGCTGCTTTCAGCGCCATTCATTACAGAGCTAAGCGGGTGATTTGCTTTATAAAAGTGTCTTCACAACTCTGAGACAAACTGTATCAGGCACTACGAACCGGAGCAAGGGTAAGAGTTAAAGAATATGTTTTCATTAAATTAAATTAATTTCATTCATTCTTCTGTATAAGGACATAGCTACGTTAATAGACACCCTTAACCATAGTTTTTTTTTTTTTCCAGACTAACCTCGCCTCATAACGAGGCCGTGACCTATATTTGCTCGGAGCTGTCTGCAAGTCCAGATTTACATGACGCTGATAATGACACCATTGTGTGTAAGTACTTTTTAACTTTTTCATCTTTCCTTGTTTAATTTTACTGTGACTTAGGCCTATGTTTTTTTTTTTTATTCATACCACTCTCATTTAATTGTTTCCCAGCTGCCTGTAGGACATATTACGAGACAGCACAGAGGAGATTCAGGTAGAAACAACCAGATCTGGCATCACGGGCAGAAGCTGTGAAGAGTTCAGCTCGGAGTCGGTCCAGAAGAAAAGAGGGTAAGATTAGATCCGTTTTTGGTCAATGTGAATATTTTTCAGGTGTATTCATAGATGTGTTGTGTGCAAGCATCACGCAGTACTGACTGTCTTTATTGATTGATTTACCAGCTGCTGGAAGCGAGACAGAGTGTGCTGGCTGCGGGTGAGGTGGACATTTGGAAGTGCGCCACCATAGACCTGATGATCCGAAATACAGGACAACGCACCACAGACGTCTGCAAACTGGACCGAATTCAGACCGAATGCTGCCGGTTACCTACAGCTCCGAGGCGGCCGTGGGTTAGGGGTTGACGGTGCTGCTTCTCGTGAGCGTGGGATATTTGTTGTGTGTGCTGTGTGTCTCTGATGCTTTGTACACAGTTTTTTTTCTGATTGTGTTTGTGTTTTCTGTCAATAAAGCGCTATCAATGAATAGAAAGCACGTTCCTGGCAAATCATTTTCCTTAGCCATGACATGAATATACAACAGTGTGTGTGTGTGTGTGTGTGTGTGTGTGTGTGGTAAGTGGGCAGAAGAGAGATAGAGAAAGAGGAAGAAGACGTGTAGATGAAACCGGAGCAGAGTTGGTGGAATAAGTTTAACTTTTGTACACAGTGTGTGCAGTGTCCGAAATAAACCCCAGACTGAAAGCCAAGTTCATTCATTTGCTCACTAGAAATGGGATTTTAACCCGTATATTCATTTTATAATGTCGGCCCTGGAGGTAACGAGTCTCCCCTAGTTTTCTGACCATGGTCGGAAAAGAAGCAATCAGGAAAGGTTAACACATTGAACATTTTAAATTTAAAACAGCTTATAATGTGCGCTTTTTGCCCCGTGTGCGCTGATGCAACATTTCCGAATGGCTTTCTACAGTTGCTTGAAGTGCACATATTATACTCATTGTCAGGTTCATAATTGTATTTAGAGGTACCAGAAGAGGTTTACATGGTTTAATTTTCAAAAACCACCATTGTTGTACTGCACATTGCTGCAGCTCCTCTTTTCACCCTGGGTGTTGAGCTCTCTGTTTTAGATACAGAGTGAGACCTTTTACTTCTGTTCCATCTTTGTTGGGAGTCGCACATGTGCAGTAGCTAGGTAAGGACTGCTACCCAGTCAGTTGCAGAGTATGAGGGCGTAATAAATATAAAAGTGGGCTTTCCACACAAACAAACGTACATGTGTCATTAGTATGAGAATTGTTTTTTATTTTAACTGTGTTGGGCTTGGGTCGGGCTCAGACATAAATATATTAATGCCTGTTGGGCTCAGGTCGGGTTCGGTTACTGCTCTGTTAGACGCGGGCCGGGCTTGGACAGAAAAATGAGAAACGATCCGCGCTCTATCTAGCTCGTCTCCCGAGCTACCGAGAAACTGAAATTTGATGAAAGAAATAAAGAACAGAAAGAGGAAAATGACTCTAAATAAAACAACAGAAAAAGGAGGATACTCTTTTGACTTCACTTTGACTTTGAACCAATCTTTCTCCTCCAGGAGGGCGTGTGGCAGTGGTCTGATGGATCCACATTCGACTACAAAAGCTGGACTCCGGGGCAGCCTGACAACTACGGTGGAGTTGAGCACTGTCTTCACATTAACTATCTGGGTAAAAAACAACAACATATGAAACATTTTGTCTTTTAAATAATCATGATGATGCAACAGTGACCTCTAAACTTATAGCAGGTGGTCATATTTTGCAGTCTGAAAGATAAAAAGTTAGACATTAAAACTCTCTCTGGAAAATCTCTCTACAGACAACTGGAACGACAGGCCGTGTACCAACATCAAATCTTTTGTGTGCGCCAAGAACCTGTGAGGCCTCCACCATCATGATCTCACTACAGCTCGTCTATAATCTCTATCATTGATCCACTTTCAGTTTGTTCTGCAGACAGAAACAGCTCTCTGCTGACAGACTCACTTTCACTTGTTTATTATCTGAAGAGTTAGGAAACGGTTCACAACTGACTCTCTGAGCTGGACAAAAACATAATCAGTTATTGGACTTTAATCTATAAATAACACAAAATAAAATACAGAAAACATTCAAGTACTCTGACATCTTTTCCATTTTAGTTTACTGAATATTGTCTGTCAGCTCTGTCCAAAGGTAACAACATCCACCTACCAGACATGAGTGGTGACGATCTTCTCTTCCAAAATCTCCAAATAGAAAATAAAATCCAAATGTTGTCTGAAAGTTCTGTGATACAAGAGGAGTTTCTGGTGTGTTGGGTTCTATATTCATCTGTTTTCCTTCACTTTATAATCAATAAGCATTAAAAAATAAAAGACATATTGTCACAAACAGTGTCTGGTCCTGACTCAATGGCCCAATCCCAAAGTGAGCCCTGAGGACTAAGGACTAAGAACTCACAGACTTAAGTGATCTCAGGTACTAAGTGAGCGAGTGTGTGAGGCCACATGGGCTCGGGATAGTTATAAATGGGATTGGGACAGCGCTTCACGAGATCACATGTTACCTTGGCGACGTTTAATAACAAAGATGTTGCTGACACTTGCCGGTTCGGGAATTTTCCTTTTAAGTTTGTTGCTTTCCACACGGCCGAGGCCCAGGAGACGGCTGCCTGATTCCAAACTCTTGTTTTACAAGCTGGACACCAGGTTGGTCCGCTCCGTGGTCGCGTGTCGTGCTGTTGTTTACCTTTGTAATTTCCGGATTTCCCTATCGTCTCCGCGGTAAACGTCACAACGCTTTGAACTGTGGGTAATTCCCTTTGGTGAAGTCTGCATCCATGCAGACTCACGGAAAGGCCTCGGTAAGTGTGTACTCAAACCCTCACGCCCTTTGAAATTCCACATTGGGACAACCCTAAGCCCTTATGAATTTCGCGAGAACGCGCACCAAAGTCCGTGAGTCTGTGAGTCCGGACATTGGGATTGGGCCATTGACTCTTGTTTTCTCTAAAGCAGTGTTTCTCAAATGGGGGTACGTGTCCCCCTAGGGGTACTCTGGAGGACTGCAGTGGGGTAGGTGAAATATTTAGCAAAATGTTTTCCAGTTCCAAGGCTGTCGTTACTTTTACTGTCTTATTATTCTCCAAGTTTGTCGCTTTTTTAAAAGTTATTGTCGCTGTTTTTGAAGTTTGTCACCTTTTTTTGATGGTTTTGTCGTTTGTTGTGACCTATTCTTGTCTTTCTTTCTGACTTCTTTCTGTTGTCTTTTTTTTCTTCAGTTTTTGTCTCTTTTTTTAAATTTGTCACTTATTAGAATTTGTTGTCCCTGTTGTCGCCCTAGTGTTGCCTTCCTTCTTTCTACCGTCTTTTTCAAAGGTTTTGTCTCCTTTTTCCATCATCATCTAAATGTTGTCCAGGTCCAAGGCTGTTGTTTAGTAAATCTATCACTGACATCGCTGTATTCTTCCTCTTTATAGAGACTTTTTTTTCTACCAAAAATGATATGCGCTGGTTAGGCGGTACATGGCTTAAAAAAACGGTTGAGAACCACCGACATAAATAAACAGATATTATCAGGTCACTTATTGACTTGTTTTCTCTAAAAGGATAAATAATTCTATATTTGTGAATAATATTTTATTCCTTTACTTAAATAATTACAATAAAAAACAAGGTTAAGATACTAATCCAAAATACAAATAAAGGACTATAAAGTGTACTTTGACTTTTATAACAGAAAAACAAACAAAAAGAAGTAAAGTACCCAATATCACAGAGTATATAATACTGAGTTATTAGAGAAAATCATGGATTTAAAATATAGATAAAGTCAAAACGTATCAGCATTAAAATAACCAAAAGTACACATTGTGAAGAATGACAGAATTATATATATATATTCTGCATTTGCAGCACTTCGCCAAACCGGATGCTTTGTCCCTTAATATTTACAGTCTATGGTCAAACATGAACTTAGCGATATTAACTTGTATGTATGGGACGCAGGAGGTTTCTACCCAGAAGTTAATGGGAACATTGAAGTTATTTATATACATTAAATGATATTATGTTTAAAAATACTGACCATAAATAGTATCCAAAACAAGGTTTAGTTCCATTAAAATAAACTTTAAAGTGCGTGTTTAACCCTTGTGTTGTCATCCTGTCAACCATGAAAACAAACACTTTTGTCATCTCTATCTCAACGTTTTAGCCGCTTTTCTCTAAGTTATTTTTTTTCAACATTTGGGTCCCTTTTTTCAAAATTAATATAGTTTTATCTGACTCTTTGTCACTTTTCTAATGTTTTGGGGGATTTTTTTCGGCCTTTTTTTTCCCCCCAGTGTTTTAGTTTTTTGTTACTTTTCCCAACTTTTTGTCCTGTTTTTGTTTTGTTTGTGTTTTTACATTTTCGGTGCTTATTTCGACATCCCATATTTTCCAATATTAAAAAACTTTGAAAACGGGTCAAATTTGACCCAAGGGTTAGCAGTAGCGATGAGGTAACATGAGACGACAGAGAGAGTTTGATCAGTCAGCCTTTATTAGTTATTAGTATTGTCCCATTTCATCCAACACATATTCTCAATTGTAGTCTTGATATCCTCATCCCTTCCTCTCCTTCTCTTCCTCTCCTTCCCTTCCTCTCCTTCCTCTCGTTACTCGTCCGTCTGGCTCCAGCTGACGGGGATCCACTGCGGTTCGTGCTCCGCCGCCTGGATGACGGAGCAGAGCTGCATGCAGGCGTCCTGCAGGTCGTCGTTCACCAGCACGCTGTCGAACAGCTGTTTGTACTTGGCCTCCATCAGCCGGGACGCCTCCTCCAGCTCCACAAAGTCTTCCTCCTGCAGGATGGGGGAACATGGGACGGCACTTTCGTTAGGAGTTACAAGTCTTCACAACTCTTCTAGGTGAATGCTAGGGGCGCTTTAGAAAATTCAGAGGAAGTTCTGACTTACAGTACAGGCCAAAAGTTTGGACACACCTTCTCATTCAATGTGTTTCTTTATTTTCATGACTATTTACATTGTAGATTCTCACTGAAGGCATCAAAACTATGAATGAACACATATGGAATTATGTACTTAACAAAAAAGTGTGAAATAACTGAAAACATGTCTTATATTTTAGATTCTTCAAAGTAGCCACCCTTTGCTTTTTTTGATAACTCTGCAAACCCTTGGTGTTCTCTCAATGAGCTTCATGAGGTAGTCACCTGAAATGGTTTTACCTTCACAGGTGTGCTTTGTCAGGGTTCATTAGTGGGATTATTTCCCTTATTAATAAAAAAGCAAAGGGTGGCTACTTTGATGAATCTAAAATATAAGACATGTTTTCAGTTATTTCACACTTTTTTGTTAAGTACATAATTCCATATGTGTTCATTCATAGTTTTGATGCCTTCAGTGAGAATCTACAATGTAAATAGTCATGAAAATAAAAAGGAAACGCATTGAATGAGAAGGAGTGTCCAAACTTTTGGCCTGTACTTTATATACCGTATTTTCTCAAATAAAAGCCGGGGCCTTTATTTACCTGAACTCCAGAAGGGACCAGGCTTGTATTTGAAGCAGGCTTTTATTAGAGGCAGGACTTTATTTCTAATTCCATCTGTTTGATAAGTATAATTATTTTAAATAAACTGTTTTAAATGAAAAACCATAGCGTTTCCAGTGGATAGAGATCATTCATTTTTTTTAAGAAACATTTGCAAAAATATCACAATATACAACAACAGCATGAATCAAACGCCACCATTGTGTCAGTTTGACACAAACTGACACATACCCTATAAATGTACCGGGTATTTATTTCAAATACAGGTACTACAGTATTGCTGGTAGATTACAATAAGAGCATACAGTAGTTGCTGGTTTGCAGCACACCAGTATCTGAATAATGCGTTTATATATGTCAATGGATTAACGTTACAGACGGTAGCTAGCTAGCTTTGTTTCTAGCTCTAGGCTAACTTGTTTCCTCCCACCTCCAGCTAGCTAGCTATGCTCTGCTCTCGTCAGCTCATCCTTCTGTTTCTTCCAGTATCTGATTCTCCTGGGCTCAATGTCGAAATGTCTCGCAGCTTTTTTACCCGAGTTTTCCTCCGCATACTTTAAAACTCTTTTCGTTTTGTTGTTGAAAAGTCCGTCACTAGCACCAGAGCCCGTCATTGTCTGCTAGCACTAAATGAGCCCCGTGTTACATCCAATGTAGCTACTGCCATCTGCTGGCACCTGTACGTTACTGCACCCTACACCTGGCTGAGTTACACATACAACCGCATAGGACAATAATCCAGAAAAACAAAGTGTGGAAAAAAGCATGAATATCTTGTTGAATCTGTTAAATTAAATTGGTAGAAATGTACATTACAATGAACTTGAATTTTATTTTGACTTAATGTTATATTAAAGGCATTTAGGAGAATATCCACACTATTTTTTCCCCGGCCTTAATTTGAGGCCGGCCTTTATTTGTCCGTGTTGACCACGCCCCCGGCCACTATCAGAGGCCCGGCTTTTAATTGACTCCCGGTTTTTATTTGAGGAAATACGGTATACACTCTAATTCTTGCGTGTTGGTTAATGAGACCAGAACTCAGGGATCAAAACTGACACAATAGTTTAAAGTCAAGAAAGTTCACTGAAGTCCAGCATTTAAGCTTACAAAACACAATTGTGGGTTCACAAAAATGTCCCTAAGTTTCCCTAACCGCAGACAAAGTATACAAAGTTCAAGTCAGCAAAGTCTCTCTCAGATTATGAACACCGTCTAACCAAATTCCTAATCTTTTATATCTTGCGTCCCCCTCCTGTCTCTCTCCTCTCTCCGGGCAGATTCTCCAGCTCTTACACACACACACACACACACACACACACACACACACACACACACACACACACACACACACACACACACACACACACACACACACACACACACACACACACACACACACACACAGACACACTGACTCAAGACCCACCCCCTCCTGTTCCACTTCACAGAAAAACACAGACTCACATTCCTGAGCTGTAAGGTAATCAAAGCTTAAGCTAACTATGTGTGTGTCCCAAGTCTATACATTATAGAGGGAATATTAGTTTATACTGAGAATCTAGATTATAGAAATATTTCTACAGCGCCAGCAGTCCAAATGACACAAAGATGTCGGAAAAAGACGCTAAAAACATCAGATAAAAGCGACAAAAGAAACGAAAAAAGGAACGAAAACAATGAAAAAAGGGTAAAAAATACATGGAGAAAGCTTCAAAACATCAAAAAATATTAAAAAACATCAAAATAAGCATCAAAATGACATCGAAACGTGTCAAAAACTTCGGAAAAAGCGCCAAAAAACACACCGGAGACTGTACTTCTGTTCGTCACAGTAAAATGTTACTACAATGCTCTTTGCCAGTTTTATTAAATTTTATAGTATTTGTAAACCATTTGGTGTCTGAACTCCATTGTTATTTTAATCTCTGTTCAGAGAGTTGTTATTGAAGGAAAGCTCTTACTGTGAATGCTCTGTTGACGGTGCAGTTGGTGATGGTTCGGGCGTCTCTCCGGGTCTGTCTCAGTCTGTCCGGACTCGGAGCTTTGATGAAGATCACGTAGGGCTTCAGTTTCTTCGTCCGCAGCGACTGGATGCTCTGATAACAAAACCAACACATCTGGGATTAACTCTCATGTTATCCTTGGGTCAAATTTGACCCGTTTTCAAAGTTTTTTTTAGAAAAAAACTGTCAAAAAAGTAAAAAATGAGTCAAAATGTCAAAAATAAGCTGAAAAACTGAAAAAGCTGAACAAAAACCGTAAGATAAAGCGATCAAAATGTTGAAAAAAGTGACCAAAACAATGGAAAAAAAGGCTAAAATGTAAAATACAAAACTTTGAAAAAAGTGACTGAAACATTTAATTAGGGACAACA
The DNA here is from genome assembly GCA_025617405.1 of Perca schrenkii. NCBI lineage: Eukaryota > Metazoa > Chordata > Actinopteri > Perciformes > Percidae > Perca > Perca schrenkii. Next base: position 35,023,628 of record CM046797.1, read on the forward strand.
AAAGTGTTTTTTCCTTGGTTGACGGGAAGACAACACAAGGATTAACGTGTTATTCCACCGCTAATAAATAGTCTCCAATAATTGCATGTTTCCTTTGTTTCTTGGATAGAAACTACAGTGAGCTGCTTTTTTGGGAAGGAAAAACTACAAATTTGCGTTAAATTTTGTTAAAATCTGTAAAACATACGACTAGTCTTTAAAGCCTTGATTCAGATGAAGAAAAACTCCACACAAACTTCAGGAAGAGCAGAGATGAAAAAACGCTCCCGTAGGTAGTTTTGTTCAAGCATCAACTCTGACACATATATAGGTTTATAGTGGAAGCGCCCTCTAACAGTTATGATGGGAGCAAAGCAAGAAGAGAGGTGACGAAAATTAAGACCGTCAAAGGCCGCGTAAGGACGTAAACAAAGACAGGACTTTCACCCAGGAGACCGGGATTCATGTACCCTGGAAATCCAGAGTTCTTGCGAGAGCACAATTTGAGTTTGCTCAGCGAGCCACTCTGGCATTCAGTAATGATGCTCATTAACTATGCCTTTGTAGCCGAGCTGCACCAATCACACAGCCAGAGGCGAGCTAAACCCAAATGACGACAGCGCTGCGACGTCAAAGTCATTAGTAAACATTGCAAGATGGCTACGGATGAACACCAGCTGTTTGAAATGGCTTTGGCTGCTACAATGAACGAGTTAGACTTGGCTTTTCGGTGATTGGCTGGAGTGTTTTGTTGTATTTTGGTGCCTATCCTGTGCCCCTACAGTGTTTGTTTGACATTGAGACTGGACTTTTTCACACTGTGTTCAGGGGTCAGGCAGCTTGCGGATCAAGGAGAGATGCCTATGATTTAAGACAAAAATGAAATTGCACTGAAACCATGCAAGAACTCATAGTGCACCTTTAAAGGAATATGCCACCGTTTGTTGAAATAGGGTTATTCACCGTCTCCTCTATATTTATATAGGTGGGCAAACGCATTTTTGTCTCACTGCATGCATTGTCTTAGTCCGGTGGCGCCGCCGCTAGCTTAGCTTAGCGTAATGAATGGAATCCTTTGTTGCCGTTAGCATGTCGTGAGTAAAAGTGACCCAACAACGACAAAAACAAAACCTAATTACTTCTTGTGGCCTGCGTCTTCACAATGAGTAAAATTAGCAATGCAGATTAAGACTAGACCATTTCCTAGGCAGATATTGACTTGGGACTATATTGGGTGGAAGTAGGCTACAGCCGAAGAACTGCTACTCGGCCACAGAGATATCAGCAGCCCGCAGGGCTCTGCGGACAGCGCAAAGTCACTTTCTGTGTTGCTGGACAAAAAAATACCACTGCCCTGACTGAGATCCGCAGAGCCCCGTGGGCTGCCGATATCTCTCCTCCCGAGTAGCAGTGCTTCGGCTGTAGTCTACTTCCACCCAATATAGTCCCAAGTCACTATCTACCTAGGAAATCATCTAGTCTTAATCTGCATTGCAATTTTTACTCGTTGTAAATAGGCAAGCCACAAGAAGTAATTTGGTTTAATTTTTGTTGCTATTGGGTCATTTTTACTCACAACATGCTAACAGCAATAAAGGATTCCATTACACTAAGCTAAGCTAGTGGCGACGGTGCCGGACTAAGACAATGCATGCAGTGAGACAAAAATGCGTTTGCCCATATAAATATAGAGGAGATGTTGAATAACCCTATTTCAATAAACGGTGGCGTATTCCTTTAACTAAATAGTTTTGTTGCCTAAACCAAACTGGGACTGCTTCACAACGTTACCGACGTGTGTAAAACCGCGACTGCTACCTACTCTGGTTTAGATATGAGGACAGAGAATGCTCTGGCGGGTCAGATTAGAGGAGAGGAACAAACTACTGATATCAGCACATGGTTTGGAGGACTGGTTGGATAAGCAACAGTTATTATTATAAAAATAAGTTGATCCATGTTATCATGAAACTCACATGTGGTTCAACATCGATGATGCACATTCGTCCTCGTTTCAGCACTTCGTCAATAGCATCAGTGCTGGTCCCGTACAGGTGGCCCTTATACTCCCCGTACTCCACAAACCTGAACGCACACACACACACACACACACACACACACACACACACACACACACGCACGCACACCAATATAAATATGCATCCAAATCTAATTAATATGATTCAAAAATCACAAACAAAACCATGTAAACAGTGAAAAGAGAGGAGTGTACCTGTGGTTACAGACCATGTACTCAAACAGCTCTTTGGTGACAAAGTGGTACTCTCTTCCCGTCTGCTCCCCTGCTCTGATTGGACGAGAGGTGTCTGGAGGAATTGGGCGACAGCCAATCAAAACCTGTTTGCAATTATTAAGCAATTGCTATTGTGTCCGTAATAAAGTGTCATTATATTCACTTTATGTTTTTTCAGTAAAAAGATCCTTTAAGTCATTATTATGAGAAATGTTGTGACTTAATATCTCAAAATAATGAGTAATTTTCTCAAAATAATGACCTAATATCTCAAAATAATGAGTAAGGGACCGTTTCGTATTTATGGAATGGACCACCGGAGGAAAATAGGGGATGGTCATGTCTTTTTATTCTTTGTTGATGGGAGGGTCATCCATTTATTTTTTTATTCCAGGGGGGAGGGTCACCCAACTTTTGTATTCATGAGAAGAGCAAAATTTCAAAGTGGCTTGGTGAATATTCATCCATGCAGCTCCATGTAGCTCTCTCAGTCTCAGCCTCTACCGCTAGCAGATGGATCTCTCCTTGTTTAGTCAGCCAGACAATTTGAGCTGTAGCTTTAGAGACCGTGGGATTTCCCAAACTTAATAAATCCCACTCGCACATATAAACACAAAACTGCTTTGCTAGCTCCATCATGTTGTAACTAAGACATCTGCTGAAAAATAATTGTATTCATTAGCATGATTGCCGTACTGTTTAGTTCAAAAACATCCAAAACACCGTACGGACCAAACGCAAGCTTTTATTTTGAAAAGTCGAAGCTTGCGCCGCATGACTAAGGAAGCCTAGTGACGAGTCTATAGCAACCAGTGTTGAATTTGTTATTACCCAGTGTCCTTTGCTGAATGGTCACAATGTTTTATTGTTTTATTTCATGTAAATACTACTTTTACTAGAGGAGTAACTTAGTATTTGAAGTAATGCAGTAATGGTGCATTTAGTTTCCATGCTTATTGTGTTTCCACAACTATGTTAGTGAGTAAATCTACCGAAATGGCACCATAACAGAGGAGTGGGATGCGTAAGATCAGAATGCAGAGGTTTAGGCCCATATATCATGGCTGTAGAAAAACAATGGATATCTGAACAGCTTTGACAAGTGCAAACCAGTACAGAAGGCATTAGACAGTGTTGGGGAGGGTCATCCCTTTTTCCCCAATCATTTTGAAGGGTCATCCAAAAATATATTGCTGATGTAGGGAGAGTCAGGACAATTTTGACTAAAGATCCCAAAACACCTCTGGTGGCCCCTGAAATAAATAGCAAACCGTCCCTAAGTTTCTCAAAATAATGACTTAGTATCTCAAAATAATAAGAGTCATAACTCATTACTTTGAGAAAGTCATTGAGTCAATATTTTGAGAAAGTTTCTCAGACTTAAAGGATCGTTTTTAGGATCACCTTGTCAGATATTAGCTTCCATACTCTCTTTTATGACACACAATGTAAAATACAAAACTTATTACAACCAGTGTGGAGACACTTTAAATGTTCGACGTGTTAGATTTGCACATACGAGGTACGGGTCCCTGGAAGGTCGAAGGGTTCAGTTTGATGAGTCTTTTCCTCAGTTCGTTAACTCCAACTTTCGCAGCACCTGGACGCATGAAATGTATCATTTATAAATATATTACGCACAGTAGATATCGTAGGGAAATGGAAAATTAAAGGTGAACAAACTGTCTGAGTTTAGGAACAAAAGGATGTCTGAGATATTGACCGACGAGGATGATGAGGCGGTGGTTCTCCTGCGGGGGGCGCTGGTACAGAGCCACCTCCTCGTATGGAGTGGACAGGGCGCCGCTGCTGGGCGAGCATGAGGTGCATGACTGCCGTCGCTTCCTGAAGGACGTTCTCTGCCAGAGACGGAAACTCCGCCTGAAACCAGCTGGTCGAAAATAAATCGATCACTCAATAAATTAAAAAACCAGGCTCAAACGCCTTCAATGTTAGAAAAGTCCGTAAAAATGTGGATAATATACTGTGTTAATATGAAGGAAGTTAGCTAGTAAGCGAGTGAGTAAGTTAGTGAGTAAGTAAGTAAGTGACTGAGTGAGTAAGTAAGTTGCTTTTTTGAATAAGTTAAGTGACACATACATTTATACAAAGACGGATTGTTTTCTTACAGTGTTGAAATTGTAAAAAATCTAAATACTTTTCAGTCCGCTACATATGCTCCATTCTCGTGCAGAAATATAGAGAAATCATAAGAACAAATAAATGTTGAAAGAATAAAAAATAAATATCTACGTTAAAATGAAATCAAAATGTGTGCATCATACTCATATATATAGCAACAATTTATATGTAAGAATAGAGATGTGAAATGTGTAAACGAAATATTAAAAATAATGAAATTTCCAGAAGTGTAAACAATAATGCAAATAAAAATAGTGCTGAGAAATGGGATCTGTTGTGCAGTATAGTATTGCACAGTTGAATTATTATTGCAGTACTACCACAGAGTATTGCACACAATAAATATTCCAACAAATCCTCCCAACCATGCGAAAATATCGGTTGTTTATTCCTCCCCTGTAATACGACCCACAGGAGCGTTTTCCATCGTCATATCTAAACTAGAGAACACAAAAAAAGATGGACGATACGCCCTCAACCCCTACTCCTAACCCCCTATCCTGTACCTAACCCCTAACCCTAACCCCCTAACCGGTACCTAAACCCTAACAATACTCCCCATACCAGAGAGTGAGTAAGTAAGTAAGTAAGTAACTAAGTGAGTAAGTGAGTAGGTAAGTGAGTAAACTAGAGAACACAAAAAAAGATGGACGATACGCCCTCAACCCCTACTCCTAACCCCCTATCCTGTACCTAACCCCTAACCCTAACCCCCTAACCGGTACCTAAATCCTAACCATATTGCCCATACCAGAGAGTGATTAAGTAAGTAACTAAGTGAGTAAGTAAGTAAGTGAGTAGGTAAGTAAGTAAACTAGAGAACGTAAAAAAAGATGGATGATAGGCCTTTAATCCCTACTCCTAACCCCCTATCCTGTACCTAACCCTAACCCCCTAACCGGTACCTAAACCCTAACCATATTCCCCATACCAGAGAGTGAGTAAGTAAGTAAGTAAGTAAGTAAGTGAGTAAACTAGAGAATGTAAAAAAAGATGGACGATACACCTTTAACCCCTAACCCTAATCACAGTCCCCATACCAACAAGAGTATTTATACAGTGTGGTATTAGTACTTTTACTGAAGTAAAGGATCCGAATACTTCTTCTACTTCTTGTACTAATGTACAATTACTGCACAGAGTCTGGCCCATTGTTGTTTACCATCTGTGGTATACTGTGTACATGATAGTTATGGATTTATGGAGTAATAAGTCAGGTTAATCCAGCAAAAGCACTTTGATTAAATACTCCAAGTCAGTTTTAACATATTTTTTCAATATTAAACAAACTAATTGAGTGTGTCTTACCCAGGTAGATTCCATCAGTAATATCAGAGTCGGCTTCATCTGTAGGAAGAAAACATTTACTCACTTTACACTAAAGCACACTTAAACACTGCTTTTTATTTGTTTATTCACAAGTAGATAATAAAGTAAGTAAACCCAGCCCGATCTGCAGCGTTTCTGACTGGAAACCTGTACGTTTATCTATCCTGCTTCCATTACAAATCTGCGGGGACCAATCACAAACTGGCTTATCCACCTGGTGCGCTATTGGTGGGTTTAACACGATGACGATAGAGAAGTGACCAAGCTGCTTCTTCTTTACATTCAACATGGCGGCCACTGAAGCGCAGCAACCAGCGTTGATGCCGCTGTCGCTGTTACATCACCCAGATCGTTGCTCTGATTGGTTGAAGGACTATCCAATTGCGTACAGAGTCATTTGACCTATGCCTGTTGATCATGCCTCTTGTGCAACAGACTCCCCAGACTAATGTTCAGTCTTATAAGGTTGAGCTTGGTCTGCTGATAGCCAGACTTACAAGTAGATAGTTAACACAGACAATTATTCCATGGTGAAATATATAAATAAACACCTACCAAAGTGTATTTCTTCCAGTTCTGTGGAGAAGAGACAATGAAGATGGTGAGTAATTTCAGTCTATAAAAGCTGGACTGTATATTTCTTGGTTGTGTTGTACGTGTTGTACCTGCGACTGTGTGTTTGTCTTCAGCGTGTGTTCGATCGTCCTCTGGAACAGAATCTGAAATAGCGCGGATAAAAGCACTGAAAATAACCGCGGAAAGTGTCGAAAAATAACAATGATAATGATAAAGTGCTCACAGGGTCTGATGCAGGTATGACCCTGTAATGGCTGACACCACCAATGTTCCTTCAGTTTACTGTAGAGAGAGAGAGAGAAAGAGAGAGAGCGAGAGAGACAGAGAGAGAGAAGGAAAGAGAGAAACAGATAGAGAGACAAATAGAGAGACAGTGAGAGAAAGAGAGAGAGAGAGAGACACACAAACAGAGAGAGAGACAGACAGAAAGAGAGACAGACAGAGAGAGAGAGAGGCAGTGACAGAGACAGTGAGAGAGAGAGACATTGAGAAGGAGAGGTAGAGAGAGACAGAAAGAAAGAGAGAGAGAGACAGAGAGAGGGAGACAGAGAGAGAGAGAGAGAAAGAGAGAGCGAGACTGACAGAGAGAGAGATAGAGAGAGAGATAGAGAGAAAAAGAGAGAGACAGAGAGGGAGAGAGAGGGAGACAGAGAGAGAGAGAGACAGAGAGAGAGCCAGACAGACAGACACAGAGGGAGAAAGAGACAGAGAGAGAGAGGCAGTGACAGAGACAGTGAGAGAGAGATATTGAGAATGAGAGGTAGATAGAGAGAGAGAGAGAAAGAGAGAGAGAGAGAGAAAGAGACAGAGAGAGACATTGAGAAGGAGAGAGAGAGAGAGCGAGAGAGAACGCAGGACACAGGGAGAAAGACAGAAAGAGAAAGACAGTAATATGTGGAACACATACAAACTACAGAGCTTTACTTTTCACATCTTTATGTACGAGTGCTTCATGAGAACAGCCTGAGTAACATCAATGTTTTCTCTCTGAAAGAAGACACGTTGTAGTAGTAAAAATAACCCCAAACCTCAATAAAAAGTGTCTCCCCTTAAGAGATAACCTACAGTACATTGAGGAAGTGAGGCGTCACCTTTTCAGCATGCTGGCAGAGGGAATGAGCATGGCGCAGGCTGCAGAGCAGGGCAGCTTCCTGGCCTGCCACCAGCGTCCATCCGATTGGTCGACAACCTCCAGCACGTCTCCTCTGCTGAACGCCATCCCTGCATCGGGACACGGGATGGAGGAGTCCTGCAGTGGGCAGTAGTCCACCATCGCCTTCATGAACACCTGACACACAAACAGAGAGAGAGAGAGAGAGAGAGAGAGAGAGAGAGAGAGAGAGAGAGAGAGAGAGAGAGAAATCTCACATCTTTTATTCAAATTATTTCCATTTTTATGCCATTTCTTTACTTCCACTGCACTACATTGATCTGACAGCTTTACTCATGGACATATGGAAAGGTAGGGGAGGAAAATCTGTCATCTGAAAAGTAACTAAAGCTGTCAGACACATGTACTGGAGTAAAAAGAACAATATCTACAGTACCTCTGAGATGTAGAGGAGTACAAGGAGCAGGACATGGTAATACTCAAGTACAAGTACCTTGAGTTTGTACTTAGTTACATTCCAACACTGAGTGGAAGTTTCTTACCGATGTCTGGCTGCCGCTGCTCTGACCTGCATCAGGAATCACTTTAAACAGGATGGTTCCCTGGGAATTAATCTGCAAATACAACAAATTGTAAATAACTGATCAGTTGTCTTAATAATTAGATGTACATCACACCACAGAGGAGATATTTGTCTTTTTAATATGCATATGTCACTGAGGTTTCTGCTGATTTAAATAGTTTTTATCTCATCGCCAGAATTAAAAATGAAAATGATCTTTACTCGTGGGCTTTATTTAGTAATTGTTTATGGGTTTGTTTCCCCATGAGGTCACCTACCAGTATCTGGATCAGCTGTTCTGGTTCCAGACCCACCACAGGGTTCCCGTTCACCTCCACCAGCAGATCACCGGGATGGAGGAGTCCTACAACACACACACACACACACACACACACACACACAGGCACCCACGCACGCACGCACAAACACAAAGGCACACACACACACACACGCAGGCACGCACGCACACACAAACGCATGCACGCACACAAACACGCGCACAAACATACATGCATGCACACACGCAGACACAAACACACACACAAACACACGCACGCATGCACACAGGCACGAACACAGGCACGCACACAAACACACACAGGCACGCACACAAACACACACACGCATGCACACAGGCACGAACACAGGCACGCACACAAACACACACAGGCACGCACAAGCATACAGGCACACACACACGCACGCACACAGGCACGCACAAACTTGCGCACACACGCAGACACAAACACACACGCACACACACACATGCACATAGGCATGCACACACACACACACGTGCACACATGTATAAACCATGATGTATACATCACTGTATCTCCGGTATTCCACCTAATATTTAACACATGTTGGACCCAGTTTGATCTCACCGCTGCGATCGGCCAGTCCTCCGTGGATCACCCTGGCGATAAAGATCTCTCCCGTCTCCTCGTCCCTCCGTATTGTTGCCCCCTGATTTGAAAACAAATTACATCTTTTAAAGAAAAGGAAATGTTACAGTTAAAGGATTTTCATGTTCTTTTACCATAGACATGTAAATGTCTACTTTTGAAATCTTTTGATATTTTTTCACCAAACATTTGTGAAATAAAACGGAATAATTCCATAAAATTACAGTCTTTTTTTTACAGTGAACACTTGGGCAAACAGTCTGACAACAGAAACGCCACAGAATGAAAGAGAGAGGATGACCATGGTTACAGTTTTAGGGATAACGATGAGATGAAACGAGAGATGTTAGTTGAGAATTTTTGTACCTTTCATATATTTAGCTCTTTCCCCTTCGAGTGATAAATCCAGAGTCTGCTTGTTGTCCAAGAAATGAAAAGATACTTCTGGTTCTGGCTCATCGTTAACGTTGGTTAATCTAACAGTTGGGATCTACATTTAAAGAAGGTATTCAGTCCGTTTAAGAGTCTTTATTTAGCGCCGCAGCAGACGAGGAGAGGAGACGGTTGGATGTCGGCCTACTTATTCTTTTTCTTCTTCTTGGTTGTCAAGCAGCTCGTGCTGTCACCATCCTGTTGGTCCTCCAGAGGAGCTCTAGAAGCCGCTCCGTTGTTCAGCCTCGCCTGTCCGTTGCTTCCGGGCGCCACCTGCCCTGTGTGCGCCTCCAAACGTCACAGCCGTCCTCTCGGAGCCTCCGTTTACTCGCTTCGGGCCTGCGCATGAGCTCACCGACGTGGAGGAAGATGAGGACGAGCAGGAAGAAGAAGAGGAGGACGCGACGTGGCGTGGGTACGGCGTGGGCGGTTTGCGGACCGCTTTGGGAGACATGGAGGAGACCCTCGTAGGCGGTTTGGGCCGGCATGGAGGAGTCACCTTGCCGGCCACGATCAGCCCCTGCAGCTTGTCCACCACCTCGGCGAGCAGCTTGAGCGCCTGGGCATTCTCTTCCTCGCCGTGCGCGATGATCGCCATCTTCCGGCCGAGCTGGCGCGCGTCCTCGGCGCCGTGCTCGATGCCGCTGGCCGCCGTCTGCACGGTGCGCCGGAGCTCGTTGAGGCTGCGCCGTTCGGCGAGCTCGGGATGTTCGCGGTCTGCTCGCTGCTCGTTTCGGGTCTGCCGCGCTTGCTTCTGGCATCCGTTTTGGCGAGGAGCAGTAGAGCAGTGACGACTTGAAATCTGTTCGAGCCGCTTGTTCGTTTGACCGCCGTTCTGCCTTCCGGCGGACGGCAGAGTGCAAACACCCTGCTCCCGAGTGGGGCGGCGAGGCGCGGGACTAGACGGTGCCGTGTGCGCTCTAAGAGGGTTTGTCCCCGTACAAGAGGAGGACGGGCTCCTGCCGGGCGTAGGGACATTCCTCGAGTGTCCCCCTGTTGGCCCCTTTCTGTATAAGAGAGGGGAGCTGGGAAGGCTGAGACTGTAAGCTGGCACTGGAGGAGGAGGGTAGGCGTAGTCGTCGCTGCTCCCTCCGGTAGAGGCGCCTTCTCCCCCATTTTGTTTGGGTGTCTCTGAAAAGGAACCTCCATGTTGGTGAGGCGGGTGAAGACAAGAAAGAAAGTGGCAACAGAAAGGTGAAATACACATCACTGAAAGAAAGACTAAAGTTAAAAAAAAGCAAGCCAAGTGACGGTGAGATGACAAAGACCTGACGATTGACGGATGGTGAAGAAGATAGGTGTGTTCGTGAGTTGAAAGAGACACAACGGATGGACCAAAAGATTGACTTTCCGACAAAGGAACAGCAAATCCAGAGATGGACGAATGAATAAAGGGATGGACCGAATGTGTCAAGCATCATCAGAGGAAATATTTTGGAGGGCTCCAGAAGAGTCCAAACAATGGACCTTTTTCACAGCAGACATGTTGACTTGTCATAATAGGAAAAGCACAGCTGAAATTGATAACCTTAATGATGGCTCAATTTCATCAAGTGTCCCAGTAAGATATTTCAGTGAGTCAGCATGCACAATACCAGGACCTCACCTAAGTGGAATGCAGCCATCATTAATGGTTTAATACCAGGACCTTTCCTAAGTGGAATGCAGCCATCATTAATGGTTTAATACCAGGACCTCTCCTAAGTGGAATGCAGCCATCAGTAATGGTTTAATACCAGGGTCTCTCCTAAGTGGAATGCAGCCATCAGTAATGGTTTAATACCAGGGCCTCTCCTAAGTGGAATGCAGCCATCATTAATGGTTTAATACCAGGGCCTCTCTTAAGTGGAATGCAGCCATCAGTAATGGTTTTGAATACACCTGTGCTTTTCCTACTATGACGTGTCAAAATGTCTGCCGTGAAAAAGGTCTACTGGGAGCTTGAAGATGTTCAGAATCAGATATTAAAAGAAACCGTGTCAGCAAAAATGTTAAATTGTTGTTTTGACTGACAATGTTTCGGTCACGGACTCAGACTCAGGACAAAAAATAAAATCCAAATGTCTTTAATGAAGGTTCTTGTCAGGCAAACAATACTGAGGGACGCCATGTAGAGACCCAACCCGGTCTCACGGCAGTTCGTGTAAATGTACACGTTATTCTTAATCTATTGATACGTGTTCACGGAGACGTTACACGCTTTTTACGTGTAAATGTCACATTATTTTCTCGGGGAAAGGACGCCGGGAGGCGGCCGAAAAGGTCGCTCCATAAGCCGGGAGACGCCCGCGAGGGACCCGCTGGATGAGGCGGCCGAAAAGGACGCTCCATAAGCCGGGATGGCGGAGGTTGGGTTTAGGAAAAAGGGAACCTTAAACGCCGGGGAAAGGGTGCCGTAAACGCGGAGAGACGCGCCACAGTAATACGCGGGACAAAACGCCACACGCCGGGACGCCATCCCCGGGAAACAAAGCGCCGCACGCGGGACGCGATCCCCGCTCGCCCGGGTGAAAGTCCCGTGTTGTTTGACCCATCCACCACCCCGACCAACCTCCCTACGCGGATTTTCGGCTTTTTATATTACTCCCTACAATTTCGTGCTGTGGCCACAAAATATGCTTCCCATTGAAATACATTACTTTACATTTTCGTGTTGTCCACCACGTAAAATACCGACAAAAACGTCTCCGTGAACATGTATCAATAGATTCAAATAACGTCACATTTACACGAACTTCCATGAGACCGGGCTGAGAGACCAGACTAGACAACAGCTGAGGACTGGAGAGGGTTTTTATAGATGGGTTAACGAGCTGAAACAGGCAACAGGTGAAGAGTGCAAAATTTAAATTAAAATTAAAAAAAAAGTTGCCAAAGTCAAAACTTGCGGGGGGAAAATTCAAAAATTCTGAGAATTTTTTCTGATTTTTCCCATGAAAGTTTTTGACTTTGTACTTTCATTAAAAAGAAAAAACAAACATTCTCTGGTTTATTGGCATTTCTTTAAACCAATCACAATGCGCCGGACAGAGCCACTGAAACGTCTTCTCTTTCGGTGATTTGTCGTCTTCATGACAGATCGGGATGCATGAATGAATGGAAAAAAATGGACGGATGATTGGTGATCGCATTGATTGACAGTCCTCCTGGTCTTACCGGTGCGTGGGGCCGGACAGCAGACAGAGGGAGTTGATTGGTTGAGCCCTTTCTTCCAAAGCTCTGCCGTTTGCGGACACAAACGGCAGCTTCCTGTCGACTCGTATCGTGGCAGAAAGGGGTGTGAGCGTCCTCCCCGCGGGAGGGGCAAAGGCCAGGCTTCACTGGCAGTCGCTCGGAGCTCCTCCCGCGACCACGCCCTCCTGGCGGGTACGAGGCGGTCCAACGTGAGGCGACGGAGGCTGCTCCAACGACTGCTAACCGCTCGTCCTCCGTTTCCTACACTTCCTTTGCGCTCGCCTCCGTTCTTGGTTGAACAAAAGATAAATAAAAAGGGAAGATCTCTTCTCATTGGCTCACAGTTCAGCGCTTCACCCTGCTGTCAGGCGGCCCTTTACGACGGGGAACTGAAGCTGTTACCTCGGCTCTCTTCAAGGCCGCTAGACTCCTTTGGCTAAAACATTTTTACCTCGCAGAACACGGGAGTTGCTGCTCTATCGCTGCCTTTGGTGTTTTAAAGGGGTGATAGAATGATTATATAGGGTATTTATCACACTGTTCCTTAAGGTCTCCTAATAGGGTATGTAACATTGGTTGGGCTGAAAATGGTCTGGGTGCTGTTCTATGCGCCCTTATGCAACCCTGTGAAATAGCCCTCCTCTCTCTGTCTGTCTGTCTCTCTCTCTATCACACTCTCTCTCTCTCTCTCTCTCTCTCTCTCTCTCTCTGTCTGTCTGACTGTCTGCGTGTCTGTCTCTCTCTCTCGCTCCATCAGATCATGAGTGCAATACAGAAGGTCCACCATCCCGCGTGAAGCGCCTGGCGCAGGTGTGTTTAGGGCGTGTCCAAATCCACTTTTGCTAGTTTGACGGCATGGTCCTAAAGGGTTCTACTTAGTGTCTTCATTAATCAGAGGTGTGTTTTGGGTGTAACATGCAACCAACCAATTAGAAATCATCTCCCATTCCCTTTAAAAGCCAGGCGCGTTTGGACCTTGGAGCATTGCTGTTATGATGGAGGATTTGCACCGTAATATTTCTTAATATTTGTAAACTTTGTGTGTGCTGCTGTGTGTGTCTGTCTCTGTGTGTGTGTGTGTATGTGTGTGTGTGTGTGTGTTTGTGCTGGGCGTCCCTTAGTGTGTAACAAGCATAGTGTGCATGCGGTTTGCACGAGCATTTTACTAATGCTCTGTTAAAATAACAATGAAATGCTGCGTTATTGACTTTAGACCAGGTTTTTGTTGGTCAATGGTACCATCACTTCCCGCTGCCTCAAGATAGCAATACTCCCAGAATGCACTTGAACACACCTCCCTGTAAGACCAGCACGCCCAGAATGCACCTGAACACACCTCCCTCTAAGACCAGCACAGATGGGCGCACGTGCATTTTTTATTTAAACGAGGCGGGCGCTGAAGAAGAAATTGACAACTGCATCTGTCTTAAACTAGCAAAGACACTTTCCTTTGGGTAGGGCTTTGCGCTGCACTGGGTGAAAGATAGGACCCTTTAATTGGACTTCTGTCATTTTTTCATACAAAAAGATAAATCAATAATCATAGAAATAATTAACAGATCATCTAACCTTTATGATGTACGAATGAGGTGAATACAAACTAATCTCTTAAAACACCAAAGTCCCACAATAACGCAAACAAGATGCTAGAGCAGCAACTCCCACGTTCTGTGAGCTCAAATCACTGTTTTTGTCAAAGGAGTCTGGTGGCTTTGAAGAGAGCAGGCTTCAATTCCCCATCGTAAAAGGCTTCAAACACTTTAAAACATCTCAACTGTCCCTTTATATTAAGTGTTACACCAGGATACTAAATCAAACTGTGGCTTAATAAACTAGAAATGGGAAATAGAGAAGAGGTCGTGTCTCACCAGCGGCTGATTGTTCTTCACCAGACAGATGACCCTCATGGCCTCCTCGTCCTCGGGCATGTCGTCAGGCAGAGGAGGCAACACGGGGTCGTAGTCTGACTGGGCCACGCTGTCCTGGGACGACAGGAGCGCCTGAGAGACACGGGGTAACACGGGGTAACACGGGGTAACACGGGGTTATAGCACAGAATCAAACACGAGGGATGCGAGCGCTCGTGGTCGAGTGATACCCACCTGGATGTGTGGAGAGCTGAGGAGGCTGTAGAGCTCTCGGGCTTCAGCTGAGGGACGGTGGACCTTCTGTATCGCACTCATGATCTGATGGAGCGAGAGACAGACAGACAGACAGACAGACAGACAGACAGACAGACAGACAGAGAGAAAGAAAGACAGACAGACAGAGAGAGAGAAAGTGTGAGAGAGAAAGACAGACAGACAGAGAGAGGAAGAGAGAGAGAGAGAGACCGAGAGACCGAGAGACCGAGAGACCGAGAGACAGAAAGAGGTAGAGACAGAGACAGACAGACAGAGAGAGAGAGAGAGAGAGAGAGAGAGAGAGACAGGCAGGCAGTCAGAGGGAGAGAGAGAGAGACAGAGAGACAGAAAGACCGATAGACAGACAAACAGAGAGAAAGAGAGACAGAGACAGACAGATGGATAGAGACAGACAGACAGACAGTCAGGCAGGCAGGCAGGCAGGCAGGCAGGCAGGCAGGCAGAGAGAGAGAGAGAGAGAGATGTCGATCAGTGTTTCCCAAAAAGCCCAAAATGACATCCTCAAATGTCTTGTTTTGTCCACAACTCAGAGATATTGAGTGTCCTGTCCCAGAGGAGATAAGACACTAGAACATATTCACAGTCAACAAGCTGACATCAAAGAAGTTTGACTTCTTTTTTCATAAAAAAATGACTCAAACCGATTGATTATCAAAAGCGATCAGTTTAACTAGCTAATTTATGTTTATGTTTATTTCTTTATTTGATCAGGGACAATGCACAAAAAACAGTCTAAAAAAGAAGAGATGTCATGTGCCAGGTTATAGCAAAAAATGCTAATTTCCACCCGCAGTCCCTGGACAGGTTGATGTTATACTTACAAAAGTTTATATACACAATAATACATGAAAGCATTACTTCCCTCACATCATAAAAACACTCTCCACTTCAGGAATCTATCACTCACTCACTCACAGTTTACATTGTTCATATCACGGTCTTCAGTGCGTGCAGGTTTGCTTATAACTAATCGATTCATCTTTGCAGCTCTAAAAGACACTGTGTCAGAGTCAAACTGTATTTTCCTGAAACAGGCTGCAGGGAAAAAGAGCTCGAGCTCAGACTTGAGGAGCAAATGTAGTTTGCGTTTTATTTTTCAAGATTATGTTTTTGGGCGTTTTCGGCTATTATTTGTATAGGACAGCTGAAGACATGAAAGGGGAGAGAGAGAGAGAAGGGGAATGACATGCAGCAAAGGGCCGCAGGTCGGAGTCGAACACGGGCCCGCCTTCCAGGACTAAACCTCTATATATGGGCGCACGCTCTACCAACTGTGCTACCGGGCGCCCGTGATTGTGGTTTTAGGAAGCTGGATGGACGATGGAATACATTTTAAAAAGTACACAGACTGGTCTAAAAAGTGAAGCCAATGCTGAAGCTCCTTAAAGCTGCATTGTCTGTAAGGTCCAGCAGGGGGCTGTGTGTGTGTGTGTGTGTGGTTGTGTGAATGTGTGTGTGCACATGTCTGTGTGTGTTTTTGTGTGTGTGTGTGTGTGTGTGTGTGCACGTGCGTGCGTGTGTGTGTGCGTGTGCATGTGTGTGTGTGTGTGTGTGTGTGTGAGTGTGTACCTGTTTTACTATATCCTGGGGTCCAAAAACCGGGGACTACAGTATAGTTGTGATGGTTAAGGTGAGGGTAAGGGTTAAGGTTAGTCATTTAGTTGTGATGGTTAAGGTTAGGGTAAGGGTTAAGGTTAGACATTTAGTTGTGATGGTTAAGGTTAGGGTAAGGGTTAAGGTTAGACATTTAGTTGTGATGGTTAAGGTTAGTGTAAGGGTTAAGGTTAGACATTTAGTTGTGCTGGTTAAGGTTAGGGTAAGGGTTAAGGTTAGTCATTTAGTTGTGATGGTTAAGGTGAGGGTAAGGGTTAAGGTTAGACATTTAGTTGTGATGGTTAAGGTGAGGGTAAGGGTTAAGGTTAGACATTTAGTTGTGATGGTTAAGGTTAGGGTAAGGGTTAAGGTTAGGCATTTAGTTGTGCTGGTTAAGGTGAGGGTAAGGGTTAAGGTTAGGCATTTAGTTGTGCTGGTTAAGGTTAGGGTAAGGGTTAAGGTTAGGCATTTAGTTGTGCTGGTTAAGGTTAGGGTAAGGGTTAAGGTTAGGCATTTAGTTGTGCTGGTTAAGGTGAGGGTAAGGCAAGGCAACGCAACTTTATTTCTATAGCACAATTCAGCAGAAATGCGATTCAAAGTGCTTTACACAAGACATAAAAACAGTTAAAAATATCATACAAATTGGCAACAGATGAAGAAACAGTTATATAAAAACAATAGATGAATAAAAAAATTAAAATTTAAATACAAAAATTAATTAAGAAAAGGCGGTGTTAAAAAGAAAGGTCTTCAGCCTTGATTTAAAAGAGCTGATATTAGGTGCCGACCTACAGTTTAGCGGTAGTTTGTTCCAGATGTAGGGACCATAGAAGCTGTACGCAGCTTCCCCCTTTTTTGTTCCGACTCTGGGTATGGCGAGCAGACCCGTCCCTGATGATCTCAAGGATCTCAACGGCTCATAGTGTAGTAGCAGGTTTGAAAGGTAAATTGGTCCTAAACCGTTTAGTGACTTATAAACTAACATGAGTATTTTGAAATCTATTCTTTGATGCACAGGAAGCCAGTGTAAGGACTTCAGAACTGGAGTGATGTGATCTATTTTTTTGGTGTTGGTAAGGACTCGTGCAGCAGCGTTCTGAATCAGCTGCAGCTGTTTAATAGACGTTTTTATGAATACCTGTAAAAATGCCGTTGCAGTAGTCAAGTCTACTGAAAATGAAAGCATGGATAAGTTTTTCTAAATCCTGTTGGCACATAAGTCCTTTTACCCTTGCTATATTTTTTAAGATGATAATAGGCAGATTTTGTTACTGACCTAATGTGGCTGTTAAAATTCAGGTCAGAGTCCATAAGTATGCCAAGATTTCTTGTTTTGTCTGTTGTTTTTTAACATTGTTGATTGAAGATGAGCATTGACTTTTAATCGTTCATTTTTAGGTCCAAAAATGATCACCTCCGTTTTATCTTCATTTAATTTTAGGAAATTCTGGCACATCCATTCGTTGATTTGTTCAATGCACCTGGCCAGGTGTTGTATTGGACTGTAGTCTCCGGGTGACAAGGTTATATAAATCTGTGTATCGTCCGCATAGCTGTGATAGTTTATGTTGTTGTTTTCCATGATTTTAGCTAGGGGCAGCATGTATATATTAAACAGTAGAGGCCCCAGGATGGAGCCTTGGGGAACTCCACATGTCAAACTAGTACGCTCAGATGCATAGTTACCTATTGACACATAGTAATTTCTATTTTTTTAAATAGGATTCAAACCACTGTAGTACTGTTCCAGAAAGGCCTACCCAGTTTTCCAGTCTATTTAATAATATGTCGTGGTCAACGGTGTCAAATGCAGCGCTGAGATCTAATAGAACTAAGACTGTAGTTCTGCCACTATCTGTGCTTAGGTGGATATCATTAAAGATTTTCAGAAGAGCTGTCTCAGTGCTATGATGTGGCCGAAAACCCGACTGTAAGGGATCCAAAATATTCTTTTGGGACAATAAAAGGTTTATTTGTTGAAAAACCGCTTTTTCAATAATTTTACTTAAGAATGTGAGGTTTGATATAGGCCTATAGTTGTCCATTAGTGATGGACAACTATAGGCCTATATCAAGGCCTATAGGGTAAGGGTTAGGGTTAGGCATTTAGTTGTGATGGTTAAGGTTAGGGTAAGGGGCTAGGGAATGCATTATGTCAATGACGGGTCCACACAAAGATAGTGAAACAGTCTTGTATGTGTGTGTGTGTGTGTGTGTGTGTGTGTGTGTGTGTAAATAAACCTCATGTGAGAGTCCTGAGACGTAGGGCAGAATGTGTGTGTGTGTGCATGTGTGCATGTGTATGTGTGTGTGTGTGTGTGTGTGTGTGTGTGTGTATAAACCTCATGTGAGAGTCCTGAGGCGTAGGGCAGGATGGGTGTGGGTGTCGACCTCTCGAACTGCACCAGGCACTCATAAATCTGGAGAGACAAAACAGGAAATGATGTCACGGCTGGACGTGGACGTGCACGGCGACGTCCGTCTGTTTCCATGGGGGCCAGCGGTGGCCTTTGAGCGGGTTCGTACCTGCAGCAGGGCACGCAGCCACGGAGCACTCAGCAGCTCGTGCAGAAGCTCAGCGCCGCCAATGTTTCTGCTGATGGCGTGATTGACGTCGTCCACCACACTGGACAGCACCTCTCTGACAGCTGCAGAAGAAGTGATCAGAGATACACACATTTTTTCCCTTATTAATAAAAAAAGCAAAGGGTGGCTACTTTGAAGAATCTAAAATATAAGACATGTTTTCAGTTATTTCACACTTTTTTGTTAAGTACATAATTCCATATGTGTTCATTCATAGTTTTGATGCCTTCAGTGAGAATCTATAATGTAAATAGTCATGAAAATAAAAAGGAAACACATTGAATGAGAAGGTGTGTCCAAACTTTTGGCCTGTACTGTACACATACATAATTAAATCAAGGAATAACAGGAAGGCATTTGATTTCAAAGGGAGAAAGCGAGTGTTCGAAAGCATTGCGTCAGTTACGAACTGGGGGAACTTTGATGGTGCTATTTGTTAGGGTTAGTGTAAAGTAGGATCCCTGCAGACTCTCTTTTCGATTCAGAGTCGATTCCTTTCTACACTTTTTTTTGTGACAATTTTTATTTAATTTTTTCAAGTTTTTGACGCTTTTTCTGACATTTTTTTGTCATTTTTTATTATTATTATAATTTTTTTTTATAAAACACCCAAATTCAATGAAAGTACTGAACTGATTATTTATGTTCCTTTTGAAGAGTAGTGTAGGGAATCATCCACGTTATTCTTTTGAAAATGGGTCAACTTTGACCTGAGGACAACAAAATGTTGATATTTGTTCCCTATTCACCTTTAGAGTCTCTTCTTAACAAAGTCTCACTCTCTAACCCAGGGGGTGTAAACTCAACTTCAACAAGGGCCACACAGGAAAATAAAGAATCACATCAGGAGAACATGTGGAGATATATTGACATGATTTTATTTTAATCAAAAAAGTCAAATATCTTTGACTTTACAATTTGCATGTCTTACATAGTCTTCTCTCTTTCCGTTTGGTCGACATAAAGCCCTAAAAAAGCCAACAAAAACGTTCCTTAGCCATCATAGAAAAAAACAACCTAAAAAATGTCAGCAAAAGCAACAAAAAATGCTGAAAAATTGACAAAAACTAGGCGGGCCAAAATGTATTATGAACCTAAATTCATATATGGGCCAGATACAAAAAAAAAGAGTTTGACACATGTGCTCTAACCCATCCAAAGTGTCAAAAGTGAGCGTTGAAAATGCCAGAAAAGCGAGCTTCGACAGCGAGCCTTAAAAGCGAGCATCCAAAGTTTCAAAAGTGAATGTCGAAAATGCCAGAGAAGGGAACTTTGAAAGCCAGCATCCAAAATACCAGAAAAGGGTAAAAAAAAAGTATTGCAAGCGACAGACAGAAGTGCGATCTGAAGTGTTCCTGATGTAGGCCCCATACAAATAAAGGTATTATTTTTTATAACTGTATGTATAAGATAAACACTGGCAACAGAAAGGGAAAGAAGTAGGGCACCATGTTACATCGGATGCATTACAAGAGTCAACAACGGACTAAATATTCTTTTAACAGCAGATGTTTGGGGCTGGAAGTTTGTCCTGAGCAGAGGATGAAAAACAGACCTGTTTTGGGCCAGACAGGATTAGAATGAGTGAGGAGCCCTGACCCCCCCCCAGCTGAGGGACACTAATGCCATCTGAATTAGGTTTTAGATTAGATTCAGCTGAAATTAAGCCTGGATTTAGACTCAAGTTCAGACTGAACTTGAGTCAGACAATAAACAATGAATGCAGTCAATGACGGTCACATATACAGATGTGTGTGTGTGTGTGTTTGTGTGTGTTTGTATGTGTGTCTGTCTGTGTGTGCATGTGTGCATGTGTGCATGTGTTTATGTGTGTATGTGTGCGTGTGTTTGTGTGTGTGTGTGTGTGTATCTGTGCGCGTGTGTGTGTGTGTGTGTCTGTGTGTGTGCGTCTGTGTGTGTGTGTGTCTGTGTTTTTGTGTGTGTGTGTGAGTGTGTGTGTATATGTATGCGTGTGTGTGTGTCTGTGTGTGTGTGTGTCTGTCTTTGTGTGTGTCTGTATGTGTGTGTGTATGTGTGTTTGTGTGTCTGTGTGTGTGTTTGTGTGTGTGTATGTGTGTGCATGTGTGTATGTGTGCGTGTGTTTGTGTGTGAGAGAGTGTGTGTGTGTCTGTGTGTTTTTGTGTGTGTGTGTGAGTGTGTGTATATGTGTGCGTGTGTGTGTGTCTGTGTGTGTGTGTGTCTGTCTTTGTGTGTGTCTGTATGTGTGTGTGTATGTGTGTTTGTGTGTCTGTGTGTGTGTTTGTGTGTGTGTATGTGTGTGCATGTGTGTATGTGTGCGTGTGTTTGTGTGTGAGAGTGTGTGTGTGTGTGTCTGTGTGTTTTTGTGTGTGTGTGTGTGTGCGTGTGTGCGAGAGAGTGTGTGTGCATGTGTGTGTGTGTTTGTCTGTGTGCTTGTGTGTGTGTGTCTGTGTGCGTGTGTGTGTGTGTGTGTATGTGTGTGTGTGTGTGTGTGTGTGTTTCTCACCGTCCTCCATAACCTGCGTCATGGTGATTGTTCAGACTCCGTGCAGAGGAAAAAAGGCTTACTTTACTGAAAAAAATAAAAAATGACAATTTTTTTTTTAATGTGAATCAATCTGATCTGATGCTTCAAGATCATAACTTAAACCATCAAACATGACATAATATAAAACCTTTTAGGGCGCCCGAGCACTAGAACGAGTGTGAGGGGTGTAAGGACCCGTTAATCACTCCCCAGTATCTGCACATGAATCAGGACTGATTGAAAAAGTTGATATTTTATGGGTTTTCAACAGTTCAACAGTTTTCAAAGTAAAAGCCCCCTCCTTTAACTTTCACAAAGACTAAAATTGGTATGCATGTATGTAACATATGGAGATGTACAAAACATCCTCTCAGGGGTCTACCCTAAACTCAACAGGACGTCAGCCATTTTTTAGCGCATTTTTCTCCTTTTCCAGGCGTCGCACTTTAACAAACTCCTCCTACAGATGTCATCCGATCAACTTCAAATTTATTATTTGCAATCTACAGACCTCGATGATGAAGAGTAACTAAAAGCTTGAGGTTTCTTATAAAGGCGTGGCGGCCATTTTGCGTGTTTCACAATGAAACAGCAAGTTGTTGTTACTCCAATGCACATTGTCCAATCTGCCCTAAGGACTTCTCCAGGCCTAAGGCTATGTACTTGCCAATATTGACTCATAGTCATAGCGCCACCTCCTGGCAACAGGAAGACAGCCTTATATTCCAGGCGCTGGACCTGGAAACCACTTTTTACAGCCACAATATCTCATCCTACACCTTGTATCATATATATGTGTACAGTAGTAATGCCCTAATTGTCAGTGTTTCTCTTAAAGCCGTATTATGGATCAAGAAGCAAAAGAAAAATGACATTATCACCTTATAAAGTTGATTATTCCCAAACCCAGCAGTCACAGAGCAACATGAGGATTCAATATTAATATTCATAACTTTATGTTGTTGCACTCAACCCATTCAGCCTCTTTTTTTCTTATGTAACAGTTACTTTGTATATACAGTATATATATATATAGTTATCTCTATTTATTGTTTATTTTATATTAACGTTTAATATATCTGTTTGGGTTACACTTTACTTGAAGGTTTCTACATAAGAGTGACATGACACTGTCATGAATGTGTCATAGACATTATAAACAAGTCATAAATGTTTATGACATAACGCTTCTTTTAGTAAGTGTCATTTGGTTTTTGTCATGACAAGTTAGGGTTAGGGTTAGAGTTAGTGTTAGGGTTCGTGTCATAACTGTGTCATGACAATGTCATGTCACTGTTATGTAGATACCTTCAAGTAAAGTGTTACCTCTGTTTGTTTATGTATACACCTTTCACTAAGGCAAATTCCACATCAGTGTATCCTTTTCTGATTTCTGATTGTCCACCAAACCGCAGCAGGTTGCTAAATGTGGGCTAATTTGATGTTACGTATCCTCTTTAGCTTCTTATCTTGGCTTCTGTTCCCACCTACGCTTTCCAGGAAGAGCTTCCATTAACTAGATCTGAAAATCATCGAAAGCAGCTGTCGGTTGTTCTTGCTCAACCAATTTAAACAATTTTTTCTTCACATTTGTCACTTAGAAAACCAATGTATGGGGAAATAGAGAGCAGGTTGAAAAATAGCAAAATTACACTTTAAGTGCTGAACAATAAGTCTTTGCGTTCTCAGCAGTGTTGTATAAAGTACTAGAAAGCATTACTTGAGTAAAAGTACAAGTATCGTACTAGAAAAAGACTTCGGTAGAAGTGAAAGTTACCTTTTAGAATATTACTTAAGTAAAAGTCTTAAAGTATCTGATATATACTGTACTTAAGTATCAAAAGTAATTTTATGATATTTAATGTACTTAAGTATCAAAAGTAAAAGTAAAAGTTGTTTTTTTTAAAAGCAAGCGGTTAGAACTTTTATTGTGGCTTTCTTATAGTAAAGCATAAAAGCATATTCAGGCACAATTTTCTTAAGTTCAAAGAACAAACAGCATATGTTTAGAGCTGACATCAATGTACAGAAACATTTCTTGCAACACGGGTGTATGACGTTATCTTCACCACTACCCTGTTCACCGAGTTCACCACTATTGTCGGGGTGGTCGCAGGGCTCAACATAAAAAAAAATCCCCACTGGCCCCCGGGGCCAGTAGATCAGAGTTTTGCTGGCCCCTTCTACATTTTTTACTGGCCCTGAAAGAAATATCATAGGTGTGATTGGAAAAGGACATAAAAGCAGGAAAAAAGCTAGCCACTGCCACTGGATGTTGTGCCATTAGCAGCAAAGCTAGACCAGGGGTCATCAACTACATTCAAATAAAGAAAATAAAATTATACCTAATATGCATCATCTTGTCATCTTGATATTTTCACTTTCTTACTCAATTAATGCTATATTTTTTACATTAGTAAGCAAACCCCTAAAAACATGGAAAATCCATAATGATAACTAGATAGGCTACTTAACTAGAAAATGATCTCAGATTAGTCCTGTATGCCTAATTTGAAATAAGACGATTCTGTTGCTAAATAATACAACTGGCAACATCGTCAACAATGAAGAACGCGTCATTCACGTGCATATTAAGTAGCCACGTGTATTTGTTTTGGTCTTAAAGTACATCCATAGGTTTACCGCTCCAGCGAGAGGATGGCTCGTTTAGAAATCAGCTACGTTTACAATAGTTTGTCCAAAGTTCAAGATTGGTTGCAAATTAAGACAAACAGTTAGACTACAAACTACATCTTTCATTTTAGCTCGTTTGTAAAGTCGCTATTTGCAGAGTAGAGCTGTGTTTGCAGAGTAGAGCTGTGTTTGCACAGCGCGGTGGACGAGAGTGGACAGCGCAGACAGATCAGACTGAGATATGGGTTTCTACGTGTTTCTGCCTGTAGAACAGGTAGGTGGGTTATTGATAAGTATTGACTCTTTAATCATGGAGGTTCTATTGTAGGCTACCTACTTACAGTAACGAGTGTAGCATTAGTTCATCTGCGCCATCGGCGGTAAATAATCCACGGTAACGTTTCCAGTCAGTAGGCTACATGTGCTGCGTGAAGTAACGCACACACCAGTGACTGTGGCTGCAACCAGCCCGACATAGGCTACGTTTTTACTGGCCCCGGGCGGGCCATCGGGCCATCGCTTATGTCGAGCCTGATGGTCTACGATAACGGGAGGTCCTCCAGTAGGTGCTCCAGTAGGTGCTCATGCTTCCATGGCGGTTTGCAACAAACAAGCGCTGAAATAGAGCGCGCGGTGTGCGGAGCGTGCGTAATGCAATCTAGGAGCAGTGATTCGCCAAACGTCCCTTATTGCAGTCGCACACATTTCTTCTAATTTTATTTTTTAGTAACGAGTAACGAAGATGCTTAGTGGAAATATAACGGAGTAAAAGTATACATTTTATCTAGGAAATGTAGTGGAGTAAAAGTGAAAGTTGACATAAATTTAAATAGCGAAGTAAAGTACAGAGAAATTTCTACTTAAGTACAGTAACGAAGTATTTGTACTCCGTTACATTACAACACTGGTTCTCAGTACGTCTTTATGTTTTATGTCCCAAATACCCGTACTGAAATTGGAAAAGGAAAATGTGTGTATTCTGCAGCTTCTGCATGGAATATTGAATTAATCATGTTAAATGCTTTCAACTCCAAAATGAAAGAATTTCTTAAGATGTTAATGGTTTAATATACCTGACTATGAAACTGACTCTTTAAATTTCTCTTTTGAAAAGTGAGTTACCTTTGCTTGATCTTTAGTTCCTTTATAATGTTGCCTCCTTTTGTGTTCTCTGTCTGTTTGTATTACAGTATGCTGCTGCCTGTCTTAACCAGGTCTCCCTTGAGTCTTACAGCAACAAAACTACACACGGAACTGCTGCGTGAAGATTATCACCGAAACCTGGCTGAACCCCCTTAATCCCGGACGTCGCTGTGCAGTTAGCAGGCCGAGCTAGCTACCGACAGGATCGAGGTAGGTGACAATACAAACTTTTAATTTAAATGGTTTCTTCACAATGTCTGAGTTGAAAACGCATCTTGTTGTCACGAAAGGGCCCTGTTCATGTTGCACAGAAATTTTAATTGCATTTTGTGTCTGTTAAGAGGCACAAAGCCACTCTTTAGAACATACCCCCACAACTGGCATTTTAGCTAACTGGGAGATATGGCCATTAGCTGCAGCAACTCCAGTTAGCTAGCACCAATTTTCATGTTTTTTTTCCTATCGACAGTTTTCGGTGACATCTAGCGATCAAGACTTAAATAAATATCGGCCAGAGTTCTCCTTTAACTGAAAGGGACTCTCCTGGTTAAATAAAGGTTGAATAATAAAAAATTGGAACGTTATTTAATTAATGTAAGTTTGTAATGCTTGTTGCACCTGTTCAAAAATAGATAAGAAATACTTTAACAGCCTGTTCTTATGAACTATTCGTTCAGATATCATACGTTTTGGTCTGCATACATTTTAGTATATCATACGGACACGTTCATGGGAATGTGTTGACTTTAATGCCCCAGTAGGGAAATTTCTCCTGCAGTTCCATAGAAGATAAAATAATGCACGCTGCAGAGTAAAACAGCTCAACAACATATGTTAGTGTTGATAATCTTAATGGACATAAAAAAGTGTGCGCTCACTGTTGAGCTTTATTGGATGGTTTGCCACAACATTTGGACCAAATACCAGCAGATGACTTTACTTGCAGGGCAGATGGATCTGTCGTGTTAACACTCGAAAATCTATCCACGCTTCAAGTAGTCTCGCATTGCAAGACCTTCCTCCACAGCACTATGGAGGAAGGTCTGGCTTGTCCACACAGCATTCCTGGATGGGAGAATAACGTGCTCTGGTTTATTGACATTTGTCTAAACAAATCACAATTGTCTTGTGTCTAAATCAGTGGAGACTTTTTTTTTTTAGCATCACAACTCCCGTGAAATAACTTGTTTCACTGTCAGAGTTTGATCTGTTTGGTCCAACAACATTTGAAAAGTATAGAAGAGCCACACGATTAAATAATTGAATCCCCATTTCAGTTAGCACAACGATAAAACAGGAAGTAGCCGGCTCGGCTGGCAGAGGTCTGTAGCGTGCACAGTGCGTAAGCAGCACCGATCATCCGGGTCATTTTTGGCTCCCTGAAGGCTTCATACGCCACTGTGCCACTCTCATAAGATTGAACAGGACTCCAATGCTGTATTCAGTTTTCATCATACATCCATAGTGCGATGGCCGTCATTCAAAACAACAATGGCGGATGTGATAGACAGATAGTTTATCCCAACACCTGCCAGGTATTTTTTTATAAAAGTGCCCGCCCTTTCCCAAACGGTTTCCAGTGATGGCTTCTCAGATGGTTCTGTGTTAACGAAACAGGGTTAGCCCTGTGTTCCCACAGTCCAATGGTCCCACAGCCCTATTGTCCCACAGCCCTGTGTTCCCACAGCCCTGTGTTCCCACAGCCCTGTGGTCCCACAGCCCTGTGTTCCCACAGCCCTGTGGTCCCACAGCCCTGTGTTCCCACAGCCCAGTGGTCCCACAGCCCTGTGGTCCCACAGCCCTATGTTCCCACAGCCCAGTGGTCCCACAGCCCAGTGGTCCCACAGCCCAGTGGTCCCACAGCCCAATGGTCCCACAGCCCTATTGTCCCACAGCCCTATGTTCCTACATTCTTATGTTAGGGTCAGGGTTACATTTCATCTGTAGTCCATTGCTACTAGATAATAGGTTGGGTGTAATTGGCTACCACATTGGGAGAAAGGGGGATAAAATCTGATACAAATTTATGAAAAAGGAAATGTGGGAACATATGGCATAATTTTGGAAAAGAATCTTAGAAATGTCGGGACATAGGGCTATGGGAACATAGGCACGCTCCCAACGAAACCATCTGGTGCATCAGGTTAACAAATTACATTACTAAAGACATTCCCATCAGCCTCAGCTGGACTCTGCGTTTACTTATGATTAGCGCCTGTCAACACGCTAAACTAAGCTAAACATTTTACCTGCTAAACAGAAACATGTTAGCATGCTGATGTTAGCATTTAGCCTCACAGAGCTGCAGACTCAGTAGTCCTCTGTCCTCCTTTTAAAAACTCACTCACACACATTTAGTGAGAGCTGTAAAATAAAACTCACCGCCTCTTCGTCGTCCTCTTCCTTTGGTCCAGTTTGTTTTCAGCGTGTGAACGCTGACGTGAATCAGCAGCAGCCAGTGGTGACTGACATGTATGTGATTTTACTACTAAACCAAAACAGACACTAATCCTCTCTAACCCGATTTAATCCACCAACCACATCTCTCTCTTCTCTCTTTCTCTCCCCCTTCTTCTCTCTTTCTCTTTGCTTTCTTCTGTTATATTTAAAAAAACAACTTTGTTTTCTGCCCGTCTTCCTGTCACAGTCTTTTTCTCTCTGGATCGCTCTACATCTACGCCTCTTTACCTTCTCGCTCTTTTACCCTGTAGCTCTGTCACTCCATCCTTTGCTCACTCTATCACACACTTTAAGCACTTCTACAACAGATCACAAAGCTTCTTAACTCTTAGCTGCTTTTAGCCACACACACACACACACACACACACACACACACACACACACACACACACACACACACACACACATACACACACACACACAAGCTGCAGGTCAGATAGCTCAGCACTAGCAGGCAACACAGCGTTAAGAGGGCAACAGTAGTTGTGATGTATTAAATCCTGCTGCAACATCTGGGTCTTCAAGAGGCCAGCTGTGTGTGTGTGTGTGTGTGTATGTGTGTATGTGTGTGTGTGTGTGTGTGTGTGTGTGTGTGTGTGTGTGTGTGTGTGTTGGGGGTAATGGTCACTGGATCAACTCCTCAGAGATTAACACTGATCCTTCAGAAACAGAGAGAGGCCACAGAAACAGCCAGACGTAAGAAACATGGCTCCCAATGTGAAAATATCAAACCTGTCAAGGATTCACAAATAACCGCTCAGATAACCAAAAGCTAAAATGTATATTACTAAATCATGTCAAGTCAAATATTATTATTGTAGCCCAGTATCACAAAGCATGCCTCGTGCTGTACGTATAATAAAAACAGTGATGAGCTACATTAGCAAAACACACAAAAACAAACGGCACATATAGGAAAATCAACAACACTTTAATACGACCCACACATGCATTTTCCAACCTCATATAAATGGGGTCAGCCATATGTTCCCACATCCCAATGGTCCCACAGCCCTATGTTCCCATATTTCTAAGAATTTTTTTCACTGAAAATCAGGCCCTATGTTCCCACATTTCTAAGCTTTTTCTTAAAATTAGGCCCTATGTTCCCACATTTCTAGGACATTTTTAAAATTAGGTCTTGTGTTCCTACATTCCTCTTCAAGGGTTAGGGTTAGGGCTTTGGGAACATAGGGCTGTGGGAACATAGGGCTGTGGGAACATAGTGCTGTGAGAACATAGGGCTGTGGGAACATAGGGCTGTCAGAACATAGGGCTGTAAGAACATAGGGCTTTGGGAACATAGGGCTGTCTTTCTAAATTCACAGAGTAAATCTCAAAACCAAGGTAAAAAAGAAAAAGTCAAGAAATCCTGTGCCCTTTTTTAACCCTTGTGTTGTCTTCGCATCATTTTTCTGGGTCATAATTGAAACCTTTTTTTTCAATGTTTGGTGTTTTTGCGACACTTTTGTTTCTTTTCTCAATGTTTTTGTCACTTTTTGCGACCTTCATGTCACTTTTTCCGATGTTTTTGTGGATTTTTTCTGCACATTTTGTTTTCACTTTTTTCAACGTTCTTTTATCAAATTTTTTTCTTCAAATGCTATAAAATTGAATTAAACACCCAAATTCAATGAAAGTAGTGAACTGATCATTTATTTCACCTGTGAAGAGCGTCGTACGCAACCATCCACCTTATTTTTTTGACAATTTGGTTGAAAGAAACCCAAATTTCTGATATAGTAATTTTTTGAAAATAGGTCAAATTTGACCCAAGGAACACAGGAGGATTAAATGTGTATTTCAGCATAAGGATAATAAGGATAAATCTTTCAGGGGGAGGGCTGCCCCAAAGTTTCATGTCATGACATTTCACACTGCATGAAAAGTGGGATTTACGTCCCCGTAAACGCCTGTAAACGCCCGGAAATCCCCCTACTTTTCGGCAGTTATCGACAATTTACAGGCTGTGAACGTCACGTACATCTGTGCCACAAATTGTTGGAAACGAACCATGATGTATGTGGAGAGCCCCCGCAGAGGTGTTAATGGATCTAATTGGAATATGAATAGGCGCCTGGCTGGAATTTCCTCACTCACTATTGGATGAAACCACTACTTTTAAACAAGAAAAATCTCTCGTTATTGGTCGACAAGTCTGTCATGGGTTAGGCTATTGGTCAACCTGGGCCATTATTATAATAATAATTTTATATATATATATATATATATATATATATATATTTCATATATGCTATGTTGTATATTCATTTCATGGTTATACTAATTAAAATGATTTGCCAGGAACGTGCTGTTTATTCAAAGATAGAGCTTTATTGACACAAAACACAAATGCAATCAGCAAAAAACTGTGGACAAAGCATCGGAGACACACAGCACACACAACAAATATCCCTCGCTCACTAGAAGCAGCACCGTCCACACCTAAGTCGCGTCCGGCTCGGAGCTGTTGGTAACCGGCAGCATTCGGTCTTAATTCGGTCCATAGTGCAGACATCATGTCTATGGTGGCACACTTCCAAATGTCCACCTCACCAGCAGCCAGCACACTGTCTCGCTTCCAGCAGCTGTAAAATCAATCAATAAAGACAGTCAGTACTGCGCGATATACTGCTTACGGACACAACACATCTATGAAGACACCTGAAAAATATTACCATTGACCAAAAATGGATCTAATCTTCCTACCCTCTTCTCTTCTCGACCAACTCCGAGCTGAACTCTTCACAGCTTCTGCCCGCGATGCCACATCTGGTTGTTTCTAGCTGTTCCTGCGTGCTGTCTCGTAATATGTCCAACAGGCAGCTGGAAAACAATTATTTGAGAGTGGTATGAATAAAAAAAACAAACATAAGTAACAGTAAAATCAAACAAGGAAAGATGAAAAAGTAAAAATTACTTACACACAGTGGCGTCATTATCAGCGTCATGTAAAGCTGGACCCGCAGACAGCTCCGAGCAAATATAGGTCACAGCATCGTTATGAGGCGAGGTTAGTCTGGAAAAAAATGAAAAAAAAAAAGTGTGGTTAAGATCGGTATCTATTAACGTATCTATGTCCTTATACAGAAGAATTAATGAAATTCATTAAATGAAAGCATTTTCTTTAAATCTTACCCTTCTTTTCTGTGAGCGCATCTTTGGAGCCCCGGAGGTGATATGGAGGAGAGAAAAAAAACGCTCCAAACGTCTCAAACAACTCCTGTGTGTTTCCAAGTGAAGTTTGACAGAGTGTACAGACAACTCTTTTACCAGTTTGCCTGAAATATTAAATACTCCCATATTTTGGAAGCTTTTGCTCTAACTCCTAACTCTCTGACTTATCTCCCGCCGCTTTTTTTCAAATGGAAGCAGTGAAGGCAGGGGTAGGGGGAGAGGCAGAGTGATAGAGAGACAAAGAGAGCACATTAACCAGCAGGGCGCAAACAGCGCAAACACTTGTGTGGAGGTGAATTACAGTGAGTTTAAATGGATTACTGGGAAAGCTTAATAGGGGAGCGCGGGGCACAAAATAACGCGGGGTTAAATGTAACACGGGTTTTTTAGGTGGTTGCACAAGGTAGAACTGGATGTGCTTCAGGGCCTGTAATGGCATCACCATTAGACGTGTTCCAGCCAATTTGGAATTCTGTTTACTTTCGCTGTCTCCGAGAGAGAGAAGAAATTGTGTTTTGGCGTCATTAAAGTATTTTTTTTGGTAAGAAGTGTTTCTCGATTTCTAAAGAGTGTGTGAAAGTCAGTGTATCTAATTTTATATTGCCTTGATCACCGTCCTCTTGGCTAAAACATCGTACCATTTTAAAAGATGTGACCATCTCTTAGCGAGTGCTAGCCGGTCCTGAAGCAAACGCGTCACAGCGGGGCTAGTTGTAACGCGCTGTTACAACTAAGCTGCACCTATAATTATATGCAATTTCTAATTCACAAAGTCTTCAATTTGCATTAATGTTTCAAAACCAATATTTTGAAAGTATTTAAGTACAGCGTGAACAACTATGTATTGCATTTCTTTTCTCCACAGAATGAGAATTTTTTTTATTATTATTTTTTACATTTTATTTTTTTAATTTTTATTATTTTTTAATAGATCCATAAATTAAACTATTATATTATGCAGAGTTTAGTAAAAACGTGTTTTATACAGTTTTATTAGGTGTATAGCACAATTCTATTGAATTATTTGTATTAAATCCAACTTTTTAACAAGTGTTACAACTAACCCTCTATCTGTTACAACTAACCCCGCATATGGGGCTGGTTGTAACATTTCACCTCGCCGTGGCATCGCCACTCTCGGGGGAATTGTTCAAGAATGGTAGGTCCTACAAACAAACTTTCAGTGCACCTTTGTAGCAGAGATATGTATATTGCTTGTATAAAAATATGAGCAGTAAAACTCAAATGGTTTGAGAAATATTTAGCCAAAACCAAAAAGTGTTACTTTGTGCCCCGCGCTCCCCTAACCATAGGACAATTGAAGTCTAGATTATGAGGCAATTTCAGCAGAGCCAGCAGCCTCATATGCCATAGACATGTGAATATGGTGCTGAATTTGCCAGTATTTTAAGAAGACAAATGGTTGGGACCTTGTCATGCAATGACACAGCTGATATGCCAATATGTGGTGTCAGCAGAAAGACTTCTCTTAGAAAACTGTACGGTGGTGCCTCTGTCTCCATTCCACCAGACAATGTTGGATGAGCAAGACCAAAGACTGTAGTCATGTCACCATGCACAGTGGTTGAGCTTGAGGAGACTGTTAATTAATCATGGAATGTACATTTTACCTTTGTGGCAAAGCCTGTAAAACTAATTGTTGAAATAAAGTATTTTGTGTATCTTTTTTTACATAACATTGGTCATTGCTAATGACATACAAAGTAATTAATCTAGCAAACTTTCATTAAATAAATCAATTCAAGCTAAAATTGAAGAGTCTACAATTAGGCTATACTGAGTCTGATCTATTTTAAGAGATTTTCTTAAAATTTAGGGGCCATCCACACAGAAACGTTTTTTTGTGCAAACGCACGTTCTGCATCGTTTGGGCCGAACGTCCAGACGAATCCTGCAAACGCACCGCCTGAAACGCACTTTTTTGAAACCAGGTCTCAGGGTGAAAAAATCGGAAAACGGCTCTCGTTTGGCTTCGTATGGATGGTGAATACGGATCCGTATCGATGATGTCATCGCCACACCCCACTTTTACACCCTCTCCCACGGCGGTGAAGCTAAGCGAGCATGTCCCATCTCCATGGTCAAACCAGCTCACTTCATCTTAATACTGTGTCTCTGTTCCCGGCCCCCCCCCCTCTGGATTCTACACAAGATATATTGCTAACGTTATGTAGTCAACGTTAAACATCGCTAAAGTAGCTGACCGCTCCAGTAGCAAAGTAACGTTAACGTTAGCTGCTATGGCTATCTGTTTATAAAGTGGAAGTAGACAACTTATCATCTAGCTAGCTAATCTGTCTGCTTATCAACTCCTTGAACAGATTATAATAACTTTTACCACGGCTTATTGTAGAAAGGCAACTGCAAGAAAAACGTATAGATTGTTAAAAAGACATCATTCATGGATCATTGATGTTTGTTTGACTTCCGATGTTAGAGCTAGCTAATGTTAGCGTGCTAACGTTAGCTCGCTACTAGCGCGCTGCAATCTTGCAAAATAAAAAGCAATCCAACAGCACATTATACAATATAAACAAAGGCCTTAAATGAGCAGTGGTGAAAGTTATTATAGTCCACGGATGTATTAAGAGAACATTATAACCTAGCTAGTCATGTTACGATGGGAAGTGGAAGTGACTATGCTCTTCTTCTCAGTTTTTGGTGAATTTATGTAGCAGAAACAGTGCCGCCTATAGGCCTGGCATATGAAGTAGCGTATTGAGTAATTTACAAGTGGATTCGTTTGGACGCAACTATTCTTGAAACGAATCCAGAGAAGACGGGTAAAAAAAAGATTGTTTTGGTACGTGTGGGCGGGGCCTAAGTTAATACCTTTTAGAAAAATGTCACCTGGGGTAAAACTCCCCCTGCTACCCTTATTTGCATTTGTATAGCTCACAGCATTTTTCATTTACATGTGAAAGCCTCACCTAGAATTAGAGGGAGGGGGGGGGTCATGGGGGGACATCTGCCAAGCAAGGCCCACGTCAATTTTCGACAATTTACGGCAGTTTTCGTTGCCTGTAAATTGCCGTGTGCAGTCGTAAACCTGAAGTTCAACGACAATCTACAGTGCCGCATACTGACGAAAATCCCAGTTTTCATGCAGTGTCACTGTCAGTTTATATTTCCAATTTTATTTTTCAGTTTCAACTTTCTGTTGCTGTTTTCTTAGTTTTACGTTGGCTGCTTTCACACCTTCCTCGTTTGGTCTGTTTAAAATGAACACTGGAACATTTGGTCTGATAGTCCGGTTGGTTTGGGGTGGTGTGACAGCTCATCCGAACTCTGGAGCGGATCAAACAAACAAACTCTGGTTTGTTTGAGAGCAGTGGTCTTGGTTCTCTTCCAAGTGAACTAGAGTTCGGTTCACTTCAGGTGAGAATGCGATCCGACCCAAATACAGAAAGTCAACCAACAACAGAGCATTTACTAGCTTGCAGCTTCAACCTTGCACGCAATTTACAGACTTATATATGATTTATATATGTTCTGAGCACACATCGCTGCTTGTCTGTGTGACATCATCATCTCTTTCTCCTACTCGCGCTGTCTGTTGTGAGTTTGTTTGTATTCTTCTTGAATATGTATTTTTGTCTGATATTTAAGATGTTTTTTTTATTATATTGACACAAATGGGATTCCACACTCATGGCTGTAGACTGTCTTGTTTATTCCAAATCCTACATCATTATAATATTGTGTACATATAATTACAAAGGGCAACTGGTTCACCACAAACCACAAAGTAATATTAAATGTTATGTTTACAGAATAAACAGTGGAACATACAGAGCTAAAACTCTGTGAGACCAAATTCCCACCAAACACACCTGACCACCTATCAATTCTAATTTGTTCTACATCAGTGGTAATTATTTACACTATAGTTCCATCCATAAGTAACACAATAACAGAATGTATGACTATTTGTTCTCATGGGTTTTATACACTTTCTCTAGTAAAACATCCAAAAGGAAACATCCTGTCAGGTGGGTGGCACTAGGACAAATTTTGTCAGCTGGGGGTCCCTGGCCTAATTTGTGTCAATTTAGATGTCCTTGATGTGAAACATTTGGGAACATGATATCAATGGCCGCAATCTGCCTGGAAAAGAAGGACATACATGATAAACTGTATATTACTAACATGTGCTTTTACATTTATTGTGTGAGAAATGGACAAAGAAAAATCTATTAACATTTGAGACTAATTCAAACCCACAATGTGAGTTTAAAAGATTTATTTTAGCCTGTGGAGCTGTTTGTTGAACCATGAATCTGCAATGTTAATATAATTATTTTGGTTCATGTTGAACACATCTTTCTTTTCATAGACCACCTTAAAATGAATGTAATAACAAACAAGATCTATGGACAAATAAATTTAACATATTCTAGAAGCATATTTTGTGGCTTAGAGATGTATGGTTTGCTAAATGTACATTAAGCTTTACATTTTCGCAGCAGGAATATTCTTCAAAAATCTAAAAATCACTTCTTTGATTTGAGGCAGACTCAGGCCATAAACTAGAGGGTTATTAATGGGGGGGATCATCAAATACTCTAAAGATAAAACAACTGTGATGATAGGATTCATTTTATCAGCTTCAAATCGAGTCAATGACAGCTCACAGAAGACGGAGAAAGAATAGGTCATGAATGTCACGATGTGAGGCAGGCAGGTCTGTAACGCCTTTCCTCTGAATTCAGACGAGCTTCTCCTGCAAACAAACAGAATTCGTAGATAGGTGTACAGGACAAAGAACAGGGGGATGAAGACGGTTGTCATTGTGACAAACTGACCTGCTATGTTGTTCAGAGTTGTGTCCACACAGGAGAGCAGAACCACAGGCCAGTTGGAACAGAAAAGCCGATTCAGTTTATTGCCACACAACGGTAATCGAACAGTAAGATAGAGCAAGAAACCCATAGCAAATGCAGGGTAGAGCACAGCAACAATCACAAGATGTGTCACCATCTTAAATGTCATTTTACTGTGATAGTGTAAAGGCTGGCAAATAGCAACAAACCTATCATAGGCCATGATGCTCAGAATAGTCAGCTCACATGATGCATAGGTGTAAATAACATATATCTGAATGAAACATAATGGACGTGAGATTAAATGAGTGTCAGACAGAATGTCGGTCAGAAACCTGGGGAAGAAGCCGGCTGAGCCATACAGAGAGTTAAAAGACAGACAGCAGATAAAAATATACATGGGCTGATGCAGAGACTTCTCCAGACAGACTGTCAGAATAATGACAATGTTAGCAGAGACAACAGTCATGTAGAACAACAGACACAGACTGAAGAACAGATATCTGAGGGGCCCAAAGTCTGCAAACAGAGTGAACTGAAAATACAAAGGATTCAGGCTGTTGTTGCTGTTCATGTCTGCAAAACAGCAGAGCTGGAAGAAGAGAAGTGAGTGATGAAGGAAAAGGAAGGTTAAACAGATCAATGTACAGAAAATTAGATTAAAATGTTCTCAGCAAAAAGTCCTATTTTAACAGTAGACACAATACATACAATACACCTGCATTCATGTAAGTTGCATAAACTGCACATTTCTAACAATTGTGCCTGATAATATTCTGCATACGTAACACATTTCAGATAGTTCAGAAAGACATGATGAAAAAATATATATGGAAGGAAAAAGGCAGTGTCACATGAACTAAATGAACAAGCAACCTCACATTTTTCATTGACCAATATTACAGTTGAATGAATGAAAAAGAGATGTATCCAGGTTAACAAGGCTCATACATGACAGACATTCAAAAGGTTCTTTTCCACAAGTTAAATGTTTGCAATTACATTCAACCTTTCTGAAAAGCTTTTAGCGTAGTGAAGTTGTCCACTTTGGTGTCTTATAACAGCTGACAAAATCAGCTGAAACAATATACTGTATATAGTGTTCATATGTGTCCTGTGGTCTGTCCAGCAGTCAAACAGATATTGAGAAAACAGGCTTTGCATCAGTGTAGGTAAACATAGGTTTTAGAATAATACACAGCACCCCCCCTTACCTACAGCAGACTGAGGCAGCAGCTGAACTTTTATCCTGTTTTGCTGTCATACTGAGAGCAGTAACCTGTACACACAGGGTCAAAAGGGAGCTACGCTGTGTCACACACTGGGTGGTGGGTGGTGATGGCACAGTGGATATGAGACATGCCTATGGTGCAGGAGATCGGGGTTCAATTCCCACTGCGATACATCAACCAATGTGTCCCTGAGCAAGATACTTAACCCCTAGTTGCTCCAGAGGCATGTGAACTCTAGCATAAATAGCAATTGTAAGTTGCTTTGGATAAAAGCGTCAGCTAAATGACATGTACTGTAATGTAACACTGACTATGCTTGTTACAGGAGGATTCCACTAGAGGGCTCACCAAAGAACTCAGACCAGATTTGGGAACCACTTTTCTATGTTATGATATAAAATGCACAATATTAATTGACCTTCAATCTTTTTGAGTAATAGACTAATAGAAGGATGTTCTGTTAACATTGGAGAAACCCACAATGTGAGTTTCAAACATATAGTTTAACCTGTTAGTTGAACGTCTGTTCCCGAGTTGAGCATCTTATTGATCATATTGTATGCAGCCTCGAGGTCCAGAGTTTTTCGGGGTTTTTGAACAATAAATCCAAACTGTTACATCCAAGATTGATGTCCATAATTTGAGATTTTTTTTGCTTGTTTGTCACTGCAGATCGCCGCTAGCTCTGATGCTAACCGTCCATGTTTTGTCCCATGATGCTTTGTGAGACGCTTGTTGATGTCTTGTCAACCAATGGAAGGCTGGTCTGTCAACACATTAGGCCCATATAAGGCCGGCAGTATGTCATCCGAGACACCAAGTAAAGCTTGTTTATTGTGAGGAGAGATCACCCGAGGATATAGAACAGAATTGTTAGATGTTACCAAAGGTTGTCTATAACCGTTCTAAACCGTTCTACAGAGAAGAAAATCATCACTGTTTGGAGTTTTGGCAAATGTTTGGGCCTTATTTGAACAAATGTAAATAGTTTTCCCTTTATATGAGTTATAATGCTCATTATGCTTATTATTCTCTCCAAATACATAGGAGATCTGTTTTAGACAACACATGCTGTTTGTGTCTCTGTCTGTGATGTCGATGTGCTTGCCCTGATTCAGTCTGGTTTCCCCATGTGAAGATGCAGCTCCAGATACACAACCTAGTGAGACTGTCACGTGGAGGACTATCCGACCACGTCGGAGCACAAGTCACTGGTTGTCTGTGTGACATCATCATCTCTCTCTCCTACTCTCGCTGTCTGTCAGCTGCTCATTTTTCACCTTCTTCTAAAATATTAAAAACACTAAATCAGAACGAGGGCTGCACAATTAATCCCAATTCTATCGAAATCGCAATATGGACTTGTGCAATATCTAAATATTTGTTAATGGCAAAATATGTGTCGAACCATTCTGAATGAAGTATTGTGGTGCTGGAGAGACGTCCTGGGCCTACAAATCGCATCCTACAGAATACAGAAAACATATTTGTTTGGTACAGATCCTCGCAAAAATCACTTTAATGTTTTAAGATTTAATATTAGTCAGTGAAAATTCAATTAATGATACAAACATGATCATTCCCTCCAATATCGTGAATCTTTTCAGTCGAAGTTATCGCAATTAGATATTTTCCAAATATCCTGTAGCCCTAATCAGAATCAGAAAACCCAAGACGTTATAAATGTGGTGTTATTCCATTATATATCATATATTCTGTCCAATAAACAAGCGTGACGTGTGTTTACAGTGTTTGGTGAGTTTAACAAGGTTCAGTGTGAACGCAAAGCCAACCAAGCCAACCAAAAACATATGTAATAGGTTTGCAGGGCTTTGTTTAAATCTGTCACATGTGGGGTCTAACTCAAATTCTAGAAAGCCTGTAAATTTAGGTCTTTAATCTCTGAAGTTCTGGGGGTTTTCTCCAAATTTTACCCCCCCTCCACCTTTTTATGTAATTTCTTTTAAATTTACAATGGTCATAATAAACCTTTGTAATGTTATAGGTGGTCAAAAAGGATAAAGTATGGTAACAAAGTCCTCAGAAAGTGAATCTTGGGATTGTTTTTTAGTGTTTGTGTGTGTGTGTGTGTGTGTGTGTGTGGGTGTATATGTGTGTAGATGATGCAATTTATTTCGATAACCCCAATATCCCTTTGACGCCTGAATTTATTCACAATTATATAAGAACTTTATTATGTGTGTTCCTGGCTCCAAGCTGATGCTAAATTAAGTTGAGATTGTTAATTTGTCTGTAGCATATAGAATAGATATAAATTTAGGTATGATGCAAATTAGCGACAACAGGCATTCATGGTAAAATTCTTTACAAAATGGTTTAATTAATAAAACACATTTTCAAGTAATTAACAAATAAATGAATCTTGACAACAGCAAGAAAGAAAACACTCTCCTACTCCCTAACATTGACAGTAGTCTTTTTAGGGTTAGGGGTAGGGGTAGGATTAGGGTTCATTTCGCTTCCGTGAACTGGATGTAATTCCCACTCCAACCGGTCCTACGAGAAACCAGTGCGTGCAAAAGGTTCCTAGGTATGTATCGAACGTAAATACACTGGCATTGGGGGGAATACACACGCTATCTCGCCTGCAGTCGGAATGGAAGGGGTTTGATGCAAATTAGCGACAGTCGGCGTTAAGGGGTTAAGGCGTCCACAGAAGCCCGCTGCTGATGTAAGGAGACTGTAATGAGTGTCATTAGTGCGGTAGGACAACATGGCCTCGGGGGGGTGGCCTGACTTCAGCCAGATAATTATCACCCAGTGGTCACAGTGTGCCGGCCTCAGAGGACAACTGAGAAACAACAGTTATCACACACACACATACTTTTTCTCCTATGAATGAAAAGTTTAATTTATGAGCAATTAAAGTGACATTATTGAGTAATTTTGCTAACTTTTATAATAAACTGTTAAACTACGCCACACAAAAGTAGAGGTGGAAGAAGTACTATAAAAAGTACCACAGTGTAGAAATACTCTGTTACAAGGAAAAGTCCTGCATTCAAAATAGGGCTGCTCGATTATGGAAAGAATTATTTTGGTCAATATTGAAATCATCAGTATAGGGAAAGCTCACTTTCTACATGAACTAGTTCAAAGTTCAGTTCACAAATTCTAAAATGAACTAGTTCATTTTATAGTTCATATTTCAAAAGTTCAGTTCCAAAAATGAACCAGATCATGGTTCTTTTTTTCCATATGTTGCTTCAGTTCAACGTGCCGGTTCACATTTGCTGTGGATGGGACTGAAGTGCAGATTTTCTTTTTGAAAGCCGGCGGGCAAAGTTTGCACAGAAATGTCAGATTTTTCCATCCTCAGCGACCTCGTCATAAATATGGTGCTAAAACAGTATCATAAGTATTTGTAACTTGTGAAACACAATGTACAAATAAATGCAGAGGGATCCGTATCTGTAAGGCCAATGCACAAATAAATGCAGAGAGATCCGTATCTGTAAGGGCAATGCACAAATAAATGCAGAGCTATTCGTATCTATAAAGGTGTATCTGTGTCCGTGACTCTTATTTGTAACTCGTATTTCATCATTTGTAAAAGAACTTAGTATTTTTCAATGTAAATATACGTGTAAATCTCCTTCTACGTGTGTGGGTACT
Organism: Perca schrenkii; assembly: GCA_025617405.1. Classification (NCBI taxonomy): domain Eukaryota; kingdom Metazoa; phylum Chordata; class Actinopteri; order Perciformes; family Percidae; genus Perca; species Perca schrenkii. Next base: position 35,064,050 of record CM046797.1, read on the forward strand.
TTTGAGACTGTTTTTCCGCGCCGTTTGTGGCCAGAAGATATTCGTAACTCAGGTGACAATCCCAGCACTCTCCACTAGATGGCGGTGTTAAGTGACGATCCCAGCACTCTCCAATAGATGGCAGTAATGCAACACTTATGGATGCCAACTGCTGTTAAACCACATGAAGAAGCCTTGTTAAATTTTTCAGAGAGACGGTTGGCACCATAGACATAATATAATCTACTTGATGTTCCTCGAGGTAAGTTGATATTATTAGGACTTTGTCGTCAGATAAATTACATTTATGTTTTCAGCATCATTGTTGCAGTGCATTTACAATTTCCTTTGTGTTGTTATGGTGGAAGTTTGCTACTTTTTAGAGTGTGCTAACGGCAAATAGCGATGCTAACTTAGCTAGCTCGTTAAAGTCAAGAATTTGCAGTCTGAAATATTAAGCGCTGCTTAAACTGTTAGTGGGTCCAGTTTTAAAGCTAGTGAATATATTTGGTAGGCCTATCATATGAAACTAGATGATCTAAGGAATCAATCGATGATGTTGTAAGTTAAACTATAAAGAATTTAAATTTAACATTTGCTCGACATATTGTAACCATGTTATTATTAGTACAGTAATTGCAACACACTGGGTTAAATACATGCTTCTCCTGTAAGACAAAATGTATGTGCAGTTGTACACTGACAAAAAATTATAGTTTAATCACTTAATCTGCCATGTTTTACAGATCTGACTGATCAGATGCTGTCCTGGACATCTGTTTGATGAGGTTTACCTGGACCCACAAGACTCTCCTCACAGTATGAAGGTATTTTGGGACAGGTGCCATACTTCTGCCAAGTGATGATGGTCTGAAGACAACACAGCAGCATCAGGACAGATTCAGTATCCACAGGATGACTTCTGTGACCTGAGAGCCTACATTACCAGCTGACACATCCTCAGTAGAAAATAAACCCTTTAGTCTGGGTGAGGACATGATCTGGACTGTTATCTGCTACTCATCGTGCATTATGTATACACACTTTATATTGACATTGACTATGAATAAAGTGCTTTATTTCTATGCAGGGTTTGGTCATTTTTAAGTTCAGTAGTAAGGCTCCTTAAGTGTTAAATAACAAGTTTTTTTCACAAAGACGTTTAAACAGGTGATGTCTGATTTAATGCATGTAGAAGGGTCAAACACTAAGTCCTTTTAACATCCTGACTATAAAAATGTAATCCTTTAAGACAGGTAATAGTGACAGTAAGCAACACAAAACATTTAACAGTTATATACTTTATTGTTTTGACAGATGACAATATTAATAAAACTAAAGTATTTTGGAAGGGTATTAAATCTAATCTGCAGCTTGAAAAACATTTCACAGCATAAAAACGGATAAAAACTTCAAGTGAAATTTGATTAGTTACTTTGTGAAACAAGAGTCCCTTTCACACAACCTGATCAATGTCTATGGGCAGTACAGTCCTTACAGTAGCAGTTGATACTTTAGTTACTGAGCCGTTGAGAAGTAGTAAGACACCTGTGGAGCAATAACTTTCTCCTGATGGTTTCTCATACTTTGAGGAGAGTCTGGTGGGTCCAAGTACACCTCATCAGTGGTCAGTCAGATCAGTAAAACACAGAAGAATCAGTGTTAGATTGAACTAGGCTATCATTTTTTATCACGATGTACAACTGCACATACATTTGGTCTTGAATAAAGGAGCAGTGTAGTGAAGGTGCTAGTTCTGGGTTTATCACCAGGTTCACTCAGGTATGTCAGCAAGAACACCACTTAAGGCACATATTCCAGAGTTGAAATGAAGAGCTGAGAGTTCTTATTCTGTTTATTTCTTCCTTTTTCTTGTTTGAGTTTGAGTGTGTGTGGTACCTATAAAGAGAGAAACATAATACAAATGAATAAAGGAAACATACTGTTTGTATACACTCATTCCACCTTAAGCAGTAATAACATTACCAAACATAATATAAACAATAGTCGGAATATGGCTATATATCTCAAACTCCAATTCAACCGTTTATTATATGGCATTCTCAGACATTTTCGCCCATCTGTTAAGTTACTGCTAACATAGACAACACTTCATGTTATGAATGATACGCTTTAAAGCCTCCAACAACAAAACGTCTGGATGCTTTTATTTTGAAAATCTAGCAAAGCCTCGCTAGATAAGCCTTGATAGCGGTACAGAAAACAATATGTAACACCACTTACTTCTTATTGTACTCAACCACAAAAGTATTGAACAATCCTAACAAGTAGTAAAAGTATAACCATGTTTAAACACGATGCTACATGTTTAGACCTGACGTACCGAGTCGGGATATATAAGGTAGCAACTCCTAGCTAACTCTCATCCACATCAAATAGCAGAAATAACAGCTGGTTTAACGAAGAAATACAATATCACGATGCAGCAGATAGCCTATACTTACTATTCTCATTTACGCACACTCTGAAGAAAAGGTACCGCTCACAACTACAATCCAAATGACCGACTAACTGTATCATGATACTTATTAACTGTCACGTCAGCTAGCTACCAGCACACACTTGGCCACCCTGTTAACAGCAATGGATAAACGGGAGCAAATGTGATCAACTGTACTAAATAATAGCAACACTAACATAACTTAGCGCTTAACAATATTTTAGACTGCCATACAAGACCAAGCAAGCCCATGTTACAAGCCTGACTTTAACTAGCTAGCTAGCTAAGTTAACATCGCTGATTAAGCTGTACTAGAACGTGAATGTTAGCACACTCTAAAAAGTAGCGAACTGTCACTGCCGCCGTAACAACACAAAGCAAATTGTAAATGCACTGCAACAATGATGCTGAAAACATGAATGTAATTTATCTGATGACAGAGTCCTAATAATGTCAACTTACCTGGAGGAACATCCATTGACATATATAAACCACATCAAGTAGATTTTGCAAACAGTGTAGCTAGGCTTCTTCACAGCTTTCATTTATTTTAACAGCGGTTGGAATCCATAAGAGTTGCATTACCGCCATCTAGTGGATAGGGGTGGGATTGTCACCTGAGTTACGAATATCTTCTGGCCACAAACGGCGCGGAAAAACAGTCTCAAAAGTACCCACACACATAGAAGGAGATTTACACGTATATTTACATTGAAAAATACTAAGCTCTTTTACAAATTATGAAATACGAGTTACAAATAAGAGTCACGGACACAGATACACCTTTATAGATATGGATCCCTCTGCATTTATTTGTGCATTGGCCTTACAGATACGGATCCCTCTGCATTTATTTGTGCATTGGCCTTACAGATACGGATCCCTCTGCATTTATTTGTGCATTGTGTTTAACAAGTTACAAATACTTATGATACTGTTTTAGCACCATACACAAAACTGGTTTAAATGATCATACGAAGCCTCCACGCTGCTCTCACATATGAAGGCCTGTTTACAGTGTGTTTTAGCCATGGTTTTGGCCTGGAAGGCTCTACAGAAATCCGGCGCCCTATTGGACGAAGTTAAACCGAGAGAGCGTGGCGTTCACAGACACCAGAATGAAGGACTTCACAGGAACGTTCATCAGGCAGTAATACGGTACGTTCAGTTCACGTTCGCCCAAAATATGAACGCGTTCAGGCACGACACTGGAAATCATAATTATTAACCACGGTTACTTGTTGACTTTGGAAAAGATGTTGCAATTATTGAAACAGTGAAACAAATCAACACACCTTGAACTGTAAAATATCCCTTCATACTTTTCCCGTTTTAACTTTTTAATATAAAAAAAGTATAGGGCTGTCACAATAAAGGCCTAAAACCCACAAAAAATGAAGTGATTTAGCCTTCCGCAGGTCATTCAGACAAAATAAGAGTTTAGTGCAAAATAATAGTTTTTCTAGATAACGTTGTTTTTGTGATCATTAGTACCGGAATCAAAATCACCATCAAAATGTGATTCATTGCACAGCCCTAATTTAAAATGTTACTCAAGTAAAAGTACAAAAGAACTCAGTACTCATTCTGCAGAATAATACATATAATATTTTCGTATTCTAATTGTTGCTGCATTAATGTGTTGATGACTTTAATGTTGCAGCTGGTAAAGGTATAGTTCATTTTAATGAATTAATATACTGCTGGGTGGTTTAGTCATATATATATATATATATATATATATATATATACAGTATATATATATATATATTTTTTAAGCTTGTTTTTTCCTCATTTCCACCTTACTCACCAGGACAGCTTAGACATGAAAGTGGAGAAAGACTTCATGAAGGAAACTTGCCGCAGGTCGGATTTGAACCCTGCATTCCGATGCAGAACGGGTACTTTTAAAACGATTCTGATTCCTAGACCGATTCTTGAAAAATGGCCGTTTTGGTAAGCCCAGAGGGAAAATATTGCATTTTAAAAGTAACCTACATTTACGGTAGCTAGCTAACGGTAGACTTCAGTGAAAGTGTGATATTTTGACGTCTGTTTCGGATCGACAGAGGGAAAATATTTCAGTCGATACATTAAGTGGAACCAAAATGAGGAACCGAAATTTGCATTCTAATCCGGTCCGATTCCTACCGGTTGCGTAGGAACCGGTTCCATAGCGGCAGAGCACAATGGCTGAGCGGAGACAGGAGGAGAGTTGAGAAAATTGCAGAAGAAATCGAGAAGAGGAAAGAAAACACTGACAAACATTGGGAGACACTAGAATAGTTAGCTTGGAAAAGATTTAAGTGGAGTAACGAAGCTGAAGAGGTGTACACTACGGCACTTTTCTTGTCTAACAGCAGTGGTTTAGAACAAATGTGCTAGTGTGCCTGGCTAAGGTTGCTGATTTGTAGGACAACAGGTTTTGGACCGGAGAGGACGACAGCGTGTTTCCCTGCTAAGAGGACTTTGTCGTAGCTGGTGACTGGTTTTTCGTGTTTGAGCTATGTTTCTTGGAGTAACAGCTAACTTTAAGTTGGATTTCTGTGTGTTTGTTTAACTGAAGATAGTGTCCTGTCGGCTGCATCACATACAAGCTGTATTTGGGTAGGAGAGATGGCGTAATAGACCGAAGACTTTGTTTTATTATATTAGCAAGATCTTAGTGAACATATGGCCCAGTTCCACAATCACACACACACACACACACACACACACACACGCACACACACACACATACACACACACACACCAGAAGTGACTTGATTGACATTATTCCAATAGATTTGCTGTCACCTAGTGGTGTGTAAGGAGACTGCAGTCAAACATTTTCTGAAAGATGTTATCAGCCAATAAGAAGAACGAGTCCTTTACCAAAACCATAAACTAATTCACTTGCTCTCACTTGTGTATGATAACATTTCATGACATCCTCAGTCCTCGTCAGTCAGAATGACATCATTTTACAGACCACAAGAAGACCCTGTCAAGTCAACGTTTAGAAATAAAAGTAATCACGTTTCCGGTTCCCTTTATGTTATGATGTTTCGCTTCCTTTAGTGTTGATAGTTTCCTTCATTCTTCATCATTGATACATTATGGTAGTTCATGTTTAACAGTTTCTGGTTGATTACAGTATGAGCATGCAATCCTATATGGGGGAAAACATCAATGCTGCACTAAACTCTATGGGGTTTATTTCCTAAGTCTGTCACAAATAGCAGAAACATGCAGAAACCACTAGATGGCAGAACAAGCAAGCAGTTGTTAGAGAATGTAGTTTCTCTGTTAACACACCTCTATCAGAAGAGCTTTAGTGCCATGTTGAAGTATGAAGTATTGACTGATAATATTTTTATCAATGGATGTACAGTATGTCATGTTTTATGGGGTGGGGGTTATGTATTATTTGTTTTATGGGGTGGGGGTTATGTATTATTTGCTAAGTGTTCATTTCTTATCATGTGTCTAAATTGGTATGCTGTGATTGTCTGTTATTCTGCCAACAACTATATTGTATGGCAATAAAGTATTGAATTGAAGTCCATGTAAGCACACACAAAAATCCGCACTTGATAAATAAAAACGTCAGTGTTTTGGCAAATGGAGAGTCGTCAGAGAGAGCCACCTGATAATAAAGAATTACAATAGTCCAGCTACAACAATAACATGTATGCATTGACTAGTTTAGCAGAATACAGCATGGGGAATCTGCTTAGAAAGATAGGAAATATTGGATCTGTGATAGAACAACACAATGTTATTCTGATAAATGAAACCTGACAGTCATAATTAGTTTCACTTGATTTCATTTTAAACAAATTGTTATCCAAATACAATACACATTTTCTACAGGCTCAATCGGCCACTATTAAAGAAGATTGGCAGAACAGGCAGCCGAGTGACAGTACTCTGATCAAATGGGAATCACAGTTGTCAGATTGACAGCACTCTCGCCCAATCATATTTAAAGGGGGGCCATTGCCACCCCGTGCCCCCCACCTAGCCCCGCCTCTGGCCATCAGAGGAGCAAGTGAACGGACCATTGGTCTTGGCGGAGGTCTTTGCTCTCCGCGTGGCATTCTGATTATGACGGAGTCACATGACTTGAGCAAAACAAAGTGTAACAACATGTGTGAGGTCAGGCCTCCAGAGTTTGGCCAAGTTGTTTACGTGTTAGCAGCTTTTTCCTTTGGAGAGGTTAATGAGGTCCGTGGATTTTGTTGTTGTTGAAACTTCCACATAACTTTAAATCTTTTGACACAGCTACAGTATTTAAAAGTTCAAATGGCTCACTACAGTCTAGTTCAGTTTCATATTATCTCTGTGGGCAACTGGAAGCACTCAGATACACAATAAACTAAGTTCTTAACAAAGTTGATATAATATAATAGACAATAACTAATTGTTCCAGAAGAAAACAGTCATTAAGCCAAACATGTATTGTTATTAAGCAGCACATCGTATGCTTTATTTCTCATGAGAGATGTGTGTTATTACATACAGAATATGACGGGTGACAAATTTGAAACAGAGAAGATCATATACAGAAATAACATTCAAGCTTGGTCACAAAATATAATTCAATATGAGTACTTAAGATGTATTTTAGTCTGATGATTTGGATCATGCAGATAAAACATTAATATATTTAATGTGGTCAGGGGGGAGAGTGATCTATTTTCTTTACCTGTATTTCGATTTGTTTAAAATAAATGTGAACAAACAAAATATCTCTACAGTTAAAATGACAGTACTATATTCTAGAAGCCCATTATGTGAATAACAGAATTAAAACTTCATTAGTTTATCTCTGTGCTTGTGTATAAAATAATGAAGCAGGAATCATTTTCCGTATCTTTTAAAAAAGCTAAAAATCACTCGTCTGATTTGAGGCAGACTCAGGCCGTAAACTAGAGGGTTATTAATGGGGGGAATGATCAAAAACTCCAGCGATAAAACAACAATAACAAACGGATTAATTTCATCAATGCTATATCGACTTAGCAAAGGCTCACAGAACACGGAGATGCAATAGTTTACAAATGTCACGATGTGAGGCAGGCAGGTCTGTAACGCCTTTCCTCTGAATTCAGACGAGCTTCTCCTGCAAACAAGCAGAATACGTAGATAGGTGTACAGGATAAAGAACAGGGGGATGAAGATGGTTGTTATCACAAGAGATCCACCTACTATGTTGTTCAGAGTTGTGTCCACACAGGAGAGCTGACACACAGGCCAGATGGAACAGAAAAGCCTGTTCAGTTTATTGCCACACAGCAGTAATCATACAGTAAGACAGAGCAAGAAACCCACAGCAAATGCAGGGTAGAGCACGGCAAAAATCACAAGATGTGTTACCATCTTAAACGTCATTTTACTGTGATAATGTAAAGGCTGGCTAATAGCAACAAATCTATCGTAGGCCATGATGCCGAGGAGAGTCAGCTCATATCCTACATAGGTGTAAATAACATACATCTGAATGAAACATAATGGATGTGAGATCAAATGAGTGTCAGACAGAATGTCCATCAGAAACCTGGGGAAGAAGCCAGCTGAGCCGTACAGAGAGTTAACAGACAGACAGCAGATAAAAATATACATGGGCTGATGCAGAGACTTCTCCAGACAGACTGTCAGAATAATGACAATGTTAGCAGAGACAACAGTCATGTAGAGCAACAGACACAGACTGAAGAACAGATAGCTGAGGGGCCCAAAGTCTGCAAACAGAGTGAACTGAAAATACAAAGGATTCAGGCTGTTGTTGCTCTTCATGTCTGAACAACAACAGAGTTGGAAGAAGAGAAGTGAGTGATGAAGGAAAAGGAGGGTTAAACAGATCAATGTACAGTAAATTAGATTAAAATGTTTTCAGCAACATGTCCTATTTTAACAGTAGACACAACACATAAAATACATCTGCATAAACTGTGCCTGGTAATATTCAGAAAGACATGTTCAAAAAATAAATATGGAAGGAAAAAGGTCAGTGTCACATGAACTAAATGCACAAGCAACCTCACATTTTTCATTGAACAATATTACAGTTGAATGAATGAAAAAGATGTATCCAGGTTAACAAGGCTCATACATGACAGACATTCAAAAGGTTCTTTTCCACAAGTGAAATATTTGCAGTTACATTCAACCTTTCTGAAAATCTTTTAGCTTAGTGAAGTTGTCCACTTTTGTGTCTTATAACAGCTGACAAAATAAGCTGACACAATATCCTGTATATAGTGTTCATATGTGTCCTGTGGTGTGTCCAGCAGTCAAAAAGATATTCAGAAAACAGTCTTTGCATCAGTGTATGTAAACATAGGTTTTAGAATAATACACAGCACCCTCCCCTACAGCACCCCCCGACCTACAGCAGACTGAGGCCGCAGCTGAACTTTTATCCTGTTTTGCTGTCACACTGAGAGCAGCAACCTGTACACACAGGGTCCAAAGGGAGGTATGGCTATGTCACACACTGACTACGTTTGTTACTGGAGGATTCCACTAGAGCAGTGTTTCTCAAATGGGGGTACGCGTACCACTAGGTGTACTTTAGAGCACTGCAGGGGGTACGTGAGATTTTTTTTAAATATGTTAATTTAATAATATCAGTCATGCATAATTCTCCTAAAAAATTATACTAATATAGTAAATTAATTTAGTAATGTATTTTAAACATTTGAAGTAAATGAAAAATACATTTAAATGTTAAGTTGTTTTTTAGTCAATCAGACAGGGGTGGTGCAGCACTGTAATGTACCTCTTTATACAGGCATTTTTTTCCCCAAAAAATTATTTGCGCTGGTCAGGGGATACTTGGCACAGAGACTATTTCACAGGGGGTACATTATTGAAAAAAGTTTGAGAACCACTGCACTAGAGGGCTCACCAGAGAACTCAGACCAGATTTGGGAACCACTTTTCTAGGTTATGATATAAAATGCACAATATTAATTGACCTTCAATCTATGAAAAAGAGCTCATAGTATATTTTCTAACATGTGCTTTAAGATTTAGTTTTGAGTAATAGACTAATGGAAGGATATTCTGTTAACATTGGAGAAACCCACAATGTGAGTGTCAAACATATAGTTCAACCTAAATCTTCTTCAGCTTTGTGGACAAGAGGCTCTCCAACTTCCTGTTGAGCAATAAGTACATCGACACATACGTGCAAAAGGGAGGTATACCAGGAGTTCCTGGTTGTCTGGAACACACATGCGTGGTATTTCAGCTCATCAGGGAAGCAAGAGAAGGCAGAGGGGACCTGGCTGTACTGTGGCTGGACCTTACCAAACCCTATGGCTCAATACCCCACATGCTGGTCATGGTCGCACTGGAGAAACACCATGTACCGCAGAAGGTGAAAGATCTCATCCAGGACTATTACAGCAAGTTCAGCTTGAGAGTCTCCACTGGTCAACTAACATCTGATTGGCACCAGCTTGAGGTGGGGATAATTACTGGCTGTACCATCTCAGGCACCCTCTTCTGCAATGAACATGCTTGTCAAGGCAGCGGAAACCGAGTGCAGAGGCCCCCTCAGCAAGTCTGGAGTAAGGCAACCTCCCATAAGAGCCTTCATGGACGACCTCACAGTGACAACAGTGGCAGTACCAGGAGCGAGGGGGATCCTCCAGGGGTTGGAGAGACTCACGGCATGGGCACGCATGAGCTTCAAACCTTCAAAGTCAATGTCTCTGGTTCTAAAGAAGGGGAAGGTTACAGACAGATTCCCCTTCAGGCTGGGAGAACACCAGATCGCATCAGTCACAGAGAGACCAGTGAAGAGCCTTGGGAAGGTCTTCAACTGCAGCCTGAACGACAGAGACTCCATCAAGGCAACCGGTGCTGACCTGGAGGGATGGTTGAGAACAGTGGATAAGTCTGGGCTCCCTGGAAGATTCAAGGCTTGGGTTTACCAGCATGGAATCCTCCCAAGAATCCTCTGGCCTTTGCTTATCTATGAGGTCCCCATGACTGTGGTGGAAGGTTTTGAGCAAAAGGTGAGCACCTATCGACGCAGATGGCTGGGTCTGCCGCATAGCCTAAGTAACATCGGGCTATATGGGAACACCAATAAGCTCAGACTCCCTTTTAGCTCAGTCAGGTAGGAGTTCATTGTTGCACAGGCACGGGAACACCTGCAGTACTCTGGAACCAGAGATGCCAAAGTGTCTGGCGCAGGGATTGTTGTGAGAACAGGGAGGAAGTGGAGGGCCGCTGAGGCAGTCCACCAAGCAGAGACTCGGCTGAAACACAAGGCCATCCTTGGAACAGTGGCGCAAGGCAGAGCCGGACTTGGGAGCTTAACAGCGACCCGATATGACTCTGCCAGTGGAAAGGAGAGGCAGAGGCTGGTACAGGAGGAGGTGCGAGCTTCAGTCGAGGAAGAGCGAACTAGCACAGCAGTGGCGCCTGGATGAAGTGGGAGCAGGCGATGGAGCGAAGTGTCACCTGGAAGGACATCTGGAAGTGGAACCCCCAGAGGATAAAATAGGATTCAGGGGGCCTATGATGTCCTTCCAAGTCCATCCAACCTGTGCACATGGGGCAAAATAGAGACACCTGCATGCCCCCTTTGTTCCAAAATAGGAACATTAGAACACATCCTGAGCAGCTGCTCCAAAGCGCTGGGTGAGGGCCGGTATCGATGGAAGCATGACCAGGTCCTCAAATCCACCGCTAAGGCAATCAGCAAGGGGATCAAGGACAGCAGATACACCCAAGCTACAGCCAATGCCATTCACTTCATCAGGGAAGGACAAAAGCCTTGCTCTCCACGGCCCGAGACTGGCCGATGACAGTCGACCTGGAAAGACAGCTGAAAATCCCAAAACACATCGCCCACTTGGAGGAACGGATGGAGGACCAGGTGTACGCCAGTAGAGGTGGGCATTAGGGGGTTTGCCAGTCACTCCCTGAGCAAGGCCTACGGCATGCTGGGCATAACAGGTGCTAGCTGAAGAAGAGCTATAGGCAACAGTAGAATGCCACTTGGACACAGGCCGGGGTCTGATCAGCCTTGGTCGGGTCCCCAGATCGAGGGTGTCTGTTGCAAGACCCGAAACACCCAGTGACTCCTGGAAACAACACTGATGATGTGTCCAAGGTTGTGCATCAGAAGAAGTTTTTGTAACCAACCTATTAGTTGAACCATCTGTGCCCGAGTTGTCATATAAGGCAAAAAACGGCATCTTATTGATCATATTGTATGCAGCCTGGAAGTCCAGAGTATTTCGGGGTCTTTGAACAATAAATCCAAACTGTTACATCCAAGATTGATGTCCATAATTTGAGATTTTTTTTGCTTGTTTATCACTGCCAATCACCGCTAGCTCTGATGCTTGTTTCCCAGGTTGCTCTGGGAGACGCTTGTTGATGTCTTGTCAACCAATGGAAGGCTGGTCCGTCAACACAGTAGGCCCATATAAGGCCGGCAATACGTCATCTGAGAGACCAAGCAAAGATTGTTTACTGCAACCCACTCTCACGTCAGTTTGTGATGGCATTACGAAATGGAATCTGTTAGAACGTGATACCATTACGTTATTGTGAAGATTTACGTGTTGGGGTCACGTTTTTTATACTAATGTATTTCAATGAGAAGCATCTTACGTAATCACAGGACGAAACTTGCTGCCACTCAGCTGCAGCAGAGAAGCTGGATACAGCTTTGATATTATTGGTATTTTTAGCCCAATAATCGCTGTTTTAATCAACATTTATTCACCAGATATCACGGTTTATATGTATTTCTTTTAATGTTATTATTTCTGTCTATTTCGGCCAGGGAAGCTGGATTGCTTTGTTGTTTATTGATATTTTTAAAACTATAACGCTACATCTTTCAACATGTATTTAACTGTTATCATGGTATGCATTTCTTTATTTTAATAATATTATTTCGGTCTTATTACCGGTGAAATATTACAGTAAATAAGACAGAACAGTAGGCTACAATATGAGCCGAGCTGGGCGCATTCAAAGCTGATGTCCCACGATGCAATGTGGGCATTCATTCACAGAATCAGACAGCGATCAGCGGGTCTATAACGCCACTATCACTTCAATGTACGTAAGGGATAATGTAGAGCGTTGTTATAGCGAATACAACAACGACGGGGTGATCAGGACCCCAACGCCAATCTTCTTCTAGCGGATTTATTGATAGCTCTCCTCCGGAGGGAACAGAACTGCGTCCATGGCAACGCTCTGCTATGCATGGCAACGGTGTGTTATACTTAGCAACGGTTATCAAGAAAATAACAGACCGAATTGTACATTAGAATATAAGCAAGCCATGTAATAAATATATATAATCAGTAGTTTTGTCACCAGCAACAACACGTTGCTCAGTTTTGTTCCAGTAAGTTATGCATCGTAATAACGTTTAAAAAAAATCAGCTGAAGACTCCGGAAGTGACGTCGTAATTACCGCTCGGTGGATAGAAAAGATACAAATACATAATATTTGTAATATTGATGTTTTTGTCTAACATTGTATTTGAGGAGTTAAACAAGATAGCATCAATAATAAAATACAGTTTCATGTATTTGTCTCATGTATTGTGTTCTCGGCCGGCCGGCGGGCGGCCGCAATCTGAAACGGAATGAAGCCCACTCACGGCAGACAGCAGAAAGAGGAGCCAAACACGTCCTCCCACCCACCCCGGAAGAACTACAAGTGCTCAAGCTTTGTAACAGATTCTGGGCCGCGTCTATAGTGGGAGTTGTAGTTTTTAAATATATTGGTATATTTGTCATAAGTAGAAGTTGGTAGTGTAGAATGTTGGATACAACCTGGGTTTTTTTGGGATGGGGAACACACTGGTGTCATCAGATGTTAAAAATAGAATTGTTAAATAGGTGAAAATAGCTTATTACCATATTTGACAGTGCTTACAGTGGATAAACTTTGGAGACCATATCTACATGATAGCTGAGGTCCAGAGCTTTCTATAACAGCTGGTTTTATGTGTGTAGCACCTTCTGTTGCTAAATGACATCAACTGAAGACTCCGGAAGTGACGTAGTAATAACCACTCAGCGGATAGAAAAGATTGCTGCACGTAAAAAAATAAAACAAATTGCTGCACGTTGTATGTGAGAATTTATACAATAAAAATACCAATAATGAAAAAATAGTGTTTTATGCTAAGCACTTTGATTTGCCTTGTCGCAGAAAAATACTAGGCCTATATAAACAAACTACAGTTGAGTGTTTAGAACTACAGCCTAATGGCTTGTTTGACTAATGGGCAGACCCACAGTCTGTCAGCATACAAATTCAGGAAAGCTGAATTGGATATTCTTCGTCGAGCTCAGATTGAGAGTTTTCCAGATGACATGGCCCAGTTGCAAGCAGCAAATCCTGTCTCCACGAATAGTAGACTAGTCACACTTGCCCCTGAGCTTGACACAGATACGCAGCTCATTCGGGTTGGAGGCCGCCTACGCAGATGTGACCAACTAGATCAGGGAATGCAACATCCAATTATGCTTGATCCTGCCCATCGCATTACCAAGTTGATCATCAAACACTATGACAACGACCTATACCACCCTGGTCCGGAAATGGGTATTCGCAGAAATCAGGTGGCGCTTTTGGATCCTGAGAGGCTGGCAGGCAATTCGCAAGTTCCAACACAGTTGCCCTGAGTGCCGCAAGTGGCGTGGAACACCTGACATCCCACGAATGGCTGACTTGCCCCCCTCCAGTCTAAGGCTCTACAAGCCAGCCTTTTACTCCACCGGAATAGACTGTTTTGGCCCAATTCAGATCAGAGTGGGGAGGCACAACGAAAAGCGCTGGGGCATATTGTACAAGTGCCTTACAACCAGAGCAGTCTACATAGACCTTCTTTCAAGCATTGACTATGACTCCTTCCTAATGTCACTCTGTCGTTTCGTGTCCAGACGAGGAAAGCCACATGAGATACTTTGTGACAGAGGAACAAACTTCAAGGGAGGTGACAGGGAGCTCAAAGAGGCATTCCAGGTCCTCCAGCCAGCCCTGAAAGAGCAGCTGATCACCCAACAGATCGATTTCCGCTACAACCCACCAAGTGCTCCCCACTTTGGCGGCTCATGGGAAAGGGAAATACGATCCATTAAGGCAGCACTGTACACAGTCCTTGGAGCACAGACTGTGCCAGAAGAGGTGCTCAGGACAGTCTTGGTAGAGATTGAAGGCATACTTAATTCCAAACCTCTGGGTTACGTGTCCTCGGATGTCTCAGATCCAGATCCTGTGACTCCAAACTCTCTTCTCATGGGGCGGCCTGATACCTCTCTGCCCCAAGTGATCTACAGTACATGCCAAAAGTTCTGACACACCTTCTCATTCAATGTGTTTCTTTATTTTCATGACTATTTACATTGTAGATTCTCACTGAAGGCATCAAAACTATGAATGAACGCATATGGAATTATGTACTTAACAAAAAAGTGTGAAATAACTGAAAACATGTCTTATATTTTAGATTCCTCAAAGTAGCCACCCTTTGCTTTTTTTGATAACTCTGCAAACCCTTGGTGTTCTCTCAATGAGCTTCATGAGGTACTCACCTGAAATGGTTTTCACTTCACAGGTGTGCCTTGTCAGGGTTAATTAGTGGAATTATTTCCCTTATTAATAAAAAAGCAAAGGGTGGCTACTTTGAAGAATGTGTTTCAGTTATTTCACACTTTTTTGTTAAGTACATAATTCCATATGTGTTCATTCATAGTTTTGATGCCTTCAGTGATAATCTACAATGTAAATAGTCATGAAAATAAAAGGAAATGCATTTGAATGAGAAGGTGTGTCCAAACTTTTGGCCTGTACTGTATCCAGAGTCTGAGTTGCTAACACGCAAACGATGGAGGCACAGTCAAGTCCTGGCTGACCAATTTTGGGCCAGATTTGTCTGCCAGTACCTGCCAACGCTACAGACACGTCAGAAATGGCAAAAGGAGAAAGATAACCTGACTAATGGCACAGTGGTGATGATCGTGGACCCTCAGGCACCGAGAGCCCTCTGGCTTGTTGGAACCGTCAAGGCAGTCCATCCCGGCTCTGATGGAAGAGTGAGGGCAGCTGAAGTACTGGTCAAGGACCGTACCTATCTCAGACCAGTGGGCAGACTGATCAGTCTTCCCGTGCTTCCAAACCACCCTGGATAGATGGGCTTTCAGAAACAAATCTGCACAACAGATTTGGGGGCGGCTGTACAAAAGCCCATCAGCTGTGCTGTGTGTTTAGTGTTTTGTTTATTTCGTTCCTCGTTTTTGTATTCTAGTCAGGCAATGTTATTCCATTCCTGTGAATAGGTCCTAGTATTTTGATCAGGCACTCAGTCGACCACCTAGCGGTACAAAGCCTGAAGTAACAGTCAGGACCATCCTTTTCAGAGTCATTAGGCTCGTTCGAGAAGAGCCAGATCTGCGCAGAATCGATCACCGGCGATCGGCACCCAATGCATGCCGGTAAGATTTGTGTCCGACTTGATCCCGACTTGCTCTGACGTCATGCACACGTGGGCAACGATAATCTCACGAGACCAAGGCGGCCGCAGTTCTGAGACGCAGGTAGAGCAGTTGCTTTTCACCAACTGCAAGAGCCAGGCGGACGCAGGCGGACGCCGCCCTCTCAGCTGATCGAATAGCTGATTGGTTCAGAATCGACTCAACATGATGACGTTTTATATAAACTTTTTTATTGATTTTGAATCGGAGGGATGTATAGAACACCTGTTGTGAGGCTGATAGTTATGTTTAGAAGTCAGAGAGACTAAATCTGTTCAGGTTACAGATCATCTACAGTCTGTTGGTAATTAAAATCAGCAACAGATCACATGTAGAGCATTCTGACAGCTACTCTGTCATAATACAATCAACTGGACACTGTGTAGGAGCTGATATATGGGACTGATAACATTTTATTAAATCGGAATCGGACCCGAACGGACCACAGTGTTTGTGTCACTTCCTGCTGAGCCTGAAGGCTGCTGGAATCAGCTGGAAAACTGTCCGACTTTAGAGCGGACTTTTGTCACCGCCCCCCGCTGCTGCCGCCTGCTCTCGTCTACTTTACAGGCGAGGCGCAGTTCATCTCGAACGAGCCTAGTCACACATGTGTAGGGCAAGATTGTGCATTAGGTTGAATCCTCAGATTGTAGTATGATTTGGTGTGCGTGCATCTAATGGTGAGTTGATACCAGTTACTCAATGTATGTTTCTAGCTACAATGTTTCCACTTGCTTGTTAGAGGCACCACCTAAAGTCTATGTGGCTCATCAAGAGAAGCGTGCTAAAGTGTTTGTGCTAATACTGCTATGCTAATGCTAATGCTATGACACGCTGGTTGCTACTATGCTAGCTTTCTCATTGTGTCATTGTAAACCATGTTGCTATGCTAATGCTATGATATGCTAATTGCTAATATGCTAGCTTTAGTTGTTTCATTGATAGCTATTGTTAGCCATGCTGCTTAGCCTTAGGCAATGTATTAGCTTAGCAGGTCAAGATGTAATGTTACCTATGCTATCTGCATGTTGTCATAAGACATTGAATTGTCTTCTCTCTTGTTAATACCAGAACCACACCCAAGCTCCCAAGCTTTCAGTCACCTGATCATCTCTGTTCTGTGTTGTGGGTGTGAAGATTTAATGTGTAATAAATCTTTGAACGACCTTGGCAAGCCTGGTGTTTGTGTTCTGACTGGACACCCTGTAGTGGTTGCTGCTGGAAATTAAGAACTACTTCCCTCATCACCCAAAATCCTTTTCAGTTTTAAGATTTAATATTAGTCAGTGAAAATGAGAATAATGATACAAACATGATCATTCCCTCCAATACCGTGAATCTTATCGCAATATCAGTCAAAGTTATCGCAATTAGATATTTTCCTAATATCGTGTAGCCCTAATCAGAATCAGAAAACCCAAGATGTTATAAATGTGGTGTTGTTCCATTATATATCATATATTCTGTCCAACAAACAAGCGTGACGTGTGTTTACAGTGTTTGGTGAGTTTGACAAAGTTCAGTGTGAACGCAAAGCCAACCGAATGAAACATGCACCGAGTCCACCGAACTATAGGTGTGAAAGCGCCCTTAGACTCATATCCTGTGATATAACACCAAACAGAGCAGGGAGAGGGGATGGATCAGTTGGCTCCTTTAGTATTTCAGAAAGAGTATTGAAAACTGACTGCTGGGGGGTAACCTGTAGCTCACCCAGTATGAGCGTGCTCGCCATGTAGGCTGAGTCCTTGATTCGAGTTTGACCTGTGGCCCTTTGCTGCACCCCCAATCTCTCTCCCACCTTTCCTGTCTATCCACTGTCACTATAGATAAAGGGAAAAGCCCCCTTTTTTGTAATTTCTTTTTACAATGGTCTTAATAAAGTTATAGGAGGTCAAAGAGGTTAAAGTATGGTAACAAAGTCCTTAGAAAGTGAATCTTCAAAGTAAAGTTGGGATTGTTTTTTAATGTGTGTGTGTGTATGTGTGTGTATGTGTGTGTGTGTGTGTGTGTGTGTGTGTGTGTGTGTGTGTGTGTGTGTGTAGTATGATGCAATCTATTTCGATAACACCAATATGGCGTCCACATAAGATGATGTAAGGAGATTGTAATGAGTGTCATTAGCGCGGATGAACAACATGCCAGGCCTCGGGGGGGGGGGGTGGCCTGACTTCAGCCAGATAATTATCACCCAGTGGTCACAGTGTGCTGGCCTCAGAGGACAGCTGAGAAACCACAGTTATCACACACACACATACTTTTTCTCCTACAAATGAAAAGTTTAATTTATGAGCAATTAAAGTGACATCACTGAGTCATTTTGCTGACTTTAATAATAAACTGTTAAACTACGCCACACAAAAGTAGAAGTGGAAGAAGTACTCAGAACTTTTACTTTAATAAAAAGTACCACAGTGTAGAAATACTCTGTTACAAGGAAAAGTCCTGCATTCAAAATAGGGCTGCTCGATTATGGAAAGAATTATTTTGGTCAATAATGAAATCATTATTATTAACCACGGTTACTCGTTGGCTTTTGGAAAAGATGTTGCAGTCAAACAAGTAAACAGTGAAAACACCTTGAACTGTGAAATTTCCCTTCATACTTTTCCCGTTTTAACTTTTTAATATAAAACAAGTATAGGGGGGTCACAATAAAGGCCTAAATGCCAACAAAAAAAGAAGTGATTTAGCCTTCTGGAGGTCATTCAGACAAAATAAGTTTAGTGCAAAACATAATGATCAATTGAAAACTGACTTCTGGAGTATTCAGCAGATTTTTTTAAACATTATTACGGTGCATAACTTACTGGAACAAAACTGAGCAACGTGTTGTTGCTGGTGACAAAACCACTGATTATATATGTACCAATGAACCAATACTGTTGTTAAAGACCCTCTGATCGCTGTCCGATTCTCTGAAATGAATGCCTGCACTGCAGGATATCGGCTTAGAATGCGCCCAGCTCGGGCCATATCTTAGTGTTCTGTCTTTTTACTTTTTTTCTGTAAAATTTCACCGGTAATAGACCAAAATAATAAAATAACATCTAAATAAATGTTGATAGATGTAGTGTTAATCTCGGAAGTTCTGGGGGTTTTCTCCAAATTTTACCCCCTCCAACTTTTTTGTAATTTCTTTTTTACAATGGTCTTATTAAACCTTTGTAATGTTATAGAAGGTCAAAGAGGTTAAAGTATGGTAAAGTCCTCAGAAAGTGAATCTTCAAAGTAAAGTTGGGATTGTTTTTTAGTGTGTGTGTGTGTAGTATGATGCAATCTATTTCGATAACACCAATATGGCATCCACAGAAGCCCGCTGCTGATGTAAGGAGACTGTAATGAGTGTCATTAGTGCGGATGGACAACAACATGCCAGGCCTCGGGGGGGCGGCCTGACTTCAGCCAGATAATTATCACCCAGTGGTCAGTGTGCCGGCCTCAGAGGACAACTGAGAAACAGTTCACACACACACATACTTTTTCTCCTACGAATGAAAAGTTTAATTTATGAGCAACTAAAGTGACATCACTGAGTCATTTTGCTGACTTTAATAATAATAATAAATAAAAATAATAATAAAACTGTTAAACTACGCCACACAAAAGTAGAGGTGGAAGAAGTACTCAGAACTTATACTTTAATAAAAGTACCACAGTGTAGAATGACTCTGTTACAAGGAAAAGTCCTGCATTCAAAAGAGGGCTGCTCAATTATGGAAAGAATTATTTGGGTCAATATTGAAATCATTATTATAACCACGGTTACTCATTGACTTTTGGAAAAGATTTTCCTTATTGAAACAGTAAAACAAATCAACAGTGAAAACACCTTGAACTGTGAAATATCCCTTCATACTTTTCCCGTTTGAACTTTTTAACAAAAAAAAAAGTACAGGGGAGTGACAATAAAGGCCGGAATGCCAAAAAAAGAAGCGTTTAGCCTTCCGGAGGTCATTCAGACAAAATAAGAGTTTAGTGCAAAACATAATGTGCCAAATAATAGATTTTCTAGATAACATTGTTTTTGTGATCGTTAGTAGCCGGAATCAAAATCACAATCAAAATTTGATTCATTGCACAGCCCTAATTTAAAATGTTACTCAAGTAAAAGTACAAAATAATCAGCATCAAAATACTCTTAATGTACGAAAAGTACTCATCCTGCAGAATAATTTATATTATATTTTCGTATTCTAATTACTGCTGCATTATGTGTTGATTACTTTAATGTTGCAGCTGGTAAAGGTAGAGATCATTTTAATGACTTTATATACTTCTGGGTAGTTTAATCTATGAAAATACATCATCAGAGGAATAAACCTCTTCATGTGGGCGCCCTCATATTTACTTTTCTGATTATATTTTGTATACTAGAGGTTTGTCGTATCGCCTATATCTGCTCGGTCGAACAGTGTACGGATGCTTACTGCTGTAATCATTTTGTTTAATCAAATTTGATGGTTGCTTAGACACGGCAGGCAGCCCTATTTTCGGGGGCTGAGGTGTGTTTGTTTATTCCTGTTGCAACAAGCCAACACGTACTATACTCAAAGTTGTTGGTGAATGGCTATGGCGGCGCCCCGTCCTCATTAGGGTTGGGTACCGTTTGGATTTATACGATTCCGATGCCGAACTGGTACTTTTAAAACGATTCTGATTCCTAACCGATCCTAAACCGATTCTTGAAAAACTGAAAAATGACAAAGAAAGGCTCTCTTTTATAGTTTATTTTTAATTGAAAATTATTTAAATGTAACAATATATTAACGTTTAAAGTACTTAATACATATATAAGTAAACCTAAGTCACCTAAGACACAAGTTACACAACTACACAACAATTCTGGACCTGTTTAGCAATGCCGAGGTCAACGCCTTTAGTGGTCGTTGCCTGAAGTAGCTCTCGGTTCTCATCCTCAAAAATCTCCTCTATGGGGTGACTTCTTCTTGGCAGGCTTCTTGTGAAAAGGAGGCTGAAAAAAAACATAAAAAGCAGTGTTTAGACAAACATGCTTCAAAAAATGCATTCATTTTAGATCCAAGTTGAACTTACATCATGTTCTTCTGTCATGTCGTCCTCCTCATGGTAATCCGCTCCTTCCTGAAGTAAAGAAATTTTGTTGCACATAATAGCATAGCAATTCGTCATCATAGAAACTGTAACATGGAACCATAAAATATCTGTTCTATTATATTACATTGCCAACTGTTGCTTTCTCCAACCGGCCGCAAGCATCAGCATCAGCACATCAAAGTTTGCCTTTGAAGCAAGGGTCCATCAAAGTGGCCTCCTGGAGGAAGTTCTGAATGTTTTCATTCTGTAAGGATAACATACATGACAAATGATTTAGTGTCTACCAGGGAAAATTATGTAGTTTGCCTTCTCTTTGACTTGCAAAAGCTCTTAACGGATATGGAAAATACTTGGTATTGTTTTTCCAGATCTCCCCAGACTTTCTTTTTCAAATGACTGGTATACATTGTGTCCTCTTCAGCCACCCTGAAATGTGTCTCCAGCTTAGTCATTATGGGGAGAATTTGGCCACATGTGGGGGACTGCTCACTGGATACACATAGGGTTGAGGTGTACAACTATTTCATGATTTTAACAAAACCCTCGTCTTTCTGGAAGTCCTTATCGGTGAGCCTTTCTATTCTGGGGGAGAAAAAGAAGATGTGAAGATACGAATAAAATTTAAACTATTATGTTGTTACCCATTGTTTCACAACAGATCTTTATGTCCATCACCTCACCTGTCTTTCTCCATTGGCTTCCTAAGTCGTCGGTCAAGTGATGCTGCCTGGATGGCCGGGTACTGCTCCAAAAATAGCTCCACCATCAGGAAAAGGGAGTTCCACCGTGTTCTGACATGCAGAATCATATTGTGTTCTGGCAGACTTGAAACACAATAAACATATTGAATTACAATACACAATATACTGAAGATGTTTAAAACAAACACAATTTTTTGAGATTAATAAGGCTTACCAAGCAGTCGCTGCTTTTCTCGCATGACAGTTTTAGCCATGGTGGACCTCTTCGGCCACACCACGACAGCTCGAAGTCTGGCACACCACACTGTAATGGCACTGATGATGTACAGTACAGGCCAAATGTTTGGACACACCTTCTCATTCAATGCGTTTCCTTTTTATTTTCATGACTATTTACATTGTAGATTCTCACTGAAGGCATCAAAACTATGAATGAACACATATGGAATTATGGACTTAACAAAAAAGTGTGAAATAACTGAAAACATGTCTTATATTTTAGATTCCTCAAAGTAGCCACCCTTTTAACCCTGACAAGGCACACCTGTGAAGGTAAAACCATTTCAGGTGACTACCTCATGAAGCTCATTGAGAGAACACCAAGGGTTTGCAGAGTTATCAAAAAAAGCAAAGGGTGGCTGGTGATGTCTGCAAGGTGTCGAACACCGTGCATCCCTCTGCTTTAATATGTATCCAGTGTGTCGCCGCATGTTTCAATAAATTCGACGTGCTTCCCCCTTTGCACGTTATTGCTTTTAAACATTTGTTGCATTTTGTGATGTTGGAATCCTTGGCTGTGAAATACAGCCACACTTTCGACCGCTTCACTTTAGGCATTTTAAATGCACTCAAAGCTAGCTAGCTAAGAGAGTGCATGATGTCGGAGAATAGCGCGGACACGCGCTTCCCACGACAAGCGAGCATGTGCGCCATTCGGCACGGTGGAAAAGGGAGAAAGGGAAGAGTCTGCTGCTGTCCGGAGGCGCGACAGAGGGAAAATATTTCAGTCAGAACTGAAATGAGGAACCAAAATTTGCATTTTAATCCGGTCCAAATACTACCGTTTGCGTACAGTATGAACCGGTTCCATAGTGGAACTGGGTTTCGGTACCCAACCCTAGTCCTCATCAGATATAGACAAGAGACACTCAGCTAACAAGGGTCTTGCCCAAATAGCATTTATGTTGCTTTTGGCTGGGGATATCGAGCTGAACCCGGGCCAACATCCTTGGCTGTCCACTAATGGAGCTCAGCGTAAATTCTTGTAGGAAGACTTCTAAACTCAATCACATTTATCTCTCTTCTAAAACTGAACAGAGGTTTTCACTTTCATCTAACCAATCAGAAGCGGCCTTGAATTTCACAAGCCAATCACAGCACGACACCCCTGTTTTAAACCTGTCTCTCTCTGCTGCTCAGTTGTCATTTCAGGCTAAGAACACAACCCTACTCCTCCGGTCTTCATCCTGCACAGCTCCTGGTTCCTCTTTTGACCAGACTGCCGTTGACTCCTCGGTTCGGTATTCAGATTCCTCACGCTGTCAGTGGGACTACTAGTGGACTAACAAATTTAGCTTCTCAGCTAATTAATCCAGGGCGGAGGCTTGGGTTTGCGGCCTTGTTGTCCACGTTTCCCAGAGCCCTTCACTGTGGCAGACACATCCCGGCCGTCAGCGGGGACATGACGGCAGCTCCTGCCAGTCCAGCAGTTCGTGGCTCGGGGTCGCAAAGCGTCAAGGCCTTTCCGCCCCCTATCTCCGGTGCCCGTCACCGCAATGTAACTGAGAGTTTGCCCCGGAATGCTGACGACCATGACGGCATGCACATGACAGCATTTTCTGGCAACGAGACAGCGGATGGCCAGATGCCGGAGGATAAGGTCACAGACCTTAAATCGGACTTTAAAAGGTCCCATGACATGCTGCTTTTTGGATGCTTTTATATAGACCTTAGTGGTCCCCTAATACTGTATCTGAAGTCTCTTTTCCGAAATTCAGCCTCGGTGCAGAATTACAGCCACTAGAGCCAGTCCCACAATGAGCTTTCCTTAGGATGTGCCATTTCTGTGTGTGTAGCTATTGTGGAGGAGAGGGGGGGCAAGGTGGAGGGTGGGGGTGTGGCCTTGACCAACTGCCACTTTGCTCGTTTGAAAGCCATGATGTCTCTCTCTCATGGGTGAGCCAAATTCTCTGGGCGGGCAAAGCAGAGAAAGGGGAGGTAACCTGACCTCATAAGGAGAAGATTCCAGATTGGTCCATCTGAGCTTTCATTTTCTCAAAGGCAGAGCAGGATACCCAGGGCTCAGTTTACACATATCACCATTTCTAGCCACTGGGGGACCATTTGCAGGCTGGGGAAACGCATATTAATGTTAAAAAAAACCTCAGTGAAATTTTCATGCCATGGGACCTTTAAATCAACTTTTAATAAGAAAGGTTTATATTTCCTACATCTTAATGTTAGAAGTCTGCCACCTAAAATTGAAGAAATTAGATAATTGTTGAAGCATTCAGAGGTCGGGGTTATCTGTTTAACGGAAAGTTGGTTAGATGATATTATAAACGATGAGGAAATTGCCATTAATAATTACTGTTTAGTTAGGAAGGACCGAAATAGAAAAGGGGGCGGGGTTTGTGTATATGTAAATTCAGATGTGGCTTTTAACTCTAGAGATGACATTGCTAGTGATTTAGAGATTGTTTTGGATGGACATATGTTTACAAAAAAACAATCCCATTTTATTGGGGACTTGCTATACAACAGGTTCTCTTGGATTATCAGACAAAGAGAGCTCTGAGCTATGAATACAAATATATATTTTTATTCATAGCTATATATGAATACAAACGTGTCGGGCTGTCCTCATCCTTCCAGCAAAAGGAGGACCTGTGTCACTCTTTTGGCCTTATTTTTAACATACATAAATGATATGGCAAAGTCCTGTTCCTTCATGTGAACTATTTCTGTACTCTGATGACTCTGCATTTTTAATGTCTCATAAACAACAATCCATTCTAGAGAGTACCCTGAGCTCTGAGCTATCCTCTGTAAACAAATGGCCATCTTGTTTGGTTCAAAATACAGATTGAATAGATGCTCGGAATTTAGGGTAATTTTGAATAATGTGGTCAGTGCAAAAGCGTCAGTAAAATACCTGGGTTGCATCTTAGAAGACAACTTGGATAGCAGGAATGTGGCCAACAAGGTTCTGAGTAAAGTCACCGGGCTCACAAAGGTTTTAGCCAGAAATTCTAAATTTGTAGATCAGTCAACAATGATCATTTTAGCCAACGCCTTAAAGGGAGGCTATAAACAACACAGAATAAATTAATGAGTAATTCTGAACTTGGGCCATAGGTCTCATATAGGTAGGTCACAATTTGTTGAGCCTAACTGGCTCCCTGTTGACTCTCGTGTTACTATGTCAAGAGTGACCATGATCCATAAAATATTGTTTGGTAGTGTCACAATTTTTTTGTTGTGTCTTATACAGTGCCCTCCACAATTATTGGCACCCCTGTTTAAGATGGGGTCATGGACTTCTAAAAATTCTCCTTTTTGTTTAAACAACATAGAACCCAAATGCAAAAAAAGAGAAAAATCCAACCTTTTATTTAAGTACATTACTTTGGTGGTAAAAAAAAGAAATCACACATTTAGAAAAAAAAACTTCAAAAAATCATGTGTCCCACAATTATTGGCACCCCTGATGTTTATACTTTGTACAACCCCCTTTTGCCAACAAGACAGCACTAAATCTCCTTCTAAAACATTTCACAAGATTGGAGAACAGAGAGAGGGATCTTTGACCATTCTTCTTTGCACAATCTCTCTAGATCATCCAGAGTCCTGGGTCCTCTCTCATGCACTCTCCTCTTTAGCTCACCCCACAGGTTTTCGATTGGGTTGAGGTCTGGGGACTGAGATGGCCATGGGAGGACCTTGAGTTTGTGACTGCTGAACCATTTTTGTGTAGATTTTGCCACATGTTTAGGATCATTATCCTGCTGAAAGACCCAGTGACGACCCATCTTCAGCTTTCTGGCAGAGGCCATCAGGTTTTTATTTAAAACGTCTTGGTAGTTCAAAGCATTCATAATGCCATGCACCCTAACAAGGTTCCCAGGGCCTTTGGAAGAGAAACAGCCCCAAAGCATCACAGATCCTCCACCATACTTCACGGTGGTGAAGGTGCTTTTAGGCATACTCATCTTTTGTTTTACGCCAGACCCACTTAGAGTGTTTGTTGCCAAAAATCTCAATCTTAGTCTCATCTGACCAAAGCACACAATCCCAGTTGAAGTCCCAGTGCCGCTTAGCAAACTCCAGACGTTTACGTTTGTGAGTGTTAGTGAGAAAAGGCTTTTTCCTTGCATGCCTCCCAAACAGCTTGTTGGCATGTAGAGAGCGTCTGATGTTTTTTTTTAGACTTCGTGACCCCAAGATGCCACTCTTTGATGCAATTCTGTGACAGTGAGCTTAGGACTTTTTTTTACTTCTCTCCTCACTGTGCGTTGTGGCAAGATAAACTTGGGACCTCTTCCAGCCTTGTTTGTCACTGTTCCAGTTGTTTTAAACTTCTTAATGATTCCTCTGACTGTAGATACGGGCAAGTTAAGGCGAGTGGCTATTTTCTTGTAGCCATTGCCTGACTTATGAAGGTCGACACACATCTGCCTTACTTGAATTGTGTGTTCTCTTGTCTTTGCCATGTTGACAAATGGGTAAGAGAATTAGGACTCTGTGTCACGTCATATTTATACCCCAGGGAAACAGGAAGTCATTAATTACTATTTAAAAGTTCGTAGATACCCTGAATAACTTTAGCAACTACAGAAAAATATATTTAAAAAAAATCTATTAAATTTTTCAGCAGAATTGTTAGGGGTGCCAACAATTGTGGGACACATGATTTCAAGTTTTTTTTTTCTAAATGTGTGATTTTTTTTTTACTACCAAAGTAATGTACTTAAATAAAAGGTTGGATTTTTCTCTTTTTTTGCATTTGAGTTCTATGTTGTTTAAAAAAAGGAGAATTTTTAGAAGTCCATGACCCCATCTTAAACAGGGGTGCCAATAATTGTGGAGGGCACTGTAACTAAGGTAAAGGACACACACAATATTTACACTCGTAGCAGCATTTCTGACCTGTGTCTTTATACATTTAAGACAGTGTTAGGGAAAGGAACCTTTGCCTATATAGGGGCAGTTCAGTGGAACAAATAAGATCAGCAAATCAAAGTAATTTCCAGCCTGACTTCTTTTAAAAAAAAATATTAGAGAGGGTTATTAGAGAGGGTCGTAGAATAGAACAAAAGGCAAAAGGTTTTTATTATTATTTTTAATGTTTAATTATTTATGTTGTTATCACACACGCTGTAAGTGTCTTGTCTTGTCCTGGTGTTATGTGTTGAGGACCACAATGGAAATAAGTCCTGGACTTTATTGTGTTTTGTATCCTTGATTGTATTTGATTGTCTTTTTTCTCATGTGTAAGGCATTCTTGATACAATAAAATAAAATACGCCAAGTCAAGACAGCTTTATTTCTGGTCTGGGCGGTTCATAGTGTAGTAGCAGATCAGAAGTATTTTAAAATAATTTCTTTGAGAAATCAAGACCCACTTTCTTGGTCTTAGTGAGGACTCGAGCAGCAGCGTTTTGAATTAGCTGCAGCTGTCTGATAGATTTTTTAGCGAGACCGTTACAGTAGTCTAGGATACTGAAAATAAAAGCTTGGACAAGTTTTTCCATATCGTTTTTGGACATAAGTCCCTTAGTAGGACTTGGCTTTAATGAGATCCATGGAGGATCAAAAAAGAACTGATAAAAACAGTCCACTGAGCCAAAGAGTTCCCTTTCAGAATTCTGAAGGTCAACAGACACTACCTGCAGATAAATATTAATGAAACAATCTAACATTTGTTTTTTAATTCATGTATGCATGTTACATGATCTGCCTGGTTTATACACTAATATTGATTTATTTTAAATGATATTAAATGGATAGGGAATTAAATGTAACATATATAACTCTTGGTGGGCATGTTGAAGTGGACAAATACAGGTATCTTTATTTTTTTATGATGTTCACAGTATATATTCTAATAATCTGCAGTAATTCTACTATTGTGTACCTTATCTGGCTTCACCAAAACCTCCATGAGCCTATGTACATTTTCATTGCTGCTTTGTTACTGAACTCTGTTCTTTTCAGCACTAATATCTACCCAAAGCTTTTGATTGACTTTTTATCTGAAAAACAGGTTATATCTTATTCAGCCTGTCCCTTTCAGTGTTTCCTATATTACTCTTTAAATGGTTCAGAGTTCTTACTGTTGGCAGCCATGTCTTATGACAGATATGTGTCTATATGTAAACCTCTGCAATATCACACTATCATGAAGAAAACAACTGTCCGTATCTTTCTGGGTTTAGCTTGGTTTGTGCCTGCTTGTCAGGTTGCAGTTCCAGTATCATTTAGTGCAAATACTAAACTCTGTAACTTTACTTTGAAAGGAATCTTTTGCAACAACTCAATTTACAAACTTCACTGTGTGGGCTCAAGAGCAATCACTGTGTTTGGTGTGATTGTCTTTTTCAATGTTTCAATTGTGCCTGTGATTTTCATACTTTTCACATACACAAAGATATTTCTAATGACGTACCAAAGTCTTAGAGAAGTCAAAATGAAAGCTGCACAGACCTGTTTACCTCATCTGTTGATTTTAATCAGCTTTTCATGTTTGTTTACATATGATATCATTATAGATAAACTGGAATCGGAGTGTCCAAAAACTATACGTTTAATAATGACTTTACAAGTGATTTTGTATCATCCTCTCTTTAATCCAATCATATACGGACTAAAAATGAAAGAAATTTATAATCACATCAAGAGGTTGTTCTGTCAAAGAGAACTGCACCAACATATCAAAAAATTATCTGTTCTGTCTTCTGTAATAATGTTGAGATGAGGTTTCTTTGATTATTGAAAGGTGTTCAATCCAGAAGAAAAAAAAAAAGTCATAGTTGCTATACAATAAATGGTCATCAGCTTTACCATTGTAATGACATAATTTTCTACAGTAATTAAAAAGTCAAACACGCTATTTTATTCTTTATGATCAGGTTTAATAAAAAAAAACATTAAAAGTTTGTTTTAAATACATATTGGCAATGCTAGAATCCTATTTCTAGGTATGCCCTTCATTTTAGCTTTACTTTGTCTTTTTGCAACTGACGAAGTGTGTTATTGTGCATTGAAAATCACTTTTCAACCCCCCCTTGCCAACAGTAAACCATCGATCTGACGGAATCAGTGATCATGATAACAAGTACTCTTTCAGACATGCCAATCGCTTTTATGAAAAAGTCCCGGCAGCAAACTACGTCGGACATTTCCTTAACACGTATGAATTAAATGTCATGACATTAAAGTAAAGGCCTGCAGCACTATGTCATTAATATTGAACTCAGACATCACTGTTCACAAGGTTGTCTTGTCAGATGTTATATTCATGTTTTCATCTTTCCTTTAACAATGACTATTTAACACTTTTAAAAACTGTTTAATTCAGACACCAAATGTGTTACTTACATTCAAATTAGTTTGGAAAAAGAAAAAGAATGAAATGATTCAAACATCAATTTAGTGGATATCCACACATTGTTGCATGATGAATGAGAATACTGTTAGAACTTGGAAGTTGAATTAGTTTTCCAGTTCAGAAAAGTGTCAGTTCCCCTTGATCATTATTGAAACTCTGAATATTGAGTTGATGTGTGTTTTCTTTGGGCCCAGTGGTTAGATTGAAGAGGTTTAAACTGAGATTTGAAGTCCATAGTATGATCAGCTGATATTTCAACAGTGCTAACTCTATACCAATCTTCTATTTTTCATTGCAAAGAGGAGCTTGCTAAAAGTTAATTCCATCTTGTTATTGGCTGCATTTTCTTTTTTTTCCTTTTCTTTTTACATGCAACTATTCTTGTATTTCTTTTATTGTTATTGATGATGTACTGTGTGTTGTGGAATATGCTGCCCTTTGTGTCATTTAGATGATTAAAGTGATTTGAATTGAATTACTCTGCACTTGACACTAAAACAGTAACCTGTTCCTCTTAAATCTGCACACATTGTAATGCTTAGCTCTCAGTTTGTTTTAGCAATGACTGTTGATTTCTGGTCTTATTAAACTGTCTCTCAGAGGGATCTTTGTCTTTTTCTGATCAATCCAATACACATAGGGCTGTCACAACTGGCCAAAAAGGGCATTCGGATGTTCCTTATAAACAACACAGATGGTGCATACTATGTTATATGACTCTTTGGGGATTAGACACTGTCAGTGACTGCCCAGGCACTCCTATTTATGGAAATGTGAGCAATCAGTTCATCCAGGTGTCAATCCTCAGTCCTTATTAGTAAATCCCCAGATGGCATCACAAAAATAAATCTATTAGATCGTGATACCATCACAATATTTTATTTTTTTTTTTTAAACTAATGTATTTCAATGGGATGCATCTTTTGTGATCACAGCATGAATCTTTCTGCCAGTCCGGCTGCAGCAGAGAAGCTGGATACAGCTTTATTGGTATTTTTAGCCCAATAACCGCTGTTTTAATCAACATTTATTCAACAGATCTTATCATGGTTTAATGTTATTTCGGCCAAGGAAGCTGGATTGCTTTGTTGTTTGATATTTTTAAAACTATAACACTACATCTATCAACATTTATTTAGATGTTATCATGGTATACATTTCTTTATTTTAATAATATTATTTCGGTCTTATTACCGGTTGAAATATTAGAGTAAATAAGACAGAACAGTAGGCTACGATATGAGCCGAGCTGGGCACATTCGAAGCCTATATCCCACAATGCATCGCTTCAATGCACATATTTAATCTGTGGTTTTGTCACCAGCAACAACACGTAGCTCAGATTTGTTCCAGTAAGTTGTGCACCGTAATAACGTTTAAAAGATTTAGCTGAAGACTCCGAAGTGACATTGTAATTACCGCTCGGCGGATAGGAAAGATACTAATACATAATATTCGTAATATTGATTGTTTTTGTCTAACGTTGTATTTGAGGATTTAAACAATAATAATAGAATACAGTTTCATGTATTTGCCTCATGTACTGTTTGCTGCAGCCATCTGAAGTGGGATGAAGCCCATTCACGGCAGACAGCAGAAACATAGGAGCCGAACAAGTCCCCCAACCCACCCAGGAAGAACTACAACTAAACTAGCTTTGTAACAGGTTCTGGACCGCGTCTATAGTGGGAATTGTAGTTTTAAAATATATTGGTATATTTCTTAGTAGTAGAAGTTGGCACTGTAGAATTTTGGATACACTCTGGTGTTTTTTGGGATGGGGAAAATCAAATCGTTAAATAGATGAAAATAGCTTATTACAATATTTGACAGTGCTTACAGTGGGTAAACTTTGGTGACCATATCTACATGACAGCCGAGGTCCAGAGCTTTCTAGAACAGGTGGTCCTATGTGTGTAGCACCTTCTGTTGCTAAATGACAAGCCTTCAAACATGTACTGGGTTCAAGGTTCAGAGGTCAATATTTCAAAGCAGGAGTAATGTATCCTCTTCAGACTGACATGTTACTGTCGAGGTTGAGACCTTTCCAACGATGTGTTTGCTATAGTCATACGACAACATGTAAATTGTCACATATCATGGAGACCACTTTGCAGATGATACGTTATTGTCCCCAGAGGGATATCTACCTTGAGTTAGATATACCTTGAGTTCAAATGCTTCACACATAACACTTGACATATTGTTTTATCATACAGCTGACATATACTTAAGTGATATGTAGCCAGACTGAATCACATCACACAGCCACAATCTATTGCTCATCTTTCACAAACAGGTGACAAGACCTACACACAACCCTATATGCATCATATCAGGAAGCTATTGCAAAAGCCCTGCAGCCTCAAGCAACATTATTTAAAGTTTTAATTGAGGTAGGTCCAAATTAGGGCTTTACTTTAGAAATATTTAGTTTACATTGGGGTCCCCTATTTCTTCTGCCAGAGGATAAGAGCTCATACCTGGCATGGAGAATAAAGATGGATCAGACCATATTCTCTGTGCTTGCCTGGAGAGACAGTCACCTGACAAGCAAGCTTTACATGAGATGTTTTAAGATATTGCCATGCTGACATATTAAAATCCTCTGTAATGCAGCCTAGTATAACATAAACCCATCTGATTCACCGTGAGTGTCTGCTCTAAATGATAACACACACTTTCAACGTGGGCCTTCCAGTCAAAGGTGCCTTCCACCAACGTGTCTATAGGAGCAGAGCTGATTGATTGGTTCATCATTTATGACCTCTGATACCCTCTGACCCATCTCACGACCCTTTCCTCAGTTTGTGAAATGTTTGATTGTTGGCATGGCAACAAAGGTCTCTGTTTCAGCAGAACATGCAAAAGTACTTGTGTCTGTGTGCAGTATATAGGCTGAGGTAGTGAGAGATGGAACTCTCTGGAAATGGATGATGGAGATGTTCACATATGACGACTACGATGATTTCAGATTATAGGCAGCTTTATTCAATATTGAACAAAGGAGATAACCCTGTGTACACACACAAGCTGCATGTACCCAAAGTGTCTCCCGATCTTAGGATTGAACATACATTTTATACTTTCTGGGGCCGCCCATCAGGAAACCCTTATTCATGATCTCATCCTAACACTGACAGGTCCCCCTACTCTAATAGACTCAAACATCCTATAGACCCTCAAAAGGCCATTTGTTACTCAATCAGTTAGTCACTTAGTTCCTCAATCAGTTATTCTAATTTATTATCAACTTAAACATCTGAACCAGATGTCACCATCGCACGCATAGGGGCCTCTTTGCCTTCCTGTGACCTTCTCCCTCGATCATAATAACACATTATAGAACATATGAAATATAGAAATACATTTGGGTACATGCAGGCTTGATTATTTCACCTATCCCCTTTTTTTTATCCTAGTTGAAATACAAACATCATGGCAATACATTGGAGTATACAAATACATCTGACCCAATAATACATGTAATACAATAATACAATACAATAATAATGATTATACAGAGATACATCAGTTTCAGATTACATAAACACTACCCATACTTTCATGGAAGAGGCGAAAAACCTGGATGGCTGTTTCTTATACCAGGAAAATTCCTCTTCAATCCCCAATTAAACACTGCCAGCCGATTCTTTTGGGCGATTACATTATTTCTTGTCATGATAGTATGGCTCTAAACTTATCTTTCATCATTACTAACATGGTGTTAACCTTTTCCTGTTTAATTTCTCATAAACATCTTTAATCAACTTGTCCCATAGGTCCTTCATCTTCAGTCGTAGGATTAGAAGACAATGACTCCAAAGACATAGATCGTTTCGCTCTTCGATTAATTGCGTGTACATGTACATGATTAACTGGATTTTGTACCAAAGAAATATTGTTGACAGATCTCAATATTATAGTCTTCAAAATAGGGAAACAACATCCTAACACAAAAATGACAACCAGAAAGATCACTAATTCCTATTATCCCTGTAACAGTAGAATTATTTGTACCAACTTTGTAATCCAGTCAAATCCTATATCTGCATACTTTCTTCCTGTCATGTGTGCTTCTTTATAAGTTCTCACAATTCCTTCTTGAATCTCTTTGAGATTTTTTAATGCGATTGACAAATTTCCTAATCCTTCAGATTATGATGGTAAATACGTACAACAATCCGTATCGATTAACGCACACACTCCTCCTTGAGCCGCGGTAATTGTATCCAAAGCTAAACGATTTTCGATAGCAAATTGTCAAATTAGGGCAACTTCTGCACTCAAAGATTGGAATCCTAATGCAGTAGCATTGGCTAAATTGACCACGTCCCTCCTTGTTAATGCTATCAGAAAAATGGTTATCATACATTAATTCAGTATTCCAGAACATAGTCTTGAAATACATCTGCGAATGTGAAAAAATTCTATGGTCATTATCTAATGCATAATATTTTTCTGCAAGACCTGTTGGATCTTTATTCTGTAAATGGATATACCCAGTAACATCTGACACTCCCCTCTTCTTTTTATGCCCCTCACGGCTTTCTTTTCTTAAATCTACAGGTTCAACAATGTATATTAATTAATTCATGGTATACACACCACACCGTCCTATGAAATTACTCGGTAATGAAGTCCAAATATTCTCCCCACAACACCAGAAAAACCCAGGAACCTCTATTGTCCCTTAAAACTACTATGCTGATTTATTATGTATCGCTGCAATCTTAGATGACTGTTTCGACAAATCAAGAGGCATGTCAAACACATATCTTTTATAAAATCCAACCTTCCAATGGTGGTTCGTACCCTGAAACTCGAATCGTATTTTATTTCCGGTCAATATCTTTATTCTTTCCAGTCCTCCCCGTTATGTGTGATTCTACGGTATAAATCTTACTGTGCTGGACACCATCTTTTCACCTCGGCATTAATGTCCGCTCTCCCTCGGTCACTAATAATTGTCTCACTGCTACGACTGTACTCTGTCCACTCACCCTTTGTCCTTCACTCAAACCAATTAATGGATATTTCTGTATTATAAATTGTAACATTACTGCACATGCATAGCAAGAATTTGAAGTAACTTTCCTAACTTTCCTGGTTATGTATTGATACCACAAATGGAAGTTATGTGCTGCATTTCTTGTCCCCAAAGTCAAGTTCCTCTAAGACCATATTTTGCTCACTCTCTTGTGCTGTTGTTGCTCTCCCTCTGTCTTACTCTCTAGCTCCTCCTTCCTTTCAATGGTCATTTACCTGAGCTACTCCTGGATCGTGGTTTACCTTGACTACCTCGATTTGTGAAATACCTAAATCACTTTTGTCCTCATATGAACTCCAATACGGTGCACAACGTCCTTGCCAATGAGCTGGCAAATGCGTAAAAACCTGATCTGCACATCTCCACCTAAGATACTTTGTGGCAGGAATAAAACCATCTCCATCTGTATATGCCACTCTGGGACACACCACTAAATTTTCCACAGTATACTTCCCTTCACCTCCAGTTGCCTGTAGGAACGCTAATGCCAGTCCTTTTCTCCTAGATCCCAATGCCGGTTGCAGCAACACATTCTCTAACACTTTCATGTCACGTTGGACAAAGAACTTAGGAAGAAAACTCTTCTACAAATCATTACAAAACGCTGGTTTTGGAATAGCGTCTATCAACACTTGAGGCTGTCCTACTATTATTTCATCAGTAATTGATTCGTATTCAACCATCATTATTGATCCGTTAAACCCAATAACAGTAAAATTAACACTATTGATATAAAATGCCCTTGTTGCATTTGTTCTCAAAGGAAGTAACATACATTGCAGTTCATTAATATTGAGTGGAGTGTCCTGAAATCTTTCTAAATCGGCCCTACGCACACTGCGCCTCACTGTGTCATACTTCAGTCTGCCTTCTTTCCCTGTCTCCTTTAGCTCTCCTCTCAACCTGATGGTGGTGTTAGTACAACCAACAACATGACACACAGCAATATACTACCCAATACACAATAATACTAATCATGAAGTAATGCAGCTACTTTGCTACATTTTAAAATCAACCCATACATATCGTAGCCACTACTGAATTCTCACTTTCCCAATGCTTGCACTCATTGACATTTGGACCGATATTGCAATTATCCAACTCTAACAATCATTTCAACCAATCAGTGTACATCTTGAACTGTGGAAATTATTTTAAACTCTTCACATTTAACCTCTTTTACAGTTTCCATTCTGAACACAAGACAAACTTTCTTTGCACATGTAATGTGGAAAACAATTGTTCCTCTCCACTACATTGTTTCTGTAATCAATAAGCCAAAATTGTAATCATTATCAAAATCAATGAATTGCACCTCTTCACTCTGGAGTCAGTGTAAGTTATTTTACCCTTTAACATTTACCGGCTTAAGCAACAATACTGCAACTTATGCAGTATAGTGATATTAAAATCTGATTTCTAAACCTCTATGACAAAAATGTTAATCCATCATGGGGCTGTAATTAATTGATTCACCTATCAGGTAGAAGTGTGCCAAAAATGCCAAAACACATGTTGTGTATGCACACACACATACAAAGCTATATACATCTTACTCTGTGAACAAAAACCTCAGCAACAATCTGCTCATCTTTTTAATTTCCTGAAAATGCTTCCTAAAACTAATTCATTTTGAAAACGTAGTCTCTCAGTAAAGGCTACAAATGTTAGGATGGCTACAAACTGTAACCACAATGACTGATATGAGGATCATCTTCTGAATATAATTATTAATATGTAAGGCCTACCATAAATTGTTATTTAAAAAAAGTCATTTATTTAAAACAACTAATAATACAGTATGATGTTAAATCAAACTAAGTCTCACACATTAATGTGCTCATGTTTTTTCCCTTTTAGTCTTTGCTATTAACATTCATCAACAACAAAATTAGAAAATTGCATTTTTAAATAACGATGCATGGAAAATAAAATAAAAAAGGCTTCTCTTTGTATTTAAATATTGATTTTTTTGTTTTTCATAACACTACAAGTCAAAACAAATTCAAATTAGTCAAACAAGCCATTAGGCTGTATTTCTAAACACTGAACCGTAGTTTTTTGTATATAGGCCTAGTATTTTTCTGCGACAAGGCAAATCAAAGTGCTTAGCATAAAACACTATTTTTTCATTATTGGTATTGTTATTGTATAAATTCTCACGTACAACGTGACACAGATGCGGAGCGGTAATTACTACGTCACTTCCGGAGTATTCTGCTGTTGATGGTGACAAAACCACTGATTAAATATGTACATTGAAGCAATACTGGCGTTACACACCTGCTGATCACTGTCTGATTCTCTGAAATGAATGCACACACTGCATTGTGGGATATCGGCTTTAGAATGCGCCCAGCTCGGCCCATATCGTAGTGTTCTGTCCTTTTACTGTAATATTTTACCAGTAGGAAGACCAAAATAATATTTTTAAAATAAAGAAATGCATACCATGATAACATCTAATAGCAGCTACACACCGGGCCGATAATCGGCCGTTGGACAGTCTGGCAAGGTCAGTGACTCGAGTCTGGTTGGTGTGTTCTGTGCCGTCATTGGAGGAGCTGTTGGCCTTCATTTTGGCCGACCTGACGTGTTCAGTTGGAGACAGGGCAGTCAGGAGTCAACCGGAAATGACAAGCAGGATGACCGTGACAAAGCCTTTCAAAAAAATCTTTTAAACTGACCTTTGTCGATCTGAAATGAAGATAGATTCTGCACGGCCTATTTCTCTCTTAAAATATTTTCAGAAACACGTTCAGGTGAACTATTTTACTACGATATGAGGTCGTATTCTGAATGAGTCGCCAGTAATGGCCAGTTGAAAAATCCAAAATCCGGAAGCAGCAGCCAGACCCACGTGACGCGTTTGTCCAATCAGCTGCCGGTTTTCATTTTTTGGGCGACAACACAGATTAGCCCCACCTGCTGTTGTGGAGATGTATTACGTCCCGTCTCTTCGGTGTATTCTGAGGCACTGTTTTGACCAACTCGGGAAGACTGATCAGCCCAACTGCCTTTTCTGCCAACGGTCGGCCGTCTGGTTGGTGTGTAACTGCCTTTATGTTGATAGATGTAGTGTTATAGTTTTAAAAATATCAATAAACAACAAAACAATCCAGCTTCCCTGGAAATAAGACCGAAATAATCACATTCAAATAAATACATATAAACCATGATAAGATCTGGTGAATAAATGTTGACTAAAACAGCGGTTATAAGGCTAAAAATACCAATAATATCAAAGCTGTATCCAGCTTCTCTGATGCAGCCGGACTGGCAGAAAGAATCTGTGATCACGAAAGATGCTTCCCATTGAAACACATGAGTTTAAAATTTTGGACCCCATCACGTAAATCTTCACAATATCGTGATGGTATCACGATCTTTCATGATGCCATCACAAACTGACATGAGACTGGGTTGGCTATATATGGATAGATCAATTGGCTCCTTCAGTATTTCAGGAAGAATATTAAACTGACTAGCTCACCCAGTAGGAGCGAGTCCTTCGTTCAAGTTTGACCTGTGGCACTTTGCTGAATCCCCAATCTCTCTCTCACCTTTCCTGTCTTTCCACTGTCACTACAAAAAAAAACCCAAAAATAATCTTAAAAAAAGAAAGAAAAAACTGACTGCCAGAAATGATGTATTCTTGGACATGTCCAAAACATATGTAATAGATTTGCAGGGCTTTGTTTACATCTGTTGCATGTGGGATTTAACTCAAATTCTAGAAAGCCTGTAAATTTAGGTCTTTAATCTTGCAAATTCTGGGGGTTTTCTCTTAACTTTACCCCCCTCCAGCTTTTTAGTAATTTCTTTTTAATTTACAATGGTCTTAATAAACCTTTGTAAAGTTATAGGAGGTCAAAGAGGATAAAGTATGGTAACAAAGTCCTCAGAAAGTGAATCTTCAAAGTAAAGTTGGGATTGTTTTTTAGTGTGTGTGTGTGTGTGTGTGTGTGTGTGTGTGTCCAAAATCCAAACTATCCCTTTAACCCCAGCTGTGAAAAAAGGCTCATGTGAGATGCTTTTGATGCATCGTTCTGGAGCACAACTACAAACATGGAATGCTAACAACGTGTGAGTGCTTGTTAGCATCAAAATGCAGTAAAAACACAGATTGAGACATATTTCTGAATGTGCTTTACACATGTCTGAAGAATGCCTCTAAAACCTGAATAATACCGGAATATCCCACACAACCCCCCACATCTGAGTTTCGCGTAGTGCATTCACTCGGGATAAGTGAAGCCTGCTTTCACTCAAATTTACTGACTTATCTGTACCACGACAGTCAGCCAGGGCGAGGTTCTGTTTGTTACAGCTAACTGAAGGGGAAATTATGAATTAATAATGAAATTTATGATTAATTGATTGAATAAAATACATAACATTGGTGAAGCTGATGATCTTTACTGTTTTCAAAACAAATCCTTAAAATGCTTGTCATAGACCTGATGAATCATTTCAACACATGTTGAAAATGTGTTTATACAACAGATCATTTTACTGACAACAACCTCTTCAGGTGTTTAAATATCTTTTCCTTTTTCAGTCTGTATATGATCGGATTAAAGAGAGGATGATACAAAACCAGTTGTAAAGTAATTATAAACTGTGCAAATTCAGATTCCAGTCTATAAGTATCACATTATCATATGTACACAACAACGAAAAACATATTAAAACCAACAGGTGGGGTAAGTTTATCAGTGTTTTTTGCTCCCTACCAGGCAGTGCTACCTGGAATGCACCGTTGGGAGGCACCGGTTATGGTTAGGGTTGAGGCTGATGAGGGGAGTTGAAGGTGGGATACCCTCTGCATTGAGGACCTGGACTGATGTTGAAAAGTGGGTGGAGAGAGTGGGGGCGAGAGCGGCCAAGGTGCTGTTTTTAATGGAGCGGAGAAAGTGTTTGCTGTATCTTCTGGTTCTGAGGATAGTAAATAAGGTGGTGATAACTGACTGGAAATCTGATTGGTGGGAGGAGAGGCGGTGAAAGCGGATGATTTGTGATTTTATGATGCCCTTGAAGGTGTGCTTAGGGTGATGACTAGTTTTATGGAGGAGTGCATGTGTATCAGTCGGTTTAAA
This sequence comes from Perca schrenkii, assembly GCA_025617405.1. Classification (NCBI taxonomy): domain Eukaryota; kingdom Metazoa; phylum Chordata; class Actinopteri; order Perciformes; family Percidae; genus Perca; species Perca schrenkii. Next base: position 35,103,540 of record CM046797.1, read on the forward strand.
GTAAACTTTGGAAAAAAGGCTGTTGTGTGTTGGGGTGGTTGGCTGAAAGAAAATTGTGGTGTCTAGAAAATGTACCTGTAATGGGTCTATTATGTGTTTTACTTTTATGGAGGGATGATGATTGTCGAGAATATTGAGAAACTGTGGGAAGAGGGAGATGTCATGTGTCCAAATACCAAAAATGTCATCCAGAAAGCGAAGGTAAAGTAGGGGTTGGTGTGGGCATTTGGCCAGTACCTCCCTCTCCCACTCGCTCATGTAGATGTTGGCGTAAGATGGTGCAAAACGTTGACCCATGGCTGTCCCGTGAAACTGAAGATAATGTTTGTTATTGAAAAGAAAATCGTTGTTATTGAGGCAGAGTTCCAAAAGTTGTAGGATTTCTTTATCTGGTCTTTCCGGATTGGGGTACTTATTGAAAACTGTTTTGACTGTCTGTAGTCCTGTTGTGGTGTTAATGTTTGTGTACAGACTGTCTATGTCGATGGTGAAAAGGTATGAGTGTTGGGGACAACCAACCAGTGTTCAATGTATGTAGAGATATTATAGGAAGTGCTGTTGCAATCTGATACTATGGGTCTACCAGGAGGAACCTCACAGGGAATGGTCCAGGTGTGGGGTGTGGGTGTTCGGGTCCATAAAGATGGTCTCTTTGTTTGGCAGTGAGGATTTTTTTATTGTAAAGTGATTGGATGATGTCCCTGAGTTTAATTTGAGTTTGTGCTTGAATGCTTGATTAGATAGGTTGATAGTGTTTGGCGTTGGATAGTTGTCTGTTAGCTTCAATTAAATATAGATTTCTGTCCATGATGATAATTTTAGATCCTTTATCGGCTGGTTTGATAATAATGTTTGGGTTATGGCGAAGTTGTGAAAGGGTCGTGCGCTCCTCAACAGACAAGTTGTCCGGGGTGTCTGGTGGTGGTTGATATGAGCGGAGGGTTTGTTTATTGTTTTTTATGAATTTATTAATTACAGGTCGAGTTGATGATAGAGTGGTTCCCAATTGGATGGCTGAGTAAATGGATGAGGCGGGCGTGATTGGGGATGGGAATGAAAATGACTAATGAGTTTGATACGTCTGTGGTATTTATGAAGGTCCCTGTGAAGTTCCTCCCAGTCAAAACGGGGTGTCTGTGGAATGTAGGAGAGTCCCCTCTCTAGAAGTGAAAGCTGTAGGCATGATGGAGTGAATAGTTTGGATAGGTTTAGAACATTTGACGGAGAAAGTCCAATCCAGGTCCCTGTGCGTGGTGAGGTCAGGTGGGGGGTCAGATGTTGAGTCTGATGTGTTGACTTGTGTGGGAGTGGTGTTGACCGGGTTGGTTTTGGAGAAATCTATAAATTTAGCTGTTGGCACCAGTAGCTGAAAATGGTCTGGGCTGTGTTGGTGGTCCAATGGATATTATCAGATTGTGTAATGAATGTATCATGCAGTATTTCTGCTAGGAAGGGGAGGTGTGTTGCTATGGTGTTATTGATAAGTTTGAGGTTGTTCTGTTGTGTGTTGGTGAGATGGGGTGAGTGGTTTATGATGGGGAAGTAGATGTCTGCATTAGGGAAGGTGTCTGTGGCCTGTTTGTAAAGGGTTCTTAACAACAAAAGTTGTTTGCATGAAGTTTGTCTGGGGTCCTCGTCTTTGTTGTTGAGTCCGACTGAGAGGATTATGATTTGGGGTGAGGGTTAGGGATGGTCTTTTTGCAGATTTCAATGAAGTGATAAAATTTGGTTCCTGGATAACTGTCAAATTGAATGTTGGGATTGGAGTGGGGTGGGATACGGTTAATATTTGAGACACCCAGAATTAAAACAGCTTTATTGCTTCTAAATGACCAGTCTGTGACCTTCCGGGTGGGGCGAGCTATATGGTATGTAGGTTTGTAAGTTTTTGTGTGTGGGAATGTGGATGGATAGAAAGCCGGAGTAGAGAGGGGGAAAGTTGAGGTTGGACCGGGGGTCTGGGCTGTAGGGTGGTTGGAGTCCAGGGTAGCAAGGCGAGGCGGGGTGGCCACCGGGGGTCATTGTGATGAGGGTTCAGATTGGACTTTCTCAATGATGGCAGTTTTAGCCTTCTGAGTGTTTGTCATCATGGGGGTTCCCGCTCCATCACTGACCAAAAGCTGGGTGTGCGGGTTGCGCCCCGCCAAGCACAAGGTCCTCTGGACAATAGCGTCACCTGTAGATGTTTGGGAGAGAGGGGAGATGATGTCACGGGTGATAGTAGAAACATTAGAATTATGGGATGATCCAAAAATACAGTAAATGGGGTTAGGGGTGTCTCAATATGATCTGTCTGAGTTAAGGGAATGTGGATTTTTGCCGTGAGATGAATGTCCTTTTTCTTAAAGGTGAGGGCTGATGGCCAGGTGGTGGTGGTGGTAGTTAGTTTTTTTTGGAAGATTTGATGTTGGGCTGGAGGGTAAAGAAAAGCCACCCTTGGGTTGCGAAAGGATGGTCAATGTTTGCTGGGGCATTGACTCTATGTTGATCGGATCATGTTTGCGGTTTCTGGATTGGGTGGATTTCCTGGCAGCACTAGGACGTGGGAATGTCCGGGAGAGCCTGTTCTCTGGGGAGTGAGGGGTAGGACAGGGGAAAGTTGCAAATTTGAGTTATTAGTCATCTGGGTAACTGAGGAGGAGGGTGGGGGTGATACAGGTGAGGTATGGTGGTTCTGGATGGTTCGGTTAGGACCCCAGGAAACTTTCTTTGTCCGTTGTGGGAGTGGAGTAAATGAATGAACCGTTCCAATAATGGTCTGTTTGGGTGCATTGTTTTTGAAAGAGCTGGGGACAGAGGTAACGAGGGGAATCAGTGTCTGTTTAGGCTCCTGGGTGCTGTTTAGTTCAAGGGGAAACTGGGAAAGGGATGTGGATTGTAAGTGTTGATCAGGACCAGATTTGAGTTTTTGAGGCTTCCGTTGGAGTGCGGAGAAGAGGTGGGCGTTTGGTAGCCTGAGGTTGTTGGGAGTGGACCAGTTCAAAAAGGGAGGGTCTGGGTCCTAAAGAAAGTGTGCGGTGGTTCAGGGGGGGAGGTATAGGACGGGATAGTGAGGGGAGTGGGAGAAATTCCTCCTCATCAGTCACGTTCGGGATGGGGGAAGGAGAGCAACCCCTACTAACCTTATCTAATGGAGGGGATGGGGTGTTGGTCTGGGGGTCAGAGGTGATGTTATGTGAGAATGAGGGGTCCAAAAGGTGTTGCACTATTAGTGATGTTGCTGTTCTGAAGCGGTCCCCATAACGCTTTTTTGCCCAACCCAAAGAAATTTGTAGGGCCAGTGAATTATACGGGGTAGTGCTCCGGGTGGAGATGGTGGTCTGGTAGTGTGTCTGGAGTATATGCATGTTTGACATCATCCAGGCTGCGGTGTTATCTTGTACCTTTTCACAGGTGTTGATGGAAGGGGTGGATGGTTTAATGAAATCAGTAAGACGTTGTACCTGTTTCATCATACCTGTTGGGAAATTGTTGGTGGCTATTGCATGATCAATAATATGTTTGTGATGTACTGCTTGTATGAGTTTGAATTATGTCTTGCTGGTGGCTCTGGTTTCTGGGTCTGGTGGTTTAGTGAGGGCCTGAGTAGGTGATGTGTCCTTCATCCTGATTCTGTGTGAGGGTGCGTGGAGAGTATTGAGGGACATGAGTGGTGTTAATGTAGTGTGTGTGGTGTGTGGAGGCTGTGGCAGACTCACCCTTCTGCTGGCAGGCAAGGCCGCTCCTAAAGAAAGAGACATGTTAGTAGTTGCTTGCGAATGAGAGGGCTCTTACCTGTTGGAGATGGGCTGTTTCTGTAGCGTGTCCTGATGTAGAAAGACAGAAGCGTGCTTATTGGGGCCTGCCAGATGGTATTTAGGAGGTGGAAAAACAGTGGGCTATTTTGCAAAAAGCAGATAGCCCTGCTGTAGAGTTGCTTGAGATGGACTGTTCCTGTAGAAATTCCAGAGATGATAAGACTGGAACGTGCTTTGTAGGCGTTCCCCGATAGTGTTGGAGGGAAACAGAGGGCTATTTATAAAAGAATATATAATAGCCCTAATGCCAAGCTGCTGGTGGAGAGAACAGTTATTCTTGAAACCCCTTTTGTTTTTTTTTAGAATTTGGAGAATGACTTAAACCATGTGGAGTTGTGATTGCAGTTAAATAGCCAATAGTTGTAATAAAGAGGTTAGTGTTAGGTGCCTTGAAGGCAGCGGTCGCAGCGCTGCCTGGAAGGAGCAGATGGGGGCAAAAAACTCCATTGAGCGTGGGGTAAACAGGTCTTTGCAGCTTTTGTCTGGACTTCTCTACTACTTCGATAGGTTATTATAAATATCCTGGTGTACGTAACTATGAAAAGCATAGGAAAAAACACATATTGAGCAAAATAATCACACCATACACAGACAGTCCTCTTGAAACCACACAGTGAAGTTTCTGAACTGAATTGTTACAAAAGATTCCATTTAAAGTAAAGTTTTTTCTTAGCACTCAATGCAGCTGACCCCACGACCTGACAAGCAGGCAGAAGCCAAGCCAACACCAAGAAAATACTAGTCATTTTCTCATGATAGTTGGATATTGAAAAAGTTTACATATAGACACATATCTGTCATAAGCCATGGCTGACAACAATAAGAATTCTGAACCCCCTAAAGTGTAAAAAAAGAAATATTGAAAGTGACACATTGAATGTGATATGATTTTTTTATCAGATAAAAAAAAAATAGCTTTGGATAGATAGCAGTGCTGAAAAGAACAGAATTAACTTACAAAGCTGCAATAAAAATGTACATGGGCTCATGGAGGTTTTGGTAATTTATGATGATGCACACAATAGTGGAATTACTGAAGATTATTAGAATATATGCTGCAAACATGATACCAAAATAAAGGAATCTATATTTGTGAACTTCCACATGCCCACCAAGAGTTATATTAAATTTTAAAGATTGTAGTTTGGGTTAAAATCTGTGCATTTGTTACATTACTTCACTTCGTAATTCATGTGTAGATTCAAGTAAAAAAAGAAAATCAGCGTTTATTTTATTTTGAAACAAGACACGAACCCCGGTCTCCTGGGTGAAAGTCTTGACAGGACTACGACAGGCAACATTTTGAATTGGAAAGATTATGTAATGGAGCACATGGTCAGGAAAATAGGTCAAGCAAGGCTGTGACTTCAGGCCTCCAGAGTTTGATGAAGTTCTTCATATATTAGTAACTATTTTGGTGGAAAGTTTAATGAGATCCTTGGAGGATGAAGCAATCTTATAAAAATGTTCCACAGTGTCAAACAGTTCACTTTCTGAATTTTGGAGTTGAACACACACCAAGTGACTATCAAGATCAGATACCTGTGACAAAGTAAGACAGTACAGGTTGGATGTTAGTATAATCATGAAAGTGAGAGTTCTTTTGAAAGTTTAATTCATGGATGGTGGCTATAAAATCTGCTTGTTTTATTACTGAACATTTAGTTTTAGACATCATTAATGGATGAGTTAAATGTAACATATATAACTTTGGGTGGGCATTTGGAAGTTGACAGATTCAGATATGTTTATTTTTTTATTATGTTCATAGCATATATTCTAATATTATGCTGTAATTCTATTATTGTGTACCTTATCTGGGTTCACCAAAACCTTCATGAGCCCATGTACATTTTCATTGCAGCTTTGATACTAAACTGTCTTCTTTACAGCACTGCTATCTATCCCAAGCTTTTGATTGACTTTTTATCTGAAAAACAGATCATATCTTATTCAGCCTGTCTCTTTCAATTTCAAATGTTTTACTCTTTAGGCAGTTCAGAATTCTTATTGTTGTCAGCCATGGCCTATGACAGATATGTGTCCATATGTAAACCTCTGCAATATCCAAATATCATGACAAAAACCACAGTGAGTATTTTCCTGTTGTTTGCTTGGCTTGTGCCTGCTTGTCATCTTGCAGTCCAAACAATATTAAGTTCTGAAGCGAAACTGTGTGACTTAACTTTAAAAGGAATATTTTGTAACAATTCAATTTACAAACTTCAATGTGTGACATCAAGAGTAATTACTATATTTGGTATTGTTATTTTATTAGATCTTTCAATTCTGCCCATGCTTTTCATAGTTTTTACATACGCCAAGATATTTATAGTAACCTATCGAAGCTGCAGAAAAGTCAGGAAAAAAGTTGCAGATACCTGTTTACCCCACCTGATGGTTTTGATCAGTTTCTCCTGTTTGTTTGCATATGATATCATTATAGCTCGAGTGCAATCAAATTTTCCTAAATCTGCACGATTAATAATGACATTACAAATAATTTTGTATCAACCTTTGCTTAACCCACTCATATACGGGCTCAAAATGAAAGAAATTTCTAAACACCTCAAAAGATTGTTCTGTCCAGCCAAATTTATTTGATGTAATAACTAATTGTTACTAATGTACAGGCATTTCTTCTGAAATAATCATGCTGAGATGTAAATTGAGGGATTGAATTGAAGTTTTTTCCATGTTTGTAACTACACAGTACTGTGTATTTACTACACAGTACTGTGTATTTACTGTTAACCCTCGTATTATGTTAAGGGTCAATTTGACCCATTTGCGTTTTTGTGTTGACCAAAATACCGGTTAACCTATCTTTTTCTCCATGAAATTGTATGACATTTCCTCATTTAGGGTCATGGACTTGTTCATTAAATCTGGAATGTCTGTTCAGAGTTTTCAAAGATGATGTTGTGGGTCAATTTGACCCAGAGACTTTCCGCACCCATTTAGAACCGTGTGTGTGTGTGTGTGCGTGTGCGTGTGTTTACTAGGGGTGTCCCCGACTAAGGATTTACACATTTGAATCAGAATTGACGAATCTTTCTATAGTCGAATCATCTGTGTGTGTGTGTGTGTGTGTGTGTGAATGGGTTGGGAGGGGCACGACACTAGTCAGCAGGAGGGTCACATGTAAACCGCAGGCGCGTATGGACGCGTATATCGCATCCGCCGCATGCATAACCGTCTCTATTTTGGGAACTGTGTATCCTGGCTCAAGTGTGCGCATTAATTCTTTAAAACCTTCACCGTCCACAACATTCACTGGCCTCATTGTGAAGAGAAATAAACTCTGCAATTTTGTCCGGGATTTTTCTTTTCCTTTTCTATTTTTTGGCGCAGCTCCGGTACTACTACTACTACTACTACTACTACTAGATGAACTGCTGTCGTCAGTCTGATACTGTGGGTGGATCTAGAAAAAGGACTAACATATTTTAAGTCCCAACATATGATATTGCTATTCGTAAATTAAAAGCGCCATTATATATGAAAAAGTGAAACGTCTTTATTGTTAATAAACTTACCCATTTTAAGTGGAAAGCCATGTTTGTTGTTGACGAGTGGTAGGACATGAGCTGTTGGCACAACTTGCCTTTTACTTTTTTTGGATCATCTTTTACCATTTGAAAGTGCATCCACACTTTAGATTTTCTTTTTCCAGACATTGTTAAGTTACGTTAATCTCCTCGTCTGATGCTCCTCGTCTGTCGCGGATCAGGGAAAGTGAAACTTAAATCTTTCAGGGGTGGTTGGATTTACACACACACACACGTAAAAAATATTTATTGAACTTTTCTTTCTTTCTTTTCACGTTTTTTTTTTTTACAGCATTATCATAATTAAAGGCTGTATATAACTTAATATAACCGTACAAAACCAGTAGTTCTCTGTGAAATTAGACATTGAGCACCCCCATATTGCCAAAATGGTATGATACTCGTTTCATAATAACACCAGCGAAGATCCGACTGTGAGATTGGTGGTCGAATCAGGCTCCGCATATCGATGCATCGAATTTTCGACTATTCGGGGTCACCCCTAGTGTTTACCTGTCTTGTACAATCCTGGTCCCCATGTCACTGTAGACGAATGCCTTGTTCCATTCAGGGGTCGCTGTCCCTTCTGACAGTACATGCCCAACAAGCCTGCCAAGTATGGCATCAAAATATGGGCATCCTATGATGCCAAATCTAGCTATGCATGGAATATGCAAGTGTATACCGGAAATATTTTCACTAAATAATTGGTAAAAATTGTTTTGGGGAAAAAAACTGTTGTGATGAGGAAAAAAACTTTGTTTTGAGTGTATTTACACTGTACAGGTCATTTTGACCCGTAACATCATCAATGTAATTTTTTTTCAACATAATACGAGGGTTGAAGAGACTCTTTACTGTTTGTTATGGGAACAGCAAGGTGTCTTGATTTTGAACAATGTAACGGCTAACATCTGTGTATATACAAAAAAAAATTCTACATTATCAAGTCATCACAGCTGATATGTAGACTTTTCTCTATATTTTACTTTACTGTCATGAATGTAATTAGCAAACTAAGTTCTTTGGAGTAACAATGATATTTGTTGTTCACCGCTGTTTTTTTTGTCTTTCATTGTAACACATTCTGACTCAGAGATGACATTTATATTCCTAACATTGGCTCTGGTTACAATGATCAAATTAAATATTGACATTCAGCAATATTAATTGTTTTAATGCAGATAGATAATGTGTTAAGACCAAACGTAAAGTGTGAACATGCCTTTCACTTCACAAATAATTTGCCAACATGTTTACTGAGTAACAATGATATTTGTTGTTCACCTCTGTCTTTAAGTTCTTCCACAGCAACACATTCTGACTCAGGAGTAAATCCTTATATTAAGCTATGACTTTGCTATTGATAATCAACTTACGGGGTGTCCGGTGGCCATCTGACTATTTTCATATTCACAATGAAAATAAATAGATTCACACTGGGTATTTCTTCCCTTGAGATGTATCATCTCGTTTTCAAGGGGGTCCCAACATATAGCACAATCATTACACAACAGAAGAGAGACAGAAAAGAAAATCAATGCGACAACATACATAAAACAGGAAAAAACAACAAAAAAACAACAACACATATATTTCAATCAGGAGAGACTTCCTTGCCAATATGAACATATTTATTGTATAGACAAACATGAAAATGTAGCGAGTCTCTGGAGATTGGACTCCATCGAAACCAAATGTCATAAAGGGTTAAGGAAACCCAAACATATCTCCCGATGGAGTCCAGACACTGGTGGTGGTGATGAAGGTGCACAGGAACCATCGACAGCCAAGCGCTGACAATACCTGAAGACGTGGGCGAGACCACCGTTGGTTGAAGGGGAGGAGGCGGGACGCACTCTATTCCTGAGACGACAATCGCAGGGGGGAGAGCAGATTTAAAACAGGATGTCATGCTGTGATAGGCTTGTGACAAATGGCCGACTCTGATTGGTTTAACTAACAACGACACAGCTGGATCTGATATACTACTGACAAGTGACATACCATGAAACAGCTGATCATTAGGAGCGATGAAAAAAGGAATATGAAGTCTTCCTGTAAGAACTTACACTGAGCTCCATTAAGTTGATCAAAAACATTACAACCACAGGGTGGCCAAAATGGCCAATAATGAATAAACAGTAAAGTGTGAATGGAAATACATTCCGGTATAAACATAAAATAAACAGTAGTCTATAGACAATGATCCACTTTGCTGGATTTCACTCTTTCAAACAAGATACGAACCCCGGTCTGCTGCGTGAAAAGTCGTGACTGGACTACAACTGCCAATATTTTGAATTGGAAAGATTACGTAATGGAGCACATGGTCAAGAAAAGGAGGTTAAACAATGCTGTGATTTTAGGCCTCCAGAGTTTGATGAAGTTCTTCATATATTAGTAACTACTGGTGGAAAGTTTAATGAGATCCTTGGAGAGTGAAAGCAATCTTATAAAAACGTTTCACAGACTCAAACAATTCACTTTCTGAATGTTGTAGATAACAACACACCAAGTGCCTTTACAATTCAGAACTGGTTATGAATTCTGCCTGTTTTATCACTGAACATTTAGTTTAAGACAATCTTAATGGCTGATGAGTTAAATGCAACTTATATAACTCTTGGTGGGCATGTGGAAATTAACAAATACAGATATGTTTATTTTTTCATTATGTTATTAGTATATATTCTAATAATCTGCAGTAATTCTGCTATTGTGTACCTTATCTATGTTCACCAAAACCTCCATGAGCCTATGTACATTTTCATTGCAGCGTTGTTAATCAACTCTCTTCTTTACAGCACAAATATCTATCCAAAACTTTTGATTGACTTTTTATCTGAAAAACAGATCATATCTTATTCAGCCTGTCTCTTTCAATTTCAAATATTTTACTCTTTAGCCAGTTCTGAATTCTTACTGTTGTCAGCCATGGCCTATGACAGATATGTGTCCATTTGCAAACCTCTGCAATATCACACTATCATGAGAAAAACTACAGTGAGTATTTTACTGTTGTTTGCCTGGCTTGTGCCTGTGTGTCATGTTGCAGTCCTAACAATATTGAGTGCTGAAACAAAACTATGTGACTCAACTTTAAAAGGAATATTTTGTAACAATTCAATTTACAAACTTCAATGTGTAACATCAAGAGTGATTACTATTTCATGGTGTAGTCTCTTTAATAGATCTCTCAATTTTGCCTATGCTTTTCATAATCTTTACATACACAAAGATATTTATAGTAACCTATCGAAGTTGTAGAGAAGTCAGGAAAAAAGCTGCAGAGACCTGTTTACCCCACCTGTTGGTTTTAATCAGTTTCTCCATTTTGAGTGCATATGATATCAGTATAGCACGAGTAGAATCCAATTTTCCTAAAACTGCACGCTTAATAATGACGTTACAAATAAATTTTGTATCATCCTTTGTTCAACCCACTCATATATGGGCTCAAAATGAAAGAAATTTCTAAACACATCAAAAGATTGCTCTGTCCAGTCAAATTAATTTGATGTGATAACACTGAATACTAATGTACAGTCACTTCTTATGAAATAATCATGCTTAGATGTGAATTGTTGAAAGGTGTTTAATTTTCATAACAAACAGCACTGTTATGGACTGTTGTAAATACACAGTACTTTGCATTTAGTGTTTAAGAGACTCTTTACTGTTTGTTATGGGAACACAAAGGTGTCTTGATTTAGAACAATGTAATAGATGATTTGTAGACCTTTTTCTGTATTTTACTTGTTAGTTGTTTTGATTAACAATGATATTTGGTGTTAACTGATGTTTTTTTGTCTTTCACTGTACCACATTCTGACTCAGGAGTAAATCCTTATTTTTCACTTCAAGCTATGACTTTAATATTGATGCTCAACTTTATGAGGGTGTCCGGTGGCCATCTGACCATTTTCTTATTCACAATGAAAATAAATTGATTCACACTGGGAATTTTGTTGTACCTAGAATGTAAATAAGGTACCACAGTGCATAGAAAAAGCCTCAAATTAGAGCTTGTTTATAAAAAAAAACATTTGACTGGGCAGGATTCCGCAAAAGAGGTTGGGGGCAAAGCCCCAAATGTCCTCAGGATGCTAATATCTGGCGCCATCACGAGTCAAAACATGCTAGTGTCATTGCTAACCCTTACGCAAAAAAGAGAATGTTACGACTTTGAGGTCATCATATAATACCACATTACGATCCTGTCAGGTGCAAAAAGTAAGCAAGGAGGTAAACTTTATTCAAAAAACAACTTTCAAATCAAGGGTGACAAGGTGCTGTACAGCAACATTGAATAACAAATAGAAAGTAAAAAACAAATAAAAGATGACAATAAATAAAACAAGGTCAACACAGAAGTTAGTTCAAATTTAGTTATTAGCATAAACCTCTTGAGATGTATCATCTCATTTTCAAGGGGGTCCCAACATAAAGCACAACAAAATCAATGCAACATACATAAAACTGTAAAAAACAAAACAACTCAATCAGGAGAGACTTTTTTGTAGATATGCAAAGGTTTATTGTAGATAAGCATAATAAAATGTACAGTCTTTGGAGCTTAGACTCCATCGTTATAAAATATGTTTTAAAGGGGTAAGGAAGCCACGACAATCCCCCTGATGGAGTCTAGACACTGGAGGTGGCGACGAAGGAGCCCGAAGACCAGAACTGAAGGAGTCAACGGAGCGTCCTGCAGGAGGAAGACTCAGGGTGCCTTTGGGTGACGATGACTGGAGGTGGATGGGGAGGAGGAGGGTTGCATGCTTTGCCGGAAATGACAGCTGACAGCAGCAGGGAGAGAACCAGATTAAAAGCAGGGTCGTAACGCTGTGCGATTTTGTTTGGTTTAACAGGAAGTTGAACGCCTCCAACAGCTGATTCGATTTAGGAAGAGAGCAGTGATTAAGTGTTAAGTGTTAGGTCTTCCTGAAATAATTTACACTGAGCTACATTAAGTTGATCAAAACATTACAACCACAGTATAAATAAATAAGTATTAGAGTGTGAGTGGATCACCAAATACAGTCAGGTATAAACATTATAAAAACAGTGACAGCTTCCTTAATAACAATAGCAGTCCATCTTAAAGTGAAAAGACAGGGCATGCTTAAACATACCAAGTATGGAAATGGATCTTAAACCAACAGCCAAATGATTCCAATCTGCTGGAGCTTTAAACTTAAAAAGGTATTTTGCAAATTGTTTCATAAAAGGAGGGGCACAGGAATAAAGCTGCCTAACTTGGTAATTTGAGGTAAAAGATACAAGATACTGTTGTAAATAAGGAGGATAATTGAAATGAATACATTAAAATACACGTTGAAGCCAATGAATGTGTCTAACATTCAGTGCATTATACATTGTAGAGTGGTGAGCGAAAAAATGAAATGCAAGGACACATTTGCAGTCTATATCATGCTGTGTTAAGTGGAACAATTATTGTCTTAAATGCCTTTGTATACACAACATCACAATAGTCAAGAATCAAAACTATAAGCTGAAAAGCAAGTTTCTTACGAACACTGCGTATGAAGCAATTTCGAAATCAATGTAAATTATTAATTCCAAAGTTCACTTACTGTAACACATGTTCAATGGGTGATTTGAATGATAGTTCAAATTCAAGCTATTCACGAAGATATTTAATCCTATCAACTTTATGCAGAGGAGTGCCAACATTACAGGTTCTTACACAGGCCCAAGTTTGGATTTGAGTTTCTGTCTGATACCAAAGATCATAATATTAGACTTTGTTTTGTTGAGCAATAGTGTATTATGTAAAAGCCAAACTTGTAAGATGTTGAAATCAGATTAAAGAGAAGCTTGAATTTGCGGTAGATCAAAATTGAATATATATATATATATATATATATATATATATATATATATATATATATAGTATTCGGACCTGAAATTTTTTCCCTCTGTCGCTCCGGACAGCAGCACACTCTTTTTTTCCTTTCTCCCTTTTCTACTGAGTGGCTCACGGGCCTGCTCTCAGTGTGAAGCACGTGTCCACGCTATTCTGCGACATGCACTCTACAATCACTGCTGATAGATGGCTTTTTGTGCACGCTCCGAAACAGACATAAAAATATCCCACTTTCTCTGTAGTTTACAGTTAGCTAGCTATCGTAAATGTAGGCTACCCTTACATTGCCATATTTTCCCTCTGGGCTCACCAAAACGGACGTTAAAGCATATTAACCATTCACTGCAGGTGATCGCTAGTAAACATGTTACACTTGCTCTGCTAGCTTGTCTGCCCTTTGAAATTCCTACCTGTGTGTACAGGCCTCTTGGACACCGTCTGAGAGAGTTTTCCCCAGTGCAGGACATGCCATGAGTCAGGAGAAGTGTAGTGTATTAGCCTTGTTGGACCGTCCTGATCTCGCGAGCTCCAGTTTTCTACTCGCAGATCAGTCTGGCATCTTGAGATAGAGAAAATTTGGAGCCGTTCACCAAACGACCGACCAATCAGTGTTGTTTTTGAGGCAGGTTTAGGTGTGATGCAACGAGAAGCGACTGTTAGTCTAAACAACACGGCGTAGCTATTGTGCAAGTTTTATCCAAATTAGAAAGTATTCCTTCATAGAAAAAAGAGCAAAAAATGGCACTAGAAGCTTTTCTTGGAGGAAAAGATGTTTTTGCTCTTCTCCCAGTTTCAGGCTATGAATCTGAACAAATTTAGGAATTTCCCTTCTCCACCTGACCATCCCCAAAATGCACCAGAATACAGGAAATCACATCTACCAAATTCAACAATTTCTGGGGGAGCAGCCCCAGACACCCCCTCGTCATTTGCACCCACTTTAACACAAATAGAGTAGGGGTGGAGGGTGCTTATGCATATGTGCCCAGGGGGGCAGTAGTTCATAATCCGTCACTGTATTAATACATAACCTCACTGTATTCATTTATAATGTAACATCACAGCGTGACATTTGTGTCAAAAATCGCCAAGCACAGGTGACTCCGTGTGGTGGGAGGGGGGGCCCCCAAATCAAATTCTGCTTAGGGCCCCCAAAAGGCTCAGGCCGCCACTGATGTGACGTAGTTAATTTTGTTTCTTGACGTTAAAAATATGTTGTCTCCTGGTTGAAGTCTTGACAGGACTACGACAGCCAATATTTTAAGTTGGAAAGATTACGTAATGGAGCAAATGGTCAAGAAAAAGAGGCCAAACAATGATGTGACTTCAGGCCTCCAGAGGTTAAACAAGTACGTTATATATTAGTAACTACTGGTCGAAAGTTTAATGAGATCCTTGGAGGGCAAAGCAATTTCATAAAAACTTTCCACAGACTCAAACAGTTCACTTTCTTAATTTTGGAAATGAACACACACCAGGTAACATTCAAGGTCAGGTATCTCTGAATGGTTAAGACACTAAAGTACAAGTTGGATGTTGGTATTGTCATGAAAGTGAGAGCTCTTTTTAGGAATTCATGCTTGTTATAAAATTGCTTGTTTTTATTACTGAACATCTAAACATTTAGTTTAAGTTAGTTTTTCAACATTTTTAACAAAAATAGTTTGACAACATTAATGGATAATGAGGCAAATGTAACTTATATAACTCTGGATGGGCATGTGGAAGTTAACAAATACAGATATGTTTATTTTTGTATTATGTTCATAGTATATACTCTAATAATCTGCAGTAATTCTATTATTGTGTACCTTATCTGGGTTCACCAAAACCTCCATGAGCCTATGTACATTTTCATTGCAGCTTTGTTAGTGAACTCTGTTGTTTACAGCACTAATATCTACCCAAAGCTTTTGATTGACTTTTTATCTGAAAAACAGATCATATCTTATTCAGCCTGTCTCTTTCAATTTTATATATTTTATACTTTTGGCAGTTCTGAATTCTTATTGTTGTCAGCCATGGCCTATGACAGATATGTGTCTATATGTAAACCTCTGCAATATCCAAATATCATGACAAAAACCACAGTGAGTATTTTCCTGTTGTTTGCTTGGCTTGTGCCTGCGTGTCATATTGCAGTCCCAACAATATTGAGTTCTAAAGCGAAACTGAGTGACTTAACTTTAAAAGGAATATTTTGTAACAATTCAATTTACAAACTTCAGTGTGTGACATCAAGAGTAATTACTATATTTGGTGTGGTTAGTTTAGTAGATCTCTCAATTTTGCCTATGCTTTTCATAATCTTTACATACATCAAGATATTTATAGTAACTTATCGAAGTTGTAGAGAAGTCAGGAAAAAAGCAGCAGAGACCTGTTTACCCCACTTGTTGGTTTTAATCAGTTTCTCCATTTTATGTGCATATGATATCAGTATAGCTCGAGTAGAATCCAATTTGTCCGAAAACTGCACGCTTAATAATGATGTTACAAATAATTTTGTATCATTCTTTGTTTAATCCACTCATATATGGGCTAAAAATGAAAGGAATTTCTAAACACCTCAAAACGTTGTTGTGTCCAGCCAAACTTATTTGATGTAATAACACTGATTACTAATCAGTTTACTATTGATTACTAATGTACAGGCATTTCTTCTGAAGGAATCATGCAGGGATGTGAATAGTTGAAAGGTATTCATTGTGTGCACTCATTTCCATAACAGCAAAACGTCTCTTTACTGTTAAAGAGATTCACTGTTTGCTATGGGAACAAAAAAGCTTGAACAATTAAATGGCTAATTTCTGTATTCACACAAAATAAACATTTTTTTTTTCTCACTCTTATCTTTATTGTTTTAGGAAAAAATGAGAACAAAGAAAAAAACATAGCATAGTAATCTCAGTTTCGAAAATGATTACAAAGTGCTAAAACAAGATAAAGTGAACAATCAAACATAAGACAGCAACCAGATGTCGTGATGAAAAAATAAAATACAAATGAAAACATTTAGATTACACAGATTCTAATGCTATTTTATATGTTGTCCATTTGACCCATTTTTCTTTAAATGCAGCTTCTTTCAATCTTAGAATAAAAGTCATTCTTTCCATGGTGAATATTTCCTGCACAATGTCTATCCATTGAGTATGGCTGGTTGGCTCAAGTTTGAGCCATCTTCTTGTTATCGCCAATAATATCTTAACCAAATATTGATCATCTTTCTTTACATTGGGCAAAAGGCCCAGATACATTGTTGTAAAGGTTAATGGTACAGAATACGTCAATACTTTGCAACAAGTAAGGTGGATAGAAGTCCAGAAAGGTTTTATCTCAATGCAGTCCCAGAAAACATGCGTGTGGTTGGCATCAGCAGTGCCACATTGCCTCCAACACATTTGTTGGGTGGACAGTTGTTTACCTTTAATAAATGACGTGATAAAGAATCAAATGAAAATTTTCCAGTTGAATTCTCTCCATTTTTGTGAATTTGTAGATGTTTGTGCCATCTCACAAATTTTATACCATTCTTCATTTGAGATCGTGGCAAATGCTTCTTTTTCACACTTTTCTTTGACATATAGAGATGTGTTTTTCTGACAGGACATTAAGCTAGTGTACAGCTTTGAAACAATTTTGCACATTTTCTGTTGATATGCCCCACACAAAGTCTCTAAGACCGCATTAGGTTCATTTCTGTCCTTAATTTCTCTATTGTAGTATTCTCTTAGTTGCAAGTATTGGAAGAAGTCTCTATTATCTAGACTAAATTTGTCTTTCAGATATTGAAAACTTCTTATTTCCCCTTTATCAATTAAATTACAAAAGGCTGTAATCCCTCTATTGATCCAATATTTGAAATTTGAGTCATGCGTTCCTGGCATAAAGTCTTTGTCATGAGCTACCCATCTTAATATTTTCCTTTCTTTATTCAATTTTAATTGTCTTGCAACACTATACCAAGTTTCCATTGAGAATTGTGGAATTGGGCCCAGTAAATCTATTAAATCGGTTGGAATATGGTCCTCTCCCATAAGTGCCTGAACATTATATCCGGGGATGCATGTCTCAATCTCTTTCCATCTGGCAAAATAACTAGGGTAACACCAGCAACACAAGTATCGCAATTGAGCTGCATATAAATACATTTTTAAATTAGGCAGGGCCATGCCCCCCTTGTCTTTCTGCAGCTGTAGTGTTGAATACCTAACTCTGGGCCTCCTCCCATCCCACACAAAAACAGCTTATCCCACTCTGTGAATTGTTTTGACAGTATATTTACCGGGAAGGATTGAAATAAATAAAGTAGCCTAGGGAGGATGTTCATTTTTACTACATTTATTCTATCACTTAAGTCAAGTGGAAAAGTAGACCATCTCTGGATGTCTGTCCTAATAGTTTCGTTTATTGGATTGTAGTTAAAATTATACAGGTGCTGGTCATATAATTAGAATATCATCAAAAAGTTGATTTATTTCAGTAATTCCATTCAAAAAGTGAAACTTGTATATTATATTCATTCATTACACACAGACTGATATATTTCAGTATTGATTGCTTTTGATTTTGATGATTATAACTGACAACTAATAAAAACCCCAAATTCAGTATCTCAGAAAATTAGAATATTGTGAAAAGGTTCAATATTGAAGACACCTGGTGCCACACTCTAATCAGCTAATTAACTCAAAACACCTGCAAAGGCCTTTAAATGGTCTCTCAGTCTAGTTCTGTAGGCTACACAATCATGGGGAAGACTGCTGACTTGACAGCTGTCCAAAAGACGACCATTGACACCTTGCACAAGGAGGGCAAGACACAAAAGGTCATTGCTAAAGAGGCTGGCTGTTCACAGAGCTCTGTGTCCAAGCACATTAATAGAGAGGCGAAGGGAAGGAAAAGATGTGGTAGAAAAAGGTGTACAAGCAATAGGGATAACCGCACCCTGGAGAGGATTGTGAAACAAAACCCATTAAAAAAATGTGGGGGAGATTCACAAAGAGTGGACTGCAGCTGGAGTCAGTGCTTCAAGAAGCACCACGCACAGACGGATGCAAGACATGGGTTTCAGCTGTCGCGTTCCTTGTGTCAAGCCACTCTTGAACAAGACACAGCGTCAGAAGCGTCTCGCCTGGGCTAAAGACAAAAAGGACTGGACTGCTGCTGAGTGGTCCAAAGTTATGTTCTCTGATGAAAAGTAAATTTTGCATTTCCTTTGGAAATCAAGGTCCCAGAGTCTGGAGGAAGAGAGGCGAGGCACAGAATCCACGTTGCTTGAAGTCCAGTGTAAAGTTTCCACAGTCAGTGATGGTTTGGGGTGCCATGTCATCTGCTGGTGTTGGTCCACTGTGTTTTCTGAGGTCCAAGGTCAACGCAGCCGTCTACCAGGAAGTTTTAGAGCACTTCATGCTTCCTGCTGCTGACCAACTTTATGGAGATGCAGATTTCATTTTCCAACAGGACTTGGCACCTGCACACAGTGCCAAAGCTACCAGTACCTGGTTTAAGGACCATGGTATCCCTGTTCTTAATTGGCCAGCAAACTCGCCTGACCTTAACCCTATAGAAAATCTATGGGGTATTGTGAAGAGGATGATGCGATCCGCCAGACCCAACAATGCAGAAGAGCTGAAGGCCACAATCAGAGCAACCTGGGCTCTCATAACACCTGAGCAGTGCCACAGACTGATCGACTCCATGCCACGCCGCATTGCTGCAGTAATTCAGGCAAAAGGAGCCCCAACTAAGTATTGAGTGCTGTACATGCTCATACTTTTCATGTTAATACTTTTCAGTTGGCCAACATTTCTAAAAATCCTTTTTTTTGTATTGGTCTTAGGCAATATTCTAATTTTCTGAGATACTGAATTTGGGATTTTCATTAGTTGTCAGTTATAATCATCAAAATTAAAAGAAATAAACACTGAAATATATCAGTCTGTGTGTTATGAATGAATATAATATACAAGTTTCACTTTTTGAATGGAATTACTGAAATAAATCAACTTTTTAATGATATTCTAATTATATGACCAGCACTTGTATAGTAGTGAAGGATCTTTGGACAGAAATACTCAGAGGTATTTGATTTTGTTAGTGTACCAATTTATATTGTATGTGCGTGCGTGCAGTTTCATTTGAGGGTGAATGATTAAACAGTAATACTTGGGTTTTGGAAATATTCAACTTGTATTCCGCATATACATTATACTTTCCAAAAAGATCCATCAGTATGGGAAGTGATATGTTAATATCTTCTAGAAATAACAATATATCATCTGCAAATAATCCGATCTTTTGTTCTATTTTGTTGATCATAATCCCCTTTTAAATCATCTTTCTCCCGAATCGCCTGAGCCAGTGGTTCGATGTATAAAGCAAAAAGGATGGGACTTAGTCTGCAGCCCTGCCTACAGCCTCTACTGAGTTCAAACCGGTCTGTCAGAGATCCATTCACTTTTATTCTTGCAGTTGGCTTATTATAAATTGCTCTAATACACTGAATGGAGTCGTTAGTAAGGCCAAATTTCTCCAACGTGAGATATAAGAAATCCCAGTTTACTCGGTCGAAGGCCTTTTCTGCATCAAGGCTGATCAAGGCCGCTTTAAGCTTATTGCTGGAAATATTGTGAATCACTTGAAGACTTCTTCTGATATTATCTTGCGTTTGCCTACCAATTATAAAGCCAGTCTGATCCTCATCAATTAGATCAGAAATGAAGGTTTCAAATAGTTTAGAAATAATGGATGTATATAGCTTACAGTCCACATTTAAAACTGATATTGGCCTATAATTGGCACAATTATACAAAATAAACATTTTTATTTTACATTATCAATTTACGTTTTACTGTCAACTCTTTATTAGCAAATCTGAACCCAAGTGATGATATTCATATTTGTATTATTGGCTCTCGTTACATTGATCATATTAAATATTAAAATTCAGCAATATTAACTGTATTTGTCATTGAATAGTTCATTTATTTCAAGTTCATTTATTTATATAGCACATTTAAACAGCCGCTAGACAGACCAAAGTGCTTTACAGAGCAAGCATATAAAAACATAAAACCAGCAAGACAAAGCATAAAACACAAAATAAAAACGACAAGGCAAAGAGCAACCTTAGAACACTGACTCAAATATACAAAAGAAAGACCAATCAAAGAGGAAAATCAATACGCTAATGAGAATAAGTAGGTGTTTACCACTGACTTGAAGATAGCAAGGTTGGGGGCTGTTCTAATGCCAATATTATATGAAAATGCAATATAATTTAATACTAATGTATTATAAATGCAGTTGGCAGGTTTGTTGTACTTTGAATGAAAATACATGAAAAAAGCATCAAAATAGACATTGTTTATCAAATTAAAAGTGGCAGGAAAGGATCATCCAGAGCCCCCGACAGAGGTACGGTTTAGTAAGTTTTGAATGTCCTCGAATCTTAAAGGTCCCATGACATGGTGCTCTTTGGATGCTTTTATACAGACCTTCAGGCATCGTCGGTTAGGATGACTGGTAGTGTGGCTAGTTGTTAGCTGGGAGGGCCAACTGGGGGTGTGACAGGATGTCGGACTGTTAAGTCTCTGTGGTGCTTGACAGCTGAGTGGGCCATGTCCCTGCTTCTAAGCATCTGGGCAACTTTTGACATTGATCATAGATTGGCCATAGAATAAATGAGAGAGAGGCAGCCAGCTGGCTTGCTACATCAGGACAGGCTGGTGTCCAACTAGCAGGCCAGGGCAAAAGTTGGAGGCTATGGCCCGACTGCTAACCCTAACCCTTCACCACCATAATTATAGGATCATAAGATATTAGGGGGTGGTTGTCAGTATAGTTAGTGGTGTAATTATGCATGAGTGATGGATGTGTGAGTGTTAAGTGCAAAAAGATAAACAAAGCAATATAACCAAACCTTACAAATAAATATAGATACAAGTGGCCATTCAGAGGTTCAAACCTTTTCTTGGCCAACAGAAGGTTTCTAGTTCTAGTAGTTTCTGGTCTTAAGGACTACTTCACGCGCTTTTGTTATTGACCGGGGGTCAGACCAGTGATCTAACTCTGTGGTGCCTTCTTGGTTTGAGTAGCAGTGCTAACCACTGAGCTAGTGTTCATGTGCCACAGCTATGGAGTATGGCACATGAAATGAAACTAAGTGACTTTGAAAGGGTTGCAGCAGACGGCACTAGAAATGAAGGCATGATGTTTATTCAGTTGTTCTTTGTGTGCACTAGGCCTTACACTGGAGTTCATACACATGAAAAAACCTGAACCCTAACTTTGTAGAAACCTAACACCTAACCCTGTCGTTAGTGTACATGCAGGTCAATGATGAGGGCCTTGTACCAACCCTGCAATGACTCTAAATGCAAAGTGGTAAAATTGTAAAAATTGTTAAAATTGTTTAAGCAGGTACAAAAAAAAGTAAAGAGACCAAACACCCAGGTAAAGAAAGTTTGACACATATGGGTTCAGGCCTCCAGAGTTTGAAGAAGTTGTTTTGCAAATCGTGGTGAACAAAATAATAAGATCCATGGAGGTTGAAGAAATGTCATAAAAGATGTTGTCTTCACTGTTTACTTTCTGATTTCTGAAGATGAACACACATCAAGTGCAGTTTAATGTTAGGTATCTGTTAATGAATGAGACAATAAATACATGTTCTATATTAATGCAATCTTCTTAGTAAGATTTCTTTCCTTAGGTTATTCATGTATGTTTGTTATACAATCTGCCTGTCTTATTCATTGTTTTAATTTGTGACATTCTTTATGGATAATGAATTTACTGCAACATATATGACACTTGGTGGGTATGTAAAAATGGACAAATCCAGGTATTTATATCATAAGGGGTATGACATGAACTGTAACTTGTGCTACTTTATCTGTGATTTTAGAGGGTTACAGCAGACAGCGCTAGAAATAAAGGAATGGTACTCTTTAGTTCAAAAACATCCAAAACACCCTACAAAAATGCAGTAATGCAGGAAGTGTGCATTTAGTTTCCGTGCTTATTCAATGTTTATGAGTAAATCTATGGAAATGGCCACCATGACAGAGGAGTGTGATGCATAAGATGAGAATGCAGAGGTTTAGTCACAAATGACATGGGGGTAAAAAAACAATGGGCAAATGTACATCTTTGCCAAGCGCAAACCAGTACAGAAGGCATTAATAAATTGTTGGGGAGGGTCATCCCTTTTTTCCCGATCATTTTGGAGGGTTATCCAAAATGTATTGCTGGTGAAGGGAGGGTCAGGTCTGCTTTGACTAAAGATCCCAAAACTCCTCCCGAGTCCCCTGAAATAAATAACCAACAGTCTCTAAGCTTCTTTTTCTATGTCTTTGGCTCTTCTTCCCACATCCTAAAGTCTTCAGTCTTCTTCCTGGATCATGGTTCTCTTCTTACTGGGTTGGATTTCTACCACTACTGAAAATTAAAGTACTTGCAGGTGTTTCCAATGATGTCTCTGGTTTAAAGAGAGCATTCTGTTTTGCTGGCTGCAATGTTGGCAGCCTATTTCAGCCCAGATCTTGTTTTTATGTATGCTTTCCTAACGAGTGATTTTGGGAGTCTCTGTCTGTCAAGAAAAGTCTGCATTTGGTGACTTTATATAGGAGGATAGGGGAAGTTGTTGCTGGCCCGATGTTACAGTTCAACCTGATGGATGTTAGGGCTGGGAATATACATATATATATATATATATATATATATATATATATATATATATATATATATATATATATATATATATATATATAAATATTACATGGGGGGGGCAAACTAGACGAATATAGTCATGGATAATTCGGACTAAAATAAGACTAAAATGCTCAGATATTTAGTCGACTGAAACTTGACTAGAGTAAAAAGAGTATGAATATGACTAAAACTAATAAAAACTAAAATGACAGCTTGACAAAAAGACTAGACTAGCGATCGGGGAAATGCTGACGCGACTACGGGGAAATGAGGCGCCACACGCCGGCCAAAACAACGGCACGGGCGGCGCCACACGCCGGCCAAAACAACGGCACGGGCCGCCACTCGCGATTGGGGAAATGCTGACGCGACTACGGGGAAATGAGGCGCCACACGCCGGCCAAAACAACGGCACGGGCCGCCACTCGCAATCGGGGAAATGCTGACGCGACTACGGGGAAATGAGGCGCCACACGCCGGCCAAAACAACGGCACGGGCCGCTATATGGAGTTAGAATCCTGCCAAAACCTCACACACACACAAAACGTGTTTTACTCACGCCCAACGATTCACAAACAAACTCAGTGTGGTTTGCAAATACAAAACATCATTCACAAACTAATGCATTTTAGTCTGCAAATAAAAAACCTACCTATCAAACAAATACAGTATGTTTTACATGTACAAAAACATATTTCTTCAATGACAAAAAATATCCTGCAAGTACAAACTAAAATCTTTCAAGTACAAAACAAATTCTACAAGTACAAAAAACGGTCACGTGACTTTTGGCACCAACTTTCCGCCTTGCTGATCCACACACAAATGCCCTCAGATCCTCACACAAATGCAGGTAAATTTTCTAACAAATGTCCTGTAATTCGCACTCCACAACAGCAGGTGGCGCTGTTAAGTCAATTTAAGCCTACCAGGACCATAGATATATGGGTAATTCTTCAACTATGGTACTCTTTGAGCTAGACAGTTTCAGAAAATAAAAACATTTCTACAAACAGTTTTTTAATCTCAGGTGGTTTCTCAATATGTCTAGAAACCTTCCCTGAAGTTGGCTGTGATGATTTGTATTGAATAATATATATTTATTACCATTTTTATCTGACAGTCCAAGAAAACGGTCATTTCCATCGCATACCAAAACATGTGTTTTTAAGAGAAAATAATTAAATATCTTCTGTTATAAATATATTTGATTAAATAGCACACACATTTCTATTCAAATTTGTAATTTATATATTTTTTCGAAATTTAACTGTAAGGATTTTACAATGTTTACACTAAAAAACACCTAATACTAGGTCACTGGAACATTTCATTTACTTATTATAGCTCAAAATCATGTATTTCTCAAAGTGTATACACATATGTTACCCCTAACTGCACAATTGTCAACACCACTGAATATAGTTGGTTTGATTGTATGTTTTTTATATGTTTTACTTTGAAATATGTGCTGTGGTGGAAATGACATGGCGTGGCGGAAGAGACAGTGTGTGGCGGAAATGACATAGACAGGGGAAGTTGTTGCTGGCCCGATGTTACAGTTCAACCTGATGGATGTTAGGGCTGGGAATATACATATATATATATATATATATATATATATTACATGGGGGGGGCAAACTAGACGAATATAGTCATGGATAATTCGGACTAAAATAAGACTAAAATGCTCAGATATTTAGTCGACTGAAACTTGACTAGACTAAAAAGAGTATGAATATGACTAAAACTAATAAAAACTAAAATGACAGCTTGACAAAAAGACTAGACTAAAACAGGCCACCAAAAACAACACTAGCTACACCCCCCTTTATGCTGTATTTTAAATCAAATTTGTATTTTGTAATTTGTGTTTATTCTTATTTATTTGTTGAAATGTATTGCACATGTCTGTGTGAAGCACTTTGTAACTATATATGTAAAAGTACTATATAAATAAAGTATTACTCACTTACTATTTCTAGCAGCTGAAATTGAAATTGTGGAAAATATAATCACAATTATTTGGTCAATATTAAAATCCTGATTATTCAACACGAATACCCCAAATCAATAAGTAACAGCATTAGTGAACAAAAACATATCACCAATATTTTTAAATTAAAAGCAATCCAAAAAATAAAAAACATGAATTTGTGTTAAAAATCAACAAATAATTTCTTCACTGTTTTCTACATGCTGAACTCAGCAACCTAAGTATGAACTAGCGCAAACTAGGGCAAACCCTTTGTCATCATTACCTTAATATAAGTTTAATATAACCAGTTGAATATAATGTTGAATAACAGATAAAATAGGCAATATATTTTGAAATTGTAAACTTATATGCTATATGCCTACGCTGACCCAGAGCAAACACACTGTACTTAAAGGGGTGATAGAATGCAAACCCGATTTTACCTTGTCATAGTTAAAAAACGACGCAAAATCCCATTGACACCTCGTTCCTCTGCAAATCTCACAATTTGAAACTGCTGCTGAAAACGGGCGAATCTCAACAAAGCTCATAGTTGACATCAACTGCTATTTAATTACTAAATTCACTTCTGAGACTTTTTTATGCTAGAAATCAACTATGTAGAGGTCCAATATTTGCCGTTTTACGAAAATTGATGGCTAATTGCAAATGTTATCCGACTGTGTTGGAGTTCAGCAGGAGCTCAGCTGGCTAACGTGACAGCGGCCAGTGCTGCCCCGCCGCCCGGTGTGTCTTCCTTCACAGCTCCATATCCGCGCAAAGTCACCGTTTCTGGGTTACTGGACTACCAAATGCCGAGGCCCTGACGGAGCTCCAGGGTCTGCAGCTAGTCACGATCTTTACCCATAGGATTGAAGGGACACTAGCAGATAACAAAACCCCTCAAATTCACAAAAAAAGCATTAAATTGAAATGGGACACAAGTGTTAGCTTTGTAAGTCCTTACTTAGGGTATCTGTGATATACATGCCGTGACCAAATTCAAACTGTAAATATACAATAGTTATTCCGGCAGCCAGCCAGCTCCGCAGAACTCTGCAGAGCCCCGAGCCCCGTTAGTCAAGTAACCCACAAACCGTGTCTTCCCCTGGGTATGAAGACTGTGTGGAGCTCCTGAAGTCAGACACGTCTTACCAAATTTGCAATTATCCATACACTTTCGTAAAACGGCCCATGTTTGTGCTTTATATAGTTGATTTCTCGCATAAAAAAACTCTGAAGTGAATTTAATATCGAAATAGCAGACAATGTATGAAGTTGCAGTGTCTGAAATATGACACATGCTGTCTCGTCTCCAATGTATGTGTATGTGGTTCCTCAACCAATCAGCGAGCAACTTATCTAAATATTCAGGAGCATACCATATAGCTGTCTTTTCGAATAGAGACATTCCACAGGGATGCATAAGGGCCCAAAGAATAGCACCTGGGACATTTTCAGTCCAACCAATGTTACATACCCTATTAAGAGACCTTAAAGGAATACGCCACGTTTGTTGAAATAGGGCTTATCACGGTCTACCCTGGCTGTAGATAGGTGGGCCAATGCATTTTTTGTCTCAGTGCAAGTAATTAGGTTGTTTTTTTGTCTTTTGTTGGCTCATTTTTACTCACAACATGCTAACCGGCAACATAAGATTCCATTCACTATGCTAAGCTAAGAGATCGTGATAAGCCCTATTTCAACAAATGGTGGCGTATCCCTTTAAGGAACAGTGTGAAATAGGCCTACTCTATATAATCACTCTATCACCTATTTATACGTTACTGTCATGTGTGTTACAACAGAGGATGTACTTCCTGCGGCAGCTGAAGAAATTCAACCTGCCAAAGACAATGATGGTGCACTTCTACACAGCCATCATTGAGTCCATCCTCACATCCTCCATCACCATCTGGTACGCTGCTGCCACTGCCAAGGACAAGGGCAGACTGCAGCGTGTCATTCGGTCAGCTGAGAAGGTGATTGGCTGCAATCTGCCGCCGCTCCAGGACCTTTACGCCACCAGGACTCTGAAGCGTGCTGGAAAGATTGTGGCTGACCCCCTCCCACCCCGGACACAAACTCTTTGAGCCACTCCCCCTCTGGCAGGAGGCTGAGGTCCATCAGGACCAAAACCTCACGCCACATGAACAGCTTTTTCCCCCTCCGCCACTAGCCTTATTAACAAGGCCCGGAAACCACCGTGACTCTCCACCTGGCTCTTCATGCCACTGTTCTCTCTGCTCTAATGCTCTTTGCTCTTTATTTATCTATTTTATTTTATTTCTATCTTTATTTTTAATTTAATACATACTGTGTACATATACTTATATTGTTTATACCTATACTTATATTGTTTAATATTACATTTAGAGAATGTGTGATGTGCACCAGCAACACCAAAACAAATTGCTTGTATGTGTCAAAAAACGTACTTGGCAATAAAACCCTTTCTGATTCTGATTCTGATTCGGTTATGTCGTAAATCCATGTATTGTCAAACGTAATGATGTGGAACAAACAAGTTAAATCTGACTAAATAGACATTGTATTTGTTAAATACTGTATATGTCAAACTTGCATGTGGGCCAGAAGTTCAGTTATGTTTTATTTAACTGTTTTTGAATTTAAATGTTTTTTTTACATTAAAGTTTTAGTATTATAGCCCAAATAATTTGCTGTTTAGCACAAACAATGTCATTTCCACCACAACCTGTCTTTACCACCACAATGAACACAGTGGTGGAAATGACTGTGGTGGAAATGACATTTCCCCACTTTCCCTCTAAAATCTCATGCTATGTTAGCCTGCTAGTATTAGTTTTAGAGTTAGCATTAAATATACACAAATTACACATTATTAAATTAAATTTATCCAGTTATTTTTACGTCCGTGTGAAATAGGAGCTGTTTGGAAATGACGACCAATAAACATACTCTCAGTTTTACTCATATTTACCTTGATTTTTCTTCTTTTCATTACCCCCTGTACACAACACCATTTCATCCAGCCATGTGTTCCACTGTGGAGTTTCTGTTGCTATGGTTACTAAGTACACAAACCTTAAACAATGATCCCAGGATTCTATTTGGTACAGCGTGGTGGAAATGACAGTGACCCCCAAGGGACAAGGGTTCTACTTATTAAAAATATAAGAAAATGTGAATAAATATCACAATATATATTATGTATAATTGAAATAGACACTATTTTATCATTTGTACTTGAAATCTACATTATTTAAGTATTTAATTTAAAATCAAGCGAGGTTGAAGATGCAAAGTCTGGCTTAGGGACAGAGGGAAAACAGTAAAAACCATGCATAAAAGGCCTCATATTATATAATAAAAAGAATGATTGAGCCATGATACATTTTTTATAAGTTACCCTTAGGGTGAGGTAAGTGTGACAAAAACAAAAAAGAAGAAATGTTTTTTAGTTTTTATTATTTTACCCAGGGACATGAAAAGTACCATAGATAAAGAATCACCATACATCATACACGCAAATTTATTTAAACGTCATTACGGTGCATAACTTACTGGAACAAAACTGAGCCACGTGTTGTTGCTGATGACAAAACCACTGATTATATATATGTATATTGAAGCGATGCTGGCGTTAAAGACCCGCTGATCGTTGTCTGATTCTCTGAAATGAATGCCGGCATTGCATTGTGGGAAATCGGCTTTGCATGCGCCCAACTCTGATCATATCGTGTTCTGTCTTAGGCTACAGCATAGGCCTACTGTAATATTTCACCAGTAATAAGACCAAAATAATATTAATAAAGTAAAGAAATGCATACTATGATAATATCTACATATATGTTGCTAGATGTAGTATTATAGTTTAAAAAATATCAAAACAACAAAGCAGCTTCCCTGGCCGAAATAGACCGAGATAATAACATTAAAAGAAATACAATTAAACCATGATAAGATCTGGTGAATAAATGTTGATTAAAACAGCGGTTATTGGGCTAAAAATACCAATAATTGCAAAGCTGTATACAGCTTCTCTGTACAGAAATAAACGTGCTGTGATCAGGGAATCTGTGCGTAGACCACGGATGATGCCTGTCATTGACCTACATGCATCGCATCCGTGGGCCCGTCACAGAATTTTCGGCAAATCTGTGAAACTGCCACAGTTTTTGAGTTAAGGGGCCGTGTTCATTTCGCAGAATTCTGTGAGACCGGCAGCCTGTAGGCTACTACGAAGCAAGATCAACATGCTGGATTTCTTCAGTTACCCGGCTTCACCTAACCTAACAACCGCAATACAGTCGCTGCTTCCTAAAACAGGAAGGAAAGCTGGCAAAAAAAATAGCGGACGCTGTAGCCTAGATGCGTAGGCCTAAATCACATGACTAATCAATATCACTTCCCCATCAGTCAGGCCCAATATCTGACCATAATTAGGCTACACTTGTGCTTTCCATAAACTGTCGTTGCTTTGGCCTATTATATGATCAGTTGCAACCCTGGCAGTGGAAGCGATCATGAGAGCAAATAAAATATATAAAAACATAATTCCAACCCATGTGCGCATTGGCGACACACGGCTCAACAAGCGGATATGCAATTCCCTCCCATTAAAATCTAGCCTATATATTTAATAAAAATACCCATCAGGGAATGTTAACGAGGTTTTTGTCTCTAAAGGTTTTAACTTTTATGAGCGCATCTCTCTCTCTTTCTCTCTATCTCTCTCTCTCTCTCTCTCTCTCTCTCTCTCTCTCTCTCTCCGCGCACCGGGCTCCACCTGATCTTCTAAGAACAGTGACGGCGTTATCAATCGAGTAGCCTATTGACTGGTCAGTAGGCCTATGCGGTGCTTTTACATCGGTTGATCTCTGATCTCCAACTTAACGTGCTCCAGACCCGGTTAGGTGTTCAGAATAAGTTACCACGGTGATTGTACCAGGTAACAACTGATCCACCGTTACCATCACTGTGTCACTATAACCAGCGTCGTGACACAGGTTATGCAGGACCCCGGTTGTTAGGTTAGGTGAAGCCGGGTAACTGAAGAAATTCAGCATGTTGATCTTGCTTCGTAGCCTACATGCTGCCGATCTCACAGAATTCTGCGAAATGAACACGGCCCCTTAACTCAAAAACTGTGGCAGTTTCACAGATTCGCCGAAAATTCTGTGACGGGCCCACGGACGTTTATTTCTTTACAGAGAAGCTGTATACAGCTTTGCTATTATTGGTATTTTTAGCCCAATTAACTGCTGTTTTAATCAACATTTATTCACCAGATCTTATCATGGTTTAATTGTATTTCTTTTAATGTTATTATTTAAAGTAGTATGTACGCAAAGCTACAACAGTCTATTTCGGCCAGGGAAGCTGCTTTGTTGTTTTGATATTTTTTAAACTATAATACTACATCTAGCAACATATATGTAGATATTATCATAGTATGCATTTCTTTACTTTAATAATATTATTTTGGTCTTATTGGTGAAATATTACAGTAGGCCTATGCTGTAAGACATAACACGATATGATCAGAGTTGGGCGCATGCAAAGCCGATTTTGCAGGATTTTTTTTTGTACTTGAAGGATTTTTTTTTTTGTACTTGAAGGATTTTTTTTTGTACTTGAAGGATTTTTTTTTCCGTACTTGTAGAATTTGTTTTGTACTTGAAGGATTTTTCTTTGTACTTGAAGGATTTTTTTTTGTACTTGAAAGATTTTAGTTTGTACTTGAAAGATTTTAGTTTGTACTTGCAGGATATTTTTTGTCATTGAAGAAATATGTTTTTGTACGTGTAAAACATACTGTATTTGTTTGATAGGTAGGTTTCTTATTTGCAGAACAAAATGCATTAGTTTGTGAATGATGTTTTGTATTTGCAAACCACACTGAGTTTGTTTGTGAATCGTTGGGCGCGAGTAAAACACGTTTTGTGTGTGTGTGAGGTTTTGGCAGGATTTTAACTCCATACCGCCACTCGCGATCGGGGAAATGCGGCGCCACACGCCACTCGCAAGACACGGGAAATGAAACGCCACAATAACGAGACGGTTGGGGTTAGGAAAAAAAAAAGAACGGGGTAAGGAACCGTCACGACAAAGGAACTGCAACACGCGGGGCGCGATCCCCGGTCTCCGGCGTGAAAGTCCTGTGTTTTATGTTCGTTGGGCGCGAGTAAAACACGTTTTGTGTGTGTGTGAGGTTTTGGCAGGATTTTAACTCCATACCGCCACTCGCGATCGGGGAAATGCGGCGCCACACGCCACTCGCAAGACACGGGAAATGAAACGCCACAATAACGAGACGGTTGGGGTTAGGAAAAAAAAAAGAACGGGGTAAGGAACCGTCACGACAAAGGAACTGCAACACGCGGGGCGCGATCCCCGGTCTCCGGCGTGAAAGTCCTGTGTTTTATGACCCGTCCACCACCCCGACCAACCTCCCTACGCGGATTTTCGCCTTATCAACTACTCGCTACTCGCTTTCGTTCTGGAATCACGAAATATGCTTCCCATTAAAATGCATTGCTTTCAATTTCGTAATCGCCACACGAAAAAAACGGCATTTACGTAACCTGTCCACGACTTAATAGATTACAATAACATGACTATATAACGACCTGGCCTGAGAATGGGCTGGGTGCTGGCAGACGCAACATCACATGTAGACCACACATTCTAAGTTTCATGTAAATCGGAATAACTTTTGCCAAGATACAACCTGTGGAAAACTCCCTGCTGGACTGAGCTGACGTCACTCCTTGCGCACATCGCCATTTCCTTTTGTAATTCGCTGCAGACATGAGTACAGCTGCTCCTAAAGTTGCACGTTACTTGTACAGGTGCTGGTCATATAATTAGAATATCATCAAAAAGTTGATTTATTTCAGTAATTCCATTCAAAAAGTGAAACTTGTATATTATATTCATTCATTACACACAGACTGATATATTTCAGTGTTTATTTCTTTTAATTTTGATGATTATAACTGACAACTAATGAAAACCCCAAATTCAGTATCTCAGAAAATTAGAATATTGTGAAAAGGTTCAATATTGAAGACCCCTGGTGCCACACTCTAATCAGCTTATTAACTCAAAACAACTGCAAAGGCCTTTAAATGGTCTCTCAGTCTAGTTCTGTAGGCTACACAATCATGGGGAAGACTGCTGACTTGACAGCTGTCCAAAAGACGACCATTGACACCTTGCACAAGGAGGGCAAGACACAAAAGGTCATTGCTAAAGAGGCTGGCTGTTCACAGAGCTCTGTGTCCAAGCACATTAATAGAGAGGCGAAGGGAAGGAAAAGATGTGGTAGAAAAAGGTGTACAAGCAATAGGGATAACCGCACCCTGGAGAGGATTGTGAAACAAAACCCATTCAAAAATGTGGGGGAGATTCACAAAGAGTGGACTGCAGCTGGAGTCAGTGCTTCAAGAAGCACCACGCACAGACGGATGCAAGACATGGGTTTCAGCTGTCGCGTTCCTTGTGAACAAGACACAGCGTCAGAAGCGTCTCGCCTGGGCTAAAGACAAAAAGGACTGGACTGCTGCTGAGTGGTCCAAAGTTATGTTCTTTGATGAAAGTAAATTTTGCATTTCCTTTGGAAATCAAGGTCCCAGAGTCTGGAGGAAGAGAGGAGAGGCACAGAATCCACGTTGCTTGAAGTCCAGTGTAAAGTTTCCACAGTCAGTGATGGTTTGGGGTGCCATGTCATCTGCAGGTGTTGGTCCACTGTGTTTTCTGAGGTCCAAGGTCAACGCAGCCGTCTACCAGGAAGTTTTAGAGCACTTCATGCTTCCTGCTGCTGACCAACTTTATGGAGATGCAGATTTCATTTTCCAACAGGACTTGGCACCTGCACACAGTGCCAAAGCTACCAGTACCTGGTTTAAGGACCATGGTATCCCTGTTCTTAATTGGCCAGCAAACTCGCCTGACCTTAACCCTATAGAAAATCTATGGGGTATTGTGAAGAGGATGATGCGATCTGCCAGACCCAACAATGCAGAAGAGCTGAAGGCCACAATCAGAGCAACCTGGGCTCTCATAACACCTGAGCAGTGCCACAGACTGATCGACTCCATGCCACGCCGCATTGCTGCAGTAATTCAGGCAAAAGGAGCCCCAACTAAGTATTGAGTGCTGTACATGCTCATACTTTTCATGTTAATACTTTTCAGTTGGCCAACATTTCTAAAAATCCTTTTTTTGTATTGGTCTTAGGTAATATTCTCATTTTCTGAGATACTGAATTTGGGATTTTCATTAGTTGTCAGTTATAATCATCAAAATTAAAAGAAATAAACACTGAAATATATCAGTCTGTGTGTAATGAATGAATATAATGTACAATTTTCACTTTTTGAATGGAATTACTGAAATAAATCAACTTTTTGATGATATTCTAATTATATGACCAGCACCTGTATAGCATTCTGTTGTGTTGCCATGTGCGTTATTGAGAATGTCAGTGCACAATTTTATGTCCATGCTGGTGTTGCATGTATCTTTGTTTGTGTAATTAACATGACAGTATTTTTCTTTATTATAGTTCAGGATTGCATGCTTACTGTATGTCTAGGAACTTACTGGAAATATATCATTCAGAAACAATAGTTAATACTTTGATTCATGGATGAATGTTAGTACAGTGTTGTACATTAGTTAATTACAATCCTGCTGAGGATTAGATCAGCTGCTGCACTCGCGATGGCGTTGCTGGTTTAATTGTTGAAGTGCATTTCACTGTGCCATTCGCACCGTTGGTCTATCACATGACTATTGTACCTGTATGTTGCTGTTAGGTTCATTTGTGGTCTTAGAGCACCATCTAGTGGCAATAGATGTAACTGCATAATAACCTGTATTCTTTACTACATTAGATCATGTTAACTCTACCATAACTTGCGTACTGTGTTACCTATCAATATTCTTTTGATAACTTTTTGTCATGAGGGTCCACCGAGTCTATATCCAAGTTTTCGTGCAGATTTGACTCACGGCCCAGGAGGAGTTAGACAAAGTAGGTTTCCCATATATCACGATGTGAATAATTAATAACCAAAATTCTAACAGCGTCACCTAATGGCCGATTCACTCTTAATTTGGCATGGATGCTCAAGCCCCTATGCTAAACAACTGTGTCATGGTTGGTGTCATTTGGAATAAATCTTGGTAAGATATGCAACTACCTGTTTCGACAGCCCCCTTCAGGAAGTTGGTCCTCTCTAACTTGCACATTGTGTAAGCTATCAAAATTCTTTTGATAACTTTTTGTCATGAGGTTCCACAGAGTCTAGGCGTACATTTTTGTGCAGATGGGACTCACGCTCTACGAGGAGTTAAAAAAAGTAGGTTTGCGCATAAAGCGAATTTGCTAATTAATTAAAAAAATGAAAACAGCGCCATCTAAAGGCCGATTGACACCATATTTGGCACACAGCCTCATTGGCACATGAAGAACAACTGTCTTAAGTTTTGTGTCCATCGGAATAGCTCTGTACAAGATACAACAGTTCCTGTTTTGACACCCACCTACAGGAAGTTGGTCCTCTGTAACTTGCGCATTGTGTTAGCTATCAATATTCTTTTGATAGCTTTTTGTCACGAGGGTCCTCCAAGTCTATCTGCAAGTTTTCGTGCCGATCGGACTTACGCCCCAGGAGTAGTTAGACAGAGTATGTTTCCCATAGATCAATATTTTGCTTATTAATTAAAAAAAAATGTAAACAGCGCCATCTAATGGCCGATTGCCGCCAACTTTGGCACAGATGCTGAACCAGCCATGAGGAACAACTTTGTCAAGTGTCGGGGCAATCGGAATAATTGTTGCCAAGATAATGCAACTTCCTGTTTAGAAAGGAAGTTGCTATAACTTGCACATTTTTTCAACTATCAAAATTCTCTGGATAAATTTTCGTCATGAGGGTCAACAGATACTACCTGCAAAGATTCAAGAAGATTGAAATCCCGGCCTAGGACGAGTTTGAAAGAATGTAAAACCCCTGAAAAATTAACTACTAAAAATGGCCGCTTTCCGGTTGGGCGGAGGTAATGAAGGTAAATGGGAATATATGGGTAAGTTAAGACCTTCCACGCCTTAGGGGGCGCTATGGAGCCCGCTTACAGGTATGGCCCAAATCGCTGTACAGTCTCACAAAGCTCCCAGGTGTTTATGTTGGCGCCAATTTTCGTGAGTTTTCGTATATATTGAGGCCGTCAAAAATGTGCCCAAGGGCTAAAACCAATTAGGGGTCGCTATAGAGCAACCATACCGCTCCCAGGCCTAAATGTGTATTCAGATGAAAGAGTTTTTGTGCATCCTAAAGTCCTCAAACAAGTGTTTGTGTAATGAAGTTTTTTGCACAAAAACCAAGATTTTGGAAATTTTTGAATTTTGTAATTTTTTCTAAAAATAGCTGGAGTTCAAGATGAGACCTATGTTCCCTCAAAAGTTGGTATATTAACTACATGCGCTATGGAGCCCCCTGGCAACACCTGAGGCCAAGCACTACAGAACTTTGCAATTTTCACCAGTTCTGACAGGTGTGCAAATTTTTGTGAATTTTCGTGCATGCTAACGACCTCAAAAATGTGACAAAGGACTAGGAAAAATAATAATCTGCTGAAAAACAATAGGTTCCTTCGCACTTTCAGTGCAAGGCACCGTTGGGGCCGTAATTAGGGTTAACAATAGTTTAAACATTAGCCAACAGCGTTAAGTCTTGACTTTTCAACATTTAAAATGTTTATCTTCCCTTTGAGGCCATTATGAACGTCATCAACACAACCAGAGATTATGTTACTCATATTAATCAAAATTATTAATTATAAAGTCATTACTACACTGTAAAAAAACAGTAGAAAGACCAACATGTTCTCACTTCCATCGCAAAAAATACGGAAGTTTGGTCAAGTGCCTTTGGCATTGTTATTGACAGTAAAAGTTTAATAGCGTCATATTTAAATATGCTTTATCTAAACGCACTGGGTCGGGACTACTGATGTCACTTTTGAGGCAGTTAGGTTTAGGAAAAGGTCGTGGGCGGGCTTACGTTTCCATGACATGCGGGACGACGGTTAGGTTTAGGAAAAGAAGAAAGCGACGGTTGGGTTTAGGAATCCTGACACGTGGGACAAGATCCCCGGTCTCCTGGGTGAAAGTCCTGTGTTGTTTGACCCATCCACCACCCCAACCAACCAATCTTAGGCGGTTTTTGGGCTTTCGTACTACTTGCTACTTAGTGCTACGTCATCTTCAAATGCTGTGTAGCTGCTGATCTCCCTGGTGCGTTCTACTAACACACTGAAGGGCGCTTTTTACGTCTTATCGGATGCTGACAGCCGCTGCCCAAACGTCCGTATTTTACGAGTTCAGAGTGAGAACGGGTTGGAAAGACTGATAATGTCCTGGCAGAAAATGACTAAGTTTGACACTTCTGTTAATCCAAAAACTGAAAATTCTGTAAAATCACAGCACAACCTTGATTCTAATAATAAAATCTGTAACGTTCTATAGAGAGCGTTTCTTTAAAGTTTAAATGTAAAAGACATTGTCCTGTCAGATGTAGCCTCAGTTTCCTGATAAATATTGTATTTTTTTACACTCAAACAACATCACAAGACCAATATAATGTAGTACCAGGTTCTGTTTTGTTACAGCTAACTGAAGAGGAAATTATACATTAATAATGAAACTTATGATTACTTGATTGAATAAAATACATAACATTGGTGAAGCTCATGATGATCTTTACTGGGTTGAAAACAAATCCTTAAAATACTTTTCAAAGACCTGAAAAATCATTTCAACACATGTTGAAAATGTGTTTATACAATAGATCATTTTACTGACAATAACACAATATTGAACAAAATAATCACACCATACACAGACAGTCCTCTTGAAACCGCACAGTGAAGTTTCTGAACTGAATTGTTACAAAAGATTCCATTTAAAGTAAAGTTACAGAGTTTTCTGGTAGCACTCAATGCAGCTGACCCCGCGACCTGACAAGCAGGCAGAAGCCAAGCCAAACACCAAGAAAATACTAATAGTTAATTTTCTCATGATAGTTGGATATTGAAAAGGTTTACATATAGACACATATCTGTCATAAGCCATGGCTGACAACAGTAAGAATTCCGAACCCCCTAAAGTGTAAAATAAGAAATATTGAATGTGATATGATCTGTTTCTCAGATAAAAAGTCAATCAAAAGCTTTGGATAGATAGCAGTGCTGAAAAGAACAGAATTAACTAACAAAGCTGCAATAAAAATGTACATGGGCTCATGGAGGTTTTGGTAATTTACGATGATGCACACAATAGTGGAATTACACAAGATTATTAGAATATATACTGCAAACATGATCCCAAAATAAAGGAATCTATATTTATGAACTTCGACATGCCCACCAAGAGTAATATATGTTAAATTTAACTCATCATCCATTAAGAAAGTCAAATACTAAATATGTATTAATGAAACGGTCAGATAATATGACAAGAATATGTTGGTTTTTTTTTAAATAAGGATTTTTCTCACATCTCACAAGATTGCAATAAAATGTCTCCTGTATTGGATGCCCTTTTTGATTTCCAGTTACCTGGGCTTGAAATGCACTCAATATGTGCTCATCTCCAACATTCGGAAAGTGAACAGCTTGACCCTGTGAAATGTGTTTATCAGCCTGCGTCCCCCTCCATGGATCTAATTAAACTTTCCACCAAGAGTGACTGAGAAGTAAACAACTTTAACAACTCTGGGCTGCTGTTCACACACTAACTATAATGATGAGTTTGGAAAATCGTTCTAATTCAATTGACTGGCAGAGTCACACCACAACTATAATGATAACAACAGTGGCGAAATGATATTGTTAAGATCACTTTCAAAACGAAACACTGACAGCGAATCAAAATACATCCTTATATGCCACGGCAGACGACTTACCCGTAGATTCCACCACCAGCAATTGTGGCCACTCAAGACAACGCTTGTGAGTCCACCAGTCACGACGCAGCGTGTCGTAAAAGATTTCCAGAAGCGGGTCCCCCCTCCCTAAAAATATGCGGTGGCTCAACAGGTCGGACAGGAAGTAGAAGGGATAGAGCATCCAAATCAAGAAAGAAAACCACGGCACAGCTGCAACACTGTGCATCGTTGCCTGGTGGAATTTCAGGTTGAAAGTCAATCTTGAGTTTTGAAAGTTAAATCATATGGTCAGTGATGTTTGGCTGCTTTAATCCTTGGCTTTCTGATGCTCTGACTGTAGCGGTGTCAGCAGCACAGATGTCCCCAGTAAATACAACCTTATTTTTAGGTTCATAAAATGTACCCAAATTCACAATTACAAACGTATGTAGGATATTACTTCAGACACTCTAGCAACCTTACGTCACATGTGAATTTGTAGTGTATTATATATTCTATAGTGTGCAGTGCATACTTGGTGACACCGTTTACAGAATATTATTGTTTATCAGTGTGGATGCTCAAACCATTATCGTTATAGTCATCGTTCTTGCTGTGGATGGCCTTCTAGACCTCTTTTACTGGGGCTTGTGACCTGCTAGGGGGGTTCCCTAGCAGGCTCTATCCATAAAATGTGGGATGGAGCCGCATGGATCGGGGCACAAAAAGGCAGATACTAGCTGGGTTGATGGCAAAAAGACACAAGAAGGGGAAGCCCATTTCGTGGACCCTCAGAGGGTAGGGAGCATTGGAAGGTAGACAATCCTGTGGAAGAGCTGACAAGGGTGTTGTATGCATACTCAACTAAACATAGTTGTTTAGACCAGAGAACGGGTCGTGCATTTAATGGATTGGGTGACAGCATTGAAAACAGCATAACAAATAATACGCTTGTGGTCAGACATGAATAAGTCATCAACAAAGAGCATTAAGGTTCAACCCCAAAGTAAAAACCAAGTCTATGGGTATGACCACGATTGTGGGTTGGCCATGATACCTGTTGTATCAATCACTGAGTTGTGCATTAAAAACTCAGCAGCAAATTTATCAGATGCCTCATCAACATGTATATTAAAATTGCCAACAATAAAAAGAGTTTAACAAACCACAGAAGCTAACAACTCTGCAAATTCGGTTAGAAAGCCTTTAGTTGGACCAGGTGGGCAATAAATCAACACACAGTAAAAATGATTAACCAACCCAATTGTGAGCATATGTGCCTCAAAGATGTTAAACTCACCAATGTACACTGAGCAGCAGATAAACTCTTTGGTAAAAACAGCAGTTAGGCCTCCTTCACCGGACATCCTTGGTACAATGACAAAGTTACAGTCTGTGGGACACAGTTTAATCAGGGCCACGTTGTTGTTTATGTAATAAACTAAAAGTCCAGATCATGAGACACAAAGAAATCCCTTAGGATAAAAGTCTTATTAGACACTGACCTTGCGTCGATTAATGCCATCTAAATCGGATTGGATGGCAATGGCTGATTATGGTTGCAGGTAATATGGAACGGATTGCTACCATTTACTTTGAAATTTATG
Source organism: Perca schrenkii (assembly GCA_025617405.1). Taxonomy (NCBI): domain Eukaryota; kingdom Metazoa; phylum Chordata; class Actinopteri; order Perciformes; family Percidae; genus Perca; species Perca schrenkii. The sequence goes on from CM046797.1 coordinate 35,143,007, forward strand.
AGCAGGGACACATTTCTCAACACATTTTCACTCCCAATTTGACAATTATTAATGCCTTGTCACGACCCCTTGGCGTACCTTGTGCGAATTTTGGTCTTTAATACTAATCCCTATCGATGTTGGTCTTCATTCAGCATCTTACAGCACCGCGGTTGAGTTGCTGCTCTGCCCAATGGGTCCTTTACAGACACTAAGGGCCTTATTTTAACGATCTGAAATGCAAAAAAGGAGTGGCAGACTGGGGTGGTGGTTCCCCTTTTTAAAAAGGGGGACCAGAGGGTGTGTGCCAATTACAGGGGTATCACACTTCTCAGCCTCCCTGGTAAAGTCTACTCCAAGGTGCTGGAAAGGAGGGTTCGGCCGATAGTCGAACCTCGGGTTGAGGAGGAACAATGCGGATTCCGTCCTGGTCGTGGAACAACGGACCAGCTCTTCACTCTCGCAAGGATCCTGGAGGGAGCCTGGGAGTATGCCCAACCGGTCTACATGTGTTTTGTGGATTTGGAGAAGGCGTATGACCGGGTCCCCCGGGAGATACTGTGGGAGGTGCTGCGGGAGTATGGGGGTGAGGGGGTCTCTACTCAGGGCCATCCAATCTCTGTACGACCAAAGTGAGAGCTGTGTCCGGGATCTCGGCAGTAAGTCGGACTCGTCTCAGGTGAGGGTTGGCCTCCGCCAGGGCTGAGCTTTGTCACCAATCCTGTTTGTACTATTTATGGACAGGATATCGAGGCGTAGTCGGGGGTGGGGGAGGGGGTTGCAGTTCGGTGGGCTGGGGATCTCATCGCTGCTCTTTGCAGATGATGTGGTCCTGATGGCATCATCGGCCTGTGACCTTCAGCACTCACTGGATCGGTTCGCAGCCGAGTGTGAAGCGGTTGGGATGAGAATCAGCACCTCTAAATCGGAGGCCATGGTTCTCAGCAGGAAACCGATGGAATGCCTTCTCCAGGTAGGGAATGAGTCCTTACCCCAAGTGAAGGAGTTCAAGTACCTTGGGGTTTTGTTTGCGAGTGAGGGGACAATGGAGCGGGAGATTGGTCGGAGAATCGGCGCAGCGGGTGCGGTATTACATTCCATCTATCGCACCGTTGTGACGAAAAGAGAGCTGAGCCAGAAGGCAAAGCTCTCGATCTACCGGTAAGTTTTCGTTCCTACCCTCACCTATGGTCATGAAGGCTGGGTCATGACCGAAAGAACGAGATCCAGGGTACAAGCGGCTCGGGAAAGGGAAGTTTGGGGTCCCCTGCTGGAGCTGCTCCCCCCGCGACCCGACACCGGATAAGCGGACGAAGATGGATGGATGGATGAAATGCAAAACGCAAGTAGCTTTGTGGGCGGATCTCGGGCACTGTTGCTATTATATCGGCGGGATAAATGGGTCTTGCGCCTGACGCAAATCTAAAATGGGTTGGTCTGAAGTAGCTAGGTGTGGTTTGGGCGTAACATGAAAATAACCAATCAGAGCATCATCTCACATTCCCTTTAAGAGCAGGGCGCTTGTTCCATGGCGGATTGCTATTATGATGGCGGATTTGACTGGCGCACGCCAGCGGGAGCTGTTCGGGATGTGGCAAAGTAATAAATGCCCGTTCTTGTCCGGCTGGCGATGTTGCTGCGGCCTCTCGGGCGCATCTCCTCAAGTCTGGAGAGGATTGCTGCTGCCATGGAGCGTGGGCCTACAAACGCACCACCTGCTCCTGTTGTGCCCCTTCCTCCTCCCCCCACTCCATCTCCGTCCACCCGCTCCACCAGTAATGCATCGCACATTGCCACTCCCAGACCAGATCCCGCCAAAGTGTCCAATCCCGCCGTATTTCAACATCACATCTCCTTAAGTCCTCTAATATTTCCTCAACACATCCATGATTCATGGAAATGTTGTGTAAAACACAACAAGCCACAAAGAATGCTGGGACGTTTTGAGGACTGTACTGTAAAGTGCCTCCTGACCTATCCAACACCTGAAGCGCATTTTCAGTAATATTTTTCCTTGTAATTATGTATGGTTTGCAAAAATGGGAACTGCTGCGTCTGTGTAGATGAGAGAAGCAAAGTGTATGCACGTTGTGCACACGTTACATTATGGCCAAGCATTCGCCCCTAAGATAACATCTGAATAACGCGCCACTGACTTTAGACTAGCTCCACTGACTTCATTCCCTAATTTACTGACGTGTGTCTGTGGAGGGAAAAGTCCGCTGTGCGTCGGGTGTAAAATAGGAATGATACATGCGTCGGTGTACAAAGTCAATTGCGCTGGGTGCAAGATAGGGCACTAAAGGGTGCATTTTGCGTCATGATCTGAAGTCCCTAGCAATTGCAGGAAATCCTCATATCTAAATACAATAGAATATCTTTATTGTCATTGTAACAGATACAACAAAATTAAGTGCAGTCCTTGTCAAGTGCCAAACATCTATGAGGTAAAATATGCCTAAATAAATACATAAATAAAGAACGCTACTACTGCATACATATTAATGCTAAAAACACATAGGAGACACACCCATACAGGCATCAACGTTTAAAAAATTGCACATAGACCTATTTACATAGATCAGTGGTGGGAAATATACTTTAGCATTGTTCAATGCACTGTTGGGGACCAAGAGTCTGGTTAAACCTGATTTTAACCAAAAGGCCTCAGATTAAACTGACCTCTGTATACAGGACACACATGTGCTCAGAGACAAGACAAAGCAATCTTGGCCTGTTTGTAAACTCCAAAGCTTGGTTAATTCACACCTCTATGCGAAAGTCCCAGCCAGAACGGACAAGCCTCACAACTGGCAGGAAGTCAAAGAACTACAGAATTGTAGTCTCGACACTTTCAAGAGTTTCGAGTCTTCCTATTGGTTCAGCGGGACCATAAACAAAGCATGGGGCCTTAACCTATAAAAAGCTGGATCCTAGGAAAATCCTCGTCTTCTGTTGCAACTCTGTTGCTGAGGGGAGCGCGCAAGCGCTTGTGCTGACACTTTCATTTTCTGGAGAAAGTGGATTTTATTTCGGTGGATCCTTGAAAAACGCACTAGTGTTTTTCATAACTGCAGTGAGAAGGAAACAACGTTTTTCTTCTTAAAGTCGACCAAACTCCCCCCCCCACCCCCCCTTGCTGCCTTTTTGGAGGGAAGTTCTCCGTGGCTTGCTGACGAGCGCCAGGAACCTGTTTTGTTTCATTTCTATAGAATCTATGGACAGGAATAAACGGACTGAACACACCCGTAAGAAGGCTTACGTCTGGGCAGAGATAAGTAGTGTGTTTATTAATGAGCAAAGGGTTCGCTACCATTGTTGCCATTAATGTGATCTGATTTAATCATGTACTGATCCATATGTGATTATTAATCTGTTCTGTGAATGTATCAATAGATCATGGTACAGCTGATGTTGTGTTAAAGTAGCTGGGTTGAAACTGTAATTGCTATCTGCTACTCACTCCTTTCAGGAGTTTTAATTACTGTCTAATCAGCTGTTAGCTACTGGAGTGACGTTTTCCTCAGCAAAACCAAAAGTTTCAGTCTGTCCAAACTACACGTTAGCCCAGACGTGAGCGGCTGAGGGGAACTGGGTCATTATCGATAACTGAGATCAGAGTGTGTCTTTTCTTTCCTTCCTTTATTCTGTTCCTTTTACTAACACACACACACACACAGACACAAGCTAGCTTTAGCTCCCGAGCTAAAGCTAGCATGGAGTAGGCTTACGTTTGTATAGAGCTAACACTAGCTACCATACCGGCTAAGCGTGCGCGTTGCCTAGCAACCCCCCTGGCTTCTTCAGCCCTCTCCGCGCACCCAGCACCACTACCGTCCCTCTTGAGGCTAAATAGTTTGGTGCAGCTCACAGGAGTAGCCATTTTGTTAGTTCTGTGTTAGAGCTAGAAAACTACATCTTTCACTCACTCTCTCACACACACTCACACACTCACGCACACACACGCGCACACACACACACACACACACACACACACACACACACACACACACACACACACACACATGTCTATGCTGCTTTTGTTTTTGCTTTGTTTTTGGTTGTGATATAAAAAAAGGGGTATAGAAGTTTATTATGGAAGGATTATTGATTAGCTACTGATAATTGTGACGTTAGTAAATCTTATTATACTTAATTAGCAGTTGCTTGTGATTATTTGTGTACTGGTTGTAACAATTGCTGGTCGATCAGGTCCATTGCTTGGATTCACCCCTTCCTTTATTTCCTTTTTAAAGGATTTTCACAGAAATGAGACTGATCCACAGTTTGATTATTGTTCCCTGACTTGCAGGGTGGTGTCCCCGTTTTGATTGTTTGTCGATTTGATAAAGTTATTAATAACCATATTCATAACTTTATTAATATTGATAAAACATCTTTGATAATTTGCCAATGATAAAATATGTACCCTAAGGGAATCCTACAGCACTTATGTCTGTTGGATAAAAGTTGTTTTGTAGTCTGTTTGTTCTGTCTGTTGTAAATGTAATGGTCGCTGTTTTATTAGGTTTAGGCAGAAAACTCTTCTTTAAAATCTGGGTTAAAATCTGTACATTTGTTACGTTACTTCACTTCGTTATGCATGTGTAAAGTAAAAAAGAAATATGATTATATTATTTTCAAACAAGACACAAACCCCGGTCTCCTGGGTGAAAGTCTTGACAGGACTACAACAGCCAATATTTTGAATTGGAAAGATTACGTAATGGAGTACATGCTCAAGAAAAAGAGGTCAAACAATTAGTAACTATTTTGGTGGAGAGGTTGATGAGATCCTTGGAGGGTGAAGCAATCTTATAAAAATGTATAAAAAATGTTCCACAGCGTCTGAACATTTAGTTTTAGACAACATTAATGGATGAGTTAAACGTAACATACATAACTCTGGGTGGGCATGTGGAAGTTGACAAATTCAGATATGTTTATTTTTTTATTATGTTCATAGCATATATTCTAATATTATGCAGTAATTCTACTATTGTGTACCTTATCTGGGTTCACCAAAACCTTCATGAGCCTATGTACATTTTCATTGCAGCTTTGTTACTGAACTCTGTTGTTTACAGCACTAATATCTACCCAAAGCTTTTGATTGACTTTTTATCTGAAAAACAGATCATATCTTATTCAGCCTGTCTCTTTCAATTTCAAATATTTTACTCTTTAGGCATTTCAGAATTCTTATTGTTGTCAGCCATGGCCTATGACAGATATGTGTCTATATGTAAACCTCTGCAATATCCAAATATCATGACAAAAACCACAGTGAGTATTTTCCTGTTGTTTGCTTGGCTTGTGCCTGCTTGTCATCTTGCAGTCCTAACAATATTGAGTTCTGAAGCGAAACTGTGTGACTTAACTTTAAAAGGAATATTTTGTAACAATTCAATTTATAAACTTCAATGTGAAACATCAAGAGTAATTACTATATTTGGTATTGTTATATTATTAGATCTCTCAATTTTGCCCATGCTTTTCATAATCTTTACATACACCAAGATATTTATAGTAACCTATCGAAGCTGCAGAAAAGTCAGGAAAAAAGTTGCAGAGACCTGTTTACCCCACCTGATGGTTTTAATCAGTTTCTCCTGTTTGTTTGCATGTGATGTCATTATAGCTCGAGTGCAATCAAATTTTCTGAAAACTGCATGCTTAATAATGATGATACAAATCATTTTATATCACCCTTTGTTTAACCCACTCATATACGGGCTCAAGATGAAAGAAATTTCTAAACACCTCAAAAGATTCTTCTGTTCAGCCAAAGGTATTTGATGTAATAACACTGATTACCAATGTACAGGCACTTCTTCTGAAATAATCATGCTGAGATGTGAATTGTTGAGGTACTTAATGTACGTACTTATTTCCATAACGTTTGTAAATTCACAGTACTGTGTATTTATTGTTAAAGAGACTTTTTAATGTTTGTTATGGGAACAGCAAGGTGTCTTGATTTTGAACAATGTAAGAACAATTATATTTGGTGATCACCGCTGTTTTTTTTTTGTCTTCAACTGTAACACATTCTGACTGAGGGTGTCCGGTGGCTATCTAACCATTAACTTATTCACAGTGAAAATGAATAGATTCACACTGGGAATTTCTTTGTACTTGGAATCTAAAGAAGGTACCATAGTGCAAAATCTGCCTTTAATGGACAGGACAGGTGAGAAAGGGGAGAGAGAGGGGGAAGACATGCAGGAAATCATCATCGCCAGGTCAGAGTCGAACCCTTGACCTCTGTGTCGAGGCATGAACCTCTAAATATATGTTCGCCTGCTCTACCCACTGTCCCAACCCGGCCACAAAAAAAAATGAAATAAAATAAAAGTCTCAAATTAGAGTTTGTTTATAAAAAAAACTTTGAATGGGCAGGATTCTGCAACAGAGGTCCAGGCTAAGCCCCAAATGTCCTCAGGATGCTAATATCAGGCGCCATCACGAGTCAAAACATGCTAGTGTCATTGCTAACCGTAACGCAAAAAAAGAGAATGTTATGACTTTGAGGTCATCATATAATACCACATTATGATCCTCACAGCTGCAAAAAAATAAGCAAGGAGGTAAACTTTATTTATAAAACACATTTCAAATCAAGGGTGACAAGGTGCTGTACAGCAACACTGAATAAAAAAATAGAAAGTAAAAAAAAACAGACGATGACACTGGAAAAAACAAAACAAATTAATAATACAAACTAAAAAATATAAGGTCAACACAGAAGTTAGTTCAAATTTAGTTATTAACATAAACCACTTGAGATGTATCATCTCATTTTCAAGGAGTCCCAACATATAGCACAACAAAATCAATCTAACATACATAAAACTGAAGGAAAAAAACATCAACACATACATTAGTCTGTAGGTGGGACTAAAATCTTTACATTTGTAACGTTACCTCACTTCTGTTTTATGCAACTGAGGCAAAATGTGACGTAGATCATTTTGTTTCGTAAAGATAAAAATATGTTGCTGTTAACTTTTATTTTCAAACAAGACACAAACCCCAGTCTCATGGGTAAAAGTCTCGCCAGGACTACCACGACAATATTTTAAATTGGAAAGATTATGTAATGGAGCAAATGGTCAAGAAAAAGAGGCCAAACAATGATGTGACTTCAGGCCTCCAGAGGTTAATGAAGTACTTTATGTATTAGTAACTATTGGTGTAAAGTTTAATGAGCTCCTTGGAGGGCAAAGCAATTTCATAAAAAACTTTCCACAGACTCAAACAGTTCACTTTCTTAATTTTGGAAATGAACACACACCAGGTAACTTTCAAGTCAGGTATCTATGAATGGTTAAGACACTACAGTACAACTTGGATGTTGGTGTTATCATGAAAGTGAGAGTTCTTTTTAGGAATTCATGCACGCTTGTTATGAAATTGCTTTTTTTTTATTACATCTAAACATTTTCAAAACATTTAGTTGAAGGCAACATTAATGGATAATGAGGCAAATGTAACTTATATAACTCTGGATGGGCATGTGGAAGTTAACAAATACAGATATGTTTATTTTTTTATTATGTTCATAGTATATACTCTAATAATCTGTAGTAATTCTATTATTGTGTACCTTATCTGGGTTCATCAAAACCTCCATGAGCCTATGTACATTTTCATTGCAGCTTTGTTACTGAACTCTGTTGTTTACAGCACTAATATCTACCCAAAGCTTTTGATTGACTTTTTATCTGAAAAACAGATCATATCTTTTTCAGGCTGTCTCTTTCAATTTTATATATTTTATACTTTTGCCAGTTCTGAATCCTTATTGTTGTCAGCTATGGCCTATGACAGATATGTGTCTATATGTAAACCTCTGCAATATCCAAATATCATGAGGAAAACCGCAGTGAGTATTTTCCTGTTTTTTGCTTGGCTTGTGCCTGCGTGTCATATTGCAGTCCCAACAATATTGAGTTCTAAAGCGAAACTGAGTGACTTAACTTTAAAAGGAATATTTTGTAACAATTCAATTTACAAACTTCAGTGTGTGACATCAAGAGTAATAACAATATATGGTGTTGTTAGTTTGGTAGATCTCTCAATTCTGCCTATGCTTTTCATAATCTTTACATACATCAAGATATTTATAGTAACTTATCGAAGTTGTAGAGATGTCAGCAAAAAAGCAGCAGAGACCTGTTTACCCCACTTGTTGGTTTTAATCAGTTCCTCCATTTTATGTGCATATAATATCAGTATAGCTCGAGTAGAATCCAATTTTTCAAAAACTGCACGCTTAATAATGACGTTACAAACAATTTTGTATCATTCTTTGTTTAATCCACTCATATATGGGCTAAAAATGAAAGAAATTTCTAAACACCTCAAAAGGTTGTTGTGTCCAGCCAAGATTATTTGATGTAATAACACTGATTACTAATTCATTTACTATTGATTACTAATGTACAGGCATTTCTTCTGAAGGAATCATGCAGGGATGTGAATAGTTGAAAAGGTATTCATTGTGTGCACTTATTTCCATAACAGCAAAACGTCTCTTTACTGTTAAAGAGATTCACTGTTTGTTATGGAACAACAAAGCTCGAACAATGTAATGGCTCATTTCTGTATTTATACAAAATAAACATTTTTATTTTACATTATCAATTCATCACAACTGGCATGTAGACTTCTCTCTGTATTTTACTTTACTGTCAACTCTTTATTAGCAAATCTGAACCCTGAACCTAAATGATGACATTCATATTTGTATCATTGGCTCTTGTTACATTGATCATGTTAAATTTTAAAATTCAGCAATATTAATTGTATTTTTCATTGAGTATTATATGAAAATGCTATATAATTTAATACTAATGTATTATAAATGCATGTTGGCAGGTTTGTTGTACTTTGAATGAAAATAAGGTGTGAATGCATAAAAAGCATCAAAATAGACATTGTTGAACAAATTAAAAGTGGCAGGAAAGGATCATCCAGAGCCCCCGACAGAGGTACGGTTTAGTAAGTTTTGAATGTCCTCGAATCTTAAAGGTCCCATGACATGGTGCTCTTTGGATGCTTTTATACAGACCTTAGTGGTCCCCTAATACTGTATCTGAAGTCTCTTTTATATAGACCTTAGTGGTCCCCTAATACTGTATCTGAAGTCTCTTTTATATAGACCTTAGTGGTCCCCTAATACTGTATCTGAAGTCTCTTTTATATAGACCTTAGTGGTCCCCTAATACTGTATCTGAAGTCTCTTTTATATAGACCTTAGTGGTCCCCCTAATACTGTATCTGAAGTCTCTTTTATATAGACCTTAGTGGTCCCCTAATACTGTATCTGAAGTCTCTTTTATATAGGCCTTAGTGGTCCCCTAATACTGTATCTGAAGTCTCTTTCCTGAAATACAGAATTACAGCCACTAGAGTGGGGGGCAAGGTGGAGGGTGGGGGTGTGGCCTTGACCAACTGCATCTTTGCTCGTTTGAAAGCCATGATGTCTCTCTCTCATTGTTGATCCAAATTCTCTGGGCGGGCAAAGCAGAGAAAGGGGAGGTAACCTTGCTCCGTATGGGGTCATAAGGAGCAAGATTCCAGATCAGCACATCTGAGCTTTCATTTTCTCAAAGGCAGAGCAGGATACTCAGGGCTCGGTTTACCATTTCTAGCCACAATAGATAGGCTGGGGGAACTCATATTAACGTTAAAAAACCTCATAAGGTGACATTTTCATGCCATGGGACCTTTAAAAATGCCCCTTCTTACAAGCAATCTGTAGAGGGGACCACTTGGGAGCCTGGAGGCCTGCAACGAAGCATCGTCGGTTAGGATGACTGGTGGTCTGGGTAGGTGTTGGCTGGGAGGGCCGATTGGGGGGGTGCCAGGATGTCGGACTGTTAAGTCTCTGTGGTGCTTGACAGCTGAGTGGGCCATGTCCCTGCTTCTAGGCATCTGGGCAACTTCTGACATTGTCCATAGATTGGCCATAGAATAAATGAGAGAGAGGCAGGCAGCTGGCTTGCTACATCAGGACAAGCTGGTGGCCAATTAGCAGGCCAGGGCAAAAGTTGTAGGCTATGGGCCGACTGGTTGCACTAACGCTAACCTAACCCTTCACCAGAAAAATTACAGGATCATAAGGTATTGGGGGTGGTTGTCAGAATAGTTAGTGGTGTAATTGTGCATGAGTGATGGATGTGTGAGTGTTAAGTGCAAAAAGATAAACTAAAGCAATATAACCAAACCTTACAAATAAACATAGCTACAAGTGGCCATTCACAGGTTCAAACCCTTTCTTGGCCAACAGGAGGTGGTAGTTCTAGTAGTTTCTAGTCTTAACAACTACTTCACGCGCTTTGGCATATTAAAGGCACCTTTCACACACATTCATACACTGTGGCCTTGGCTGCCAGATAAGGTGTCACCTGTTTAATCACATAAACATAGACACATTCACACACAGATGGCGCAGCATCTGGAGCAATTCGGGGCCCCAGGACATTTTGAGATTGGATTTCATGGCCTGGGTTCGAACCGGCAACCTTCCGATTGGTATGCGACAGCTTTACCATCGAAGCCACAGCCACCCCGGGCAAGCAGCCCCATCACCAAAGTCAAACCAACAAGCAGCATTAAACTGATGCCCAATCGCAAAAGTCTGAGCCGCAAGCAGCACAGAGAGGGGTTCTACCTTAACAAAGCTGAGCAAAACCACTTCAGATGGTTTAATGCCTTCTTCTGCTTTGCTGCTTACAGTGCCAAACTTTGCTGCTTGCTCCTGCCTTTGCTTGCATATTTATGTTGATAATCTTGCTTTTCCTCTGTGAGAAACTATGAGCAGTGGCTCTTTGATACTTAGAAATCACTGGACTATACATTTTTTTGTAGACATAGGCTATTGCCATATTTCAAAATTTTTCTGCGTGAGCCCACCTATAGTTCAAGCCTGTCCTACAGTGACTGGAAACATGGTACTTAGCTAAAGCTACTTATCAGCAAGGTGCCTCCCTTCTCCTTGGATGACTACTACAAACTCCTTCAGAAGATTGCAGATCTGGAAACCAAAATTCACCGGTTAGAAGTGAACGTGGAAGTGAACGGACCATGTGGGAATGACACCACTTTACCATGGACCCAAAAAAATGATTTGTAGATAATTTTAATTGTAAAATTACAAATGTTATTGATGCCATTGCTCCCACTAAGGTCAAAGCTGTCTCTAGTAAGAAAAGATCTCCATGAAGAAATGCCACACTGGTAAGAACAGAAAAAGTGTGTTGAATACTTGAACGCAGTTGGCGAAAAACTAATTTCCAGGTCCATTATGAAATCTATAAAGAGAGACTTTGCATTCATAATTTGGAACTAAGGAATGCAAGGCGGTCCTTCTTCTCTGACATTATCGCCAGAAACAATAATAATTCACATGCTTTGTTTGCTACTGTCGATAGGTTAACAAACCCTCTAGTACCAGTAGCATCTGAACTTTTATCCACGAGGCCTGCACTGACTTCGCTATCTTCTTGAGTGAAGAAATTCAGAAAATAAGACAATGTTTCGAATTGTTTGGCTTCGGATCTTCTACAGATTGTAAACACATCTCTTCTCTCAGGTATGCTCCCACAGGCCGTGAAAACTACAGTCATCAAGCCACTCTTAAAGAAGAACAAGCTAGACATAATTAGCAACTATAGGCCGATATCAAACCTTCCATTTTTTTTGGGCACCTGGATAGCTCAGTTGGTGGAGCGGGCGCCCATGTGTGGGAGTTTGCTCCTCGACACAGCGGCCGCGGGTTCGACTCCAACCTGCAGCCCTTTGCTGCATGTCATTCCCCCCTATCTCTCCCCTTTCATGTCTTCAGCTGTTGTGTCAAATAAAGGCCTAAAATGGCCAAAACAACTCAACCTTTTCTTGTCATTGAACAACAGTTTTGATGCTCTCCAGTTTGGTTTTCAACATCACCACCACAGCACTGAGACGGTTCTTGTTAAAGTCTTTAATGACATCCATTTAAACACAGAAAGTGGCCTTATCGCCAGGGGACTATATCCCAATTGTTGGGACCTAGAGTTGGTTAAATAGCGATTTGGCTCAACTTGAATTGACTGCGAGACAAAGGATCTTGGCCTACATGTAAATTCCAAAGCCAGTTGCACCAAACTCCTAGAGGCAGCTACTTGGAATCAGAATCTCAAAATGGAGAAAGTGCATTTAACACGTGTGGGACAAGGCAGACTGGCGGTGAGACAAAGAACTGCGTCACACCTTTGACCAGGTTGCAGTTCTCCCATTGGCTGTCGGTCCTTGAATGCACCACCCGTCAATAGGAGGCGGAGGAAGGATAAAAGGTTTGGCAGTGTGTTCTTCTTTGCTTTTCCATGATGACCCTGGTCGCGAAAGGAAGCACTCTAGCCCGGGTTAGCAAACTAGCATCACCTCGCTGGCCGAGTTTCGAGCTGGTACGAAATATATCGGCCTGATATACAAAGGGGATCCGAGGAAATACTTTGTCGGAGTATTCCTTCATCTGCAGCGGGCTTAATCACCCCGGATTTAAGAAAAGGACGGTGTTCTTTTTCTTGTTTGGTCGACCTGGAATTCGTTTTTCCCTCTGCTCCGGACGAAACGGATTGTTAAGCTCTGGCCAAGAGACTTAACTGACAAACAACGCATACAGTAAGAAGGCTTACACAGTTTCTGGGCAGAATATTAGAACTAGTGCGTTTTGTTTTGTTACTAATGAGCAAAAGGGTTCGCTACCTCTTGTTGCCATTAATGTGATCTGATTTAATCATGTACATGGACCATATGTGATTATTAATCTGTGCTGTGAATATATATAACTGATCATTATATTGTTTGATTCATGTTGTGTTAAGTAGCTGGGTTGAAACCGTAATCACTATCTGCTCACTCCTTTAATGGAGGTTAGTTACTGTCTGCGATAGAATCGCGAAAATCAGACGTGAAGCCACTGAGCTGGCCATTATCAATATTTCAGATCAGAATGCTCTTTTCTTTACTCTTCTCCTCTTTCTTCTTTTACTAACACACACGCACACACACGCACACGACACAGACTAGCCGCATTAGCTCCCGAGCTAACGCGGTAGGCTAAACTCACACGTGGAATCTGCAGTGAGTCTATTTTACGTTCGTAAAGAGCTAAACAGGAACTAGCTACCAGATCGGCTAAGCGTGCCGTTGCCTAGCAACCCCGGCTTCTTCGGCCCCTGCCAGTGCACGCAGCACCCCTACCGCCCTCTTGAGGCTAAATAGTTTTGTGCAGCTCACAGGAGCAGCCATCTTTGGAGTGGTTTTGGGTGTTTAGAACTACACTCCGACACCGCCCCCTCCTTTTCCACTAATTCTCTTTACACACACACACACACACACACACACACACACACACACACAGACGTGTCCATGTTGCTTTTGTTTTGCTTTGTTTTTGGTTGTGATATTGTAAAAAGGTATATGAGTTTATTATTGAAGAATTATTGTTTAGCTACTGATAATTGTGAAGTTAATAAATCTTATTATGCTTAATTAGCAGTTGCTTGTGATTATTTGTGTACAGGTTGTGACAACTGCTGGTCGATCAGGTCCGTGCTTGGATTCACACTTCCCTTTATTTCCTTTTTAAAGGATTTACACAGAAATGAGAGTGATCCACAGTTTGATTATTGGTCCCTGATTTGCAGGGTGGTGCCCCGTTTTTGATTGTTTGTTGATTTGATAAAGTTATTAATAACCATATTCATAACTTTATTAATATTGATAAAACCTCTTTGATAATTTGCCAATGATCAAATCTGTACCCTAAGGGAATCCTACACAATACAAAAATTGACTAAGTGCATTGAACAAATTAACGACTGGATGTGCCAGAACTTTCTTAAATTAAATGAAGAAAAAACTGAGGTGGTTGTTTTTGGAGCAAAAGAGGAATGATTAAAAGTCAGCGCTGAGCTTCAAACGACAATGTTAAAAACAACAGACAAAGCCAGAAATCTTGGTGTATTCATTGACTCAGACCTGAATTTCAACAGCCATATTAAGACAATTACAAAGTCAGCCTTTTATCACCTTAAGAATATATCAAGGGTTAAAGGACTTATGTCTCAGCAGGATTTGGAAAAACTTGTCCATGCTTTTATCTTCAATAGACTTGACTACTGTAACAGTGTATTTACAGGTCTCCCTAAAAAATCAATCTGACAGCTGATTCAGAATGCTGCTGCTTGAGTCCTCACCAAGACCAAGAAAGTGGATTACATCACCACAATTCTGAAGTCTTTACACTGGCTTCCAGTGCCTCAAAGAATTGATTTCAAAATACTTTTGCTGGTTTATGAATCACTAAATGGTTTAGGGTCAAAATACATTTCTGATCTGCTACTACACTATGAACCATCCAGACGTCTCAGGTCATCTGGAACAGGTCTGCTTGCTGTCCCCAGAGTCCAAACAAAACAGGGGGAAGCAGCTGTTTTTACAGTTTTTATGCTCCACATATGTGGAACAAACTCCCAGAAAACTGCAGGTCCGCCACTCAGTTCTTTCCAATTAACGCTGAAGACCATTCTTTTTGATGTTGCCTTTCTTTAAATAATTGTTAATTTATAAGTCCTCTGGGAGGCCAGGTTTGGAACCTGAGTTGCAAAAGAAAACATAAGTCCTCTGGGAGGCCCGAGTTGAACTCTGTTAACTTGTTCTGATATTGCACTGTAAATTTTATTCTCGTCGTTTATCTGTTTTGTATTTTTTTTTAATCATTTTTAACTGCTCTTTAATGTCTTAATTTTGTAATCATTTTTTAACTGCTCTTTAATGTTTTATATAAAGCACTTTAATTGCCCTGTTGCTGAAATGTGCTATACAAATACACCTGCCTTGCAAAGTGATGAAACCAATCTCTTTCATCACTACAATAAATGCAGCATTTCAATAAGTCCTGCAATTTTGCCCTACTTTATCAAATGTTAAAGCTACATTGTGTAAGAATTTCTCCCATCTAGCGGTAAAATTGTGTATGAAAATCAACTGAATCCATTCCGATCGCATTTTAACTGCTACAGTGGCTGAACCCGAAATTAGCTCTTAGTATCTCCATGTTTACACGCAGCCTGTCACGTTTTCGTTTTAATTCTCTTTTTCGCTTACCTGGCGAATAATCTCTCCCTGGCATTTGTCACAGTGCGGGGTGCCACTGAGTGTAAAATGGCGAAGGACGTATGTCCCTCTTTGGCTAATGTATTTTAAAGATGGAGGCAACATGCCAGCCGTCATTCGAGCGACTTGCCGTATGCATTCTGAATGATTCTAAATGGTAGATTCTACGCTTATGAGAATACTTTCATTAGTTGGTGGAAGGAATTACACATGAATAAGCACATATTTGTGAAAGAACAAAGTTTTTTTTGCTAAGAATCAACTAAAAAAATTACACCATGTAGGTTTAAAGAAACTTGGTACGTACTTTCAGGTTGTGGTGTCAGATGTCTATCAATTTTAGGTAGGATTGCTGTGAAAGAACCTGAGTTATGGGCAATTCCCTGCTAGGCACCGCCCTTTACAACGTGCTTTGATTGATGGCGGCTACATTTTATGACCTTTATGATCTTGCTCATTCATATTAGAAATGTGTATCTATCTGTGCCCCGCAAGGCTTAGTACCAAATCTGGTGTTGATAGACTCAAAATTGACGAAGGTCTATTCATTTAACTGTTTTTTTCACATAATGGAAATGTGCAAAATACCATAATGGCACGCATTTATGGTCCAAGAGACTTTTGGTGAAATTCTCTCCACCAGGTTATGCTGGACATATTTGTGCTGTTTTTGGCACCCCCTATAGGTTAAACTCAGAACCGTGGCGTATGCCTATTCCATAAAACGGACTGAAGATATCTTACAAATGCTATGATTATTGGTCAAACTGTTAGTGAGTCTTCTTCATTTAGAAATGTGTATCTCAGTCCCACAAGAATGCATACACATGTTTGGGTTGAAACAATCAAAATTGACAAATTTCTATTCATTTTACTGTTTTTCACATTATGCAAATTAGCAAAAAAAACATCATAGTGGACCTTAATGGTCCAAGAGGCTTTTTGTAGAGCACATGGTGCTGCATATGCATGAGAAATTTCAAGTCCATCAGACTTAGAATGTGAGGGTCGTGGCCTTTCAAAAATCTAATTTTTAAGCCTTAATTATAGTGCCACCATGTAGCATATTAGGCTCATATTTCTTCGAAACCTAATGCAGGTCATTGGACCAAGTTTTTTGTTTCTAGCTCACTACCCCTAGGGGGTTTGAACCCTAATAAAAACTGAAAGAGCAACAACTGGCCGGCAGGCAGAAAGAGAGATCAGAGCTGCACTGCAGCCAGGCTTAAATAACATGGGAAGACTGAGGTTTTCTAGGTTAGTCTACATTGAAAATTTACCTGCAGAGAGATTGAGCTGTCCACAGTTGGCCTATGGTGTCCAATAAGGGAGGGGGGGCAATAGTAACCTGCTTATGTGTGAGAATTAAAACTCTGCAATCATTGAAAAGATCTTTAATGAAAGACCATAAACAAATGTTTATCATAATGCTCTAATGTATATCGGCTGCTGTCCATTCTAGCATGCCTAAAAAGTTGTGTAGTGCACCCAAAGAACAGCGTAGCGGACACCATTCCTTTATTTCTAACGCTGTCTGCTGTAACCCTCTAAAATTGCAGCTGAAGTAGCACAAGTTACATTTCACATGTCATACCCCTTATAATATAAATACCTGGATTTGTCCATTTTCACATACCCACCAAGTGTCATATATGTTGCAGTAAATTCATTATCCATAAAGAATGTCACAAATTAAAACAATGAATAAGAATGAAAATTGAATAACAAACATACGTGAATTAACTAAGGAAAGAAATCTTACTAGGAAGATTGCATTAATATAGAACGTATTTATTGTCTCATTCATTAACAGATACCTAACCTTAAACTGCACTTGATTTGTGTTCATCTTTAGAAATCAGAAAGTAAACAGTGAAGACAAAATCTTTTATGACATTTCTTCACCCTCCATGGATCTTATTAATGTTTTCACCAAGATTTACAAAATAACTTCTTCCCCCATCCCTAAATGTTTTGGCCATTTCTTCAACTATCACTGAAGCAATTGGCATTTACATTGGCATATTATATTACATTATATATTATCTTATCTAGCCAAGGTGGAATTAATTGTAACACCTCATTATGCAAACATTACATTTTTTATTATCCTATTTTTTTGTATATTTAGTTTCATAGAATAAGAGCTCTTCATGCAACAAATACTTTATCATATGTTATTAGAGTAAAAACACTCGGACTCACATTAAATATGATTGTTGAGTTTTATAATAAAATGTTTTATTAAATTCAATGTTACATGGTAAATAATTCCTTTGTCAGGCCTAAAATCCCAGCCCAGTCTCATGGCAGTTCATGTAAATGTGACGTTATTGTAATCTATTCATACGTGTTCACGGAGACGTTTTTGTTGGTTTTTACGTGGCGGACAACACGAAAATGTGAAGTAATGTATTTCAATGGGAAGCATATTTTGTGGCCACAGCACGAAAATGTAAATATAAAAAGCCGAAAATCCGCATAGGGAGGTTGGTCGGGGTGGTGGATGGGTCAAACAACACAGGACTTTCACTCGGGCGAGCGGGGATCGCGTCCCGCGTGTGGTGCTTTGTTTGGCGTTTTGTCCCACGTGTTACTGTGGCGCGTCTCCCGGCATTTAAGGCGCCCTTTCCCCTTAAGGTTTTTCCTAAACCCAACCTCCACCATCCCGTTTTTGTGGCGCCTCCCCAGCGGGCCGCCTCGCGGGTGCCTCCCGGTTTATGGAGCATCCTTTTCGGCCGCCTCATCCAGCGCGTCCCCAGCGGGCCGCCTCGCGGGCGCCTCCCGGCTTATGGAGCGTCCTTTCCCCGTAAAAAACGAGAAAAACGTCTCTGTTAACACGTATCAATAGATTAAGAATAACGTTGACATTTACACGAACTGCCGTGAGACTGGGTTGAAAATCCACACTGATTTTCCATTATATGGCCATGATGTTGGCATTTAATTTCATCCTAGGTGGTATAAATAAGGTCTTAAAAGTCTTGAATTTAACTTGAAGAATCCTGGGAGTACCCTGTCTAGTGCTCCTGATCCTTACTTCATGGTCACAATGTTATTGTAATTGCCTCTCATATTTATCCAGTTTTTATGACACCCCCCTAACTGAACATATACTTGACATCATAGCTTCCGTTGATTGTCTATGGCTAGCTAGATTAGATCCCTCTCAGCTAGAAGTTAAATCAAACACAATGGCGTCACCCTTGCTTTCGTACAAAATAAGGTTTTACTATGAGACAAGATTTTACAACTCTGAACAGTTATCACAGTAGCAATTATTTTACATTTTGTTGCAATGATTGCTAGGTAGTACTGTAGAAATTCTTGGTTACTGTTACAAAGTAATCTACGAGGAAAAGTAATCTACGAGGAATAGTAATGCATTTTATTGGCCAGATAACGGACAGTAATGTCTTGTCGCAAACCTTTTGATATCAGTACTCATTTTCTTTCTTAAAGAGGCGCTATGCAGTTTTGGCCATTTCTTCGCTTTTTGCTCGCAGGTTTCTCTATAGAGCTCCCTCTAGAGCTTCGGAATAGATATTTGGCAGCTCCATGTTCACATTATTTTCTTTCTATTATTTATCCTCTATTAATGTGATTGTGTGTCCAGGCCCTGTACTCTTATTTCCTATTTTTGCTGATTGTTTGGTTTATCTTTGCTTGCAGTGTGGCTTGTCCACATTGGCCTCTGCAGTAAATGTAACTCTGTATATCCGTTTTATTTGGGAGAAAACTGGGAGAAACTTCAAAAGATATCCAGATGGCTAGATGGCCCACAACTGACTAATGAAGTTGGGGTTGAGATTAACAAAGACTTATTTTTGCATCATGGCAGCATTAACTTGTCATTACACTGTTCAAACTGAAGATACTCTTTATTGTTTCCATGAAAAATAGTTCAAAGAATTTTTACAGCATAGATGCAAATCCTTACATTAAATAACTTCCCAAGATCCAAACATTTAAATCTTTACATTCATATAACAAAAGGAATGACTGAGCATTGGCATCACTAAAATTACTATTACTGTGACATCCCTTTTAACACATTAGATCACTTTGGCTTGACAAAACAACCTCTTTATGTGTTTAGAAATTTCTTTCATTTGTAGTCCATATATAATTGGATAGAAAAGAGGATAATACAAAAATGCTTGTAAAGTCATTATTAAATGTACCTCAGATCCCACATCGAGCTGAATAACAATGACATCATATGCACACAAAAAGGAAAAGATTAGTAAAACTATCAGGTGGGGTAAACAAGTCTGTGCAGCTTTTTTCCTAACCTCTCTACCACTTCGATAGGTTATTATAAGTAGCTTGGTATATGTGAAAAGTATGAAGAGCAAAGGGAGAAGTGCCAGGCTTAGTAGAGCAAATAGATCAAATATAGCCCGTACTTCCGAAGCAACACATTGGAGACTGTAAACCGAATTGTTACAGAAAATTGCATTTAAAGTAAAATGACAAAGTTTCATATTACTGCTCAGTATTATTGAGACAGCAAGCTGAAAAGCAGGCACAAACCAAGCTACACCCAATATAATACTCACTGTAGTTTTTCTCATGATATTTGGATATTGCAGGGGTTTACATATGGACACATATCTGTCATAGGCCATGGCTGACAACAGCAAGAAATCGGAAGCACTTAAGAAGTAATATAAAAATAATTGAAGGAGACAAGCTGAATAGGATATGATCTGTTTTTCAGTAAAAAAGTTAACTAACAAATTTGGGTACATAGCAGTGTTGTAAACAATAGAGTTCATTAGTAAAGCTGCAATAAAAATGTACATAGGCTCATGGAGGTTTCTGTGCATGCAAATAAGGCAGACAATGGTGACACTAAACAAGATTGCTAGAATATATACTGTAAACATAATAACAAAATAGAAATACCTTGATTTGCCCATTTCCGCATACCCACCAAGAGTTATATACGTTACATTAAATTCATCATCCATGAAGAATGTCACAAATTAAACCATTATTGAATAATACAGACAGATTGTATAACAAGCTTAAATCAATAAACTGAGGAAATAAGATTAAGATAAGATTGCATTAACATGTATCATGTATTTGATTGTCTCATTCATTAACATATACCTAACCTTAAACTGCACTTGATGTGTGTTCATCTTCAGAAATCAGAAAGTGAACAGTTAAAGTCAGACAAAATCTTTTATGACATTTCTTCACCCTCCATGGATCTCATTAAATTTCCACCAATAGTTGTTATCATGTAAACAAACTCTTGAGGCCTGAACCCATAGGTGTTAAACTTTCTTTACATCATTACTGTCTTTGCAACTTTTTAAACAACAATTTTACTACTTTACTTTTAGAGCTTTTGCAGGGATGGTGCAAGGCCCCAATCAGCACATGCACTAGCAGCAATACAACACATATATACCTTAGGTCAAGTTCAACTTCAGGTTATACTGCACAATTTCATACAAATGCGGTTTGAAGTCTTACAGGGTACAAACATAAACAACACAAAAATGTTATTCATCACAAAAGTAATGACCACAATGAACAAATGTTTTTTTCTTGAAAACATTGTATGAGCATTCTACAGCCCCTGCAACAGGTACAACTACAATTACTTGAACGCCATCATCAAACTCTGGAGGCCTGAACCCACACGCATTGTTCCACCTTTTTTACTTAAAATAATACAAGTCTTTAAATCATCAGAAGGGAAATTCAAGTTAGAGTGGTATAAGAGCAGTCTAAAGGCCTCTTTACAGTTGCTGTTCCCAACCGCACAACAATGTGACGTCAAAATTACGTAGATCTCGCTGGCGCGCCAGAGGGCGCACACAGAGTTGTCAAGTAACGAAGTACAAATACTTCGTTACCTTACTTAAGTAGAAATTTTGGGTATCTATACTTTACTGGAAAAGAAAAGTCAGACTTCAAAATAAAAACAGAAAAACAGAACATACGCAACATGACAGAGATTTCAGATCTGCCCATCTGAGCTTTCATTTTCTCAAAGGCAGGCTAGGGGAACTCATATTAATGTTAAAAAACCTCATAAAGTGAAATTTTCATGCCATGGGACCTTTAAAGGCAACTACCGGCAACGGGCGGAGTCTACACACTGCCCCGTTTACCCCGGCAAGAACATGCCCAGTATACGAGAATGTTCATGAGAAATGCGGTTTGGGTGTGATAATTTAAACAAAGATTAGTTCTTCTACTGGAGCTAAACGTTTTGGCTCAAAACTCTGCTTAAAAATCTAAAGGTAGCAACGTAAACGTAGCCTTAAACTCCTTCAGTTGGGGTGGGGACTCATTCCCTACCTGGAGTAGGCCTTCCATCACATCATGTGGTCCTGATGGTATTAAAAATATTAAATGAATACAGATAATTTCATTTCATTTTCATGGCTGGGATTACCTGTTGCCATACCTGGAATACAAAGAAAGCAAAGGAAACAAGGGTTGCTTAATAAATGGATGAACTCAGGGACCAGGATAGCTTTTCGACGGGACAATAAAAACTGCATTGTTACGGAGATTTGGCCCAATACTTTGATTCCGGCCATTGTTCATCGCCAGGCCCAGACAACCGGGAAAAAAGCAAGGGCGGTGTTGCAATGTCTGAATCTCTCGCAGATTACCTGAACACCCTTAATGCACTCTTTTAGATCAACTCCATGGCAAAGGAAGTACAAAAGGCCCAAGACCCCTGCCCACTAGTAATATCCAGGCCAGATGTGTGCAAATCTTAAAAAAAGATTATTCCAGACATGGAACCTGGACCTGATGGCTTCTCAGGCTGACCTCTTAAAAGGTCCCATGACATGGTGTTCTTTGGATGCTTTTATATAGACCTTAGTGGTCCCCTAATACTGTATCTGAAGTCTCTTTTATATAGACCATAGTGGTCCCCTAATACTGTATCTGAAGTCTCTTTCCCGAAATTCAGCCTTGGTGCAGAATTACAGCCACTAGAGCCAGTCCCACAATGAGTTTCTTTAGTATGTGTCATTTCTGTGTCTGTAGCTATTGAGGAGGAGAGAGGGGGGCAAGGTGGAGGGTGGGGGTGTGGCCTTGACCAACTGCCACTTTGAACTTTTGAAAGCCATGATGTCTCACTCTCTCTCTCTCGTGGGTGGGCCAAATTCTCTGGGCGGGCAAAGCAGAGAAAGGAGAGGTAACCTAAGATTCCAGATCGACCCATCTGAGCTTTCAATTTCTCAAAAGCAGAGCAGGATACCCAGGGCTCGGTTTACACCTATCAACATTTCTAGCCACTGGGGGACCATAGGCAGGCTGGGGGAATGCATATTAATGTTAAAAAACCTCATAAAGTGAAATTTTCATGCCATGGGACCTTTAAGGTGTGTGCAGCCCAACTGGCAAATGTCTTTACAGACATTTTCAATATATCAATGCTCCTGTTTGTAGTCCCCACAGATAGCAGATAGCCAGCGTCCCTGTACCCCAAAAAGACCTGGGGTCTCATTTATAAAACTGTGCGTAGGATCCTTACTATAAGTGTACGTGCGCCCAAAAGCCCAAATTGGCAAATCAGCAGGCATTACGGCACTCGGGGACAGCTTCGATATACCAGACGTATAATAAGATTTAACAGAACTATATATTATATCCAAACAAGCCTTAGTGATGAAGTTGAAGATTATATATAATATTTATTTTAAAAAAACACTTAGCTGTCTGACATTTCCCTCTGGAAACAGACGGTTTCACCCAGAGTGGCGAGGACCTGTATTTGGACCGGGATGGCACGGTTCCGGCGCGTTGCCCTCTCTACTGGACCCAATTCAGTACATAGATCCAAGAGCGCAGCTATATTACTATTACAGCTACATTAGGGAATTTAAATCGGCATATGAGCCAGTCATCGTCATGGTCCCTGAAGTCTCTTTTTCTCCTGATTCTTCCATTCCGGTCCTCCTGCAGGGCCACCAGTGCCATTATGCAGCATTACGCACGGGTTCACCGCAGGATTTATATGTTTAGTCTACAACAATTTGTGCCTGTAGACACCTTGCTAAAATCACAGCAACAACTAGTGGTATCCCCCACCCCGAGATACAATTTGAAATCGAAATGTAATAGGCAAACACACTTTTCTTCATGCAGGGTTTGTTATAAACAGTATTCAATTTTAGACTGATAACGAGGACATAGAGCGTAACGATTGCGCGAGAGCTTAACGGCTGTATTTCCAGACTTTGACATTTGATGATATATGCACAGTTTTAAAGATAGATATTTAGTTATTTAAACTGTGTTCTGCAGTTATCTAATGCTATGGTATTTTATGCTATCCTGTATTCCATGCAGTCGGGCCATCTCCTCCTCCTGCGCTCCGTAGCGGACAATGTGACGGCGAGACAGCGCTGATTAAATATTAAGAATGAGTTTTTATTTAAGATTTGAGTTTGAGGTGTTTATGGAACAATTATCGGAGGACAAGCGCTCTCCGTCAGCTGTTGTCTCGTTCCGACTCATGAAAAAAAACGAGTAAAATAAAAGACACTGCATAAACTCCGCTACCGTGTGTTTATTTAAATATAAGTACACCTACATATGTAGGCCTAAGAGATTGCAATAGAAGCCTGTATATTACTATTAGGACTATAGAAAAATGTGTCGATGTATAAATTAAAAGGCTAAACTTCAGCTGGAGTCTGATTTACCACGGCAACACTGTTGACCGCATCAGTGATCTCTTTCCATTCCGCATTCTTTCTACAGCCTTTAATACCAGTTTTCAGGCTGCCAAATAGTACACACGTCAGTGCAAATGAACCGGAGATATCAGGGTTTCAATCTCCACCTCTGAAAAGTGCCGCTTCTCAGCCGGATTACGTCTCGCCATGTCGTGAACTGTAGGGGCGAGGCCTCAAAACCCAGAATATATTGGGGCGTGTTATTCTAATGACGATCGTTTTCAGGCGCGGCATTTATCAAGGGCAGGTATTGCGTACACCTGGATTTCAAAGGTACGCACAGCTTCATAAATCAGGCGGTGAGAGGAGTGTAAGCATAATCTTACGCCAACATGTACGCCCGTTTCTACGCAAGATTGATAAATGAGGGCCATTCTCCCGTCAAGTTTGTTTTTTATAAATCACAACCTTTGCGTGGAAAGTGGCGTACGCACGTTTCAGAATCAGAATCAGAATCAGAAAGGGTTTTATTGCCAAGTACGTTTTTTGACACATACAAGGAATTTGTTTTGGTGTTGCTGGTGCACATCACACATTCTCTAAATGTAATATTAAACAATATGAGTATAGGTGAACAATATAAATATATGTACACAGTATGTATTAAATTAAAAATAAAGATAGAAATAAAATAAAATAGATAAATAAAGAGCAAAGAGCATTAGAGCAGAGAAAACAGTGGCATGAAGAGCCAGGTGGAGAGTCACGGTGGTTTCCGGGCCTTGTTAATAAGGCTAGTGGCGGAGGGGAAAAAAGCTGTTCATGTGGCGTGAGGTTTTGGTCCTGATGGACCTCAGCCTCCTGCCAGATGGGAGGGGGCTCAAAGAGTTTGTGTCCGGGGTGGGAGGGGTCAGCCACAATCTTTCCAGCACGCTTCAGAGTCCTGGTGGCGTAAAGGTCCTGGAGCGGCGGCAGATTGCAGCCAATCACCTTCTCAGCTGACCGAATGACACGCTGCAGTCTGCCCTTGTCCTTGGCAGTGGCAGCAGCGTACCAGATGGTGATGGAGGATGTGAGGATGGACTCAATGATGGCTGTGTAGAAGTGCACCATCATTGTCTTTGGCAGGTTGAATTTCTTCAGCTGCCGCAGGAAGTACATCCTCTGTTGTGCTTTCTTGACGAGGGAGCTGATGTTCAGCTCCCACTTGAGGTCCTGGGAGATTGTAGTTCCCAGGAAGCGGAAAGACTCCACAATGTTAATTGTGGAGCCACAGAAGGGTCATGGGGGGCAGGTGGGGCTGGGTTCTTCCTGAAGTCCACAACCATCTCCACTGTCTTTAGAGCGTTGAGATCTAAATTGTTTTGGTTGCACCACTTCACCAGGTGGTCAGCCTCCGACCTGTAAGCGGACTCGTCTCCATCAGAGATGAGTCCGATGAGGGAGGTGTCGTCCGCGAACTTCAGAAGCTTGACGGACTGATGACTGGAGGTGCAGTTGTTGGTGTAGAGGGAGAAGAGCAGAGGCGAAAGAACACAGCCCTGAGGGGATCCAGTGCTGATGGTCTGTGAGTTGGAGACGTGTTTCCCCAGCTTGACATGCTGCTTCCTATCAGACAGAAAGTCAGTGATCCACCTGCAGGTGGAGTCAGGCACACCAAGTTGGGAGAGCTTCTCCTGGAGCAGAGCCAGGATGATGGTGTTGAAGGCAGAGCTGAAGTCCAAAAACAGGATCCTGGCGTAGGTTCCTGCAGAGTCCAGGTGCCGGAGGATGTATTGGAGGGCCAGGTTGACTGCATCATCTACAGACCTATTGGCTCTGTAGGCAAACTGCAGGGGGTCCAGGAGGGTGTCGGTAATGGCTTTGAGGTGTGAAAGCACAAGGCGCTCAAAGGACTTCATAACCACAGAGGTCAGGGCGACGGGTCTGAAGTCATTAAGTCCTGCGGTCCTTGGCTTCTTGGGGACAGGGATGATGGTTGAGGTCTTGAAGCAGGCTGGCACGTGACATGTCTCCAGTGAGGTGTTAAAAATGTCTGTGAACACTGGAGACAGCTGGTCAGCACAGTGCTTCAAGCATGATGGGGAGACAGCATCTGGTCCAGCAGCTTTCCTGGGATTCTGTCTCCTAAAGAGTCTGTTGACGTCCCTCTCGTGGATGAGTTTCTCAGAGTATCGTCGTTTAGCCTCCTTCAGCCACGTTTTGTGCGTACGCCACGTTTATACATGAGACCCCTGGGGCCTCATGTATAAACGTTGCATACGCACGAAAAGCTTGCGTACGCTGGATTTCACGGACACTTTGTGATGTATAACAAATTAACTTGATGTGAGAATGTGCGGGCCGTCACGCAAACTGTTGAGCAGTCGTGAGAATGTGCGGGCCGTCCGCAAAGTCTTTTCTGGCTCTGTAACGTGGCAAATTCTAACTGAAAAGTGCCGAAAATCACTAAACATTACAAAATAAAGTTTCAACTACAGTTACTGGCATACGTGTGTAACGTTGTCTATGAAAAAAAAATTATATCCGCTGATACTCCATAAAGGTTTGATCATTTATATGGACAATGTTTCACATCTTTCACACAACTGTTTAATTCGCAGGTTACGTAATCTCTGTTAAACATGAGGACAGAAAATGATTGATAAATCCACTTAGAAAATACTTTCAGTCATCCTCTGTATTTCCCATAGATGAAATATCTTACTCGCGGAAAATTACACGGAAAATGCAGTAGTGTCTAAAGTTGCTGAGGCTCAGACATCCATGGCGCACAGGAGGGGGCGCACGGATCCATCTCCCCAGGAACAAACACTGTGTCGGGGGGGGGCTAACTCATGTGATGTGTCATTAATTCCGTGGATGATTTGTAGGCTATAAAGTGAACAAGGTGTACCCGGTCCACCAAACAATGGGCCGTCTTAACTGTCTTAATTCTGCACATATTTCGGTTACTGTAGTCCTATTTCCTATTTCATTATTTCATCCATGCGTGGCACAGCGGATCAGTGCGCACTGTCACCTGCCGTGGAGACGCTGGCCTCACTAACCTCTCCTCCTCTGAGTCAGGTCTCCCTCGCGCTGGACTCAGTTTCACTGAGCTACTAACACTCAATAAATAAAATAAATTGCATTACATCAGTGAGTTCAAACTGCTTATTATGCGTAATTTGTACTGACACTGAGATGTATGTTGTTCTGTAACTGGTGTGGCGCTGCCACTATTCTCTTGCTTTCCACTTCGACATTAAACTTAATTTTTTTATTATTCTGCCATGGTTTGGTGCATTCACCGCCCGGACACCATTTGCCATTCTGGGCATTTTCTTCTATTGCTTATCCAAGATGATAAACCTCCAAACGGAACATTTTTTCTCGCCTCCACCTCCGCGATCATCACCTCAACCTCAGTCAGTGAAGTTTATTTTTTTTTTCGTCTGCAGCGGGATAACCCGTTGTGATTGGACAAAGAATGACGTCGGGGACACATTTATAGTAATTTCCATATTCAATTATGGGAGGAGGCAAGGCGGGGTCAGTCACTCATTCATGTGCGCTCAATTTCACGTGGATTGTCATGTATAAAGGAAAGGTGCGCAGGACCTGGCGTACGACTGGTTTTATACATGTGAATATTTCTGTGTGTAGGTACTTTTCAAGTTTTGGCCGTACGCCATCTTCTGGTATGAAAGCTGCGCAGTCTTTTATACATGAGGCCCCTGGGGTCTCATTTATAAAACTGTGCGTAGGATCCTTACTATAAGTGTACGTACAAATGGCGTACGCCGAAAAAAAGTCAGATTTATAAAACCATGTGTACGCACACCTGTAAGCAATGTTCCCTTTATAAATCACAGATTGACTACAAGTGTGCGTACGTGGATCAGCCTCTTATCCCGCCCTGTACACACCCATTTTTAACCATAAATAGTCAATGCAAAGCACCTCGTGAATGATGATCAGTATGTTAATGACCCTGGCAGTTCTTTCGTTTCACCGAATCATGCCGAATCATGACGACTGGCGGAGAAAAAATAAATAAATAAATAAACCTCTCAGACGCTCGGGAATTGCTGCCAATTGAATTATAATTTCGGCCTGTTGTCGCACAGCGTATGGAAACCGGATCTATAGACTACCTTTATTAATAAAATCTTTCAAAACGGCAGGCATTACGGCACTCGGGGACAGCTTCGATATACCAGACGTATATAATAAGATTTAACAGAACTATATATTATATCCAAACAAGCCTTAGTGATGAAGTTGAAGATTATATTTAATATTTATTTAAAAAAACACTTAACTGTCTGACATTTCCCTCTGGAAACAGCCGGTTTCCCCCAGAGTGGCGAGGACCTGTATTTGGACCGGGATGGACTGGGATGGACCGGGATGGACCGGTTCCGGCGCGTTTCCCTCTCTACTGGACCCAATTCAGTACATAGATCCAAGAGCTCAGTTTTAGGGAATCTAAATCAGCATATTAGCCAGTCATCCTCATGGTCCCTGAAGTCTCTTTCTCTCCTGATTCTTCCATTGGGGTTAGTCCTCCTGCAGGGCCAGCAGGGCCATCATGCAGCATTACACACGGGGTCACTGCAGTATTTATGTTTGCAGCAATTTGTGATTGTTAACACCTTGCCAACACAGCAATACAATCTGAAGATGAAAGAAAGTGTAGTAGGCAAACACACTTTTCTTCATTAAGGTTTCGTTTGTTGTGGGTCAGCTGCATTGTTCCCCCTTCCTGTGTGTTTGTGTCTCCCTTTTCCCCTCTGTGTCTGTCTGTACTGTTTGCCTTTACCTGGAAGTGGCAGGGGCCGTGTCAGGAGGAACTGGGTCAGGAGGCGTGGCCATTCATCCCTGCTCTGTCAGCCCAGTCTCACGCCAGGTCGTGTAATAGTTACGTTATTGTAATCTATTAAGTCGTGGACAGGTTACGTAAATGCCGTTTTTTTCGTGTGGCGATTACGAAATTGAAAGCAATGCATTTTAATGGGAAGCATATTTCGTGATCCCAGAACGAAAGCGAGTAGCGAGTAGTTGATAAGGTTGGTCGGGGTGGTGGATGGGTCATAAAACACAGGACTTTCACGCCGGAGACCGGGGATCGCGCCCCGCGTGTGGCAGTACCTTTGTCCCGCGTGTTGCAGTTCCTTTGTCGGCGTGTCCCGCGTCCCCAACCGTCTCGTTATTGTGGCGTTTCATTTCCCCGTTGTGGCGTTTTATTCCCCCGTTGTTGTGTGCCCCTGCGCGGGTCGCGAGTGGCGGCCCGTCCCGCTGTATTGGCCGGCGTGTGGCCGGTGGATCGCGAGTGGCGGCCCGTGGATCGCGAGTGGCGGCCCGTCCCGCTGTTTCGGCCGGCGTGTGGTCGGTGGATCGCGAGTGGCGGCCCGTGGATCGCGAGTGGCGGCCCGTCCCGCTGTTTTGGCCGGCGTGTGGCCGGTGGATTGCGAGTGGCGGCCCGTCCCGCTGTTTTGGCCGGCGTGTTGCCGGTGGATCGCGAGTGGCGGCCCGTGGATCGCGAGTGGCGGCCCGTCCCGCTGTTTTGGCCGGCGTGTGGCCGGTGGATCGCGAGTGGCGGCCCGTGGATCGCAAGTGGCGGCCCGTCCCGCTGTTTTGGCCGGCGTGTGGCCGGTGGATCGCGAGTGGCGGCCCGTCCCGCTGTTTTGGCCGGCGTGTGGCCAGTGGATCGCGAGTGGCGGCCCGTGGATCGCGAGTGGCGGCCCGTCCCGCTGTTTTGGCCGGCGTGTGGCCGGTGGATCGCGAGTGCCGGTCCGCGGATCGCGAGTGGCGGCCCGTCCCGCTGTTTTGGCCGGCGTGTGGCGCCTCATTTCCCCGTTGTCGCGTCCCCCAGAGCAGGTTCGAAAAGCGTGACCTGTACACGTTCAAAAGTCGTTGCATATACATGAAAAAAACGTCAAAATCGTAACCTGTCCACGATTTAATAGATTAAAATAACATAACTATTACACAACCTGGCGTGAGACTGGGTTGGCTCTGTCGCTGGCACAGCTGAGCCTCATTCAATGATTCACACCTGCAGTATTTAAACCCGGGGTGTTCACCTCCTCAGCGCCAGATCGTTACATACCCTGACGTGGTAATTTGGCTCAGCATCCCTGCTCGAGCATCTCTCTCAACTTTACCCTTTCTTTGTCTAACTACTATTCCTCTGTGCAGATCCTGCTGTAACCTGCTCCCCACCTGCTGTGCTGCGTGAGAGCTTAACGGCTGTATTTTCAGACTTTGACATTTGATGATATATGCATAGTTTTAAAGATATATATTTAGTTATTTACACTATGTTCTGCCGTTATCTAATGGTAGGGTATTTATATGATATCCTGTATTCCATGCAGGCGGGCCATCTCCTCCCGCGCTCCGTAGCGGACAATGTGACGGCGAGACAGCGCCGATTACATATTAAGAAAAAAAAATTATTTAAGATTTTAGTTTAAGGAACGGTTATCACTGAGTACAAGCGCAAATAACTCTGCTGGATGTAATCTTCATGGAAGATATGGAGTGAAAAAATGTGCGAGGCATCAATATTTGAATTTTTTCTACTCTTATCGTTATTCCCATTTACTTTCTGCAGTCTGACTTCAGTTCACCACCTCACCATCTGCGTCGCCAATTCCTATTTTGTCTCCATAATGTGCGTACGCACGGTTCAGAGTTTGCGTGGAGGACCGCACATTCTCCCGTCAAGTTTGTTTTTTATAAATCACAACCTTTGCGTGGGATGTGGCGTACGCACGTTTTCAGCCCCATTTTGTGCGTACGCCACGTTTATAAATGAGACCCCAGAGCTCTGTGCCTGAATGACTACCGCACACAAGCACTCACCTCCACCATTATGAAGTACTTTGAGCGGTAATTTAAAATCTTTATCACCTCCTCTATACCTGAGTCATTGGACCCACTTCAATTCGCTTACAGTATAGTCCAAATAGATCTAGATTCACACAACCCTTTCCTACCTGGACAAGAGAAACACATGTGAAAATGTTGTTCATAGACTATAGTGTTGCATTCAACAAAATGTTCCCTCCATGCTCATTGTCGAGCTCAAAGACCTGGAAATTAACACAGCAAAAAACTAATCTGCACTTCAACAGGACGCAGCTGCCATCAATTGAGGACCCCTACCCCCGGCGGTGTAAAAAGAAGGCCACAAACATTATTAGGTAAAATGTAAAGAGACCAAACACCCATGTAAAGAAAGTTTAACACTTATGGGTGCAGGCCTCCAGAGTATGAAGAAGTTGTTTACATGATAACAACACTTGGTAAAACATTTTAATGAGATCCATGGAGGATCAAGAAATCTGATAAAAACAGTCCACTGAGCCAAACAGTTCACTTTCTGAATTCTGAAGGTCAACAGACACAATCAAAAACAATCTAACATGTTGTATTCAACAGTTTTTTAATTCATGTATGCATGCAAGATAATGTGCCTGGTTTATACACTAACATTGATTTATTTTTGTGTGATATTAAATGGATAGTGAATTAAATATAACATATATTACTCTTGGTGGGCATGTTGAAGTGGACAAATACAGGTATCTTTATTTTTTGATGATTTTCACAGTATATATTCTAATAATCTGCAGTAATTCTACTATTGTGTACCTTATCTGGATTCACCAAAACCTTCATGAGCCTATGTACATTTTCATTGCTGCTTTGTTACTGAACTCTGTTCTTTTCAGCACTAATATCTACCCAAAGCTTTTGATTGACTTTTTATCTGAAAAACAGCTCATATCTTATTCAGCCTGTCTCTTTCAGTGTTTCCTATATTACTCTTTAAATGGTTCAGAGTTCTTACTGTTGGCAGCCATGTCTTATGACAGATATGTGTCTATATGTAAACCTCTGCAATATCACACTATCATGAAGAAAACAACTGTCCGTATCTTTCTGGGTTTAGCTTGGTTTGTGCCTGCTTGTCAGGTTGCAGTTCCAGTATCATTTAGTGCAAATACTAAACTCTGTAACTTTACTTTGAAAGGAATCTTTTGCAACAACTCAATTTACAAACTTCACTGTGTGAGCTCAACAGAACTCTCTGTGTACGGTGTGATTGTTTTGTTGAATGTTACAATTCTGCCTGTGCTTTTCATACTATTTACATACACAAAAATATTCATAGTAACGTACCAAAGTAATAGAGAAGTCAGAATGAAAGCTGCACAGACCTGTTTACCTCATCTGTTGGTTCTAATCAGCTTTTCTTGTTTGATTACTTATGATGTTGTTATAGTTAAACTGGAATCAGAGTTTCCAAAAACCATACGTTTAATAATGACTTTACAAGTTATTTTGTATCATCCTCTCTTTAATCCAATCATATACGGACTAAAAATGAAAGAAATTTATAAACATATAAAGAGGATGTTCTGTCAAAGAAAACTGAACTAATGTATCAACAAAGATAAGTAATGCACAGTAATTTCTTCTGTAACAGTAATGTAGCGATGTGGTTTCTATGATTCTTGGAAAGGGTTTAATCCAAAAGAAATAAAAAGTGTTTATGACTACTACACAAGGTGTCGTCAGCTTCAACAATCTGTTTGTTTTCAATAAATGTTGGCAAAAAATATAATTGCATGCAATTCATTTTAGTTTTACTTTGTCTTTGTGCATTGAGGAAGTGTTATTGTTCCTTGAAGATCACTTTACGACCCCCCTGGCCAACAGTAAAACCATCCATCTGAAGGCATCAGTGTTAATTACAACAAATTTCAGATATAATAATAATTAATAATTCATACTTTATTACAATTAATTACAAATTTATTTCCACTGTTGTTAGAACTAAGGCATGGATACCCGACCCGAGTCCGACGGGTCCCGACGGGCCGGGCCGGGTTCGGACAGATATTTAGAAATTATGGTCGGGGTCGGGTCGGGCTCGGTCACATCAGCGAGATAAGGAATTTGTTGTAAAATGGTGCTGCGGCTCCTTTTAAGAGAGCTCAGTGCGTGTGGGTTTGTGTGAGTGTGTGTGTGAGTGTGTGTGTGTGTGTGAGTGAGTGTGTGTGGTAAGTGGGCATAAGAGAGATAGAGAAAGAGGAAGCAGACTGTTGTAGATGCAACCGGAGCAGAGTTAGTGGTTATTCATGTTATAACGTGGGCCCTGGAGGTAACCAGTCTCCCCTGGTTTTCTGATCACGGTCGATCGAAGCGAAGCAGGAAAGGTTAACACATTGAACATTTTAACAGCTTTTTAACGTGCCCTTGTTGCCCCGTATGCGCTGATGCGCACATTTCGGAATGCCTAATAAAAAAAGGGCTTTCCACACAAATAAACGTAGCCTACATGTGTCATTAGTATGAGAGAAAAAAAGATGAGATTTTAACTGTGTCGGGCTCGGTTCGGGCTCGGACATAAATTTCTTAATGCCTGTCGGGCTCGGGCCGGGTTCGGACACGGCTCTGTCGGACGCAGGCCAGGCTCGGACAGAAAAATTCGGCCTGATCCGGACTCTAGTTAGAACACACTACAATACACAGGCCTGAAATACACAAACAGACTCAGGTCCCACATGCACAAATGATTCATGCATGTTATGAATGCATGAATAAATAAAAGTAACTAGTGTCCTTTAAATGGCAGAATCAATGAAAATGTTGTAATTAGCCAAAAACTATGACTATGAAGCAATTTTCACAACACAAAGAATAAATAGCAAGCAGTGGATAAGGATGAATATGACAGCATATTAAAATTATATTGACATGAACAATTTATCAGAATGCAATGAATATAAGCAATTGTCACAAATCAATACATGTGTAACAACTAGCAGATGACAATGAATATGGCAGCAGTTACCAGAATAAAATGGATATGATGCCATCTACCAATATGGATATGTGCTATGTAGAATACAGGAATATGTAGTAATTAGCAGAGTACAGAAGACTACATATTAAATATTGCTGGCAATGATCTGATGAATATTATGAACAGGATAACATGAATGAATGGCCAAGGTCAGCTATGACCAGAAATAACAGATGAAATAAAATGAGAAGGGGACAGTGGACAGCTAGATGGCCGTGAAGCCAAAACACCACAACCAGTTATGCATGTATATCAGAGAATCTGTGCAGGCATGAATACGCAGCAAGCACCTCTACATTTATATGCTTAGAAAATGACTGTGACATGAAGGAAAGAATTACATCACAACCTGCACTGCTCTCTGGTGATCCGAAACAGACATTGAAGGCAACAGAAGCATCACTGCACATGCTGCTAGTTAACACAACATGTGGCAGAAGGTAAGTAACTGGCTTAAACACTGTTAAAATGCTGACAGCTAAATCTAATGTGTGGCTGTATTTTCCTGGAAAGGAACACTGGGACATACAACAGTCTGCAGCTAAACTCATAGAGGAGAGCTGCACTTTGAGACACTATGGACACTGTCAGAGTCGGAGTTGCCAGAGAAACAACACCAACGGGACTTCAAAGTGCGTTACGGCACTGATATCAAGGAAAAAATACCCAAACGATACACAACCCTACCGTTACCGTGAAACTTTATTTAAACATTGTAGACGTCTCTCCCTCTGCACCATGGTTGGTGAGCAAGCTAACTATCCAGCTACTAGTTATTTGCCATCTGCTGGGTGTGTCTGCACATTTAGCTGGGACAAACCGGTGAAGAAAAAATGGTTACACTTTACTTGAAGGTATCTACATAAGAGCGACATGACAGTGTCATGAATGTGTCATAAACATTATAAACAAGTCATAAACATTTATGACATAATGCTTCTTTTAGTAAGTGTCATTTGGTTTTTGTCATGACAAGTTAGGGTTAGGGTTCATGTGTCATGACTGAGTCATGACAGTGTCATGTGTTCATGACAGTGTAATGTCACTCTGATGTAAATACCTTCAAGTAAAGTGTTACCCAAATAAAAATAAATATATATACCTATAAAAATATACCTGTATATGTTCTGGACTCCATTTGGGGTCGCTGAAATCATATCACATAGCTTTGGGTCCCTAGAAGCATAGATTATTTTCCTACTGTTCCCAAGTTTGTGCTCCTGTCTGCAGGCCTCCAGAGTTTGATGACGTTGTTTACACGTTCATTATCTTGGTGAAAAGTTTTAATGAGATCTTTGGAGGGCAAAGAAATCTGATAAAAACAGTCCACTGAGCCAAACAGTTCACCTTCTGATTATTGAAGGTTAAAAGACCCTGGTGCAGGTAACTGTAAATTAAACAATCCTTAACAGGTTATATGAAATCTTTTTTTTTAATTCATGTATGCCTGTTACATAATCTGCCTGGTTCATACACTAACTCTGATTTCTTTTTAAATGATATTAAATGGATAGTAAATTAAATATAACATATATTACTCTTGGTGGGCATGTTGAAGTGGACAAATACAGGTATCTTTATTTTTGGATTATGTTCACAGTATATATTCTAATAGTCTGCAGTAATTCTACTATTGTGTACCTTATCTGGGTTCACCAAAACCTTCATGAGCCTATGTACATTTTCATTGCTGCTTTGTTACTGAACTCTGTTCTTTTCAGCACTAATATCTACCCAAAGCTTTTGATTGACTTTTTATCTGAAAAACAGGTCATATCATTTTCAGCCTGTCTCTTTCAGTGTTTCCTATATTACTCTTTACATGGTTCAGAGTTCTTACTGTTGGCAGCCATGTCTTATGACAGATATGTGTCTATATGTAAACCTCTGCAATATCACACTATCATGAAGAAAACAACTGTCCGTATCTTTCTGGCTTTAGCTTGGTTTGTGCCTGCTTGTCAGATTGCAGTTCCAGTAGCTCTTGGTGTTAATACTAAACTCTGTAATTTTACTTTGAAAGGAAAATTTTGTAAGTTTGTAAACTCAGTTTACAAACTTCACTGTGTGAGCTCAACAGAACTCTCTGTGTACGGTGTGATTGTTTTGTTCAATGTGTCACTTCTGCCTGTGCTTTTCATACTTTTTACATACACAAAGATATTTCTAATAACGTACCAAAGTCATAGAGAAGTCAGAATGAAAGCTGCACAGACCTGTTTACCTCATCTGTTGGTTCTAATCAGCTTTTCCTGTTTTGTCATCAGCTTCAACATTGTAATGACTGATTATTTTCTGCAGTAATTCAAAAGTCCTACAAAATATTTTTATTCTTTATGATCACATTTCATTAAAAGAAATCTGTTTTTGTTAAATACATTTTATCAAAACAGAATCCTCTTTCTGGGTAGCCTAGGCCATTCATGTTTTACTTATTGCATTGAGGAAGTGTGTTATTGTGCCTTGAAGATCACTTTTCAACCCCTCTGGCCAACAGTAAGCCCATCATTCTGAGGGAATCAGTGTTCATGACAACAAATACTCCTTCATTTTTTATTTGTTATATAAATCTGAAGTCAAATATACATGTTGGTCTCATGTCTGAATAAACGTCCGACTCGCTTTTTCGCAGAAAGTCACAGCAGCAAACTACTTTGGAACTGTCACATTTCCCTAACAAGTCAGAAGTAAATGTCATGACATTAAAGTAAAGGCCTCCAGCATAATGTCATAAATACTGTACAAATGCACCACTGTTGAAAGGTTTCTAGTCAGCTGTTACATTCTATTTGTTGCATGATAGGAGAATCCTGTTGGAACTTGGATGTTGAATTAGTTTTACAGTCCAGAAAAACGTCAGTGCCCTCGATCATTATTGAAGCTCTAAATATTGAGTTGTTGCATTTTTCTTTGGACCCTGTGCAGTCTACTCAGGGGTTAGATTTAACCCTCCTGTTATCCTTGGGGTCAATTTGACCCCATTCAATGTTTAACATCTCTAAAAAAGTGCTTGACATAATTTTTTTTGCTTCATATTGAATGACTTTTCCTAATTTAATGGGGACAACTGGGTCAACATAAAATTAACATGATGATATATTTTCAATGTCCTTTATGCATTTTGTACGCATCAGTGTTCCTTGGGGTCAATTTGACCCCAGGCTGTTTTAGCTGTAAAAAACAGAAAATATAAACATTTTACACAAATTTGCTGAGATTGTTTTAGCTGATATTGAGGTCACTTTCACATGCAGGTTGTGGCAATTTCAGAATCTTCAATTCCCCTCAACCCACCCCACACACGCACACACGCACCCACCCTTTGTAAGGTAGGAAAAATATTGTTCGCGCACTCTGAGAGAGGGAAAACATTGTTCCTGCACTCTGAGAGAGGGAAGATATTGTTCCCGCACTCTGAGGGAGGGAAAATATGGTTCTCGCAGGGATGGTTTGTATCACATGATACACAGGGGAGGGGCAAACATATAAAAGCTCACACGCAGGCACCACGGCCTTCTAAGCCATTTCTCTTGTACACTCACTTTCATTTGAAAATGGCCTGCAAGAAAAGGTTTTCTGTCAGCAAAGTTTTGTCCCAGCTCTTTGACACTGAAAGTGACATAGAGGAGAATGTGTCCGAGACTGAGGATAATGTTGAGGAGGACCCTGATTATGAGGCATCCTCCTCTGAAGACAATGAGACTCTTGGGGTTGACCCTTCTGTTGTCTCTCAACCACCAGCAGACACGTTACCTTCCAAAAATGGGAAATTATTATTGTCCCTCTCCCCACTTGAACAACAGGGTAGACTTAGTGCTGCTAATGTGATAAAAATGATTCCAGGCCCCACCAGATATGCTGTCAGCCATGTCCACGACATAAAATCAACATTTGAGCTTTACATGACACCATCAGTTGAAAAACATATACTTGAGATGACAAATGTAGAGGGAAGTCATGTGTATGTGGACAGTTGGAAAGATGTGAATGTGACAGACCTCCATGCCTACATTGGGTTGCTCATTTTGGCAGGAGTACACAAGTCAAAAAGTGAAGCAACAGTAAGCCTTTGGAATGCTGAAACTGGAAGGGCAATATTTCCAGCCACTATGTCTCTGAAAAAATGCAATGTTTTCGTGACAAATTGGCAGCAATACGGGATGTATGGTACAAGTGGGTGCAGCGATTACCCTTTCTCTACAATCCAGGCACCCACATGACATGTGGATGACATGTGGATGAAGGTCTGGTTGCATTTCTTTTCAATTTAAGTTGAATCAAGGAGATTTTGTAGGGATTTTCATATGTTTCAATTCACGTAATAGGTATTTTGGATGTGTGTGTGTGTGTGTGTGTGTGTTGGAAGGGAGGGGGGGTGCTGTCAACATTTTCTAGTTGCCAGTTTAGGCTATCAACATAAACATTTGGTAAAAGGTTTGTAATTACCAACATTTTCTGGAGGTTTAAAATCAAGGATAACGGATGTTAGTAAATTTGAGGATAACAGGAGGGTTAAGAGATTTGAACTTTGTTAGTCTATAGTATGTCCAACTGATATTCCAGCAGTGCTAACTCTGGACTTAACTTCTGTTTCTGTTTTGAAGTTTCAAGAAGAGCTTAGCTAAATCCAGCTTGGTATAGGCTGCATTTTAGTGGCCTTGAGAATGAAACAGGAAGCTGTTCCGTTATTAAAGCTGCACATATTTTGATGCTAAGCTTCATGTTTCTTTGAGCGATGACTGCTGATTTATTCTCTTCTTAATCAAATGTTGCTCACATATTTTCGTAAAGAGGACTTTCTACAACTTATAAGCATCAAAGAGCATTCAGAAATATAGAAGAGTTCTCTCAGACATCTGACTGGACCCAATCAAGATTGTCTAGCAACAAATCCCAAACTTTTGAACGGACGTATGTATATATAGTTCACAGAGTGATCAAATGAGTCTTTTTCAAAGAGTATCAGAATACATTTCCTACCCATTTATCAGTGTTCTGCACATACAATAAAATCACCTTAATAAACAATTTAAAATAAAAATAAATGTATTCAGTTTTTAAATATATTTGTCCAACCTGAAAAGAAAGATTTATAGCTATGTGTAACCATGAGCAAGTGAATCCACTGTGTGAAGAACCGGGCAGACAAGAGCCTGAGATATAAGTATAATTTAAAGGTTTGAATAACCAGGTGCAGAGGCGTCGTTAGGCCTGGGCGTCCCCAGCTACAGCCCCCTAATGTGTTATGAATAGCCACGGATTTCTTTTTTTCTTCACAAAAATAAGTATAATAGAATCCTAATGGGTTAAAGGTGAACCTGTAATGTCATATAAGAAGAAGTGAAAACATGATCTGAGATACACATTACAAAATCTATGTATCTGGAATTGTTGATTTGTAATGTGCATTATCCGTCAAGCTGAATGGACTCTCAGTAGTAAAACTGATTTTATTCTGGTCCATTGACTGAAACATAAAAATAGAGGGAGGTAGCCCAATCCGGCAGGGGAGAGTTCTAGCCCGACCAGGCTCCTCTCCTTAACTTGTCTCTCTTAGTTATACTGTTAGTTTTAGACTGCCGGGTGACATCCTTGACAGACTGAGTTTCTCTCTTCTCTATCTTTCCTTCTGTGTGCATCCTTGTCCCACAAATGCTTGTTACTAACAGTGCTTGGAGCTTATTCCCCGGAGTCCTTATATTGTTTTGCACAGCAGTTTTCCTTGGATTAGGGTGGCACCTAAATCATGGCTGCAGCTGTCGCGCTACACCCTGCAGTGCCCTGCGACCTCCTGTAGTGCCCTGCTACGCCCTGCAGTGCCCTGCGACTACGGTACTGTTTTTGTCCCATGTGTCATGGAAATGTAACTTTTCCTTTATTTAAGGGGCTGTGTTCATTTCACGGAATCCTTCCGTGGGCCCATCACAGCATTTTTTGCGATTCCGTGAAACTACCACAGATTTTGAGTTTGACTTGTTCATTTCACGGAATTCAGTGAGATCAGGTTGTTCTATTCATAATTCCATTATCTTTATTACTATTATTGCCACTGTTCATCACACCCCCAACCGGCACCGTCAGACACCACCTACCAAGAGTCTGGGTCTGTCCAAGGTTTATCCCTAAAAGGAAGTTTTCCTCACCACCCAAGGTTTCTCCTTAAAAGGTAGTTTTTCCTCGCCACTGTCGCACTAAATGCTTGCTCTTGGGGGAATAACTGGAATTGTTGGGTCTTTGTAAATTATAGTGTGGTCTAGACCGACTCTATCTGTAAAGTGTCTTGAGGTAACTCTTGTTATGAGTTGATACTATAAATACAATTGAATTGAATTGAAAGAGCAAGGTAAAATGCTTACAAAATCAATCAGGCCATACATATTCAGCACTGGTGAACTCACACAGTGAAGTTTCTGAACTGTGCTGTTGCAAATTATTCCTTTCCAAACAAAGTTATACAGTATTCTGATACCACTCAGTAATATTGCCACTGAAACCTGACAAACAGGCAGAATCCAAGCTAAAATCAGAAACATATTAACAGTAAACTGTTGTTCTTCTCTTGATAGTTGGATATTGCAGAGGTTTACATATAGACACATACAGTACAGGCCAAAAGTTTGGACACACCTTCTCATTCAATGTATTTCTTTATTTTCATGACTATTTACATTGTAGATTCTCACTGAAGGCATCAAAACTATGAATGAACACATATGGAATTATGTACTTAGCAAAAAAGTGTGAAATAACTGAAAACATGTCTTATGTTTTAGATTATTCAAAGTAGCCACCCTTTGCTTTTTTTGATAACTCAGCAAACCCTTGGTGTTCTCTCAATGAGCTTCATGAGGTAGTCACCTGAAATGGTTTTCACTTCACAGGTGTGCTTTGTCAGGGTTAATTAGTGGAATGTTTTCCGTTATTAATAAAAAAGCAAAGGGTGGCTACTTTGAAGAATCTAAAATATAAGTTTTGTTTTCAGTTATTTCACACTTTGACAGTACATAATTCCATATGTGTTCATTAATAGTTTTGATGCCTTCAGTGAGAATCTACAATGTAAATAGTCATGAAAATAAAAAGGAAACGCATTGAATGAGAAGGTGTGTCCAAACATTTGGCCTGTACTGTATCTGTCATAGGCCATGACTGACAACAGGAAGAATTCTGAAGAGCCTAGAGTGTAATATATGAACCCCTGAAAGAGACAGGCTGAATAAGATATTATCTGTTTTTTTTCTGATAAAAAGTCAATCAAAAGCTTTGGATAGATAGCACTGTAAAAAGAACAGAGTTGATTAACAAAGATGCAATGAAAATGTACATAGGCTCATGGAGGGCTTTGTTAATCACTACGTTGCCCACAATAGTGGAATTACTGCAAATAATTAGAATATATGCTGTAAACATGATCACTAAAGTAATATATATGTATTTGTGCACTTCCACATGCCCATCTGAAAGTTTTACGTACATTTTACGTTCAATTTAGTATCCATTAAGATTCTCTGAAACGAAATGTTAATGAATCTCTCGTATAACCTGGTAATGTTTATTCAGTCATCAGATTACCTTACACTGAATTTTTTTTAAGTTTGTGGGAATTTTTTATCAGACTGCTTAAACCTCCATGGATTTCATTATTCTCTTCAACTGAAATTTGACATTCATTAACAATTAATTAATCTATTAAAATGTAAACAACTTGATCCAACTCTGGAGGCCTGAACTCATAGATGTTGGCTCAGGTTTTGTGAGTCTGTCAGATTTTTCTGTGCCCTGTGTGGGGTTGGTTGGCCCAGGTGTCTCCTGAAGCAGCAAACAGGTACCACTTGTCCAAAAAGGAGGAATTTGGAGAGGCTTAAACCTGCTGAAACCTACCAACTGGTCCTCTGTGGAGGAGGCATATTTCAAATACCTGGTAAGTCTCACAAATATCCTTGGCAAAAGTCTCTAAAGTAGTCAGAAACTAATTCTGCTAATCCACTAATTTTCAAGCTTTAAGCTGTCAGCTACAAAAACCTAGAGGAAAAACTAATGTGTTTTATGTTGTTTATTTATCAATTTCTCAAAATAATTTTAATCGTCTTTGCCTCTCAGGGCACCGAATAACAGTTTGGAGCACATACTCTTGCTTTTAAAGGGCCTGACCAAGGCGCTGGCTGGTCCCACAAAAAGGTTCTTCATTCAGTGTTGCTGGAGTGTTGACATCTTCTCGGATTTAAAAAAAGAAAATCCTGCCAAGCAATAGCTAAGACATTAGTACATTGTTGAAGCTGATTGCTTACTGTGCATTAGTGTTACATAAACAAATCTTCACATTAAATACCTTCCAAGGATCGTAAAAATCACATCAAGCATTATTATGACACAAAACACTGACTGTGCAATGGTTATGAGTACTCAATACCTTAGACACTTTTGCAGAACAACCTCTTCAGGTGTTTAAAAATTTCTTTCATTTTCAGTCCATATATGATCGGATTAAAGAGAGGATGATACAAAATAACTTGTAAAGACATTATTAAACGTACAGTTTTGGGAAAATCAATTTCCAGTCGAGGTAAAAGTACATCATATGCACTCAAACAGAAAAAGTTAATCAGGACCAATAGGTGGGGTAAACAGGTCTGTGCAGCTTTTCCCCTGACTTCTCTACTACTTTGATAGGTTATTATAAATATTCTGGTGTATGTAAAAAGTATAAAGAGTAGAGGGAGAGGTATTGCATCTACAAAAACAATCAAGCCATATATATTTAGCACTGTTGAACTCCCACAGTGAAGTTTCTGAACTGAGCTGTTGCAAACGATTCCTTTCAAAATTAAGTAACAGAGTTTTTTATTAGCACTCAGTACTATTCCCACTGAAACCTGACACGCAGGCAGAATCCAAGCTAAAATCAGGAACATATTAACAGCTGTTTTGCTCATGATAGTTGGATATTGCAGAGGTTTACATATAGACACATATCTGTCATAAGCCATGACTGCCAACAGGAAGAATTCTGAAATGCCTAGAGTGTAATATATAAACCACTGAAAGAGACAGGCTGAATAAGATATTATCTGTTTTTCAGATAAAAAGTCAATCAAAAGCTTTGGATAGATAGCAGTGCTGAAAAGAACAGAGTTGATTAACAAAGCTGCAATGAAAATGTACATAGGTTCATGGAGGGCTTTGTTAATCACTATGATGCCCACAATAGTGGAATTACTACAAATTATTAGAATATATGCTGTAAACATGATCACAAAATAAAGATATCTGTATTTCTGCACCTCCACCTGCCCATCAAAAGTTATATATGTTACATTTAATTCACTATCCATTAAGAAATGTATTATAATATTGTATAATATGTTAATCAATAAAACAGTAACATTACTAGAAGTCTAATACATCCACATATAGTTTTGTTCATTCATCAATACCTGACCTTGATACGCACTGGTGTGGTCCGGCAATAACAGACATTAGATCTGAGATCTGCTTGCGTCTGTGGGAAGTTTTTATCAAACTACTTCAACCTCCATGGATCTCATTAAACTCTCCAAAGGGAAAGCTTTTAACATGTAAACAACTTGATCAAACTCTGGAGGCCTGAACTCATAGTTGTTGTTAGACTTTGTTTGCTCAGGTTTTGTGAGTCTGTTGTATTTTTCTGTGCCCTATGTGGCTTTGGTTGGTCCAGGTGTCCACTGAAGCAGCAAACAAGTACGATTTGTTTATGTTAAATGACTCAGGAAGGAAAGCAAGACATGGCACAGCTGTGTCAAGCATGGGCAGAACCATGAAC
This sequence comes from Perca schrenkii, assembly GCA_025617405.1. Lineage (NCBI taxonomy): Eukaryota > Metazoa > Chordata > Actinopteri > Perciformes > Percidae > Perca > Perca schrenkii. The sequence goes on from CM046797.1 coordinate 35,186,490, forward strand.
TCATAATTGTTGTTAAACTTCTTTGTAAGTCTGCCATATTTGTCTGTTCCTCGTAAAAAATAATCATCATTAGATCTGCTTCCATGGCTTGGACACTCTGGGAGTCTACTGGACAGACAAAGTAATCCTAGTCCAGATAAACAGGGAGCACTTGTCCAGGATACAGCCCGACAACCTGCACTTGCACCTGTGCTTCTGCTCTCTCTGTTTTGTCGTTCTCAAAATCCCATCTCTACGGAAAACACCAGCCTTCAAGCTAGCCTTCGAGCTAGCAAACTATAAGATGCAAATTTTAAGTATTGAAGAAAATTTGGATTGTGCATTAATAGTCATACAAACTTTTTCTTCTTGATAGTCACACTTGCAAACAATTGATTGTTAATGTATTGTTATAGTCTTGTTTGTCCGTATTTAATGTTTTATTTGTTTGTATCTGTCTAGTTCATGATAATGTCCTGTATACATGTTTTTGTCCCCATGTGCCAAAATTGTGTTCAACGTTCTATGTTGCTGCAGAACAGGAACCTGCTGGAAACCAGTTTTTAAACTGAGTCAGGTCTGTTTATATTGTAACTTAATTGTTGCTTTTAAATTTTCCTGTATAATAAATTAAATTAAATTTCTATAGCTCACATTACTGTATTGTGGAAATAGTTTACTTAAATGGGTGATAGAATGCAAAACCCATTTTACCCTGTCATAGTTAAATAACGACAGTTCGCTGGGTAAATAAGACATATGAGCTCAAAATTGACACATTGACACCCCTACTATGAAAATCTCATATTTTGAAACTGCTGCTGAAAACGGGCAAATCTCAAGAAAGCTGGAAGTTGACGTCAACCTCCCAAGGCCTGTACCTTTGTTACGCCCATGGGTGTATTAAGAGAATGGTCATGCCCCAACATTTACATAGGCTACACAACTGACCTGAGATCAGGTAGTCTTCTGAATCCAGGTCAGGCAGATCTCTGCTATTCCATTACCAAATTCACTTCTGAAACTTTTTTATGCGAGAAATCAACTATGTAAAGCTCAAATATGGGCCGTTTTATGGAAATTGATGGCTAATTGCAAATTTTGTCCGACTGTGTGTCGGAGTTCAGCGGCCGGTGCTGGGTTGCTACATCGTCGCCCTGTCTGTCCTCCGTCACAGACCCAGGCCATCTGTGAGCTCGATTGAGCTCGGCTGGCAGCCTGGTACTCAATACCCGCGCAAACTTACCCTTTTCTGGGTGACTGGACTACTATACGCCGCTGCCCTGACAGAGCTCCAGGGCCTGCAGCTCGCTGTTCTCCCTCCCCTCTTCCTGCTAAATGGCTGGCCGGTGGGTGACTGAGAGCGCGGTCAGCGAGCTTGTTACGCCCGCAATCTCTTACCGCAGCCCGCAGGTTCCAGTTAATCTTATAATGGATATGTGTGTTGAGTTATTTAAACAAACAATCGGGGAAATAAACGCCTCTTGTCCACAAGCCGCGGTGAGCTACAGTCCATCAATGAGAGCTAGCTAGCCTCCTCCTGACGAGACCTCTGACATTCACAAAAATGCATTCAATTGAAATCCGAAATCGGACAAGTGTTAGCTAAGCTTTATAAGACCTTGGGGAACCTGTAATATTCATGCCGTGACGAAATTCAAACTGTAAATATACTATAGTTATGCCGAAAGTGTAGCTAGCTAGCTAGCTGCGATATTTCCCCATTGTATTGAATGGGACATATAGCTAGCAGCTGCTCATCCTACAAAGACTTCTCACATTCATAAAAATGCCTTAAAATTAAATCTGACACAACGGTTAGCTTTATAAGACATTGGGGAATGATGTTATATAAGTGGCGTGACAAAATTCAAACTGTAATTAAAGCTGCGAGCAGCGATGGACGGGCCCTCGCGCCTCGGTGCGCGTCGGGGTTACCGGCGGACTCCGCTCCTTGCGACCGTGCCAAATCGTCACCAATGAAAAGGGAACTCCCCGCCGAGTTCAACGATACCTCACACAAGACTCTACGTCATACGGTAGCTGTGAAAAGGGGCGTGGCTAATGCATAGGGGGCGGATCAAACCATCACCAATGAAGAAGGAAGTCTCTGCTGAGTTCAATGATACCTCACAAAAGACTCTACCTTATATGGGTCAGTATTTATTAAAAAGGGCGTGGCTTCAACATAGGGGCGGGCCAAACCATCACCAATGAATAAGGAAGTCTCTGCTGAGTTCATTGATACCTCACACAAGGGTCTATCTTAAATGGTTCAAATTTTAAGAAAGGGGGCGGGGCTTAAGCATAAGGGGCGGGTCAAACCATCACCAATGAAGAAAGAAGTCTCTGCTGAGTTTAATGACACCTCACACAAGACTCTACCTTAAATGGTTCAAATGTTATGAAAGGGGGCGTGGCCTGAGTAAGTGGGCGTGGTCATATTATAGGAGGCGGCTCAGTATCACATGTAGACCACACATTCTAAGTTTCATGTAAATCGGATGATGTTTGTCATATAAGGCGCATTTCCTGTGGCCAGGGGGGGGCGCTATGACCAAAAGTCAATTTTGGCCTGTAGGTGTCCTCAGGCCTGGACCCTTGTCCATCGTGAGAAATTTCGGGCAGATACGACAACGTACACTCAAGTTACAACAACTTCTTTGTTCATCGCTAAACACTCAAAATGGCCCCCACGCCACGCCCACACCGTCTGACGAAAAGTTTTTCTTTTAATAAATTTTCATCGTTAAGGTGTTGGGATGGTACAGACCAAGTTTGAAGTCCATCGGATGAAATCTCTAGGAGGAGTTCGTTAAAGTATAGCACCTTGACTTTTAGGCCTACTTCCTGTTGCCACTAGGGGGCGCTATGACTTTAAGTAAATATCGGCCGTTATTTGTCCTCAGGGTTGGAGTCTTATAAATCCTGAAAAGTTTCGAGGTAATCGGACAACGTACACTCGAGTTACACCCACTTCCTGTTTCGGCGGCGAAACGCACAAAATGGCCGCCCCGCCACGGCCACGTCCTATGACGAAAAGTTTTTCTTTTAACAACTTTTCATCTTTAACATCTTAAGATAGCACAGACCGAGTTTGAAGTTGATCGGATGAAATCTCTAGGAGGAGTTCGTTAAAGTACGACATGTGGAAATGCCCAAAATCGCACTAATTTCGAACTTTGAAATCAAAATGGCGGACTTCCTGTTGGGTATAGGGTATGGCTCTAATGAAGTTTTTTGTACGTCTTGACATGTTACATATGTTTACCAAGTTTCGTGAGTCTACGTTAAACGCACTGGAGGGGCTCAATTTTCTTAACTTTGTAGGGGGCGCTAGCGAGCCATTTTTGTGCGCCTATTCCAGAAACCCTTAAAATACGTAAATTTTCACCAGACTTGATGCGACTTCCAAATTTGGTGAGTTTTTGAATATATTAAGGCCCTCAAAAAGCCAATTCATTTGACGGGAAAATAATAGAAAGAAAGAAAGAAAGAATAATTCCTTCAGTTTCAATAGGGCCTTCGCCGCTGTCGGCGCTCGGGCCCTAAATATACTATAATTATGCCGAAAGCGTAGCTAGCTAGCTGCTATCGTTTCCCATTGTTTTGAATGGGAAATATAGCTAGCTAACTGCTCGTCCTAATAAGACGTCTGGCTTTCATAAAAATGCCTTAAAATCAAATCAGACACAACAGTTAGCTTTATAAGACATTGGGGTAGATGTGACGTGACGAAATTCAAACTGTAAATATATTATAGTCATGCCGGCAGCCGGCCGCGGAGCCCCAGTAGTACAGTATCCACAAAGGGTGACTTTGCGCTGGGCATGGAGCCCAGCAGGCTGCCGCTTTCTCGTCAGACTGTGTGGAGCTCCTAAAGTCCGACACGTCTTACCAAATTTGCAATTAGCCATCAATTTTCATAAAACGGCCCATATTTGAGCTTTATATAGTTGATTTCTCGCATAAAAAAGTGTCAGAAGTGAATTTGGTAAGGAAACATTGCAGTGTCTGGAACATGAGATTTTGTCGCGTCTCTAATGTATGTGTATTGGGGATTCGCTCAACCAATCAGCGTGCGTCTCTAATGTGTGTGTATGGCGATTTGCTCAACCAATCAGCGCGCGTCTCTAATGTGTGCGTATGGCAATTCGCTCAACCAATCAGCGCGCGCAGCTCATCTAAATATTCATGAGCATACCATATTTGGAAGAAAAGCTCTTGTTACAAATAGGGTCAAAACACAGGGATGCATAAGGGCCAATAAAATATCAACCAGACCATTTTCAGCCCAACCAATGTTACATACCCCATTAGGAGACCATAAGGAACAGTGTGAAATACCCTATCTAATCATTCTATCACCCCTTTAATGTATTACTTTATGTGGCCTTTTCTTTTGCGGCGTGCAAATGTTCCACCAAAGTTCCTTCCTGAGACTATTTTGCTGAGGCACCATCACTGTGTACGAAACTTAGCATCGCCCAAGAAGATAGTTATTGGTTTAAAAAAATGCAAACAACCCAGAGGTGTTTCCCCTATTCTAGAAGGTATCTGTGGTGTAGCCAGACCTTACTCCACAGCACTGAGGATATGTCTGGCAATGCGAGACTATGGTAAACCTAAATGTATAGAGATAGTGAATTGGAAACATCTAGCTAATGTACCTGTCTATGTTGTCTTTAGGTCCCACTTCGATAAATTCTCATGAATCCCCAAGGGTTGGGGAAGTGGAATTCAATTGGGCTATGTTCAAAACCTCCATTGTGGAGGCAACTTGGAGCAGTTGTGGTATGAAGGTTGTTGGTGCCTGTCATGGCGGAAACCTAAAGAGGTGGTGGTGGTGGACCAAGATAGTAAATTAAGGCGGGTTTGGTTGACCCAGGGGCCCCCTAAAGCAGCAAACAGGTACCAGGGCGCAAGAGAAGTGGAATTTGTGTCTTTGAAGGACCTACGGTTGGCCTCAAGGAAGTTCTAGTAAACCGTAAGCCCACCTTAGGAAGTGAAAGCAGGGCTTGGCTCAGGATGTGTCTAGCAAGGGGAAGAGAACGTCTGACCCTGACTGGTGATGTTGTTGAGTGGTGCAAAGAGCAGTTTGAAGAACCCCTAATTGCTACCAACTGGTCATCTGTGGGTGGGAGGAGGCAGAGTTCAAAGACACGGGAAGTCTAACCCATATCCCTGGCACAGGTCTCTGAGGTAGTAAGAAATCTCCTCAATGGCAAGGCGGCAGGTGTGGTCATTGTTAGGCTTTCTTTAGTGTCGCATCAAGGTTGATGACAGTCCCTGTGGAGTGGCAGACCCAGGTGGTGGTTCCCATTTTTTTTAAAGGAGTTTGGAGGGTGTTCTCAATTATTGGGGTATCACACTGCCCAACCTCCCTAGGAATCTTCATTCCAGGAAAAGGAGGCGGGGTCCAGATTTAGATCCTATCCGATCCAGTCTACATGTGTTGCGCTCCCTTTTGGCCGATTCATGGGGTCTGTGAATTCCTTTTTTGTCTGGCACCTCAGCTGGATTCAATTTTCCTACCAGGGATCAATTTGCATTGGGAGACCCTACCAACTACCAGCCTCGGGGACTCACAAACCCATCCACCATAATGGTGGTGCTTGTTGGAGTAATATTATTACGAATATTTTTGCCTGTGCTTAGAAGAATTATAATTTAAAATTGGGAATATTAAGTCCATCAATGGTATGAGAACTGATATTTGCGGAACAAAGTCTAAGTTACTCTGATATCGTCAGATTGTTATGTTTGCTTAAAGTTTAAACTGTGATTAGAATATGGACTCACCTGTCTTTTTAAATATCACCCTGGCAGGTGCTTCTGTATATTCACATCAATTAGCTAATGAATAATCAATCAATCAGACTTTATTTGAAAAGCACTCTTCATACATATAAAATGTAACAAAGTGCTTCAGAGAAACCACACAAAGCGATAGCGTAACTACAAAACAGTCAATGACAGCATTTCTTTTCTATTTTATGATTGTATTGTTTTACTATTTATTTCTTGTCTTTTTAGATTCAGATGTATGTTTACTGGGTGAACTGCTGCTAAAAATTCCGTTGTTCATTTTTGTACAATATAATCTTCTGATTCTGATCTGATTTTCTTAAAAATAAAAACAGGAGCTGAGGAAACGCTAGTTATTATCATTTTACAGTGAGGAAACACCACAAGCAGGATTACAAATAGAGTTAAGGTTATTATGTATGTTGGTTATCAGTTTTGAGAAGTGTATTTGTCTTGCATGTGTAATTGCCTTGTTGTAAACAGTGAGTTGTGGGAAAATTTAATAATTACCATTAATTCAACCCTTAGATTTCTAACGTTTTTTTCTGGAATATCCTATTTGCCTCTCAGAGGATCAAACAACAGTTTGGAGCACTTGCTCTTGCTTTCAAGGATGTTTATTTAAAATGCTGACACGTTCACCTATTGTTGCTGGAGTAGTTCTGTGCATTATGTTAAAGAAACAAATCATCACATTAAATACCTTCCAAGGATCACAGAAATACTATCTCACAACAAGAATTATTATTATACAAAACACTGACTGTACATTTCCTATTAGTATTTAATATAATGGCCAATTTTGCAGTACAATACTTTCAGGTGTTTATAGATTTCTTTCATTTTCAGACGATATATATGATTGGATTGAAGAGAGGATGATACAAAATAACTTGTAAAAACATTATTAAACGTACAGTTTTGGGGAAATCAGTTTCCAGTCGAAGAAGAAGTACATCATATCCACTCAAAGAGGAAAAATTAATCAGAACCAACAGGTGGGGTAAACAGGTCTGTTTCCTGACTTCTCTACTACTTCGATAGGTTATTATAAATATTCTGGTGTATGTAAAAAGTATGAAAAGTAAAGACAAAGGTGAATCACATACAAAACCGATCAAGCCATATATATTAAGCACTGCTGAACTTACACAGTGAAGTTTCTGAACTGTGCTGTTGCAAATTATTCCTTTCAAGATAAAATTACACAGTTTTCTATTAGCACTCAGTAATATTACCACTGAAACCTGACAAGCAGGCAGAAGCCAAGCTAAAATCAGGAATATATTAACAGTTGTTTTACTCATGATAGTTGGATATTGCAGAGGTTTACATATAGACACATATCTGTCATAGGCCATGACTGACAACAGAAAGAATTCTGAAACACCTAGAGTGTAATAGATAAACCACTGAAAGAGACAGGCTGAATAAGATATGATCTGTTTTTCAGATAAAAAGTCAATCAAAAGCTTTGGATAGATTGCAGTGCTGAAAAGAACAGAGTTGATTAACAAAGCTGCAATGAAAATGTACATAGGCTCATGGAGGGCTTTATTAATCACTATGATGCCCAAAATAGTGGAATTACTGCAAATAATTAGAATATATGCTGTAAACATGATCACAAAATAAAGATATCTGTATTTCTGCAACTCCACATGCCCATCAAAAGTTATATATGTTACATGTAATTCATCATCCATTTATTTTGTCTAAAACGATTTGTTAATGAATAAAAAAGGTATATTACTAGAAGTCTTATATAATCCAAGAAGGTCTTTTTCAGTCATCGGTACCTGACATTAATACAATTGGAACCTGAACCTGCTTGACTTCTTGGAAAGTTTTTAGCAGATTGTTTCAACCTCCATGGATCTCATTAAACCCTCCAGTGAAAAAAGCTGCTACCATGTAAACACCTTGACCAACCTCTGGAGGTCTGAATTCATAGATGTTGTTAAACTGTGATTGCTTAGGCTTTGTGAGTTTGTTATATTATTTTCTGTACCTTCTAAAAAATTAAACACAAAATAAAACATATTAAAACAGACTGTTCAATGAAGAAGGGAATTTGGACCATTGTCAGAAGAAACGGGAAGACAGGAGCCTGAGATCTAAATTTCAGTAGCGAGGCTATAACAGAAGTACACATATGAATGATCAGGTGTATGAAGCACTTGAGAAAATAACAACATTTGAAACACTGGCCTCTTGACTCAATATAGTTTACCCAATATAAAACAAAATAATAAGTTTTGCACCCAAAAGCTCCAAAAAAAGGTCAAAATGTGGACCCCATGTGTGTTTGATAGTCCATCCTACCACAACGGGAAGCGAGGAAGGGACTTCAGTTGGTATGGTCCTCAGTACAAGGTTTTGTAGCTGGGCTTGCCATCCAGTTCGTTTGAATGTCTTTACTCTTCAACAGATGCTCTCCTTGGCATTGGACTTTGAATTTTCCATAATCAAAAACAAAATTGACCATTGAATGTTTTAAGACCTTACTCCACAGCACGGGTGATTCTAGGATCAGACCTTTAGGGATAAATTCAAAATATTGAACATATGAAAAGTCCCTTTATGGACTACCAGAATCAAATGAAATGATAATTATGTGTAAACAAGAAATAAATAGAAAATCAAACTTTCCTTGACTGGGTTACAGGTGCATAGCATTGGCGACAGTGGCACAGAATATTAAACATGTTACTTTGAACCTGTAATTGTTTGCCCTCTGTTTACTAACAGACAAGCTCACGAACTCTAACTTGAAATAATTTTTTTATTATTAGAATTTTGTAAGGGGGCTGAGACGTATAATTTTTAATTACAATTTTTAGGGGGGCTGACATGACATTTGAGCACCACTGCTCGACACCGCTGTGGAGATAGGTCTGCCAACATGAGAATAGGTCCGGATCGGGACACATGAAGTTTAAATTAGTTTAATGTAAAAACAATTATACAGTTGATGAAGAAATACAGTTTAAGGCAGAAATACTTAAAAAACTACAATACTTCTTGTATTAAAACAAATTAAATTGCTTTGCTTGTAAATGTCTCCTCACACCCTTTTATTAAAGAAATAGACATAAATTTAAACATTTTCATTGTGCCCTTAAAGTTCTTGTTCTTTGAGAAAGAAAGCTACCATCAAGTATGTACATTATAAATTAAGTTTGTGTTGATGTTAAATTGAGCCTATACTTTCTGTCGTAATTACCAAACAAACATTTTATCACTGTTGTAAATGTAGAGATAGATACTTTATTCATCCCGAGGGAATTTTTAGGCATCCAGTAGCTTAGACAACCATAACACAACAAACACACATACACACATATATCTCACATAAATAATAATTTAAAAAAATTACTCACAGAACTGTAAAGAGTTAACAATTTATGATGTGATTACAAAAGCCTGTTATGGACTGACCATGTGATGCAATGACCATAATAATGTGCTATGGTAGAGTGTGTGCAGTGGTGGTAGTGCAAAAGTGAACAGTGCAGGGATTGAACAGTGCAATAGCTTATTATTAAATATGAATTATGACTACGAAAAGACAAGAATGTAAACATAATAGAATTGTGAAATGCCATTGTTTGATTTGTATGAAGTCAAACAAGAATACAGGAACAAGTATGCATGCAAAACAAACATCAGAACAAGAATTTTATGTGCTGTGTGACATCAAGACAATTATTTCACAACTCCTCCGTGCCTACTCCTCATGGTAGGCACGGTCATGGAGGTAACCCCGAAGAAACACATTTGGGGATGGAAAATTTAACTCCAACAAAACTAAATGCACACGCAAATACAGTTTAATCTTGTTGCGATTTTCTATTTAAAAGGGGTGATAGAATGATTATATAGGATATTTTACACCGTTCCTTAAGGTCTCCTAATAGGGTATGTAACATTGGTTGGGCTGAAAATTGCCTGAATGCTATTTTATTGGGCCCTTAACTACCCTGTGAATATGGCTCTATTTGGAACAAGAGCTTTTCTTCCAAATATGGTATGCTCATGAATATTTAGAAAGAGCTGCGCGCTGATTGGTTTGAGCAAACTACATAGAAACACATTGGAGACTCGACAGCAGGTCTCACTGCAAAGTTATACATTGTTTGTCGGGCTATTCCGTTATTAAATTCACTTCTGAGACTTTTTTAAGCGAGAAATCAACTATATAAAGCTCAAATATGGGCCGTTTTACGAAAATTGATGGCCAATTGCAAATTTGGTAAGACTGTGTGTCGGAGTTCAGCGGCCGGTGCTGCCTGTGTTACTGCCTCGCCGCCCGGCCTGCTGTGAGGTAGATGGAGCTCAGTCACGGCTAGCAGCCCACAGCACTCCATACCCACGCAAAGTCACCGTTTTTTGGGCTAATGGACTACCAAACGCCGCTGCCCTGACAGAGCTCCAGGGCCTGCAACTCCCCTCTTCCTGCTAGCTAAATGGCCCGTGTGTGAGAGTGAGAGCGCGGTCAGTGAGTTTGTTACACCAGCAATCTCTTACCACAGTTCCAGTTAATCTTGGCTGGCTGTCAGCTGCCGGCATAACCAGAGTAGCTATATTTACAGTTTGAATTTCGTCACGCCACTTATACAACATCTACCTAAAGGTCTTATAAACCTAACAACGGTATCCGATTTCAAATTAATGAATATTTGTGAAGATTAGGGGTTTAGTTAGCTGCGACTGTCCCTTCTATCCTAGCTATGTGTAGCTACAAATCACGGATAGTTAGCTTCATTTTCGGCATAATTCCAGTATATTTACAGTTTGAATTTCATCACGCCACTTATACAACATATACCTAAAGGTCTTATAAAGCTAACAATGGTGTCCGATTTTCAAGTTAAGGTTTCGTTGTTTTTGTTTTGTATTCACTTTATTTACTTAGCTTTTTACTTTTTTCTTGTTTTCTCTTCTGATGTTCAAAAATTGAAAATCATCACCCTTGTACGGTGTGTCTGTAAGTTTATATATTTGTGTGTATTCCTTTTGTAAAATACAGCCTTCAGTGTACAAACTGTAGATCCTTCCTACACACCATTAACATCTTGTAAGAACTTCTGTTAATAAAAACAAATCTTAAAAAAACAAACATTAGGGGTTTCGTTAGCTGCGACTGTCCCTTCAATCCTAGCTATGTGTGATAGTTAGCTTCATTTTCGGCGTAATTCAAGTATATTTACAGTTTGAGTTTCGTCACGCCCCTTATACAAACATCTACCTAAACGTCTTATAAAGCTAACAACGGTGTCCGATTTCAAGTTAATGAATATTTGTGAATTTCAGAGGAATTCTAAGAGGAGGCTAGCTAGCTCTCATTGATAGAGCCTGCGGCTGTAGCTCTATCAATGAGACTCGCGGACAAGCAGAGTTTATTTCCCCAATCGTATTGTTTAAATAACTCAACACATTATAATTACACACATTAAAAGATTAACTGGAACTTGTGGTAAGAGAATGCTGGCGTAACAAGCTCGCTGACCGCACTCTCACTCACACACACCGGGCATTTAGCTGGCAGGAAGAGATGAGTTGCAGGCCCTGGAGCTCTGTCAGAGCAGCAGCATTTGGTAGTCCATTAGCCCAAAAAATGGTGACTTTGCGCAGGTATGGAGTGCTGTGGGCTGCCAGCCGTGACTGAGCTCCATCTACTTCACAGCAGGCCGGGGTGTGTAAAGGAAGGCAGGCTGGGCGGCGAGGCAACAACACAGGCAGCACCAGCCGCCAAACTCCGACACACAGTCGGACAAAATTTGCAATTAGCCATCCATTTTTGTAAAGCGGCCCATATTTTAGCTTTACATAGTTGATTTCTCGCATAAAAAAGTTTCAGAAGTGAATTTTTTAATGGAATAGCAGAGATCTACACGACCTAGATTCAGAAGACGACCTGATCTCAGGTCAGTTGTGTAGCCTATGTAAATGTTGGGGCGTGACCGTTCTCTTAATACACCCATGGGCGTGACAAAGGTACAGGTCTTGGGATGCTCACACAACTTCCAGCTTTGTTGAAATTCGCCCGTTTACAGCAGCAGTTTCAAAATATGAGATTTTCATAGTAAAGGGGTCCATTCTTCGTACTTTGCTTAAAACATCCAAGATCAAATGACACATCCTAGATGATATCATCGTGCTAATCATGATCTGGCTAATTAGGTTCTTCGAACACACCTGCTGTTGATGATTAGTATAGCTGGATTGAGTTAGTGAGATGATTGCGCGTTCATGCGCTTGTTTAAAAGGGGAGATGTATCGATAGGAGAAACATTGATCAGCAATGCTGCTATTGGCTGCTCAACATGGCCAAAGAGCGCGTTCAGTTTTTCAACGCAGCAGAGCAAGAACTATTACTGGAATGGTATGCTGAGTTTGAAACAATAATTAAAACGCCAGGGAACACCTCAAAGTCTGCAAAAGCCAGGAGAGAGGGCTGGCAAAAAGTAGCAGACAAATTAAATCCGTAAGTGTTCCATGTTATGGTTATATCACTTATTACAGTATTCTTGTATTTTAATAATTTCATAATTGCTTAATGTCAGAGCCAGCTCAGGACCCACTAGAACATGGGAACAAGTAAAAGTGAAGTACAAGAATATTCTTCAAACTGGTAAGCTTTTCTACTTCTACTGTTCAGTCTCTTTAACCCAAAAACATTTTAAATGATGTGTTTGTCTGTTTATAACAGCAACCAAGAAAAAAGGCGGAGCATAAAAAAAACAGGTGGTGGTCCTGCACCCCCCACATTATACCCCGGCAGAAGAGCTGGCCCTTGGGCTAAATGCGAACCGACCCATTGTGGAGGGCATCCCTGGGGGCAGCTCTTCCTTGGACATAAAGCCAGGGACCAGTAACACCAACACCTTAATTACAGGGAAATGAGTTTTAAATCATCTTGCTACAGTGTAAATAATTTGTTGCTGCATTAAATTAAGTATGTATATAATCCAAATGGCTGGTACAGTCATTCCAACAGATAAATACTGAGTCAATTGCTTTGACCCTATAAAGGTGAAAACTGCATAACTTAATGTAGTAATGTTTTGCAATATGTTATTGATCATATTTTTTTCCTAGTGTAGTTCATTGTAATGCCATTGTGTTCTCTTTTTTTCCGACGAGTCAAACTTTTAACGTGTGGCTCCAACAAGTTGATAATGTAGATGAGACCCTCCCGAGAAAAACAATATCTCTCAATCAGTAGATTATCGCACTGCGCTAAAGGATCCTGTCGATCTCGCAAAACGCGATTGCTTCAAAAAGCTCTTTGAATTATTCTAACACCTTCAGCAACAGGTTCCTGACGTAAAAACGGACAAGACATGGCGACAGACTTCCCAAATCACCTCCGTTTATAGCCTATAGCCGGGATCAAATCCTGTTGACATGAAATAAGCCTGCTCGCGAGCAGGTTTAAGATTGCACACCTGTTGCTATGACAGCAAGTCCAGGATGAGCGTCGAAGAACTAAACAATCCAAGATCATGCCAAATCGCCAACAATCAAATCCAGCTAAGTGAGTTAGCGACGTACGAAGAATGGGCCCAAGGGGTGTCAATGGGATTTTGAGCTTCTATGTATGTCCTAATTAACCGCCGAACTGTCGTTATTCAACTATGACAGGGTAAAATCTGTGTTGCATTCTATCACCCCTTTAAATGTTGCAGAAAAATATGACCGAGTCAAATAACCTGAGCACACAAAGTCTAACAACAACCATGAGGTCAGAGGTCTCAGGGTCTCAGGAGTTTAAAGTTGTTTACATGTAGGAAGGTTTTCCTTTAGACAGGTTAATGAGATCCATGGAGGTTGAAGCAGTCTGATAAAAACTTCCCACAAACTCAAACAGCTCACAGATCCAATTTCTGTGTTTGCCGGACCACACCAGTGTGTATCAAGGCCAGGTACTGATGACTGAATAAGAGATTCTCAGGTGATATGATACTATTTCTAACTTTACTGTAAGGGCACACTATTGATATCTTCCTTTGTATTTTTGTAGTATGTATGTGTGCGTGCATGTCATATGTCTGTGTGCCAATGTGTATATATGATGTGTATGAGCCATTGACACCTTAATTTACTTCTGGATGAATAAAGTATCTCTATCTATCTATCTACTTCTAATATACCTGTTTCATTTATTAACATTTTGTTTTAGACAATCATAATGGATAATGAATTAAATGTAACATATATAACTTTTGATGGGCATGTGGAGGTGCAGAAATACAGATATCTTTATTTTGTGATCATGTTTACAGCATATATTCTAATAATTTGTAGTAATTCCACTATTGTGGGCATCATAGTGATTAACAAAGCCCTCCATGAGCCTATGTACATTTTCATTGCAGCTTTGTTAATCAACTCTGTTCTTTTCAGCACTGCTATCTATCCAAAGCTTTTGATTGACTTTTTATCTGAAAAACAGATCATATCTTATTCAGCCTGTCTCTTTCAATGGTTTATATATTACACTCTAGGCTCTTCAGAATTCTTCCTCTTGTCAGTCATGGCCTATGACAGATATGTGTCTATATGTAAACCTCTGCGATATCCAACTATTATGAGAAAAAAAACTGTTTATATTTTCCTGATTTTAGCTTGGATTCTACCTGCTTGTCAGATTTCAGTGGGAATATTACTGAGTGCTAATGACAAACTCTGTTACTTTATCTTGAAAGGGATCATTTGCAACAGCACAGTACAGAAACTTCACTGTGTGAGTTCAGCAGTGGTGAATATATATGGCTTGATTGTTTTTGTAATTTCTGTACCTCTTCCTGTACTTTTCATACTTTTTACATACACCAGGATACTTATAATAACCTATCGAAGTAGTAGAGAAGTCAGGAGAAAAGCTGCACAGACCTGTTTACCCCACCTGTTGGTTCTAATCAACTTTTCCTGTTTGAGTACATATGATGTACTTCTGGCTCGACTGGAAACAAATGTTCCCAAAACTGTACGTTTAATAATGTCTTTACAAATGATTTTGTATCATCCTCTCTTTAATCCAATCATATATGGACTGAAAATGAAAGACATTTATAAACACCTAAAGAGATTGTTCAGTGAAGACAATTTACACTAATACATTCACTTTTTTAACAATGTAATAATAATGCAAATTTGGGATTTATCTCATTCATGGAAGGCATTTAATTCAAGGATTTGTTTCTAATTGACGTAACCATAATGAAAAGCATTGTTAGCTTCATATTGTTTCTGCTGATCTTTAAAAATGCTTTTATCTTATCATGTAATCAAAAAATGTTTTCTAAAGTTTCAAGTTAGTTTCTGTAGTAAAGTTAAACTTCATTACCAGTATTGAAATTTATATGAATACCAGGTTTTCTGTCTTCTGAAAATTCCAAGATGTTTAAATGAACAGCCTTGATTGCAAGAGTGCATACATGTGTGAATTTTCTGTTAAACTTAGTTTTTTACAGTGTCTGATTTTGCGAAAACTGCATGCAAAAAGTGGTTTTTAATTTCATTCTGGAAAAATAAAGACAGTAACAGGGACCGTATTTTGGTTCCTGTCATATATTTTTTTGTCATTAACAGGCTACGTACACTATGATGGTTGGAATTTGCAATTAATCCGTGGTTCGGTCTATCTGTGGGGGAGGGGATGATCCATAAGTGTCACAGATTTATGCTTGGTTCTTTAGGGGTATTACTGTAAATATTTAGATGGAAAATTTTAACAGCATTTGTTTTCTTAACTGATAGACCAATTGGTGGGATTGGAAATAAAAAAATGGACAGTGAAAAAGATAAACTCCATATTAATAATATAGAAATAAAAAAAAGTTTCATCAACTTGATTTCTAGGTATTCTGATTGATGATAAACTCTCCTGGAGAGAACAGGTTGGTTTTGTCTGCAATAAAGTCAATAAATCTCTTGGGATACTGAGAAAAATAAGAGACTTTGTGTTAGGCCTGCTGCTCCTAGGTATCTTCTCTGTCACTCCTTTCCCCCTCCCCTCTGTCTGTCTCTAATTGCAGGAGTGGAGTCTGGTGTGCGGGAGTCAGGGTTCCAGCTGCAGCTCATCTACCACAATCAACCTCTGCGTCATATACCCGGTCTTTCCTCCACGCTGTGTCAGATGTCAAGATGACCACAGTTAGTCTTGTGCCTGACCAAACTTGCTACCTGTTTGCTATTTGTGTTTTTGCTGGTCCTGATCCTGATCTGTTTTCTTGTTTTTCAGTTACTATTGGAACCTGACTCCTGCTACTGCTCCACTCCTGCCATCTGCTGGACCAGACAACCACTATTGGACCTCATCACTAGCTGTCCAATGGATAACTCTGACAGAACCACTCCTGCTCAGAACCCCCCGCAGACCTGTTCGCCTCTCTGGAAACCTGGACTTGCTTTTACCCTTTCTAGAAACCTGGACTGTACTTAAAGTCCATGTTGCAAGTTTAATTTTCCAACGAATTTGTGGTAATTGCTTGTTGGTAATAAACATTTAAACTGTTATTCATGTATTTGATGTTGTTAGGTATCACAAAACAGAATATAACACGAAAAAGTAGGTACTATTTTACAGCGGTTTGTCTTTCCCCCACAATGCATTGCATAACGTCACATTGGGGAGACGACAGGCGAAAGCCCCGTCTCGGTTCACTGTCCCGGTCACGGTTTCTGCCACTGATCTGGCAAAATATGGCTTTTGGTCTCGACCGAGTCAATGTGTCTTTATTA
The DNA here is from genome assembly GCA_025617405.1 of Perca schrenkii. Taxonomy (NCBI): domain Eukaryota; kingdom Metazoa; phylum Chordata; class Actinopteri; order Perciformes; family Percidae; genus Perca; species Perca schrenkii. Next base: position 35,203,029 of record CM046797.1, read on the forward strand.
TGTGTATAATAATATTGGGGGGAAGTGAAAGGCAGCTTGGACGAGGATGCTATTCGGCTTTTCACAAGTTTAAACAGCTAGCTAACGATACGCCGACGTTTGCTAACGTTAGCGCAACAGCGTTAGCTTAGACTGCTAGTTAAATACCGGTATTACAACTGCCTTCGGAGCTGCGTCCACGTTGTCAACACAAGACATGTGGTGTTAGTGCTCCTTTTGTATCATACTTTTATTGAATGAAATATTAAGCTTCGCTCCTACGAAATAGGTGTTTTTTGTAACATTACACACAAAGCTAACTGGCTATAGTTAGCCTGTACGTATGCTAGCGGGATTAGCTAACGTTGCGTAGCCAGCCAGCAACTTCGGCAATCGGCAGTATGTTGCCCACAATCAACCTCTGCTGTTAAAAGCAGTCAATCTGCAGTTATGTTTTGAAATGGTGACACATGGATGTGTTAGCTGTCAAGGTTAGCTCACCGAAGCTGCTTGCTGGCTATGCAACGTTAGCTAATGTCCGCTAGCATACATACAGGCTAACTATAGCCAGTTAGCTTTGTGCAACTAACTAACTAACAAAAACCATCTCGTAGGAGCGAAGTTTAACGTTTCATTCAATAAAGTTATGGTACAAAAGGAGCACTAACGCCAAAAGTCTTATGTTGACAACATGGACGCAGATATAGGAAACTCTGAAGGCAGTTGTAATATTTACCTAGCCGGCTAGGCTAACGCTGCTGCGCTAACGTTAGCGAAGCGTCGGTGTAGTGTTAGCTAGCTGTCTAAACTTGTGAAAAGCTGAACAGCATCCCCGTCCAAGTAATAAATAAACACCAGGCAAATATGTTGTTACTGGAGCTAGTAGCCTACCATCAAAACGTGAGATATCTAATCATGATATCAATCATATCTATGTGTTTACAACCATCGGGGGATTTCACAGGTGGGACTGGCAAGTTAGCACATAGCTAACATAGCATGATGCCTTGTATTTTCTAGATCTAGATAAGTTTACCGGTACTTATCTGAACTAACGACATGATCACTGTCACTAGATATAAATAAAACATTGACTTTCACTTGGTGCTATTCACGGACAGTAAAAAACCCTCTTCCTCATCCCAGTCAGTCACCATAGTTCTAGTACCAGGCTGATACACGTCTCCCCAACGTGACGTCATCACCGAATTGCGGAAGAAAAAACACTAATACCAAAAACGACAAAAACCTGACAAAAACTGTCCTTTAACACTATTTTGAGACATTTTTAACAATGATATACATATGAGTGCTATATGTACCTATTAATCAACAGTGGTGGTTAACTTGCAACATGGGCTTTAAGTACTTTAAATAAACCTGTTAAATCACACTCTGGCTCTGTGTTTCTGTCTGCATTTGGGTTCAGCTCTTGTTTCAAACGTAACACTTTGTACAAATCAATGTTTCTTAACATTATATTATAGCTACATTCATCCTTATTTAACATACTGAATTATTGTGTGGGCAAGTACGTTTCCTACGTATCTGTCCAAACTATTGATGCTAGAGAAAAAGTTCATTGGATTAGCAACCTTCTCCAAAGCCATTACCCCAAGTGAACCACTCTTTTGTAAGCTGCAGTTATTGACTATTTTTGACATTAACATATATATATACTGTGTGTGTAATTCTTCAGTGTAATTTGCTATGTGAAAGAAATAAACTAAATGTCTTTTTTCACATCTTTCATGTATACACCTCAGAATAAATATAAAGGTCTGGACAACTGCAATCTCAATGGTAGGCAAGGTAAATCCTGGAGGTAACCCCAAAAAACACATTTTAGTAAATTCCGCACCATAGGTGCTCCCACAAAACTAAATGCACAAGCAGATACAGTTTAAGGTTGTTGTGATTATTTAATTTATGTTTTTTTATGTGGTTCAATACAATGTGACTGACTCACATTACCTAAGCAAACAAAGTATAACAACTATGACTTCAAGCCTCCAGAGTTTGATCAAGTTGTTTACATATTAGCTTCTCCTTTGGAGATGTTAATGAGATCCATGGAGGTTGATGGAGTCTGATTAAAAACTTCCCATAGACTCAAACAGATCTCAGATTGAATTTCTGTGATTCCTGGATTACAGCAGTGTGTCTCAAGGTTAGGTACTGTTGACTGAAAAGACAATCTCAGATCATATGAGACTTCTAGTAAAATACCTGTTTTATTCATTAACATTTCATGTCAGACAATCTTAATGGATAATTAAGTGAATGTAGCTGTTGTAAGGATCTCACTATCACTAACGTTCTCCCCAGTCATATTTAGACAGCACAATAAATAAACGTCACTGTGTGACTTCAACAGTGGCGAATATATATGGCTTGATTATTTATGTAGAATCTGTACCTCTCCCTGTACTCTTCATACTTTTTACATTCACCAGGATACTTATAATAACCTATGGAAGTAGTAGAGAAGTCAGGAGAAAAGCTGCACAGACCTGTTTACCCCACCTGTTGGTTCTAATCAACTTCTCCCATTTGAGTACATATGATGTACTTCTAGCTCGACTGGAAACAAATGTTCCCAAAACTGTACGTTTTAATAATGTCTTTACAAATTATTTTGTATCATGCTCTCTTCAATCCAATCATATATGGACTGAAAATGAAAGAAATTTATAAACACCTCAAGAGATTGTTCCATCCAAATTAAATTAACATTTTCAACTGTGTACACACATTACAACTTAATAATAATGCAAATATTCTCAGAAGGTATTTAAGTTAATGATTTGTTTCTAATAGACTCAAACACAAGCAAATGTGTTTTCAGCTTCAACAATGTCATGTGTATATTTTCCACTCATATTTAAAAATCCAACATATTGTTTTTATCTTATCATGGAATCACAAAATGCATGCTGAAGTTTGTTTTGTAGTAAAAATTTGTTACTAGCATTGGAATTTGTATCAGTACCATATTTTCTCTGTCTTTTGATAAAATTCCAAGACGTTTAATTCACCAGCCTTGAATGCAAGAGTTTTCTGTTAAACTGTTGTTTTGTCTGAAGTTTGCAATATATTGTATGTAAAGGGTTAGTAGTATAAACTGTTTTTTTATTTCATTCATTTGAGGACTATTCCTCATGACAAATAAGAAAACTAGCACTGCAAGATTTCTAACATCCTTAGTTGGGTAGAACATGAACTGTAAAACTGATTTGGGATTTATGGAACTGTATATATTCTGCACCAGCTGCATTTTTGACAAAGACCATGGGTATAAAGCCTCTTTAGCGAAGATTAAGGAAGACCGAAAAGGCTTAACTGTAGGGCCAGAGTCTGCATTAAGACTCATACATTTGTCAGACAGAAATTAAATTAAGAAATTTTGGTAATGTGTTATGATTGTAATAATTGTTCTGAGGATGTTTAGCGATGCAGAGTAGAGAGTATTTTAAACCTGCAGTCATGATCAAAGTGCGACCACAATCAAAGACAATCTGCAAGGTGAGAAAGGACGAAGACTTTGGAGAAGAAGCTAAGTTATTAACATGCCTTAATGGGACATTAATGCACACAGATGGAGTAAGAGAGGAGCACAGTGTGTCATAGGAAGTCCCCTTGCAGTCAAAACCTATAGCAGCATAAATAAGGGCTGTTTCAAGGCAAACCTGAGCCAGCACTAACTACTGATACGCTTTATCATAGAAGAGAATTTTAAGGTTACTCTCAAATGTGGAGACAGTGTCTGCCTCCCGAACCAAAACTGGGAGCAGGTTCCACTGAAGAGGAGCTTGGTAGCTGAAGGCTCTGGCTTGCATAATACTTTTTGAGACTTTAGGAACCAAAAGTAACTCTGCATTCTGCGAGTGAAGTCTTCTAGTAGGGCAATAGGGTACTATGAGCTCTTTAAAAAATGATGGTGACTGACCATTAAGAGCTTTGTCGGTGAGGGAAAGGATTTTAAATTGAATTGTGGATTTTACAGGGAGCCAGCCAACTGGAGAGTCCTACGGGACTTATTGGAGCAACCTGATAATAAGGAATTACAATAGTCCAGCCTCAAACTAACAAATACATGGACTAGTTTTCTGCATCTTTTTGAGTATTTTTGCAATGTTACGCAGTTGAAAAAGAAGGTGTCGTCAGCTTCAACAATCTGTTTTAAATAAATGTTGGTAAAAATAGAATTACATTAGCAGAAATGCAATTCATTTTAGTTTTATTTTGTCTTTGTGCATAGAGGAAGTGTGTTATTGTTCCTTGAAGATCACTTTTCAACCCCCTTGGCCAACAGTAAAACCATCCATCTGACGGCATCCCTGTTCATTACAACAAATTATCTTTCAGATATAATAATAATTTAATAATTCATACTTTATTACAATTTATTACAAATTTGTTTCCCCTTTTGTTACACAGGCCTGAAATACACACACAGGCTCAGGTCCTATACATGCACAAATGGAGAGATGTCAGAGTGGGGGGGTTGCAACTGCTGGACAGGTATCCAGCTGTTTAACTTTATGCTTAGATACAAGTGGAGAAGGCCGATGACTGTTTACTAAAGGTGTGACGAGATCTCGTTTTACGAGATCTCGCGAGATTAAAACGTGACGAGATTTCTTGTCGAGGTGAAAAGTTGTCTCGTGAGGCGATGTGATGTCAGCGTGATGGAGCGTGAAATTACTATTGAAGATCCCCCTGCCACTTTTAAATCTTTTGTGTGGCAACATTTTGGTTTTCCTGCGGAAATAATAAACGGCGAAAGAGTGACAGACAAGACGAACACAATATGTAAACATTGTAAGAAAAAAATGCCGTATACCATGGCTAACACGAGAACGTATACAGGTCACGCTTTTCGAACCTGCTCTGGGGGACGCGACAACGGGGAAATGAGGCGCCACACGCCGGCCAAAACAACGGGACGGGCCGCCACTCGCGATCGGGGAAATGAGGCTCCACACGCCGGCAAAAACAACGGCAAGGGCATTTTCTCGTCTCGTCTCGTTCTCGTGAACCCAATCTCGTGATGTGTCTCGTCTCGTGGAGTAAGTGTCTCGTCACACCCCTACTGTTTACGACAGTGAGAACTACGTAGGTTTCTGTCTCCTGAGATAAACTGTTGTTTAGGCTAATGTTAGGAACAGAGAGCAGAGGGGAAGGTGAGACAATGGTGTGACTGTTAATGATGTCCTCTTTTCAACTATGGCCATGCTAAAAGATACATTTAGAGGGGTGGCTTAACATAGGTTTTTACTATATGATGTTTAGATTTTAGGTTAGAAATGCTCATTCAGTTGTACTGCGTGTACCTGTGAATCTGTATTTCTCTATTTTGCAAAATATAATAAATGCTCAAAGACCAAACTTTGGTTTAATTCTTTAAACAGTCTTTATTTGTTTTCATTTTATCATGAATATCACTAACCCTGCTGCTTCAAGAAAAACTTCCACCACAGTCTTTTGGCCAGTTTTGACAGCTATGTGTTTGTTGGATTGATCAGATGAGATGAAAAATGAGAAGAGCCTTCTGTGTGCGCTCACAGTCATTTGTTTCGATCATTACTGTTTTCAAGCTGAAAGCCAATCCGATGGATTGCCTGTTCAGCGGTGGCTGGCGCATGGCACATGGACACAACACACAAACTAAGGTGGGCGGTCGCTCACCGTTGGACCAACGTTTTCTGACGGACGACGGTCGCCTGGGTGTGTCAGGGCCTTAGGGCTGTTGATTTGAAATGTTGACATGTTTACTTTATGAACATTGTGTTATGACCCCTTTGATGGATTCGGGATCAACAACACGACAATCAAGAAATTGTGACAGAGTCAGTGTAAAAGTGAAAATTATGCTGTTTATTCTTAACAAGGAAATAGGTCAGAAAAGGGTGGTGGAAGATGGGACTTAGAGGTCGTGCCAAACAAATGAAATTTATCTAACACAACTAGGCCGAGCTCACTTCTAGCTCTTTAAACAAAACAAGTTTAAACAAAATACCTAGCCTGCTTCTCTAAAAAGGTGCTTAATACAACATTACATGGGTGGCGACAACCACTGAATCTGGTGTATCTATACAAAGTTCAACTGCATGTAAAATGTACAGGGTACCGCAACTTACCTAAGGTCCTCTACTTCCACCACACACAACTCTAAAGCTTAAACACAAAACAACAGCCACAGCTTAAATGGCAGGGACACCAGAGTCCTGTACTACGAAGCAAGATTTGACGTTAACGAGGTAACTTCAGGCTTAATCCAGGGTTTTCTGTATCACCACGGTGGATCAGTTATTACCGGTGTTGGGACCAAGCAGGGGGTTAAACACTGATTTAAACCAAAAATGGCTCAGATTGAGCTGACTGCAGAGACAAAGGACACAGGGAAGGCAAGATAAAGGATCTTGGCCTACATGTGAATCCCAAAGCCGGTTTCACCAAACTCCTACACTCCGCAAAATGGAGAATCTACATTCAACACGAGGAGAACAAGGCAGACTGGTGGTGAGACAAAGAACTGCTTCACACCTGTGACAAAGATGCGTTTTTCCCATTGGCTGTCGGGCCTTTGAATGGACCACCCTGCCACTAGGAGGCAGAGGAAGTATAAAAGCTGTCGGCGGTTGTGTTTCTTTGCTTTCCACGGTAATTCATTTTACTGACAGGAGGTGCAGGCAGTCCGGACTAGCTTAACCAGCGTCACCTCGCTGGTCGAGATTGAGCTGGGACATTTTTATATCTTTCTGATATACAAAGGGGATCCGAGGAATACTGGCTCAGTATTTCCTCTATCTGCAGTGGGTTTAATCAGCCCAGATTCAAGGAAAGGACAACGTTCCATTTTTCTTGCTGTTGACCTGAATCGCGTGTCGTCCACTGCTCTGGACGAAACGGATTGTTAAACTCTGGCGAGAGATTAACTACAAACGACACATATACAGTAAGATGCTTACACAGTTCTGGGCATTAGAACTAGTGTGTTTGGTTTGTTTCATTAATGAGCGAAGGTTATCGCTACCATTGTTGCCATTAATGTGATCTGATTGTAATCATGTAATGGCCCATATATGATTATTAATCTGTTTCTGTGAATGTATCATTGATCACGATACTGTTGATTATGTTGTGTTAAGTAGCTGGTTGAAACTGTAATTGCTACCTGCTAAATCACTCCTTTCACGGAGTTTAGTTACTGTCTGCGAGATAATCGCGGAAAATCAGCTGTTAGCCACTGGAGTGGTTATAGTGACCGTTTCCCTCGGTAAGTCAAAAGTCTCAGAGTCTGTCCTAACTACACGTGTGGTCCAGACCTGAGTGGCTGAGGGGGCTGGTCAGTATCGATAACTAAGATCAGAGTGCCTCTTTTCTCTTTTTACACTTCTTATCCTTTCTTCTTTTACTAACACACCCACACACACACACACACGACACAGGCTAGCCACGTAGTGTCGTGGAAGTTTCCTTTGCAGCAGGGGGGAGAGTTTTCAAAGTTTAGTAAAATGAAACAAATAAGACAGTCTGAGACTAGAACCAAGTTGGGGTTTTTGTATTTTATTAAAAACATATATTTTTGCAAATATAGGAGCAACATGATTTCACAAAAGGCCGCAGCCCAGTGTGGAGTCAGTTTCTCAAATGAGTGAACAGAACACTAAGCTTTTATGCATCTTCAGAGTGACAGCACACACACACTTGGATTATTGTGACGCTACAATTCTTACAGGCAATCTGATACACATGCAGACATCTCGGAGCCATTTCGCCTCCTCCTCCCTGTACGACTTTCACCCCCCAGTTACATCTTAACTGGCATGGGAAAACTAGAGAGTTTTAGGGTGACCTTGTACCTTTATCTGTTCAGACAGCTCACATTATGTTCCAGACTGGACACCTCAGCAGTTTAAGCAGAAACTGAGATAAACTGTCTTTCAATAATGTGAGAGAATTAAAGTAGAAATAAAACATAATTAAAGCTGTGAGCAGCGATGGACGGGCCCTCGCGCCTCTGCGCGCGTCAGGGTTACCGGCGGACGCCGCTCCTTGTGACCGCGCATTTGCGCGGCACTCAGACGTCGCAAATCGTCAACAACGAAAAGGGAACTTCCCGCCGAGTACGATACCTCACAAGATTCTACGTCATGCGGTTCATTAGCTGTGAAAGGGGGCGTGGCCAAAGCATAGGGGGCAGGCCAAACCATCACCAATAAAAAAGGAAGTCTCTGCTGAGTTCATTGATACCTCACACAAGGGTCTATCTTAAACGGTTCAAATTTTAAGAAAGGGGGCGTGGTCTGAGTAAGTGGGCGTGGTCATATTATAGGAGGCGGCTCAGTATCACATGTAGACCACACATTCTAAGTTTCATGTAAATCGGATGATGTTTGTCATATAAGGCGCATTTCCTGTGGCCAGGGGGGGGGGGCGCTATGACCAAATGTCAATTTTGGCCTGTAAGTGTCCTCAGGCCTGGACCCTTGTCCATCGTGAGAAATTTCGGGCAGATACGACAACGTGCACTCAAGTTACAACAACTTCTTTGTTCATCGCTAAACACTCAAAATGGCCACCACGCCACGCCCACACCGTCTGACCAAAAGTTTTTCTTTTAATAACTTTTCATCGTTAAGGTGTTGGGATGGTACAGACCAAGTTTGAAGTCCATCGGATGAAATCTCTAGAAGGAGTTCGTTAAAGTATAGCACCTTGACTTTTAGTCCTACTTCCTGTTGCCACTAGGGGGCGCTATGACTTTAAGTAAATATCGGCGTTTTTTTGTCCTCAGGGTTGGACTCTTAGGAATCCTGAAAAGTTTCAATGTAATCGGACAATGTACACTCGAGTTACACCCACTTCCTGTTTCTGCGGCGAAACGCACAAAATGGCCGCCCTGCCACGGCCACGCCCTATGACGAAAAGTTTTTCTTTTAACAACTTTTCATCTTTGACTTCTTAAGATGGCACAGACCGAGTTTGAAGTTGATCGGATGAAATCTCTAGGAGGAGTTCGTTAAAGTACGACATGTGGAAATGGCCAAAATCGCACTAATTTCGAACTTTGAAATCAAAATGTCGGACTTCCTGTTGGGTGTAGGTTATGGCTCTAATGAAGTTTTTTGTACATCTTCACATGGTACCAAGTTTCGTGAGTCTACGTTAAACGCACTGCAGGGGCTCAATTTATTTAACTTTCTAGGGGGCGCTAGCGAGTCATTTTTGTGCGCCTATTCCCGAAACCCTTAAAATACGTAAATTTTCACCAGACTTGATGCGACCGCCAAATTTGGTGAGTTTTAGGATATGTTAAGGCCCTCAAAAAGCCAATTCATTTGACGGGAAAAGAATAGAAAGAAAGAAACAATAATTCCTTCAGTTTCAATAGGGCCTTCGCCGCTGTCGGCGCTCGGGCCCTAAAAATATAAGGCATTATGCTTAAATGTAATTTTTCCCATTACAGTAGCTCCCGAGCTAACACTGCTAGCTTAGCCACGTGGAATCGGCATAACGTTTGGGCAGAGCTAACGCATGAACTACCACATGGGCTAAGCGTGTGCGTTGCCTAGCAACCCCCTCGGCCTTTTAACCCCTCCCCGTGCACCCAGCACCACTACCGCCCTCTTGAGGCTAAATAGTTTTGTGCAGCTCACAGGAGTAACCATTTTGGTAGTTGTTTTTGTGTTAGAACTACACTTCGACACCGCCCCCTCCACTTTCACTCACTTTCTCTCACACACACACACACACACACACAGAGACACAGACGTGACCATGACACTTTTGTTTTTGCTTTGTTTTTGGTTGTGATATTGTAAAAAGGTATATAAGTTTATTATTGAAGGATTATTGATTAGCTACTGATAATTGTGACGTTAATAAATCTTATTATACTTAATTAGCAGTTGCTTGTGATTATTTGTGTACTTATTGTAATAATTGCTGACTGAATTGGTCCGTGCTCGAAATCACCCCTTCCTTTGTTTCCTTTTAAAGAATTTTCACAGAAATGAGACTGTTCCACAGTTTGATTTATTGGTCCCTGACTTGCAGGGTGGTGCCCCGTTTTGATTGTTTGTCGATTTGATATTTATTAATACCCATATTCATATGACATATAATATTTATTAATATTGATAAAACATCTTTGATAATTTGCCAATGATCAAATCTGTACCCTACGAGTATCCTACACCGGGTTCAATCGCAGTGGTAACTTATGCTGAACACCTAACCTGCTCGGGAGCAGGTTATGTTGGAGATTAGAGATCAACCCGTGTTAAAGCACCGTCTACTGACCAATCAACACTCGATTGATAACGGCGTCACCGTTCTTAGAAGATCCAGTGGAGCTCGGTGCGCAGAGAGAGAGAGAGCGAGAGAGAGAGAGAGAGAGAGAGAGAGAGAGAGAGAGAGAGAGAGAGGTGCGCTCAGAAAAGTTAAAACATTTAGAGATGGACAACCCTGTTAATATTCCCTGATGGGTATTTTTATGAAAGATATAGATTTTAGAGTTGTGTGTTGCCAATGTGCAAATTGGTTTGAATTATGTTTTTATATTTTTTATTTGCTCTCACGATCGCTTACCACTGCCAGGATAGCAACTGAAATAATAGGCTAAAGCAACGACATTGATGGAAAGCACAAGTGTAATTATGGTCAGATTTTGTGTCTGATTGATGGGGAAGTGATATTGATAAGCGTTGTGATATACGTATTTACAGCATTGGCTATTTTTTTGGCAGCTTTCTTCCTGATTTAGTAAGCAGCAACTGTATTGTGTTTTGCCTGTAAAACCGTGTCTGTATTCTTCATATTTACGTAGATTTATGGCTTGCTCTTCTCATTTTAAATATGTGGCTCTGGTAAATGTTTACGATTGGTCATGCTGTGCAAACACCACCTCTTTTATGTGAACGCGAGTGCCGCTGGATTGGGGAAACCCTGGGTTGATTGAACTAGTTGTTAATCACCGTTGTGACGCAGGTTATGCAGGACCGCGGTTGTTAATTTTGGTAAAGTTGTGTAACGGAAATAAATCCAGGGCATGTTGATCTTGATTCGTAGTACAGGCCTCTAGAGAGAAAACAGAGTAAGGAAGAGAAAGAAAATCAAGAGGCAGAACACATGCAAACAGGCACTTTGTCTGGCAGGTAGCAACCATCATTAACTTTAACAATACTCCTAGAAACAATAATGCCAATATGAAAAATATTTTTAAAAGAGTTCTATTTTTCTGCAGTTAATCAATACAAACTGGAAAAAACATAGTGACATTAGAATAAATGTTGTGTTGATAAAATTTAACCCTAAAAACTCATCCTAACCCTAACCCTGATAAAGGCCCTGACCAAGGCGCTGGTCTCACTAAAAGCTTCTTCATTCAGTGTTGCTGGAGTGTTGACATCTTCTGGGATTTAAAAAAAGAAAATCCTACAAACCAATGGCTAAGACATTATTACATTGTTGAAGCTGATTGCTTACTGTGCATTAGTGTTAGATAAACAAATCCTCACATTAAATACCATCCAAGGATCGCAAAAATCACATCAAATATTATTATGACACAAAACACTGACTGTGCAACGGTTATGAGTAGTGAATACTTTAGACCCTTTTGCAGAACAACCTCTTCAGGTGTTTATAGATTTCTTACATTTTCAGTCCATATATGATCGGATTAAAGAGAGGATGATACAAAATAACTTGTAAAGACATTATTAAACGTACAGTTTTGGGAAAATCAATTTCCGGTTGAGGAAGAAGTACATCATATGCACTCAAACAGGAAAAGTTAATCAGAACCAACAGGTGGGGTAAACAGGTCTGTGCAGCTTTTCTCCTGATTTCTCTACTACTTCGATAGGTTATTATAAATATTCTGGTGTATGTAAAAAGTATAAAGAGTACAGGAAGAGGTATTGCATCTACAAAAACAATCAAGCCATATATATTCAGCACTGCTGAACTCACTCAGTGAAGTGTATTTACTGTGCTGATGCAAATTATTCCTTTCAAAATGAAGTAACAGAGTTTTTGAGCACTCAGTACTATTCCCACTGAAACCTGACACGCAGGCAGAATCCAAGCTAAAATCTTCTTTTTTGTCTCATAATAGTTGGATATTGCAAAGGTTTACATATAGACACATATCTGTCATAGGCCATGACTGCCAAGAGGAGGAATTCTGAAATGCCTAGAGTGTAATATATAAACCACTGAAAGAGATAGGCTGAATAAGATATGATCTGTTATTCAGATAAAAAGTCTATCAAAAGCTTTGTATATATAGCTATACTGAAAAGAACAGAGTTGATTAATAATAATAATAATGATAACAATAAATTGAATTGATATAGCGCTTTTCACGAACTCAAAGTCGCTTAACAGGGCAGGTAGATAATAAAAACAATGCAAAACAAAACAAACTTCAGGCACAGATGAAAAGGAAGGGGGCGTGGGGCTACGGATAGGCAGCGGTAAAGAGATAGGTCCTGAGGCGGGACTGGAAGAAGGTACTCAGAGGTGTGGATCTCTTGGGGGAGGGAGTTCCAGAGCCTGGGAGCTGCCCTGGATAAGGCTCTGTTCCCAAAACTGCGGAAGTTGGACTTGTGGATGCAGAGGAGACCGGCTGAGGTGGATCTGAGGGACTGAGAGGGTTGGTAGAGCGGGAGGAGGTCAGTGAAGTATGAAGGGCCAGATGGTGGAGGGCTTTGTAGGTGAGGACCAGGATTTTGTAGGTGATCCGGTGGGAGATGGGAAGCCAGTGGAGTTGTTTTAGGACTGGAGTGATGTGGTGCCAGGATTTGGAGCGGGTCATGAGTCGGGTGGCTGCGTTCTGGACCAGTTGGAGTTGTTTGATGTAGGTAGAGCTGATGCCAAGGAGAAGTGAGTTGCAGTAGTCCAGTCGGGAGGAGATGAAGGCGTGAATGAGTCTTTCAGCAGCGGGGGGTGTGAGAGAGGGTCTGATTTTGGCAATGTTGCGGAGGTGAAAGAAGGAGATTTTAATGACATGACGGATGTGGGGCTCAAGGGAGAGGGTGGAATCAAAGCTCACGCCAAGGTTGCGGGCTTGGGGAGATGGGGAGATAATGGTGCCGTCGATGGTGAGAGTGGGGTTATTGATTTTGCTGAGTGTGGATTTGGAGCCTATGAGGAGGAATTCTGTTTTATCGCTGTTGAGTTTGAAGAAGTTGTGTTGCATCCAGGTTTTAATAGCTGACAGACAGGAGTTGATGTGGGAGAGGGGATGATTGTGGGGGATTTGGTGCTGAGGTAGATCTGGGTCATTGGCATAACAGTGGAAGTCCAGGTTGAAGTGGCAGAGTATCTGACCAAGGGGGAGGATGTAGATGGTGAAGAGGAGGGGGCCGAGTACAAAGCCCTGGGGAACACCTTGAGTGACTGTGGCTGTGGCAGAGGTGTGGTTATGAAGAGAGATGAAGTGGGATCTGTTGGAAGGTAGGAGCGGAGCCAGCTGAGTACAGTACCTTCAATACCAAGGTCTTTGAGTCTGGTGAGCAGGACGTTATGGCTCACGGTATCGAAGGCTGCACTCCGATCAAGGAGGATAAGGATGTTGAGGGAACCGGTATCAGCAGAGGTGAGTAGGTCGTTGAGGACTTTGAGGAGAGCGGTTTCTGTGCTGTAGAGGGGGCGGTAACCAGAATGGAGAGGTTCAAATTGGTTATTTGCGTGAAGATGGGTTTGGAGTTGTGAGGCGACTATGATTCCAGGGTTTTAGACAGAAAGGGGAGGTTGGATATTGGGTAGCAGTTGTTGAGGGAGGAGGGATCCAGACCAGGTTTTTTAAGGATTGGGGTGACATCGGCAGTTTGAAGGTACAGGGGACAGTTCCAAGGGACAGTGAGGAGTTGAAGAGGTTAGTGAGTTAGGGGCATAGGACGTGGAGGCAGGACTTCAGGAGTGGAGTAGGGAGGGGTCAAGGGAGCAGGTAGTGGGTTTGGAAGAGCTGATGACTTTAGAGATTTCAGGAGGGGTGACCGAGTCAAACTGGGAGAGGAGGCAGTGTGGAGAAGGGGTCAGGAGGTCAGGAGGGATGGGGAGAAGAGGGGCCGTGGTAGGTGCTGGAGTAGATGCTGGGAGGTCAGATAGAGATTGGTAAATTATGTTGATTTTGTCAGCGAAAAATTTGCATAGATTTGGAGTAGAGGTATGGAGGGTGTTGGTCCGAGGCTTGATGAGGTTGTTTATTGTGGAGAAGAGTGTTCTGGGGTTTTGGCAGGGGTTGGTGAGGATGGTGGAGAGGTAGGCAGATTTGGTAGCAATGAGGGCGTCTTTGTAGGCAGTGAGGTGGAGTTTATAGGCTTCATGGTGGACTGTGAGAGATGATTTATTTGTCAGACGTTCAAGTTGGCGGCCAGTTTGTTTCATTTTCCGGAGTGCAGGTGTGTACCAGGGTGAAGAGGTGTTAAAAGTGATGTTTTTTGTTTTGAGGGGGGCCAAAGTGTTGAAGGAGGTAGACAAGGTGGAAGTGAGATCATCCGGGTCGAGTCCAGGTGGAGAGTGGTGAAGACAAGGGCACCTCAGTGGTGGTAATGAGGGAGGGACAAGCGCTGTTCTTTCACTTTCCCCACCCAGATTTTATCTTGTTGGTCCGGGGATTGAACCAACGACCTCCCGTTCACAAGCTCGCTTCTCTAACCTTTAGGCCACCACTGCCGATGACAGCTTGCAGGTGGGGGAGTCTATGTGGAAGTTTAAGTCCCCGAGTAGCAGCAGACGTGGAGAGAGAGAGATTATGCTAGTGTGAGGAGTTCAGTAAAATCAGAGAGGAAGGAGGGATTTGGTTTAGGGGGCCGGTAAATGACGATGACTTTCATGGAGGAAAGAGCTTTGAAAGCGAGATATTCACACTATGATACTGAGGGTGAGTTCTGTGATCCGGAAGTTCTGATTGAAAATAACGACAAGGCCACCTCCACAGCGGGAGGGGCGGGGTTTGCAGATGTAGTTGTAGCCAGGGGGGATGCTTGGTTGAGGGAGAAGAAGTCATTGGGTTGTTGCCAGGTTTCAGTAAGCAGAAGGAAGTCCAGAGTGTTGTCGAGGATTAGTTCATGAAGGGCAGGGGCTTTATTGTTGAGCGATCGGGTGTTGAGGAGGGCAAAGTTGGAATGGTGAGAACAGTCCGGCTCTCCGCTGTACGTTCCTGGATGGCCTTAGTAAACGGATTAAGGACCATTTGGCTGCCGGGGACAAGCCGGAGAGCCTCAATGGGCTCATTGAATCGGCCATCAATTTAGATAACCGCTTCTGGGAGAGAGATAGGGAATGCGGGTCCCGCGGCTCCTCCTCTTCCTGGTCCTGCCCTCCACCGTCATGGCGTTTCACCTCGTCACCTCCCCCGTCAACCCTATCGTTCTAGGTCTCCCCTGGCTTATTCTGCACAACCCCAACGTGGACTGGGCGCGGGGGAAGATCAGGAATTGGAGCCCTCACTGCCATGCATCTTGCCTATTATCCGCTCGAGCCCCTGGTAAGCCTACTCAAATTCACACTCCTCCCGTTCCTCCTGATTTAACTCTTGTTCCCTCAGAGTACCATGACCTCGCCGCCGTATTCAGTAAAGAACAGGCCCTGTCCTTACCCTCCCACCGCCCTTATGACTGCTCCATCTCCCTCCTCCCGGACGTCCTGCTCCCGTCTGTTTAATTTGTCCCGTCTGCAGAGAGAGGCTATGGAGCAGTATATTAAAGATTCCCTGGCTGCTGGCATTATTCGCCCATCGTCATCCCCACTAGGCGCCGTTTTTTTTTTTTTTGTCTCGAAGAAAGACAAATTCCTCTACCCTTGTATTGACTACTGTTGTCCACAAGGCCAGATGAAAACTCAAAAACGAAGAAATATCAGAATCCATGTCATTTCTTGCTTTACAACATATATAGCGTTGTCAGTATTAACAAGATAACCCTATAATCACTTAGATAGATGTGTTTTGAAAAGCAAACTATATCATTGCTTAGTGTGTGTGTTGAAAACCCCCCAAAAAATAACATATATCTTGCTTATATATTAATCTGTCTTTTGCTTACATACTGATTTGTTTTGCATTTTAGGACAGAAAGAGCTTTCTCTGAGAAACTGTAGGGTATAGGAAAGCACCTAGACAGATAAGAAGAGCACAGGCAGGAGCTGCGGCCTTGACGGGTGCATGCAACTGTGTGTGTGTGCGTCCTGAAGGCACGTGTGGCCATACAGAGCACACGAGCTGTAGAGTTCATGAAGTTCATTGCTGTAACGTAATTTGTGAAGTGTTTCCTACATTACCTTACAAGGATAGGGAAGTACATATAGTACGTCCCTTTTGATATTTTAGGAGGAGTAAAATGTTTTTTGTGTATAAATATGAGTGTTTTTGCCGAGTAGCGGCCCTCCTTTTCGGGTGAGCTCCCTTTTCGGGTAAGCTCCCCTTTCGGGTGAGCCCCTCTTTTGGGAGCCCCTTTTGGGCTTCCTTCGGGCTCTTTTACCGAGTGCTTTACGTGGCATCGGGATACCATGAAGCCTTCTCTATCTACCATTGCACTTTCTGTGTTTTGGGGAAGATTCATTATCACTCTCCCAGCCGGAGAGGGGTTCCCTTGCACTCGCTGAGTGTAAGGGAGGAAAAGAAAAAGAAAAAAAGACTATCTCTGAGAAGCGGCTTCGAATGCCTCTGTTATACAGAGGTCAAAAAGTGCCCTTCTCTCTTAGTTTTTACCAGACGCTCTCTGCGTTGTGGACAAGATTTATTTACCCTCTTCGACATTGAAGAAGGATTACGTGCTCTTTTATGAGTGTGGAAGAAACAGGGCCAGGAGGAAAAGAGAAGCGGCTTTAACTACCGCTGTTAGAGTGGAGGCTTTATCTTTATTTGTATTTTTAGCTTTATTTTGTAGAGGACCACTTGCTTTTAATTTCTGCTTTTGTCACAAAACAATAAAAACCACCTGAGTCTGACTTTGGACTAGGGGAGCCAATCTTTGCCAGTTCTTTATTTATTTATTTTTTCTCTGGGATCGTACCGCCCGCTGTCAAGCGGGTGGGTTTTCCCCCCTTACGGGGGTTAGCGACTCCTCTTTAACCGCCCGTGGAGAGTTGCCTCCCGGCGGGGATCGACTTGGACATGCAGACCTCCTGTTATCTCCTAGTGGGAGTGCGTTTCCCTATCCGCGCGGCCTGGTCAGAGCCTCTGAGCATCCCCCTCTCTCAGTCCGGCGACCAAGGAGGGCAAGGCGGGCGTCCTTGAGAAGGAAGGGACCTCCGGTGACCCTGGGAGGACGGCTAAACAGACCGTGAGTACTAAAGAAAAATCATTGGTTTTAAAGATCCCTTCGGGCAGTGCTCGTCATATACAGGGGGATAAGAGCCCGTGTTTTTTTGGGGACGTCTGGTGTAGTGTGTATCTAACCTCTTGTCTCGCCTCCGGGTTCCCTGATCCGGGCGAGGGCTTCTCCTTAGACGGAGGGCGTGTGTATCTCTATAAACTAAAATTAAATCAGGGAAGCATCAAAAGGAACTCCTTTTTAGTATAGGTCAAAACATCCGCCCCGCCGACGGGCAACTGGCGTTCGTCCGTACGGCAAAAGAGGGCACTAGTAGGGCCGGGGGTTTGCTGAGGGGAAGGCGACAAAAAAGGGTTGGCTCGGCCACAGCGAGCGACGCAACGCCTCAGCGAACTGCCACACCGGTCTACATGGCACCCCAGATGGGACCAATGGGTCCATTTTCTAGGTTTAAAAAATAAATGAAATAGTTTTATTTTTTATTCTCTATGCACTAAAAATAAATGAAATAGTTTTATTTTCTATTCTTTCCTGTTATGGGACCACGTGGATGGGACCATTTTCTAGCCATAAAAAATAAATGAAATAGTTTTATTTTTTATTCTGTGCACTGAAAATAAATGAAATAGTTTTATTTTCTGTTCTTCCTGTTATGGGACCACATGGATGGGACCATTTCCTATGCATAAAAAATAAATGAAATAGTTTTATTTTTTATCTGTTCTTTTATGGGACCACGTTAGATGGGACCATTGTCTATGTGTAAAAAATAAATGAAATAGTTTTATTTTTTATTCATTAATTGAATGGGACAGTTTTAGTGCTAAGGGGCGACGAATTAAGCGCCGTAACGTAAAGTTAAATTCCGATTAACTCGAAGGGTCAAAACGGATTAATTCTTAGCAAACCAAATACAGCCTAATAACTGTCTTAGAGGGTCGAACTTTAGGGAGAAGACATCCCGGGTTCAACGTTTTATACTCTAGAGTTCAAAGTAGCGCGCCGCGCAAATCTATTTGCGTCACTGGGTGGGGGTAAATAGAGGAGCTACAGCCTTTTAGGAAAAATAGGCACACCCGGATCTCTACGTACCGGCTCTTAGTGAGAGGAATCTCCTAAGTGGTGGGGATACTAAGGACTAAGTCCTATCCATTACTAAATAGGTTAGGTGAAGTAGGTAAACCAAACTGAAAGCAACGCGAAAGTTCGTCTAGATATAAAATAGGAGGGGTAAGGAGTGTAGAGGAATTTGGTTGAACGAGAAATCCGTGAGAGCAAAGTATCTATTAAACCCCCTCGAGCCATGGCAACTGCAGAGCCTGGCGCACAATCTACCTCGGAAACCGAAGCGGAGAAAAACCCTCCAGTCGTAAGCGGCGCCGCTAGGCTATCGGAAAACCTAGTAGACATGGGGCCAGGGTCAGTCAGATACCACAGTGGATGGATCCAAGACTGTGACCTGTGGCCCAATCAGCTAGAACCAATGTCATGGTTCAACCCAGCGAATAGGGCGCTGAACCATGGGGGAGGTGTGGCATTAGCACTTAAGCAATGATTTCCCCAGTCATGTGACTGGTTACCAGTGCAGGCATTACCTGATGGCACCGTAGTGTGTCAGGCGCATAGCACTACAAAAAAGTGGTACACACAGGGAAGTAGTACACTGCTGTTTTAGCATAAAGTCAGACCAGACTAGGCTAGCGTCAGAATTCTATGACACAGAGGATGAAGTTTACCTTTACAGAATACTCTGTAATAGTGTAGCATTAGCTAGACACCCTTACAGGGTGATTAACCAGTTTGGCACAGGGTTATTCCAGTACCCGATGCAGGCTGGGGTGAGTGCTCTGGCCAGAATGCTGAGGGAGTACCGGAGGTACGAATGGGTGGTGTGCTGTTCTGAAAGTGAGAAGGGAATGATAGAGCGAGCCCTGGTAGATCCGGGCCCTATCTGCCCAGATCCTTTCGTCAGACATGAGCCCGGTCGTACAGTCCGGCAAAGTTAGTAACTGTGTACATTCCAGGGAGTTCCAGAGACGCAGGCTGGGACAGCCCAAGCCAGCGGACTGGAGCCCCAGGAAAACAGCATGGTGGTTCGGACAGATTGAGTCAGAACAGCCAAAGTTACCCCAGAGGGGCCGTAGAGCTATCTGGGGGTTCCTCGGCTTCAGGAAGCCAAGGGAGGGAGATATCTAGCGAAACCGGAGACGGGGAAGCTGTGCATAAGACTGTAGTGCACATGCTGAGGGGGCCAGAGGGGTGCCCTCAGAATTGCAGCACATACGTGCTTGCCTCAGAATGCCTCAAATCGCATGTGAGGAGGGAGCCTCTACCGGACTATGAACAACAGCCAGTAGTCTGGACAGGCAGGGAGTACCCCACAGAGATACAGGCTAGACCGGCATGTAAGAAAGGAAACTTTCATGCGCTGGATTGTCTGACCTCTGCACAGGGGATAGGTTATAAAGCTGCATATGACCCGTATGACAGGTGTATATATGTAAAAGTACCCCTAGAGAGAGGTCGGGAAGTGGAAGTCAGGACTGAACGCAGAGGTTTAAAAAAACAAAAACAAAAACAAAAAAAAAACCTGACGCGGGCAGTACCAGTTTCTACTTCTCCCACACCAGGACCTAGGGGCATATTGTTTACATCTGGAAAGCAACCGAGGGGTTTTCAGACAATGAGACCCCCTGGAAGGCACCAGATGAGGAAATCAGTTACCATTGTTGACCCACCAATACCCATGAGAGCCCCCAGGGGTAGATCGGGAAGATCAGTTAAGCCGTTACCAGATAGACAGTACAACCCCGACCAATATCTGTGTAGTGCACCTACATACCAGACTGATGCAGGTCGGTACAATCCCAGGCTCTTGGGGCAGGGAGAGTACGACTTGGCCTGGGAAGAGGAGCCTATATTGGAGGGAACGGGTTGGTACCCAGTCTCGCTGGGAGAAAAAAAAAAAAATGCGTAGAGAAGTCTATGACAGGCCCTGAAGTTCTTGCAATGCCAAGAATCAGGTGACCCTGGAATAATTAATATCTTAAACAAGGATATGATTTTTACCAGGAAGGCTGTATTCATAGAGATAGATCTGTAGAAAGGCAGTATAGGGATGTGCCTGCCAGTAGATCCAGGGGAAGAGCCGGAGGAGGTGACCCAGATCCAGATCCCCCAAGGGGCTCAGGAGGATGGGAACCCCCGAAACCACCCCGGAGGAATAGTACCCCCGGGTTGAATGGACAGGAATCTCCTGAGGGAAATCAGGAGGGTGTGGAGACTTTCAGGGACTTTCATGACCAGGCCAGGAGGACAAGTGGCGGCTGGCCTACAGCTTTCTCGGGGTCTGGACACAGACGTACGGGAAGCCAGTGGGATAGCCTGCTGTCTGACGGCCTCATGGAGCCTGAAGAAGGCCCAGTATTTCCGCTGGGACAGATTAGTCTGCTAGATATAATGCCCAGTCGAAAAAATGGGCAGAGCGATACGTAGTACCTGGAATGGTGTAGGAAAAGTGGGTTTACAGCAAGAATGGTTTATATGAATGAAGCACTGGGTCAGGGGAAACTGGCAGATTACAAACCAAAACAAGTAACCGACTCCTCTCCTGTTTGTCAGGACGGGGACGAGGTCTAGATATACTCGGATTACACGAAGACTGAAGCAGGTGTTAAATCAAGCTTCAGGGAGCGGGGGTAAGGCAAGGCAGCTTTATTTATATAGCATATTCCAGTAACAAGGCAATCCAAAGTGCTTTACATGAAACGTGAAAGAGCAGTTAAAACAGTTAAACATATAAAAGCAGATAAAATAGATTATGTAAAGAAAAAACATCAAAAAAATAGGTGCTCAGTCCTGATTTAAAAAGAACTGAGAGTTGCAGCGGATCTCGGTAAACCTTGCTAAATCTGGGACAGTTCACAGTCTGTCCCTTGATAAGTTCACAGAAATATCTGTCTGGTAGTTCAATTTCAGCTACCTAACGATCTAGTAGTACTGAAAGGTTATAAATACCCAGTACATATTTCTTAACTGCAGCGTTGTGACCACATATGGATGCCTGTGGGATGTTGCAAGGGCTCCAATTCAGGCTTCATTACATGTGATCCTCACACGCACCACAAGTGCTACAGGGCCTCGGATTTGTTTGATCGGGACCCCCCCTGTCAAGCCTTGGCCGTCAGGGAGGCTAGAATGATTCAGGCCTATCCTGAGGTGGTAAAGGTAAAGACCCGGGGTGCCAGGCACGGTGTACAAGCTGTGCTTGGGGAGGTTATGATCCGAGCATGTAAAGGGTTCACAAAAAGAGAGAAACTCAAATTACAGAGACCAGTGTCCAGACGTGCTATGGGCCGTGGGAGACCTTGGTGGAGACTGACGTCTTGCTGCCTAATGGACCCCTGGCTAGTGGCGCTTCAAACAATGGATCTGATTGGAAAAAAGATTGGGGATATACCTTCTGTGGCCTGATCGGTTACAGGGAGGATTTGGACACATGCCTGAGTAATTTGCCCTTATGGGAGTACCGGAATGAGACCAATAATGGGAGACGCTGGGAGGATTTCCCAAGGGATCCGTTTAATAGGTCTCTTTCTGGAAATCAAAGCTGTGGGTGCACCCTGATGTATGAATTCTCCAGGGAAGCATTCAAGGTAGGGGTCGCACTGAATTGTACCTGCAACACGACGATCGTGACCCGAAACTGCACTGCAGTAACAGGGTTCATGTATAGCCGGTTGTGGGGTACCGAAACCACTCGTAACTTTACCTTCTTTGATTGCGGAATATGCCGAGATGGCGACTATTGTGCAGTTGGAGAAGGGGGAATGAATTACCATAAATTGACTCGAGTCCAGGATGTTCAGGACACGATTCGTACCTTCTCTAACCCCGTTAGTTTGGAATCAGAGGAGGAAAGTTTGAAAGACCAAGTGTTTGAACGGTCTGGGAGGAGTAGGAGAGGAGCTAAGCCCAGACAAAAACTACCAGCTAAGTGCCTCTACTGTTTCCCGGACAGGCCGGACAGTTGTCAGACCCATTTTAATTGGACACTATTTACTACCAGAGGAAGTGACCCCCTGGGGAGAGTGATTAAAATTCAGCGGTCAGCATGGCATTCAGTGAGGCACTCAAATGGATTTCGGGAGTGTTTCATTACTATTCCTAACCTAAATAATTCTGGGGTTAGGGATTGGTTTAGGACTAATAGGGCTGATTGGGAAAACACTACTTGGGATTGCACTATGACAAAACTGGAAGGTACAAATCATACTCAGAGGGGTGATGGGAGAGATTGGGGTAATATCACCACTTTCCAAGAAGCCGTTTGGGCTGACGTATTGTTTCCGAATGTTGCGACTACAAACGGGTTTGCCCCTTACC
Source organism: Perca schrenkii (assembly GCA_025617405.1). NCBI lineage: Eukaryota > Metazoa > Chordata > Actinopteri > Perciformes > Percidae > Perca > Perca schrenkii. Next base: position 35,225,687 of record CM046797.1, read on the forward strand.
CTCTGGGGGCTATTGGTCTGTTTGAAGCAATGATTTCCCCAGTTCTTGGAGGTGGTCTGGAGAGGGAGGTCTCGGGAGGAGAGCCACACCTTCTGGCCCGGACGGTAGACACCTAAGGGCCGCCCCCAGGTCCTGGTTCGCCCGCTCGGTCTGTCCATTGGTCTGGGGGTGGTACCCTGACGATAGGCTGACTGTGGCAACGAGGGCTTGGCAGAAGGACTTCCAGACTTGTGACCTAAACTGGCGTCCCCGGTCAGAGACGATATCTTGGGGGATGCCGTGGAGGCGGAAGACGTGGTGAACCAGCAGGTGGGCGGTCTCCAAGGATGAGGGCAGCTTGGGTAGGTGGATGAAGTGAACAGACTTGGAGAACTGGTCCACTACGGTGAGTATGGTCGTGTTGCCATTGGAGGGGGGCAGGCCGGTGACAAAGCCAACCGGGGACCGGGAGTGGGTGGAGCAGACCGGCGGGCGGTTGATGGGAGGCCTAGGCACGGGCACACACCTCACAAGCTGCCACGAAGTCCCGACAGTCCTTCTCCATGGTGGGCCACCAGAACCGTTGGCGGAGCAGGAACAGGGTTCTGGCTATTCCTGGGTGGCAGCTGAATATGGAGGCGTGCGCCCATTGCAGAACCCGGGAGCGGACACACGGGGGGACATAGAGGCGGTTGGGAGGACTGGTACCAGGGCCTGGGTCTGTGGACTGGGCACGGCGGCGGCAGTTTCCACTTCCCATACCAGTGGAAACTAGTTTGATGAACTCATCGAGATCCTCCGGCACGTCCCTGGCGGCCAACACATCCTTCATACACTCACTGAGGCCCGCCAGGAACGTGCTACGGAGCGCCGGGCTGTACCAGCCTGAACAAGCGGCCAAGATGCGGAAGTCCACCAAGTACTCCGCAACGCTGCGATCCCCCTGCCGGAGAGACACGAGCCGGGAAGCCTACCCTGTTCCCCGGACAGGGCGATCAAGCACCCTCCTCATCTCTTCCTCGAAAGAAGAGTATGAGTGGATGATGGCTCGCATCTAGTGGAGGTTGCCTGTGAGAAGGAGGTGGGCAATCGAGTTAGCCGCTGTAGCAGCTAGGATTAGCCGCCACGCGTTGGGTGAATTAGGGCAGCCAGCTAGCGGCTAACTGATGAGGCGACAGTCCGGTCAAGGAGCCCAAACGGCTTCAGGAACCAGCTGAGAGGCTGTCCAGAGGTAGAGAGGCTGTCCATAGGTAGAGGTACAGCGAACACAAACAAACAGGAACACAAGAGGGAATAGCAGATGGAGAAGCGACGAATAAACAGTGCCAGCATCCTTTCACGTCGGTGCCGGTGTTATATCCCTACTGGTTTCCACACTAACTGGTTTCCGTATATTGTGTTTACCTAACAGCAGCAGTTGTTGCTGCCTCTCTCGCCAGATTCGTCACACAATCATAAACACATTACTGACAATTTTGAAATCTCTTCCCAGATGTACTGCGGCGAAAATGATTGTATAAGTGAGCACTACATCACAGCCACATACAATAAATAAATTTAAGAAAATATAATGATTGCAAGATTGTGTCAAGGTGGTTTCGATCTCACAAGGGCAAAAACATATATCACCTGTTAACAGCAGCTCTACGCTGTGAGCTACGAAGCTCATGGATCTTCTGATTTCCAGTCATGTATTAATTACATCAGCACCCAGGTAACACATTGTCTTGAGTTGATTTGAAACAACTGGTTACCTGGGTTAAGTTTAGAAAATACCAGAGGTGTATAGTCCAGGTGCCAGAAAGTAGAAATCCTGTCCAGCAGCTGTCCCAACCATCACTAAACCAGCTCCTCTACCAGGTAGATGAGCTCGTTAGTGAAAACACCTGTTCTAGATGTAGAGGCAGATCCAAAAACATGGCAGGATTTTTACTTTCTGGCATCTGGACTATACACCTCTGGAAAATACCCGAAAGTATTTATCACGTTTCTTTCCTCGTGGCTATGGCTATATTGACCACTGTAGCCTACATTACAGCCCCCTACGACACTACACAGGTCTATGGTAAAAACAATCTTTTTTAAATAGTGATGATCTAACTCAGATAAAACTGTGAACATACAGTACGAGCCGATCGAGCCACTGAGCCAGGAAAAGTCGAATGCAAGTGGTAATATTCTACCTACAAGTTCTGAAGGCATGGACGTAATGATCTACAGTAAAGCTTCCTTTTGTGTAGGCCTATATTGAATAGTAAAACATCTCTGTTTGCAAAACGTGCTTGCAATACAGTGTTATTTGAGCTTGTGTGTCTATCTAATGATTCTATCCAAAGCGATGTTCTACCTAATCATAGACTGTTAATATTTACAGTTTATGGTTCTAATCAAACTCCAACACAGCATATAACGTTATTTAAATTATTTAAGGAACATTGAGCTCAGGTGATTTGTTTCTCTCTGGGTTCAATAAGTGCACCCCTCGTGGACACAATAAAGCACTGCCTAATCCCAGGGTAACGAGTTGTTTTAGCTTTTCATGTGGCTCAGTGTTAGCTTGTCCGAGATATATCGTCACTGTTAAAAAGTATTTATAGTCATATGTGTAATGTTGTAGGGGCTGAAATGTAGTGGTAATATAGCCGTAGCCGCAATAAAAGAATCATGATAAATACGATTGTGTATTTTGTAAGAGTAACGGTTTTATAAAGCCTATGGGAGTAACCAGTTGTTTCAGATAAAACCAAAACAAACTGTTACCTGGATGCTGACGTCGTTAAGTAATGCCTACGGGAAACAAAAGTCAACAGTGCCGAGTAGCTCGCAGCGTAGAGCTGTGGACATGAAGAGTATATGTTTTTGCTTTCCACAGTTCGAAACCAGCTCCACGCAAACTTGCAATTATTGTATTTTCTTAAATTTATTTTTTGTATGTGGCTGCGATGTAGTGCTCATTTATACATACATATATATTTGCACCAATAGATATGATATGCGATCTGAAAATCACCAGTAATGTGTTTGTGATTGTGTGACGAATCTGGCAAGAGAGGCAGCAACAACTGCTGCTGTTAGGTAAACACAATATACAAAAACCAGTTAGTGTGGAAACCAGTAGGGATATAACACCGGTGAGTGAGAAAAGATGTACAGTACAGGCCAAAGGTTTGGACACACCTTCTCATTCAATGCATTTCCTTTATTTTCAAGACTATTTACATTGTAGATTCTCACTGAAGGCATCAAAAATATGAATGAACACATATGGAATTATGTACTTAACAAAAAAGTGTGAAATAACTGAAATCCCCATCCCCATGCACCCAACATCCCACCCCCACGGCGTGTCGTGTTATATTGTTATGTTGTGTTATGTGCAGCAGTGCAAATGTACTGTTATGTGGTGTTATGTGCAGCAGTGAAATGTACTGCTTGTGTACTTATGTGCTGAGGTGTTTTTTCCTGTTCCCACACTGTTCTTATCTTTATGAGGAAGTTTTTCCCTTATTAATGAAAAAGCAAAGGGTGGCTGCTTTGAAGAATCTAAAATATAAGACATGTTTTCAGTTATTTCACACTTTTTTGTTAAGTACATAATTCCATATGTGTTCATTCATAGTTTTGATGCTTTCGGTGAGAATCTCATGTCATGAAATAGTCATGAAAATAAAAGGAAACACATTGAATTAGAAGGTGTGTCCAAACTTTTGGCCTGTACTGTACATGATTAACAAAGCTGCAATAAAAATGTACATCAGAATCAGAATCAGAATCAGAAAAGCTTTATTGCCAAGTACATTTTTTACACATGCAAGGAATTTGTTTTGGTGTCGTAGGTGCATGTCACACATTATCTAAAATAAGTTAAACAAACAGGTTAACAGAACAGACAATATAAGTATAAATATATAAATATATGTGTATATGTACACACACAGGATGTAACATAATAAAATAAGAGTAACAGTTAAGATAAAAAAGAGCAGATTAAGTACAGTGGCATGTAGAGCCAGAGGTGGGTGTGGAGAGAGTCAGGGTGGATTCCGGGCCTTGTTAATAAGGCTAGTGGCGGAGGGGAAAAAGCTGTCCTTGTGACGTGAGGTCTTGGTCCTGATGGACCTCAGCCTCCTGCCAGAGGGGAGTAGCTCAAAGAGTTTGTGTCCTGGGGTGGGAGGGGTCAGCCACAATCTTTCCAGCACGCTTCAGAGTCCTGGTGGCGTAAAGGTCCTGGAGCGGTGGGAGATTGCAGCCAATCACCTTCTCAGCTGACCGAATGACACGCTGCAGTCTGCCCTTGTCCTTGGCAGTGGCAGCAGCGTACCAGATGGTGATGGAGGATGTGAGGATGGACTCAATGATGGCTGTGTAGAAGTGCACCATCATTGTCTTTGGCAGGCTGAATTTCTTCAGCTGCCGCAGGAAAGTACATCCTCTGTTGTGCTTTCTTGACGAGGGAGCTGATGTTCAGCTCGCACTTGAGGGCTTGGGAGATGGTAGTTCCCAGGAAGCGGAAAGACTCCACAATGTTAATTGTGGAGTCACTGAAGTGTGATAGGGGCAGGTGGGGGCAGAATTCTTCCTGAAGTCCACAACCATCTCCACTGTCTTTAGAGCGTTGAGCTCTAGGTTGTTTTGCTTGCACCAGGTCACCAGGTGGTCAGCCTCCGACCTGTAGGCGGACTCGTCTCCATCAGAGATGAGTCCGATGAGGGAAGGTATCGATCCGCGAACTTTAGAAGCTTGACAGACTGGTGACTGGAAGTGCAGCTGTTGGTGTACAGGGAGAAGAGTAGAGGAGAAAGAACACAGCCCTGAGGGGATCCGGTGCTGATGGTCTGTGAGTCGGAGATGTCTTTCCCCAGCTTCACATGCTGCTTCCTGTCAGACAGGAAGTCAGTGATCCACCTGCAGGTGGAGTCAGGCACACCAAGCTGGGAGAGCTTCTCCTGGAGCAGAGCTGGGATGATGGTGTTGAAGGCAGAGCTGAAGTCCACAAACAGGATCCTGGCGTAGGTTCCTGCAGAGTCCAGGTGCCGGAGGATGTAGTGGAGGGCCAGGTTGACTGCATCATCTACAGACCTATTGGCTCTGTAGGCAAACTGCAGGGGGTCCAGGAGGGTGTCGGTGATGGCTTTTAGGTGTGAAAGCACAAGGCGCTCAAAGGACTTCATAACCACAGAGGTCAGGGCGACGGGTCTGAAGTCATTAAGTCCTGTGGTCCTTGGCTTCTTGGGAGCGGGGGATGATTGTTGAGGTCTTGAAGCAGGCTGGCACGTGACATGTCTCCAGCGAGGTGTTGAAAATGTCTGTGAACCCCGGAGACAGCTGGTCAGCGCAGTGCTTCAAGCTGGATGGGGAGACAGCATCCGGTCCAGCAGCTTTCCTGGGGTTCTGTCTCCTGAACAGTCTGTTGACGTCTTTCTCATTGATGGAGAGAGTCGTCGCTGAGGTGGGTGGGGGAGGTGGAGGGGGGGGACCTTTAAGGTGGGGGGAGGTGGAGGTGATGCACTGTAGCTGTAGCTGTTGGGAGGTGTCGCGGGGGGATGGAATCAGGGAAGACCCTTTGTTGGGAGGTGTTGAGGGGGGATGGTTACAGGACCGACCCTTTGTCCTTCAAAGCGACAGTAGAACTCATTAAGTTTGTTGGCTAGGCGTCGGTCGTTGGTGGAGTGGGAGACTTTAGGCTTGAAGCTGGTGATCTGTTTAAGCCCTCTCCAGACAGAAGCAGAGTTGTTTGCTGAGAACTGGTTTCGGAGTTTCTCAGAGTACCGTTTTTTAGCCTCTTTTACCGCCTTGCTAAACTTGTACTTTGCTACTTTAAGTCTGTTTTTGTCTCCACTCCTGAACGCCTCTGCCTTGTCCAACCTTAGCCTTCTGAGTTTGGCTGTGAACCAGGGTTTGTCATTGTTGAAACTCACCCTGGTGCATGATGGAACACAGCAGTCCTCACAGAAGCTGATGTATGACGTCACAGCCTCTGTGTACTCATCCAGACTGTTGGTAGCAGTCCTGAACACATCCCAGTCAGTAGAGTCCAAGCACGTCTGTAGATCCTCCACAGCTACACTGGTCCACTTCCTTGATGTCCTCACAACAGGTTTGCAGAGCTTTAGTTTCTGCCTGTAGGTGGGGATCAGGTGGACCATGACATGGTCAGAGTGTCCAAGTGCAGCAGGGGGGGGGGGCGTGAAAAGCATCCCTGACTGTGGTGTAACAGTGATCCAGAATGTTCTCCTCTCTAGTCGGGCATTTAATATGCTGTCTGTATTTAGGTAGTACATGAGTGAGGTTTCCTTTGTTAAAGTCACCAAGGACAATAACTAGGGAGTCCGGGTTGGTCCGCTCCACACATAGTATCTGGTCGGCAAGCATGCGCTGTGCGACCTGCACGTTGGCCTGCGGCGGGATGTAAACACCGACCAGAATGAATGAATGGAACTCACGGGGTGAATAAAAAAGGCTTACAGTTTATGATGTAAGATTCCAGTTCAGGAGAACAATACTGTTGGATCACTGTCACGTCGTTGCACCACCCGCTATTGATGTAGAAACAGATTCCTCCACCTTTAGTTTTGCCGGAGAGGTCCGTGTCTCTGTCCGCTCTGTAGAGTTGGAAGCCTGCCAGCTGCAGCGCAGAGTCCGGTATTAATCCACAGAGCCACGTCTCCGTGAAGCACAAAACAGCAGATGAAGAAAAGTCCCTGTTTCCAACCAACAGCAGTTGTAATTCCTCCAGTTTGTTGGGCAGTGAGCGCACGTTAGAGAGAAATGTGCCCGGTAACGGTGTGCGTAATCCTCGCTGGCGGAGACGCACCAGCGCACCAGCCCGTTTCCCTCTCCTCCGGCGTTTCACTGCGTGAGCAAAGGTGAGCGCACCTTTGACTAGAATGTCCACAATTTCCAGTGAAGGGAGAAGAAAAGTAGGAAATAAATCCTCTGGCGTTGTTCCCCTGATGTTAAAGAGCTCTTCTCTGGAGAAAGCGATCCGGGTATCATCGCAAAAAACAAAGTTAAAACACAAAACAAAACAAAACAACACGCACAAACACACCGAGTCGACCGTCTGCGGCGCCATCTTGGTATTATGGTACATAGGTTCATGGAGGGATTTGTGAATCACTATGATGCCCACAATAGTGGAATTACTGCAAATTATTAGAATATATGCTATAAACATGATCACAAAATAAAGATATCTGTATTTCTGCACTTCCACATGCCCGTCAAAAGTTATATATGTTACATTTAATTAATTATCCATTAAGACTGTCTAAAACGATTTGTTAATGAAAAAAAAAGGTATATCACTAGAAGTCTCATATAATCCAAGAAGGTCTTTTTTAGTCATCGGTACCTGACATTAATACACACTGGTGTTGTCCAGCAAACGGAAACTGGAACCTGGACCTGTTTGACTTCTTGGAAAGTTTTTATCAGATTGTTTCAACCTCCATGGATCTCATTAAACCCTACAGTGAAAATGTAAACCATGTAAACAACTTGATCAAACTCTGGAGGCCTTTAGTGGCATAGTCTATGAGGTATGTTGTGAATCGAGAAATAAGACACATCTCCATCCTTCAGCTCTCTGTCCACCATGCCAAATTCACCAGGCCTGAATTCATAGATGTTGTTAAACTTTGATTGCTTAGGCTTTGTGAGTCTGTTATATTTTTCTGTGCCCTGTAAACAATGAAAGACAAAATAAAACATATGAAAACAGACTTTTGAATGAGGAAGGGAATTTGGACCATTGTCAGAAGAAACAGGAAGACAGGAGCCTGAGATCTAAATTTCAGTAGCGAGGCTATAACAGAAGTACACATATGAATGATCAGGTGTATGAAGCACTTGAGACAATAACAACATTTGAGACATTGGTCTCTTGACTCAATATAGTTTACCCAATATAAAACAAAATAATAAATTCTGCATGCCAAAGCTAAAAAAAAAGGTCAAAATGTGGACCCCATGTGTGTATGATAGTCCATCCTACCACAACGGGAATCGCGGAAGGGACTTCAGTTGGTATGGTCCTCAGTACAAGGTTTTGTAGCTGGGCTTGTCATCCAGTTGATTTGAATGTCTTTACTCTACAGCAGATGCACTCCTTGTTCACCAAAAGTGGTTTGACATGAATAGGTCAAAAGGTCAAGCCGCATAATAGATTTATAGCAATTTTTTTTAAATATTTTAAAAATCAAAGGATGTTTTTTTTTTTTTAAATAAGCTTTGTGTTATGTGTAGGGGGGTTAGCTGAGTTCACCAGAAGTATTTTGACATGAATCGGTCAAAATGGCAAGCTGCATAATAGAGTTTTCGAATGTATCGAATATCCAATGTCCAATATAAAACCAACTTTACCACGGTGACAGGGACTAGGGTAGGTGAATTTTAACAATGTCTAAGTTGGAAATGCATCTTGTTGTCTCACGTAAGGGCTCAGTTCATGTTGCAAAGACATTTTAATTACATTTTATGTCTGTTAAGAGGCACAAAGGCGCTCTAAAACTTGCCCCAACAACTGCCCTTTTAGCCCAGTGGAAGCTCTCTGTGTTGCCTGCACTAATTTGGGTCGGGTTTTTTTAATCAAAAGTACACGCATATTTATAGCAATCAAGATTAACGTAAAAATTGGCCGGAATTCAACTTTAAGTGTTCTTAAATGGTTTTACTAAGGACCATATATGTTCCTTGAGAAAGAAAGCTACCGTCAAGCATGTACATTATAAATTAAGTTTGTGTTGATTTCTGTCGTAATTACCAAACAAACATATTATTTCTGTTGTAGATGAAGAGATTGATATTTTATTCATCCCGAGGGAAATTTAGGCATCCAGTAGCTTAGACAACCGTAGTGCAAAACTGAACAGTGCAGGGATTGAACAGTGCAATAGCTTATTATTAAATATGAACTATGACTATGAAAAGACAAGAATATAAACATAATAGAATTGTGAAATGCCATTGTTTGATGTGTATGAAGTCAAACAAGAATACAGGAACTAACGAGTATGCATGCAAAACAAACACATCAGAACAAGAATCTTCTGCTGTGTGACATTTATTGTATATCCCTCCGGACTACCTTGACCTCATGGTAGGCACGGTCATGGAGGGAACCCCGAAGAAACACATTTGGTGATGGGAAATTTAGCTCCAACAAAACTAAATGCACACGCAAATACAGTTTAATCTTGTTGCAATTTTCTATTTCAATGTTGCAGAAAAATATGACCGAGTCAAATAACCTGAGCATAAAAAGTCTAACAACAACCATGAGGTCAGAGGTCTCAGGGTCTCAGAAGTTTAAAGTTGTTTAAATGTAAGAAGGTTTTCCTTTAGACAGGTTAATGAGATCCATGGAGGTTGAAGCAGTCTGATAAAAACTTCCCACGAACTCAAACTGGTCACAGATCCAATTTCTGTGTTTGCCGGACCACACCAGTGTGTATCAAAGCCAGGTACTGATGACTGAATAAGAGAATCTCAGGTGATATGATACTATTTCTAACTTTACTGTAAGGGCACACTATTGATATCTTCCTTTGTATTTTTGTAGTATGTATGCGTGGATGTCATATGTCTGTGTGCCTATGTGTATGTATGATGTGTATGAGCCATTGACACCTTAATTTACTTCTGGATGAATAAAGTATCTCTATCTATATATCTATCTATCTACTTCTAATATACCTGTTTCATGTATTAACATTTTGTTTTAGATAATCATAATGGATAATGAATTAAATGTAACATATATAACATTTGATGGGCATGTGGAGGTGCAGAAATACAGATATCTTTATTTTGTGATCATGTTTACAGCATATATTCTAATAATTTGCAGTAATTCCACTATTGTGGGCATCATAGTGATTAACAAATACCTCCATGAGCCTATGTACATTTTCATTGCAGCTTTGTTAATCAACTCTGTTCTTTTCAGCACTGCTATCTATCCAAAGCTTTTGATTGACTTTTTATCTGAAAAACAGATCATATCTTATTCAGCCTGTCTCTTTCAGTGGTTTATATATTACACTCTAGCCTCTTCAGAATTCTTCCTGTTGTCAGTCATGGCCTATGACAGATATGTGTCTATATGTAAACCTCTGCAATATCCAACTATCATGAGAAAAACAACTGTTAAAATGTACCTGATTTTAGCTTGGATTCTGAATGCTTGTCAGTTTTCAGTTGGACCGTTGCTGATTGCTAACGAAAAGCTCTGTTACTTTGTTCTAAAAGGAATAATTTGCAATAGCACAGTTCAAAAACTTCACTGTGTTACTTCAGCAGTGCTGAATGTATATAGCTTGATTCTTTTTGTAGGATCCGTACCTCTCCCTGTACTCTTCATACTTTTTACATACACCAGGATACTTATAATAACCTATCGAAGTAGTAGAGAAGTCAGGAGAAAAGCTGCACAGACCTGTTTACCCCACCTGTTGGTTCTAATCAACTTTTCTTGTTTGACTACATATGATGTACTTCTAGCTCGACTGGAAACAAATGTTCCCAAAACTGTACGTTTAATAATGTCTTTACAAATGATTTTGTATCATCCTCTCTTTAATCCGATCATATATGGATTGAAAATGAAAGAAATTTATAAACACCTCAAGAGATTGTTCTGTCCAGACAAATTAAACTAAGATTATGGAAAGGTATTTAATTTAATGATTTGTTTTTAATACACTTAATACAATTTAAACATAATTAAAAACCACTGTTAGCTTAAACAATTTGATGTAAAATATTTTCACTTTGCATTTTGTGATTACATTTTCAGATAAAAACATACTGAATTTTAAAGTTTTTTTCCGTAATAAAATAGAACTTTGTTACCAGTATTGAACATTTTATCTATATCATTTTTTTTCTGTCTCCTGATAAAGTTCCGAGACGTTTAAATCAACAGGTTTAAATGGAAGATTGCATACCTTTGTGAGTTTTCTGTTTAACTTTTGATTAGTGTCTAAGTTGGCAATATATTGTATGTAAAGAGTTAGTAGTATAAAATGTTTTTTAGTTTAATTGTGGAAAAATTAAGACATAACAAATAAACCATATTATTGTTGCTGTCATGTTTTTGTTATTAGCACTATGTGTAGACTATGCCTCAGGACAAACAAGAAAACTAGCACTGTGAGCCTTAGTTGAGTAGATCATGGACTGCAGAACCGATTTTGGATTAGAAAAGATAACTGAGATTTCTTATGGTGGTGTTGGGGACCAGGGCAACATCATGACCAGGGCAACATCATCCAGAGTAGCTATAACATTAGATAACAGGATGGAGGTGATTGGGGCCAAGTACAATAACTTCAGTTTTGTCTGAGTTTAACATCAGGAAATAAATTGTACACACCATGGTACACACCATGACTAACTTTAACATGCATGGAGGATTCCTTGTTTACAAGAATAAACTGAGATCATGAACAACAAAGTCAGAAGAACAACTTCCCAACTCAGGAAGGAGTACCATCAGAGGAGCATGTGAATTAGGGCTTTGACTCTGAACTTCGTTTTTTCGAATATCATTAGAATATTTAAAAAAATATTGATATTCGAACGAATATTAGGCAGCCCTTAATATTCAAACCTGTTATGGGCATTGTTTTTTGTAAATGCGTTTGCTTGTAAACGTTTTCAATTCAGATTCCGAGGCTTTTTCACACATTTCAAAATGTAACTCTCGCTTGGTCGTAGCATCCAGTAAGAGTGTGCACCCCATGTAGGTTGAGGCCTTTGCAGCGGCCCAGGTTTGAATCCGACCTGCGGCTCTTTGCTGTGCGTCATCCCCCATCTCTCTCCCACCTTTCCTGTCTATCGACTGTCACTCTGAAATAAAGGGAAAAAAGCCCCCCAAAAATAATATTCTTAAAAAAAAAAAAAAGTATAAAAATCAGACCACTTAAGTTGGCTACGGTGAAAGCATACTGTTTGCGTTAAATCAAGGGTCTGACTTTTAATAAAAAAACAGTTGTGGCAGTGTGTTTTTGTTCTGAAAACATCATTGCATGCCTATTGACTGATACACTGCCCTCTGGTGGACAGAACATATACGAAGTTTGATACCAATATAAGTCTTACTGAAGGCATTTAATTGTCAAAATATTATATTAAACAAACAAACTTTGAATACGATTTTTGGGCAAAAGCCAAAGCCCTAATATGAATGCACCATTGGCCTTGCCAGAGGTCTTTGCTCTAAAGCTCAGTTCAGACCAAAGATTCATGATGAGACAAAACCATATTAGAATGTTGCAGTGGTCTGAACCGGCCCGTCTCAGTTCAAATCAAGCCAGCTGATGGTGTCGCTGCAACTCAGCTGGTCAAGTCTCCTGAGGCTGGTTTTAGAAAGTAAGGGACGTCAATTGTTTCGACAACGAGCGCCTGCGAGCACAGTATACGGTGATGCTAGCTAGAGAGTGACTTAAGAGAACCGGCGGCGTTAGAACACAGCAGTGAGTTAGAGAAATAAAACGTTTTCTCCATTTTATCACTAGAAATGCAGCTGTAGTTAGAATCTCACTACCACTAACGTTAGCCTCATTCATATTAAGATGCAACAAATGATATATCCAGCTACAAAAAAGCCTTAAAGTCAGAAGTTAGAACATAAGTACAAAGAGTCGTTTTTATGAAGATGACACACTGTCTCGTCATGTAGTATTGGTGTAAACTGGTAGGTTTCAGAAAATTGCAGACCGGTGCGTTGCAAGTAGTTGCAGGTTTCAACTCATCACGTCAAAAATCTTTGATCCGAACAGGGCTTAAGAGTGCAATTCTTAATATGACAGAGTCATGTAATCTGAGCAAACAAAGTTTAACAGCATGAGTTCAGGCCTCCAGAGTTTGATCAAGTTGTTTACATGTTAGTAGCTTTCCCTTTGGAGAGGTTAATGAGATCCGTGGAGGTTGAAGCAGTCTGATAAAATCTTCCCACAGACTTAAACAGACCCCAGATCCAACTTCTGTGTTTGCTAATCCAGTACGTATCAAGGTCAGGTACTAAATAAGACAATCTCAGGTTATGAGAGTTCTAGTAATATATCTGTTTTATTCATTAACATTTTGTTTTAGACACCATAATGGATAATGAATTAAATGTAACATATATAACTTTTGATGGGCATGTGGAGGTGCAGAAATACAGATACCTTTATTTTGTGATCATGTTTACAGCATATATTCTAATAATTTGCAGTAATTCCACTATTGTGGGCATCATAGTGATTAACAAAGCCCTCCATGAGCCTATGTACATTTTCATTGCAGCTTTGTTAATCAACTCTGTTCTTTTCAGCACTGCTATCTATCCAAAGCTTTTGATTGACTTTTTATCTGAAAAACAGATCATATCTTATTCAGCCTGTCTCTTTCAATGGTTTATATATTACACTCTAGCCATTTCAGAATTCTTCCTGCTGTCAGTCATGGCCTATGACAGATATGTGTCTATATGTAAACCTCTGCAATATCCAACTATCATGAGAAAAAAAACTGTTTATATTTTCCTGATTTTAGCTTGGATTCTACCTGTTTGTCAGATGTCACTGGGACCATTGTTGATTGCTAATGAAAAAATCTGTTTCTTTATCTTGAAAGGAATAATTTGCAACAGCACAATTAACACACTTCAGTGTGTGAGTTCAGCAGTGGTGAATATATTGGGCTTGATTCTTTTTGTAGGATCCGTACCTCTCCCTGTACTCTTCATACTTTTTACATACACCAGGATATTTATAATAACCTACAGAAGTAGTAGAGAAGTCAGGAGAAAAGCTGCACAGACCTGTTTACCCCACCTGTTGGTTCTAATCAACTTTTCCTGTTTGAGTACATATGATGTACTTCTGGCTCGACTGGAAACAAATTTTCCCAAAACTGTACGTTTAATAATGTCTTTACAAATGATTTTGTATCATCCTCTCTTTAATCCAATCATATATGGATTGAAAATGAAAGAAATTTATAAACACCTCAAGAGATTGTTCTGTCCAGACAAATTAAACTAAGATTATTGAAAGGTATGCCCACTGCTCCCTTGAGGGATGGGTTAAATGCAGAGAATGAATTTCGCTACATGTACGTGTATGTGACAAATAAAGCACCTTTACCTTTACCTTTATTTAATTTAATGATTTGTTTTTAATAGACTTAATATACATTTTAAACAATTAAAAACCATTGTTAGCTTAAACAATTTGATGTCAAATATTTTCACTTTGCATTTTGTGATTACATTTTCAGATAAAAACATACTGAATTTTTAATGTTTGTTTCCGTAGTAAAATAGAACTTTGTTACCAGTATTGAACATTTTATCTATATCATTTTTTTTCTGTCTCCGGATAAAGTTCCAAGACATTTAAATGGAAGATTGCATACCTTTGTGAGTTTTCTGTTTAGCTTTTGATTAGTGTCTAAGTTGGCATTATATTGTATGTAAAGACTTAGTAGTATAAAATGTTTTTTAGTTTAATTGTGGAAAAATAAAGACATAAAAACCATATTATTGTTGCTGTCATGTTTTTTGTTATTAGCACTATGTGTAGACTATGCCTCAGGACAAACAAGAAAACTATCACTGTGAGGTTTCCAACAGCCTTAGTTGGGTAGATCATGGACTGCAGAACTGATTTTGGATTTATGGAACTGTTTATATTCTGCACCAGCTGCATTTTTGACAAAGACCATAGGGAAAAAAGGCTCTTTAGCGAAGATTAAGGAAGGCCAAAAAGGCTTAACTGTTGGGCCAGAGTCTGCATTAAGACTCATACATTTGTCAGACAGAAATTAAATGAATTTGACAGTGGAGCAAAACTAAAATGGATATAAATGCTATATTTATATATGTCTTTGTTAGCATTCTGACTGCAAATGTTGGTAATGTGTTATGATTGTAATAATTGTTCTGAGGATGAGAGAAGTCAGGAGAAAAGCTGCACAGACCTGTTTACCCCACCTGTTGGTTCTGATTAACTTTTCCTGTTTGCTTGCATATGATGTACTTCTTTTTCGACTGAAAATTGATTTTCACAAAACTGTACGTTTGATAATGTCTTTACAACTAGTAATATATCATCCTCTCTTTAATCCGATCATGTATGGACTGAAAAGAAAGAAATTTATAAACACCTGAAGAGGTTGCTGTGCAAAATGGTCTGATGTATTAACACTTTTGTACAGTCATTGTTTTGTAATACTGCAGAGATTTGATTACACTGAACATTTAAAGACTTTAAAGACATGATCAATGTCCTTAAAACATACATAGGATAATAAATGTTAAGCACTTATTGATCCCCAGGGGGTTTCAGGAGTTGCAGCAGCACAAAGACAGAAATAAGTATAGATAGGCTAAATAGAGAAATAAAAATGTATATCTATAGTACAGTAGTGTGTGTATACAGTATATAGAATGGGATAGTGTAGTAGTAGTAGTAGTAGTAGTAGTAGTAGTAGTAGAAGAAGATAAGATTTGTTTTAAGTTTCTGGAGTCACTGGTGTCCCCTAAACCACTCCAAAACATTTCCAACTGACCACATTGGGCTGAATGCAGTTACGTCTTTGAGTCTGTAAAAAAACATACTTTACTGAAGCACTTAGATGATTATAAAACTTTTTAAATTAATTTTGTGATGGCCCTGAGCCATTTGACTATCTGTTTTGGCCTGTATCTGTCTCTTGTCAGTTGGTACATGATTGTCTGCAGAGGTGTATAGTCCAGGTGCCAGAAAGTAGAAGTCCAGCAGCTGTCCCAACCATCACTAAACCAGCTCCTCTACCAGGTAGATGAGCTCGTTAGTGAAAACACCTGTTCTAGATGTAGAGATGGATCCAAAAACATGGCAGGATTTTTACTTTCTGGCACCTGGACTATACACCTCTGATTGTCTGTCTCCCCCCACCTCGTTGGGGATTGGCCTCACCTGCTGGGAGTCTCTACAGCTGGGTGATTTCATGAGGTCTGGACTCACTCTCCCTCCGGGCAGTCTGTTGCCATGCTGGCACCCAACTTGGTTTTTTGTTTGGTTTAATTGTGTCTAGTTGAACCGTTGTTTATGTTAAAGGTAAGTTGAGCATTTACCCTTCCATAGCATCCAACACCCATCTTACACTACTGATTACTAACATCCCACACAATAGTTTACTTTAGTTTTGTTCTCTTTAATAAAGGTACTTGTTTATTTAACTCGTTGTGCAGGCCTCCCTACTTTGTTAGTCTCCTAATCCCAATTTGAATGTTAAATGTCAAACCATTTTTCACTTTCATTCATTTGATAGCTGGCACGGCTTTGTTTCACACTCATCTCCCATGCAACACAACCCATGCTTTATATCAGAGGCATGGAAGGTGGCAGGTGTGTCGTTATGTAACAAATATATTGTCAATATTTGAAAATAACAGCCTTAAAAACAAAAGCATGTGCACATTTCCGGTATGTGAAATTGTAGTTGTGTGCCCCAAGAGACAAAGAAGTTCTTTTCATTGTATCATTGTATTGTAATAATAAACAACTTGACTAACTTATTTCTGTCAAATAATTTTGTCATAATTATTACATCAAGTTACCTGCCCTTTATAGTCTTTAACAGCCATTTCAAAGCTGCATGATCAGTGTGGATGAGAAAATGAACCCCACACAAGTGGTGTTGTAATTGATGTGTGGACGCCCACTACTGCTAATTTGGTTAAAATTTGTTTATTAGGATAAACCCCTTGAGATGTATCATCTCGTTTTCGAGGGGGTCCAAACATAAAACACAATAATTACATTAAGTGAAAAATTTAAACAAAACAAAAAACAAAACAAAAAACAAACATCACCAATACCTATTATTATAACACCGACACACTAATATCTCTCCAGTAGCTTTTTGTATCAAGTACTAGTGCAGTGCCCAATCAAAATGTGTCCGTACGGAGTGAGTGGATTGCTAAGCTTCTGGTATTGCTGCTTGAAGCTTTCTTAAGACTCGCTTATCCAAACAACTTCACATTGGACACACATTGGACAAAACCTCGGGTTCTGAATAAATGTTAGTTTACAGTATATGCACCATTTGCTTAAAACTAGTTATTTGGGACCAGGTATTTCCGAGAACAAAAGAATTAATTCCAAAAGTTACATTGCTGATGCTTGAAATGTTTGAGTTTACAACAATATAACATCTTCAGTCTCTCTTTAATAACTTGTTCTTCAATGTACTGTAGCGAGCGACAGTGAGCTGTACCCAGAATGCTGTTAGACTAACTGACCCAGATAGAGCCCATGCTATTGCTAAGATGTGGCCTCAATTGGTTTTGTATCAAGTTCTGATTGGCAGTTTGTTGAGTCAGTGGAATCCTCACTGTCATTACATGCTTTATGTGGGTCAAAGAACTGGGAGATATGGGTGACAACTTGGCCACATTGTAAAATAAAGTTTATTTCACTGGAATTCACTGTATAATTTTACGGATACTAGATTAAGTGTTAATGCCATAAAAATACAGAAAAATACTTTTATTTAAAAAAAAACATTAAATACGGTTTTAGTTTGTAAATTGATATAATGAGATAATATAGTTGTTTAACAGGATAATTCCATTGCTTAATGGTCTTGAAAGTTAAATTACATTGAATTTTATGTAAAAAGACAAAAAAAAACATAATTTTACGGTGTGTAAAATTGAGGCATCTTTCTGTTTTTTTACAGTTAAACCTTAAATTTAATGTAAAAAAACGTTAAAAAACAATCATTAAAAAACTGTAAAAAGTCTGGCAGAAAAAGTTGCCAAACATTTACCGTGAAATGACAGTAAAAAACCTTATGTTATTCTACAAAGAATTTCATTTTAAAATACAGATATTTACTGTACATTTTCTGTATTTTCACAGTCCAACTACTGTAGAATTAAAAAGAATTTTAATCCAGAAACATATTTAGAATGTCAAACAAATGAATAGGTCTGTACAAACACTGAAAAATATTGCAAAATACCTAAAAAGTACATAATTTAAATGAAAACTGCTGTTTTCATACGTTTTTTTTTTGGTAAATTCACAAGATTATCCAATCCATCCACAAGAACTCCCTGTTAAAGTACAGATTTCTGGATGTAAAACACACACAAATCATGTCAAATTAATGTAATTTTAAAAAATTTAAATTAAAATTACCCTATTTGACAGCCCATTAATAGTATCTTAAAAGCTTTAGGCATTTATTTTACATGATTATCCAATCAATTTACAGTAAATTCCTGTTTAATACTGGTTTTCTACTGTACAAAAAACAATATGTGATAATAACTTGCAGAACCATTATTTTATAGTCATTACTTTATATAAATTATTTATCAGTAATTACAATCAACTCTTCAATATGTCTACAGGCTTTCCCCCGTAAATGTATACAGGGTTTACTTTTTTATAACAATATTGTAGTGTTAAAAAGAAACTATCTAATATACTGTACTTTAATCATTAATATATTAGGTTTACTTTATACAAACAATACTTTATAGTGATTAAAAGTAACTATTCAATATATCTACAGACTTATCCCATTAATTTACTGTATATATATATATATATATATATATATATAATATTTACGATTAACTATCCAATATATGCATCAGAGACTCTGCAGAGGGTAAATATTGGTATAATGTAGAGTCCATTTTAGCTTATTCAATGTGGTCTCATACATACTGTGTGTTAGTGTTTTAATCGCTGTCAAACATCATCATGTCCAGTATCTCTTAATGCAAGTCTACTAAATTCTAGCCATAGAGTAGGACTTGTATTTAGCTTTGCAGTTATTTGAAGAGGGGTTAACAGAGGTACTGAGACAGGTAGGACCAGCCACACCCGTTTAATGCATTGAATGAGACTGACATGAACCCTCACTGCATGGCCTCAACAACTCCACAGCAAAAACCTACACAATTGTTTAATCTTGTTGCGATTTTCTATTTAAATGTTGCAAAAAAATATGACAGACGCAAATAACCTGAGCATAAAAAGTCTAACAACAACCATGGTCTCAGGGTCTCAGGAGTTTAAAGTTGTTTACATGTAAGAAGGTTTTCCTTTAGACAGGTTAATGAGATCCAGAGGTTGAAGCAGTCTGATAAAAACTTCCCATGGACTCAAACAGGTCACAGATCCAATATCTGTGATTCCTGGATCACACCAGTGTGTGTCAAGGCCAGGTACTGATGACTGAATAGGAGAATCTCAGGTGATATGATACTTCTAATATACCTGTTTCATGTATTAACATTTCGTTTCAGACAATCGTAATGGATAATGAATTAAATGTAACATATATAACTTTTGATGGGCATGTAGAACTGCAAAAATACAGATATCTTTATTTTGTTATCATGTTTACAGCATATATTCTAATAATTTGCAGTAATTCCACTATTGTGGGCATCATAGTGATTAACAAATCCCTCCATGAGCCTATGTACATTTTCATTGCAGCTTTGTTAATCAACTCTGTTCTTTTCAGCACTGCGATCTATCCAAAGCTTTTGATTGACTTTTTATCTGAAAAACAGATCATATCTTATGCAGCCTGCATTTTTCAGTGGTTTATCTATTACACTCTAGCCTCTTCAGAATTTATGTCTTATGACAGATATGTGTCTATATGTAAACCTCTGCAATATCCAACTATAATGAGAAAAACAACTGTTAATATGTTCCTTATTTTAGCTTGGATTCTGAATGCTTGTCAGATGTCAGTGGGCCCATTGCTGATTGCTAATGAAAAACTCTGTTACTTTGTTCTAAAAGGAATAATTTGCAACAGCACAATTCAGAAACTTCACTGTGTGATTTCAGCAGAGGTGGGTAGAGTAGCCAAAAATTGTACTCAAGTAAAAGTACTGTTACTTCAGAATAATATGACTCAAGTAAAAGTAAAAAGTAGTCATCCAAATAATTACTTGAGTAAGAGTAAAAAAGTACTTGGTGAAAAAACTACTCAAGTACTGAGTAACTGTTGAGTAACGTCTGATTTATTTTTTTAACATAAGCATTCAATCAGATGGACAAAAATACTACTAATAATAACTAATAATCATCTTTAGGCAAATTATAGTTCATCCAATCAATAAAATAAATAAAAAATAATTAATTACAAAATAGCTTAAATTAAAATAATCCAGGTAAATTCAAGTACTTAAAAAATAAAATCCATAAAATAATAAAACATACAAATAAATAAGTAACACAAATTTCCAAACCTACTTTTTTTACAAGGCTCTGCAGGCAGAACTAGAACAAGGTAATGGAGCTGCTGTTTGGCACTTTTACTAAGGTAACCATGCATTATGAGGCCAGAGGCCTGGACTACGAAGCAGGATTTGGGGTTAACGAGCTAACTTCAGGTTCAACCCAGGGTTTTCTTTATCACGAAGGTGGATCACTTGATACCGGGTTCAATCGCCGTGGTAACTTATGCTGGACGCCTAACCTGGTCTGGAGCAGGTTAAGTTGGAGATCAGAGATCAACCGGTGTCAAAGCACCGCCTACTGACCAATCAATAGGTCGATTGATAACGGCGTCACCATTCTTAGAGAAGATCAGGCGGAGCTCGGTGCAGAGAGAGAGAGAGAGAGAGAGAGAGAGAGAGAGAGGGCGAGAGAGAGAGAGAGAGAGGCGAGAGAGAGAGAGAGAGAAGGCGAGAGAGAGAGAGAGAGGGCGAGAGAGAGAGAGAGACAGAGAGAGAGAGAGAGAGACAGAGAGAGAGAGAAGGAGAGAGAGAGAGAGAGGGCGAGAGAGAGAGAGAGAGAGAGGGCGAGAGAGAGAGAGAGAGAGAGAGAGAGAGAGAGAGAGAGAGAGAGAGAGAGAGAGAGAGAGAGAGAGAGAGAGAGAGAGAGAGAGAGAGAGAGAGAGAGAGAGAGAGAGAGAGAGAGAGAGAGAGCGAGAGAGAGAGAGAGAGAGAGAGAGAGAGAGAGAGAGAGAGAGAGATACGGGGAAGAGTGTGCTCATAAAAGTTAAAACATTTAGAGACCGACAACGCCGTAAACATTCCCTGATGGGTATATTTATGAAATATATAGATTTGAATGGGAGGGAATAACATATCGGCTATTTCTCTGCTTCTTGAGCCAATGCGCACAGCGGTTTGAATAATTTTTTTTATATTTTTTATTTGCTCTCACGATCGCGTCCACTGGCAGGATTGCAACTGAAATAAAAGGCTAATTACGGCAGTTTATGGAAAGGACAAGTGTAATTATGGTCAGATCTTGGTCCTGACTGATGGGGAAGTGTTGATAAGTGTTGATTTACGCACAACTGCACAACTACGTTTGATTGGTGAAACAGAGTCACGTACGTGGTAGAGCCTTTGGCGGAAGCCTCTCTCTCTCTCTCTCTTTCAAAATAAAACATGAAAATGAGGCGAACGCGGGGGGAATACAAACAATGACGCGTACCAAAGAGGTAAAAAGAAAAGTAACGAGCTCATTGTAGCCTAATGTAGCGGAGTAAGAGTACAGTTTCTTCTTCACAAATCTACTCAAGTAAAAGTAAAAAGTATAGAGATTTAAAACTACTCCTAGAAGTATCATTTTTTCAAAAACTTACTCAAGTAAATGTGACGGAGTAAATGTAACTCGTTACTACCCACCTCTGGATTTCAACAGTCCAGAATATATATAGCTTGATTCTTTTTGTAATTGTTGTACCTCTCCCTGTACTCTTCATACTTTTTACATACACCAGGATACTTATAAAACCTATCGAAGTAGTAGAGAAGTCAGGAGAAAAGCTGCACAGACCTGCTTACCCCACCTGTTGGTTCTGATCAACTTTTCTTGTTTGAGTGCATATGATGTACTTCTATCTCGACTGGAAACAAATGTTCCCAAAACTGTACGTTTAATAATGTCCTTACAAATAATTTTGTATCATCCTCTTTTTAATCCGATCATATATGGACTGAAAATGAAAGAAATTTATAAACATATAAAGAAATTGTTTCGTCCAACAAATTAAACTAATACATTCACTTTTTAACAATGTATTAATAATGCAAATTTGTGTTTTATCTCATTCATGGAAGGCATTTAATTCAAGGATTTGTTTCTAATTGATCTAACCATAATGAAAAATATTGTTAGCTTCATATATTTCCTGCTGATCTTTAAAAATGCTTTTACCTTATCATAATCAAAAAATGCTTTCTGAAGTTTCAAGTTTGTTTTTGTAGTAAATTTAAACTTCATTACCAGTATTGAAAGGTATATGAATACCATGTTTTCTCTGTCTTCTGATTGAAAATTGAAAATTCCAAGATGTTTAAATGAACAGCCTTGATTGCACCTGTGTGAGGTTTCTGTTAAACTTAGATTTTTCAGTGTCTGATTTTGCAAATACTGCATGCAAAATGTGGTGTTTAATTTCATTCTGGAAAAATAAAGAGTAACAGGGACCGTATTTTGGTTCCTGTTATATATTTTTTGTTTTTAACACTGTTTGTGGACTATACCTTATTTGCAATAAGCAGCTGTTACACATGTGCACATATCCATGAAACCCCCATAAGAAACAAGAAAACCTGCCCTGTGCAGGGAACTCACAGCCTCAGTTTGGTAAATCATGAACTACAGAACTGAGTTCTGTATTTGTATTCATGAAAAGAGCAACATTTCAAAGTGGCTTGTTTGGTGCATATTTTTCCATGTAACTCTCAGTCTCGGCCCCCCATCAGCACCATAGCAGATGGGTCTGATCGCATACGTGGAGCAGGGGGAGCACTGCCCTACTGAGGTGGCTGAAACGGGTAATTGCGTTGTTTAAAAAATTAGTGGAATAATGACGTTTGGCATGACCAGATATTTTATAAATATTTTAAATAACACAAAACAACTAAATGGTGGTAGGTAATACATCTGATTTCATATACTGCTTTAGTAAAAAAATAATATATGGCTTACGATGGGAGCAGCAGGACACAAAAAAACGAAAATTACTGTTGCACTATCTGGACATGTTGCTGTGCCAATGTTGCAATAAAGGTTGCCTAAATGCCATGTATTTAAATTTGATGTCAGCTTAATTGCACGTTTTGTGTAGATTTGGACTTTTATACGCTTATTCCACTTTGTTTAAACGGCGAAGTGGAAAGGCCTTGTTCACCTGTTTGGACCTGGCTGGTGAATGTGACGCGCGTAGGCCTTGCTGGATACACCGTGACCCTTTTTGTGGATCTACTGATCGCTGTGGATTACTTTTTTTTGTGTCATTGGATTACGTCAAAATACGAATCTTTTTCTTAACGTGGCTTAACGTTTTATGGTGTGATTGCGCTGCGAACTAAATATCTACATTTCTTAAAAAAAAAGTCCAGACGCTTTTGCCCTCATGACATTATGCCAATACTTAAAATAATAATGTCATATTTATTGATATCACACACACAGCAACTCTTATTTTTTTAAGATTCTTTTTCGGGGCTTTTTTAGGCCTTTATTGACAGAACAGCTGAAGAAATGAAAGGGGGGAGAGAGGGGAGAATGACATGCAGCAAAGAGCCGCAGGTCGGAGTCTAAACCGGGCCCGCCAGTAAACCTCTACACATGGGCGCTAACTATACCAACTGAGCTATCCGGGCACCCCACACAGCAACTCTACAAAAGCATATGTGTTGTCTAAAACAGATCTATGTATTTGGAGAAAAAAATAAACATAGGCTAATGAACATTATAACTCATGTAATTCATTTCAATTTTATTTATAGTATCAAATCATAACAAGAGTTATCTCAGGACACTTTACAGATAGAGTAGGTCTAGACCACATGCTATAATTTACAAAGACCCAACAATTTCAGTGATTCCTCCAAGAGCTTGCATAAATGCGTAAATGCGACAGTGGCAAGGAAAAACTCCCTTTTAGGAAGAAACCTCGCACAGACCCAGACTCTTGGTAGACAGTGTCTGATGGTGCCTGTTGGGGGTGTGATGAACAATGGCAATAATAGTCACAATAAAGATAATGACTAGAAATAGTAGTTGGATTTTAAATTCAATCCTGGATTTTACAGGATGCAGAGAAGCTAATAGAGGAGCAATATGATCTCTTTTTGTAGGTCTGTCAGGTCCATTAAGTCAAGAACACACATGACAATAAAAATGATTTAGGAAATTTGTATTGAATAAATTGCAATTAAAGTTGATAAATTCTGAATTAAATTTTGGCGGTATGGCTCTGTTCAGGGAGTCCTCTGACCTTTCATGAGCAGCATGAAGAGCAGCAGCATTAGGGAATGCTCACAAAAGCAAATGCTACGTTACACACGACAAAGAGGAGTGTGATGACAAAATTTTATTTTAAACATTATTGTCTTAATAATTGTTTTATAACTCTACAAGATTATTAATTTTGTTCATGTGTAGATTCAAAAGGCTCAGAGTGAGAGAGCTGGCCTCGTAGACTGTGAGCATAGCAGAAGTTATTTTCGCTAAAGAATAGCAGCTCCTCATTTGTTTATTTCTCGCAGATAAAGTGAAGAAGGACACTGTCTGAACCGCATCTCTTTCCGTCTCCTGAGATAAGCAGGTGTTTTGTCTAATGTAGGGGACACAGGAGCAGAATGGAAGGTTGTAAAATCATCTGACAGTCTATGGGATTTTTTTGAAAAGTGCCAGCATGCTAAAGATAGTTGGAGAGGGGTGGCTTTAAGGGAGTCTCTTCACTATAAGATGTTTTGATTTTTAGGTTTCTAGTTAGAAAGACATTTTCAGTTGTGCTGCGAGTACCTTTGAAACTGTGTTTCTCCATTTGCAAATGTAAATAAATACTCAAAGACCAAACTTTGGTTTAATTCTCTAAACTTTATTTTTAATTTAATACATACTGTGTACATATACTTATATTGTTTATACCTATACTTATATTGTTTAATATTACATTTAGAGAATGTGTGATGTGCACCAACAACACCAAAACAAATTCCTTGTATGTGTCAAAAAACGTACTTGGCAATAAAACCCTTTCTGATTCTGATTCTGATATCACTAACACTGTTGCTTCACGGAAAACTTTCACCACAGGAGCTGGGGAGGTGGCGGGCTGCAAAGAAGCGAGCAGCAAGCAGTTAGGAGCAAACTGAATCTGCTTTAAATAGGGCGCCCTGTTTTGAGCGTAGCCATTAAGCAGCAAGGGGAGTTGACCAGCTGATGCGCTGATGCAGATCAGTTGATGCAGCTCAGCCGGAACAGATCAGCTGATGAGACAGTGTTGTTGGCTAATAGCATTAGCAGCGTCTTGACTACTTGGCCTGCCAGAACTGACGCTGACGCTCAATTTCTTGTCAGAACATGCGCTGCAGCATTCTGGATCAGCTGGAGAGTCTTAAGAGTTTTATTTGAGCATCCTGATAATAAGGAATTACAGTAGTCAAGCCTGGAAGTAACACATGCATGGACTAGTGTTTCAGCATCGTTTTGAGAAAGGATGTTCCTAATTTTGGCAATGTTACGAAGTTGAAAAAAAAGCTGTTGAGGTTTGTTTTAAGTGGGCGTTAAAGGATGCATCCTGATCAAAAATTACTCCTAGATTTCTCACAGTAGTGCTAGAGGCCCGGGCAGTGCCATCCAGAGTAATTATGTCTTCGATAATGAGGTTCGGAGGTGTTTAGGGCCTAGCACAATAACTTCAGAATAAACTTGAGTTTAACATCAGAAAATGTAGGTCATCCAGGATTTTATATCTTTAATGCATGCTTGAAGTTTATTTAACTGACTGGTTTCATATGGCTTAATTGATGAGTATAATTGGGTGTCATCCGCATAACAGTGAAAGTTAATTGAGTGTTTCCTAATAATATTGCCTAGAGGAAGCATATATAAGGAGAATAGAATTGGTGCAAGCACTGAGCCTTGTGGAACGCCTTTAGTGTACTTGGAGATTTATCATCAATATTAACAAATTGAGATCAATCAGAGAAATAGGACTTAAACCAGCTTAGTGCGATTCCTTTAATGCCAACTAAATATTACAATCTGTGTAGCAGGGTGGTATAGTCGAATGTGGTCAATAGTGTCGAATGCAGCATTAAGATCTAGTAAGACAAGTACGGAGACAAGTCCTTTGTCAGCAGCAGTTAGAAGGTCGTTAGTAATTTTCACCAGTGCCGTCTCTGTGCTATGATGTATTCTAAATCCTGACTGAAAGTCCTCAAATAAACTATTGATGTGTAGAAAATCACCTAACTGATTAGCGACCTTCTCAAGGATCTTGGAGAGAAAGGGAAGGTTAGATATATGTCTATAGTTGGCTGGGACTTCAGGATCGAGGGTGGGTTTTTTAAGAAGAAGTTTTATCACAGCTACTTTAAATGACTGCGGTACATAACCTGTTAATAAAGACATACTGATCATATCTAGTAATGAAGTATTAATCATGGGTAACGCTTTTTTAAGTAGCCGCGTTGGGATCGGGTCTAAGAGACAGGTAGATGGCTTTGCTGAAGAGACCTTTAACATTAATTGTTGAAGGTCTATAGGATAAAAGCAGTCTAAGTATATGTCAGGTCTTGTTCTTTCTAGCAGTCCTGCATTTAAAGGTGAACCGTTAGGAGTTGGGTGCAAGAGGTGTTGAATTGTATCTCTAATTGTTATAATTTTATCATTAAAGGAGAACTCTGGGCACTTTTTATGTTAATCTTGATTGATATACCTACGTGAGTACTCACGATAGCAAAAAATTAAAAGAATCGGTCTTAAAAACTGGAGTTGCCACAGCTAATGCCTATAGCGCCCAGTTAGCTAAAACAGTAGTTTTGGGGCATAACATAAAGAGTGCATTTGTGCCTCTTAACAGACAGAAAACGCAATTAAAATGTTTGTGCAACATAAAAAACAACAAGATGCGTTTTCAACTCATACCTTCTGCTGGTTGCTACGTCGCCGTGCTAACTGGTAGCTGGCGTCCAGGAGGGAGGGTGTTCAGCCAGGCAGGCTTCTGTGATAATCCTCACGCAGCAGTTCCATGTGTATTTGTAGCATATATATCCATTTTGTGTGTGATCCATCTGGCATTGGAGAGTAGGAACAGTGGCGATCAGTGTGTTACTTTCCTTAGAAGAAGAAGAAGATTTATTTATTTATATTAGGACAATGCACATTAATCAACATTTCTGTAAATGCGCCAGTGTTAGCCAGTTGGCCGGGCTAGCAGGCCCAGACAGCGTCCCTGCTTGTGCTTCCTCCCCGCCCTCCTCCCTCGCTTGTAGGCTTGAATTGATTTATTTAATGAAAGTATGCTAGATTAATTACTGTGTATGTCATTAGCACGACCAATGTTATGTAAAAAATGATACACAAAACAATTTATTTCAGCATTTAGTTTTAATCAGGCTTTGCCACAAAGGTAAAATGTGACCTTTCTTTGGTCTTGTTCATCCAAAATTGTCTGGTGGAATGGAGACAGAGGCACCACTGTACAGTTTTCTAAGAGAAGTCTTTCTGCTGACACCAAAACACTGTGCTTCACATAAAGCGTAGTCAGCTGAGCTATCGTTGTTATATTTACATCTATGCTAGCATACTGTAAGTGAAAATAGCTTGCGTCACTAACTTTGTGCTTACTGTTTTGTAGACAATATCGCCTAACAGCCTACCGTCACTTCGTGGAATGGGTCCTGCAAGGCGAGAGACTGGGGAAAAGCTATCATCTTGTTTTGCCTGCCTGTGTTGTTTAGGATATCAGACAGAGATATCCAGCTCCTGACGGACAATAATAATATGAAGTATTAAAAAAATACTGCAGCTATAAAGAAATTGCTGAAGCTCTGGATGAGCTATGAGTTTGAAATTGTTCATATTATGTTTTTTAATTAAAAGTTCAAACTCACATTGGTTGTGGTTTGTGTTATAGTCCTTAGTGTTGCTCCATTAGAGTATTAGTATGTATTATTAATTTCCCTCCGATACTGTAACTGGTAGGCATGCCTTGGGAGTGGCCTCGTAGGGAAGCGAAGCAAGTGCATTCTGGGAGTTGTTGTCTTTCATCCACATGAGCCAAAAATACATTTTCTGGCATTTTTCGGTGTAGAAGGCACCAACTTCTAAAATGATTTCACATTGCTACTACATAAATGACCCCATTTAAATACATAGTCACCTTTCCAGCGGTGAAATATCCCTTTAAGCCAGGTCACAGAGAAGGCTATGACACAGGCTTCCCTATATTCATGCAGGTAACGAGTGTTTGCTCGCAACTTGTCTGCTTTCCTTTTTATCGATTGGACGTTTGAAAGAATAGTTGGGAGTGGAACTTTTGTTCACTTACCACGCTGATAACAAACAATATCGACCCGACTATTAAAACCAGCTCCCATACACAACTCATATTGGCTTATGGTAACAGTCCGTAAGACAGTGCATCTAATGATGGTTTGAACCGAAAATTATCGTAACAAACAACTAATTTAAACAAACCAAAAGACGAGACAGACAGCCTGTACTGTTCGTCACCACTGTGCAGCGCCCCTTCTCTGCACAGACCAATAAGGCCCAAACTCATGCCAAAACTCAAACAGTAATGCTATTCTTCTCTGTAGGTATACAACAGTTTAGAACGGTTATAGACGATATTTGGTCACATCTGACTATTCTGTTCTATATCCTCGGGTGAGCTCTCTTCACAATAAACAATCTTTGGTTAGTCTCACCCAGGTGCAACCACAATCCAAGGAAATCATTTCAAACCTATATATTTGTGTTTAAAACAAAACATAAAAATTTCCCTTTTGGCTTTTAGATATTTCATTTTTTACGATTTACATTTCTATAATTATTTATTTACTAATTATATATTATACAATGAGACAGACTGTGAATGTTCCTTTGTACAAAAGTTCCCGCGGGCAGTTCTCTTATCAAATTTCATGGAGTATATGTGGAATGAAAATTTACATTGAATGGATTCCTCTGTGTCATTATCTAGGTATAAAAATAGAATTAGAAATGCCTTGCTTTGGGGAAAAAGATTAATCTTAGGGAACTGTTTTTATTGTAAACATGGCAATTATTTCTGTTTGTCTACATGTTTTCTATTTTTATTACATCTTTATGATTTTTTTGCACACTAACACTTAAATTGTATTTTTGATTGTGTACGTCTACATTTGCATATGTACTACTGGTTGAGGTTTTTAAGCCGCTATATATGTATATGTATATTTGTATTTCTTCAGTGTAATGTGTTTCTTATGCTGTGTGAAAGAAATAAACTAAACTAAACATCTATTTTTCACATCTTTCATGTATATACCTCAGAAAAAATATAAAAGTCTGGAATACCGCAACCTCAATGGTAGGCAAGTCCTGGAGGTAACTCTGAAAAACACATTTCATTAATTCAGCACCACAGGTGCTCCAACAAAACTAAATGCACAAGCAGATACAGTTTAATCTTGTTGTGATTATTTAATTTAGAAGTTGTTATACATGGTGCAATAAAATGTGACTGACTCACATTACCTAAGCAAACAAAGCCCAACAATATCTATGGGTTTAGGTCTCAAGGTCTCAGCAGTTTGATCACATAACTTGAGCAAATAAAGTCGAACAAGAACTATGAGGTCAGCCCTCCAGAGTTTGATCAAGTTGTTTACATGTTGGTAGCTTTTCCTTTGGAGAGGTTAATGAGATCCAGAGGTTGAAGCAGTCTGATAAAAACTTCCCACTGACTCAAACAGATCTCATATCCAATTTCTGTGTTTGCCGGACCACATCAGTGTGTATCAAGGTCAGGTACTGATGACTGAATAAGAGAATCTCAGGTGCTATGCTACTTCTAGTAATATACCTGTTTCATTCATTAACATTTCGTTTCAGACAATCTTAATGGATAATGAATTAAATGTAACATATATAACTTTTGATGGGCATGAGGAAGTGCAAAAATACAGATATCTTTATTTTGTGATCATATTTACAGCATATATTCTAATAATTTGCAGTAATTCCACTATTGTATGCATCATAGTGATTAACAAATCCCTCCATGAGCCTATGTACATTTTCATTGCAGCTTTGTTAATCAATTCTGTTCTTTTCAGCACTGCTATCTATCCAAAGCTTTTGATTGACTTTTTATCTGAAAAACAGATCATATCTTATTCAGCCTGTCTCTTTCAGTGGTTTATCTATTACACTCTAGCCTCTTCAGAATTTTTCCTGTTGTCAGTCATGGCCTATGACAGATATGTGTCTATATGTAAACCTATCCAATATCCAACTATCATGAGAAAAACAACTGTTTATATTTTCCTGATTTTAGCTTGGATTCTGCCTGCTTGTCAGGTTTCAGTGGTAATATTACTGAGTGTTAATGAAAAGCTCTGTTACTTTATCTTGAAAGGAATAATTTGCAACAGCACAGTTCAGAAACTTCACTGTGTGAGTTCAAGTGTGGTTAATATATATGGCTTGATTGTTTTAGTAATTGCTGTACCTCTCCCTGTACTCTTCATACTTTTTACATACACCTTATAATAACCTATCGAAGTAGTATGCATGGTGGCCCAGTGGTTAGCACTGTGGCCTCACAGCAAGAAGGTTCTGTGTTCGAATCCAGGTCGTTCCGGGGCCTTTCTGTGTGGAGTTTGCATGTTCTCCCCATTGCGTGGGTTTCCTCCGGGTGCTCCGGTTTCCCCCACCATCAAAAACATGTACTAGGTTCTCCAGTTAGTGCCCTTGATCAAGGCACTGGCTCAGAGTTGGTCCCCTGGAGTTGGTCCCCGGGCGCTGTGATTGGCTGCCCACTGCTCCCTTGAGGGATGGGTTAAATGCAGAGAATGAATTTCGCTACATGTACGTGTATGTGACAAATAAAGTACCTTTACCTTTACCTCTTTAGAGAAGTCAGGAGAAAAGCTGAACAGACCTGCTTACCCCACCTGTTGGTTCTAATCAACTTTTCTTGTTTGAGTACATATGATGTACTTCTGGCTCGACTGGAAACAAATGTTCCCAAAACTGTACGTTTAATAATGTCTTTACAAATGATTTTGTATCATCCTCTCTTTAATCCAATCATATATGCACTGAAAATGAAAGACATTTTTAAACACCTAAAGAGATTGTTCAGTTAAGACAAATTAAACTAATACATTCACTTTTTTAACAATGTAATAATAATGCAAATTTGTGATTTTTCTCATTCATGGAAGGCATTTAATTCAAGGATTAGTTTCTAATTGACGTAACCATAATGAAAAGCATTGTTAGCTTCTTATTTTTTCTGCTGATCTTTAAAAATGCTTTTATCTTATCATGTAATCAAAAAATGCTTTCTGAAGTTTGAAGTTTGTTTCTGTAGTAAAGTTAAACTTTATTACCAGTACTGAAATGTATAGGAATACCATGTTTTCTCTGTCTTCTGATTGAATTGAAAATTCCAAGATGTTTAAATGAACAGCCTTGATTGCAAGAGTGCATACCTGTGTGAGTTTTCTGTTAAACTTAGATTTTTCCAGTGTCTGACGACAGACATGTATAAAGTAGTAGAGACCCATACTTGAGTAAAGGTATAAGTGCTCTATCAAAAAAAGTGACTTGAGTAGAAGTTGAAGTGCTCTTTAACACCACACTTAAGTGGAAGTTCTAAAGTATTCAACATAGTTTTGCAAGTAGTTTATTTTAAAATGTACTACTCAAGTACTGAAAGTAAAAGTACAAGTATTGTGTAATAGTTATTAAAGAAAGAAGTCAAAAGTTTGAATATCATATTGTTTATATTATTTCAAATGTTAGCCTAAAAGACACTCACAATTCCTTTGGCTGTAGCAACAAGGACAGGAATGTACAACATCACATGTCATGAACCGCGGGTAGCTAGTTAGCTAGCTCTTACTGATAGCTCAAGCTGATGTGCCATTTGTGTATCATATTTGTATGTTTCTTCAAATTCAACGGTGAATTTTTGAAGGCCATTATTTCCCAATCTTTCGGGAGGCAGAGTAGGCACTTCATTCGATATGAATTGTCTTTCAACATGGAGTCTAAGTAGGGCCAGGGCCATCACCCGCCGTTAGCATTCCATTGACTGCCATTCATTTTGACAGCGATTAACTTTACATCTGAAGCGTTTAAAGACTCTATTTGTCCATTGTTTATTTCTAAAGAAACACAACAATGTATAAAAGGCTCCATTACCTTGTAACTCACATTATGGCTCCGTAGCAGACGTTTTTGTAAAAATAGGCTAACTATTGTGTCATAACCACGCATATAGTAGAGGAATTACCGTATAGTACAGGAGAAGCTTGCAGGCAGTTTCGACTTACATTAGCTGTTTAAGTTTAATTACTAATGTTAACTAGCATTTTAGTTAGCAATAATTACCCTGTGCTTATGTTATCTCCTAACATATACCTGCAAGATTGGGAATGATTGAGATTTCTCTTGGCACAGCTACCAGAAGACTTACAACTTTCAGACAGGTTGCTCACGTCACATTAACGTTGTCTCTCTCAGTTGGAGGCTGCGCAGTAACGCTCACCAGAAAAGTGCTTCTAATAGACTTCACTGGTCTCCGTCCAGAGCAACAGGCTCTGGGCTCTCTAACAAAGCTCAAGTGTTCTCAGTGCAGGCAGGCAGCAGAGTAAAAGGCAGAACAGAAGCATGCATGGTCTTCTTATAAGACAGCTTGATCTCTTGATTCGCTCAATGATGAGCCAGCTTCATCAAACCTGGTGACAGCCATCTACCACTCTGGCAGTGATAATGTGGGTTTGGAATGATTCATAATATTTTTATAATTGTAACCGTTGGGATTTTAACCCTGTGAATGCTGGATAATGTGTATTAGCTGGTCCAGGGCTCCTATCAGAGAGCATGAGTCACCAGGTGCATTACAGGCAGTCACAAGCTGTACATTGCTGAATATATGAAGGAAGTTTCTGAAATAAACCCCATAAAGGTACATTAATGCCACAGCTGTTAGAACTACTATTATCTGATATAACAGTGGGTCATTAATCATTTTATTAACAAATACTGAAATAAAATGTACAATTATCACACTGTGCAAGTAGAATGAACATCCTCTCTAGCACAGTAATGATTAAAACCCCCAAAAACATATCACACACTAGCTAGTAACATGTGTGATGTAGTGGAAAGTTAGCAAGCTAGCAAAATACAGATAAACATAAGCTTCACATCACAGGGTCAAACGGTTAACATTCAGTACTCATTTCAGACTGAAACAACTCAGGAATAGATTAATCTGCTGCAACAATAACTAAATAGAGTACAAACTTACATTGTCTCTGACTTCTTAACCACCGTAATGAAAAGAAACACAAGGCGATCTTAGGGATTTCTTATGTAACTTACTTAATTAACGTACGTAACTAACGTAGCCGTAACTAACGTAGCCGTAACTTGACACACTGTAACCTACCCAGTCTCCGTAGCGTGAGGAATTCACAACAGTAACGAGTAATGATGCAGCACATAAAAGTTTTATCGGAGTAAAAGTATTAAACTCATCAAAAATATGTACTCAAGCAAAAGTGGAAGTAGGAGAAGAAAATAATACTCCAGTAGAGTACAGATACAGCCTTTTAGTACTTAAGTACAGTAGTGAACTAGTTCTACTTCGTTACTATACATCTCTGGATTTTGCAAATACTGCAAAAAGTTCTTTTTAATTTCATTCTGGAAAAATAAAGAGAGTAACAGGGACTGTAGTTTGGTTCCTGTCATATATTTTTTGTTTTTAACACTGTGGACTATACCTTATTTGCAATAAGCAGCGGTTACACACATGCACATATCCATGAAATCCCCATGAGAAACAAGAAAACCAGCCCTGTGCAAGGAACTCACAGCCTCAGTTGGGCAAATCATGAACTATCCTGAACAAAATTATATACGGAACACTTTTGTTTTTGCCCCTATTTTTCATGAGCTTAATTCAAATATCTATCTTCTCTATCTTTTTCTCTCAAATATTGTTCAGAAATCTGTCTAAATCTGTGTTAGTGAGCACTTCTCCTTTGCCGGGATAATCCATCCACCTCACAGGTGTGGCACATCAAGATGCTCATTAGACAGCATGATTACTGCACAGGTGTACCCATTTCCGCCTAGACTTTTATGCGTGAAAAACCGCAATTTATCGAAAACCTACTTTACCGAACTCCTCCTAGACCGTGCGACCAATCTGCACGAAACTTGGCACATACCATCTCCAGACCAACCTGACAAAAAGTTATTAAAAGAATGTTTCTAGGATAAAAATGCCGCAAATTACGCACAAACAAATTTGTGTAGCTAACTATGAAAACACCAACTTTGCCATATCTCAACCAAAATAAATGCTATCAACGTGAAACTTTAGATTCACCACTTACACTAATGTGAGCAACTTTAAATTTACAGGGTAAATGTACAATGGGTCATGGACCTCACCTACCAAAAAGTACACATGTGAACCACTAGGTGGCTTTGCCTTTAACTCCCACATTACACATCGCACATTAGAAAACCTTACATCCACGTGTTCCTTGAATTAAGCTGAATCACATGATGTAGGCCTCGCCCATTTCCGCTAAGAAGTTTTTTCACAATATTGCGCAATGTGCAAAACCAACTTTTTCGATCTAGTCCTAGGCTGTGCGACCGATATACACAAAACCTGGTAGGTAGCATCTCCAGATGGACCTGACCAAAGTTATTCAAAGAATTTTGCTACATTAAAGTATGTGAATTTGACGACCAAACAAATTTTCCTAGCTAGCTACTAAACACAAACTTTATCATATCTCGGCCAAATTAACCTTCATATTGTCTTCCCATCGACCATGCACTTGTATTTTCCCTCCGGTTTGGATTGCCTGTTTATAAAGCATAAAGTAGCTTAGGTAATTCTGTGTTACATCTTTTTAGCCAACTCCATAACTTGTTACCACTAGTTTTACACTTCTTTATGGAATTGATGGTGGATAAACCACATTTACATGAAATTATGCCTAATTTTTTTGTAAAATAAACACAAATTAGGAATTAACTTGACTAATAGTTAAGGTCGGAGAAACATATGTTTATGAATGATCACAGATTTTCACCCAGGTAGACCATGAAGGTAGTGATCATTGTGGAACCATCCATTTTATTTTTGGGAAATAGGGTTGAAAAGAAAGCCATAGTAACTGATACAGGAACTTTGAAAATGGTCGAATGTGACCCCGAGGACAACAGCAGGGTTAACTGCTATCAGCAAAATTCTTGAGGATATTGTTCAACATCCCCACAATGATGCTCTCTACCAAATTTAGCGAAGATCGGCAATTAGAAGGCGCTATAATCAACGTTTGTGTTTTGGCCAATAACTTAATGCATGCAAATGGGACATTTACGATTGCAATTGAAACTTGTGATGCTTGTTTTTGCATTCCGCTCTGAGTCTCTGTACCAAATTTGGTGAAGATTGGCCATTAGGTGGCAATATGGTCAATGTAGATGAGTTTTGACCCTTTTAGTCAATCAATGTTAAAGGTGCTCTAAGTGATGTTGGGTGATGTCACTTCTTGTTGATGTTATGTTTGTGGGGACAGCACAGCAGAGAGACATCAGAGAGTGACTGAGAGGGTGAAGGGGGGGGCAGATGTAGTGGTTGAAGGAGCAGTGGAGGTGGTCAAGTTGTTGTAAATGGTGTTACGCTTTGGGTCCCGCTTTTGCACACTCCCCGGGTCATCGGGGGCGACTGGCACCGGGAGGCTTGGACCCCATCATAACTGCTTGCAGTTCTAGTTTTTATTGTTTTCTTGAGCAGGGCAAGTCTGGGCCTGAAACACCTATGGAGACAATAACCCTAACAGAAACAAAACGTGTAAGATCAATTTAAACAATTATAGGCTATAACATACTAAAATACTTAAATCACTAAGAGTAACCAAAAGCCATGGGAAACATGTAAGTAATGAGTTGTGTCTTAAAAGTGTCAATGCAGGGGGAACACTTCATTGAAAGCGGAAGGCTATTATAAAGCTTAGGAACCACAAAGGCCTCTTCTCCCTTACCGACTAGCCTCAATCATGGAACAGTAAAAGCAATTTCTGCAATCAAAGAAAAGTTTTGAAAAGTTCTGAAATGTACAGGGCGTCCAGCCCGTCTATGGCTTTAAAAACAAACAAAAGAATCCTGTATTTGACAGGTAGCCAGTGCAGGGATGCTAGTACTGATGTAAAGCTGTCTCTTCTTCAGCTGCCAGTTAGAAGTCTAGCTGCAGACTTCTACACCAGCTGCAGGTGTGACAAAGACAATGGATAAAAAGATGTTATGCCCTAAGGTATTTTTGACAACTTATGGTCCGTCTGGTTTTACTTTCTAAAAAAAGCTTGTAAAACATCAACCCTGTTGTCAATCTACAAACACCATTTTCTTTCAGGACAAACTTCTTTCAGGACAAACTGGGCTATTAGAATATGTGTGCTGCAGTTATGTCACTTGAATGTAAAAAAAGGTTGTGGAACCATAAAGACAAATAAAAAAATAAAACGGAAATTGAATCTCACAGATATATATTGATTTAACACGCTAAGCCAATCTCCTGTCTAAAACAGTTCTCATATGTATTAGGAGTCAAACTGTGAAGAAAAAAAAATTATAACTTATACAGTGGACAAAATATCTACATTTCTTAAAAAAAAGTCCAGAGACTTTTGCCCTCATGACATTCACTTATGCCAGTACTCAAAATAATAATGTCATATTTATTGATATCACACACACAGCAACTCTACACAAGAATATGTGTTGTCTACAACAGAAGAACATTATAACTCATATAAAGGACAAACTATTTACATTTCTTCAAATAAGGCCCAATGTATGCCAAAACTCAAAACAGTAATGCTATTATTCTCTGTAGAACGGTTTAGAACAGTTATAGACGATCTTTGGTCACATCTAACTATTCGGTTCTATATCCTCGGGTGATCTCTCTTCACAATAAACAATCTTTGCTTGGTCTCTTGGATGACGTATTGCCGGCCTTATATGGGCCTAATGTGTTGACGGACCAGCCTTCCATTGGTTGGCAAGACATCAACAAGCATCTCCCAGAGCATCATGGGAAACAAAATGGATGGTTAGCATGAGTGACATTGGCGATCGGCGACAATTAACGGACGAAAAATCATAAATTATGGACATAAAGTGTATCAATCTTGGATGTAACAGTTTGGATTTATTGTTCAAAGACCCCGAAAAACTCTGGACTTCCAGGCTGGATACAAAACCTTCTAAAAGGGCTATGAAGACACTAAAGACATCCACAGAACGAGGTGGCTGTTAGCTTTTAGCTTCAACAGACGAGAGTCTTTCTTCTAATTATGGTTATAAAGTTATTAAATTATGAATCAGAGATGCTGTTTTGTCATATACGAGAAGGTCGGGTGTACACATTTACAGCATCTGCACATGCAAAATATAAAGCATGCATTGCGTTACATAGGCTACATGTACTACTTCAATATCCCATTTTACGCTATCAGTGGTTGCTAGCAAGCGAGGCACGCCAGACAGAATGTTAACACACATGGAAC
The DNA here is from genome assembly GCA_025617405.1 of Perca schrenkii. Taxonomy (NCBI): domain Eukaryota; kingdom Metazoa; phylum Chordata; class Actinopteri; order Perciformes; family Percidae; genus Perca; species Perca schrenkii. The sequence goes on from CM046797.1 coordinate 35,263,269, forward strand.
GACAACTAATTAACATTCGGGAATACTCATACATTTACCAAAACTATACTGAGATTAAAAATACACACATGATAGACACAGAGTAATACTACTTCCAATGTATGGAAGTACCTAGCGGAGTTTACTGCTAGCCACGTTAGCCACGTTAGCTTCAGTATGCAGAAACTCACAGTCAAAAGGAAACATTAACAAACTTTCTGTCAAAACATGCAAAATGTAGTACGATTGTTACAGTGCATGGGAATAATATAACACATTAAATACATCAGAGTTGTCAACCTAAACATCAATTTACTTTTAGAAAACTGATATACTTGGTGAAGTACTTTGTACACTGAACCTACCCGATTAAAAGTATACAGAAGTAACACGAGACTACACGCAGCAGATCTGCAGTACACCATATGGCCAAGGGTGGCTCCATTCACAACTATTAAACAACGCTGTTCATTTTTGGCAAAAATCATATATAACAATACACTACATTTTTGTTACATATATCATGTTAAAACCACACCATTTAAATTTCAGAGAAATTGAATGTTTGTCACATACAACTGACTTCCTGTTGCCAGCAGATGGCGCTATGACCATGACTTAATATGGGCATCTAATTTAGATGTTTCCAGGTCGGGACTCTTATCCAGTATGTGACGTTTTAGGTAGATTGGACAATGTAAAGTGCAGTTACAACAGCTTCCTGTGTTATGGTAAAACATTGCAGCCACGATCACATTCCACAAAAACACAAAAGCTTTTAAATTTGGCATTGTGAAAGTCTAGACATGCTGTTGACCCAATTTGGGAAGGATCTGTTAAATCCTCTAGGAGTTTAAAAAAAGTCCCATACCTGTAAAGGGCCTAAATGGTTTGTTGGAATATATTGGAATGCCATAATGAACAGTGACAAAAAGGTAATAGAACTATGATTAATAATAATAAAAGTAGTAGCAGTGGCCATTGAGCAGGAACACAGCAGCAGCCGCAGCCACGACTCAGGTGCAACAACAATCCAAGGAAATCCTTTGTCTGTGCTGGCTGGCAGCTGATTTTGCAGGGTGAAGCGTGGGTACCCGGTTGATTTTACTCCTTTTCCTTAAAAGGAGGGTGGTAATCCTGGAGGTAACCCTGAAAAACACATTTAGTAAATTCAGCACCACAGGTGCTCCAAAAAAAAAACTAAATGCATAAGCAGATACAGTTTAATCTTGTTGTGATTATTTAATGTAGACATTTGTTTACATGGTGCAATACAAAGTGACTGACGCACATTAATGATCTAATCAAGAACAGCCCAACAATATCTATGGGTTTAGGTCTCAAGGTCTCAGGAGTTTGGTCACACAGAATCACACAACCAGAGCAAACAAAGTCTAACAACAACTATGAGGCCAGTCCTCCAGAGTTTGATCAAGTTGTTTACATGTTAGTAGCTTTTCCTTTGGAGAGGTTAATGAGATCCATGGAGGTTGAAGCAGTCTGATAAAAACTTCGGACGAACTCAAACAGGTCACAGATCCAACTTCTGTGATTCCTGGATCACACCAGTGCGTATCAAGATCAGGTACTGTTGAATGAAAAGACAATCTCAGGTTCTATGAGACTTCTAGTAATATACCTGTTTTATTCATTAATATTTAATTTAAGACAATCTTAATGGATAATGAATTAAATGTAACATGTATAACTTTTGATGGGCATGTGGAAGTACACAAATACAGATATCTTTATTTTGTGATAATGTTTACAGCATATATTCTAATAATTTTCAGTAATTCCACTATTGTGGGCATCATAATGATTAACAAAGCCCTTCATGAACCTATGTACATTTTCATTGCAGCTTTGTTAATCAACTCTGTTCTTTTCAGCACTGCGATCTATCCAAAGCTTTTGATTGACTTTTTATCAGAAAAACAGATCATATCTTATTCAGCCTGTCTCTTTCAGTGGTTTATATATTACACTCTAGCCTCTTCAGAATTCTTCCTGTTGTCAGCAATGGCCTATGACAGATATGTGTCTATATGTAAACCTCTGCAATATTCAACTATCATGAGAAAAACAACTGTTTATATTTTCCTGATTTTAGCTTGGGTTCTACCTGCTTGTCAGATGTCAGTGGGCCCATTGCTGATTGCTAATGAAAAACTCTGTTACTTTATCTTGAAAGGAATAATTTGCAACAGCACAGTTAACACACTTCACTGTGTGACTTCAAAAGGCCAGAATATATATGGATTGATTGTGTTTGTAAGTGCTGTACCTCTCCCTCTTCTCTTCATACTTTTTACATACACCAGGATACTTATAATAACCTATCGAAGTAGTAGAGAAGTCAGGGAGAAAAGCTGCACAGACCTGTTTACCCCATCTGTTGGTTCTAATCAACTTTTCCTGTTTGAGTGCATATGATGTACTTGTAGGTCGACTGGAAACAAATGTTCCCAAAACTGTACGTTTAATAATGTCTTTACAAATGATTTTGTATCATCCTCTTTTTAATCCGATCATTTATGGACTGAAAATGAAAGACATTTTTAAACACCTAAAGAGATTGTTCAGTGAAGACAAATTAAACTAATACATTCACTTTTTTAACAATGTAATAATAATGCAAAATTATCTCATTCATGGAAGGCATTTAATTCAAGGATTTGTTTCTAATTGATCTAACCATAATGAAAAACATTGTTAGCTTCATATTTTTTCTGCTGATCTTTAAAAATGCTTTTATCTCATCATGTAATCAAAAAATGCTTTCTGAAGTTTCAAGTTTGTTTCTGTAGTAAAGTTAAACTTCATTACCAGTATTGAAATTTATATGAATACCATGTTTTTCTCATTATTCTGATTGAAAATTCCAACATGTTTAAATGAACAGCCTTGATTGCAAATGTGTATACCTGTGTGAGTTTTCTGCTAAAATTAGTTTTTTCCAGTGTCTGATTTTGCAAATACTGCATGCCAAAAGTGTTTTTTAATTTAATTCTGGAAAAATAAAGAGAGTAACAGGACCGTACTTTGGTTTCTGTCATATATTTTTTGTTATTAACACTGTTTGTGAACTGAACCTTATTTGCAGCGGTTACACACATGCACACATCCATGAAATCCCCATGAGAAACAAGAAAACCAGCCCTGTGCAGGGAACTCACAGCTTCACTTGGGTAAATCATGAACTGCAGAACTGAGTCTGTATTTATGGATCTATTTACATTCCTGTACTTTCTGAAATATTTATTAGCTTCTTTTGTACACACTGCCGTCCATAGAGGTAAGGATATTTCCTTGAATATCCTCTGCCAGGCGTTTCTCATTATTATTTGTAACTAAAATTGTTTTTAATTGTCTTGAGCTTGGGCTGTGAATTTGTTACAAGTCTGGGCCTGAAACACCTATGGAGACACTAACCTTAACAGAAACAAACAAAAAACGTGTAAGATCAATTTAAACAATGATAGATTATAACATACTAAAATACTTAAATCACTAAGAAATGCAAAATAATCACCTGCATATATTTTACATTAATATTATTCACACCGGCAGCGGTGCAAATTTGCAACAAGTTTTGGATATTCTCGCCAGCTCGTCAACCAGGGACATGACACCGCTGCTGAAGCGAGAGAGAAAGTGACTAGAGATCCAGTGTGAGCGGGCAAGAGAGAGTGATCAGAGCAGAGGAGAGTTAAAGTTTAGCCTTGAAGCAAGTAAATATACATTAGCTAATCTGCAGTTTGAGCACATATAAATGCTGCAGCTCATCAAAACCACCGGAGCTGTCTGGTGTTGTTTCGCCGGCTCCTGAGTGGAGTGACGGGGGTTTGCTCTGGAGTGTCCGGCCCCGTCTCCCCTGAAGCAGGAAAGGCTGTTCATTAATTTTACTTGTGAATAACGTAATTGGGAACCACCCATGTTATTTTTGGTTAATTTGGTTGAAAGAAATCCATATTTCTGATAAAGAAAATTTTAAAATTGGTAAAAACTGACTTAATTTTAGTTTTAGTCTAGTCTTTGTGTCAAGCTGTCATTTTAGTTTGTATTAGTTTTAGTCACGTTCATACTCTTTTCAGTCTAGTCAAGTTTCAGTCGACTAAAAGTCTGAGCATTTTTGTCTTATTTTAGTCAGAATTATCCATGTCTATTTTAGTATAGTTTTAGTCAACGAAAACTGATGACATTTTAGTCTAGTTTTAGTCAACGAAAATGTATGACATTTAGTCTAGTTTTACTAAATGAAAATTGTATTTTAGTCTCTTTTTAGTAATGCAATTTTATTTAATCCAGTCAATATAGTATAAGTACCTAGTAGTATAGACAAAACCAAAATTTTGGAGTCAGTCAGAAACCCTCGCCCTAGTCACACGTTTGTCTCAGTTGTTTTCAGCTCCAGTGGATAACGTCTAAAGCTATCGTTAAAATGAGACACATTAACCACAGCCTCATGAGTTGGCAAGAGCTTTCTAAAATAGAAAGTAACGGTATGTTAATGTCTTGACTAACTCAATTTCATTATGGAATGGCTTGAGATGTCTCTTAAGGTTCGTGGTGTTTTTTCCTGTGATTTTGTGGCCGCATTTCTCCCCATCTTTTTCCACAACCCATTCCGTTTTCTTTTCCACTTCTATGTAATGAAAGTTTTTTCAAATGTTTATTCTTTTTCTCCCAAAGACGAACTACGGCTGGCCGGCCATCGGTCCCTTTCTCTGTGTCAGACTTAATTTTGTTTATTGTCGTTGATGCTCGTCTCACTCTCTAACTCACCGCTGCATCTTCTAAATTAAATAATGCCGCAAAAGGGCTTGAGGAAGTAACGTTGCATGCGACCTGATGTAGCCCCTGAAGTGAGACACAGGAAGCAGAAATACTACAAAATAATAATAATGCGACTTAACGAGACAAAATAACGTTATAACATTTCGTCTCATCTCGATTTGGTCAACGAAAAATGAAGAGACATTTTAGGATAGTTTTTATTTTGTAAACCACATTTAGTCTCGTTTTTATTCGTCAAAAATATTGCATTATACATTTAATTATAGCCATCGTTGCATGACCAGCATTTACGTTGTGTCTCGTCTCATTTTCGTCACGTGATAAAGGTTCGTTGACGACGATATTTAGTCATAATTTTCATTGACGAAAACAACACTAGTAATAACACAATATAATAATAGACAGACTATATAAATGCTGAAATGTAGTAAAGAGTCAATATACAGTTAGTGCAGATTGTGGTCTAGATAGTGATGTAGATCATGTAGACAACAAAGGTGGGAAGAATAACGCCAGGGCAGATGAATAGTGTGAAAGAGCGTAAACAGATATGATAGCAGTGCAGGTGAAGCTGTGCATCTGTGCAACTATGCAATGGGGCATGACACAGAATGGAATAAGGGTGTGCAAAACAGTGCAATGGATGACAAACAATGATGGAAAACAGTTAGCACGTACAGTGATAGTGATTGGATAGGAGCTCAGACAGACGTACTTTAAAGGGATACACCACCGTTTGTTGAAATAGGGCTTATCACGGTCTCCCCTAGCTGTAGATAGGTGGGCCAACGCATTTTTTGTGCATGCATTGTTTTAGTCCAGTGCAACACTGGTAGCGCCGCCGCTAGTTAGCTTAGCGTAGTGAATGGAATCCTATGTTGTCGGTTAGCATGTTGTGAGTAAAAGTGAGCCAACAAAAGACAAAAAAAACAACCTAATTACTTGCATTGAGACAAAAAATGCATTGGCCCAACTATTTATAGCTTGGATAGACCGTGATAAGCCCTATTTCAACAAACTGTGGCGTATTCCTTTAAAGGCAGTTAGTGGGATAAGGGTTTTGAGTTTCAGGGTTTTTTGTAGTTCTTTCCAGTCATTTGCAGCTGAGAACTGGAAGGAGTGGCAGCCAAAAGAGGTGTGGGCTTTTGGGGTGACCAAGGAGATGTAATTGCTTGAGCAAAGGCTGCGGGTGGGTAAACCTATTGTGACCAGTGAGCTAAGGTACAGCGGGGCTTTGCCTAACAAGGACTTGTAAATGAGTTGGTACCAGTGAGTTAAGCGTTGAGTGTGTAACGAGGGCCAGCCAACTACTGCATATACAGTATCTCACAAAAGTGAGTACACCCATCACATTTTAGTAAATATTTCATTATATTGTTTAATGGGTTTTATGTCAGTTAGCCTAATAGCTGGTTTGATTTGCATTGAGAGATGATTTTATGGATCTCTAGGTATGGTGAAGGGTATGTGATGATGTGGGGCTATTTTAATTCCAAAGGCCAAGGGAACTCTATCATTATACATAGTATCCTGGATCCATGAAATAACTGGCCTTTAAAAATAAAAATCTGCCTGCCTTTATGGGAATTTAACATAGGGGTGTACTCACTTTTGTTGCCAGCGGTTTGGACATTAATGGCTGTGTGTTGAGTTATTTTGAGGGGACAGCACATTTACAATGTTATACAAGCTGTATACTTAATACTTTACGTTTGTAGCAAAGTGTAATTTCTTCAGTGTTGTCCCATTAAAAGATATAATGAAATATTTACTAAAATGTGAGGGGTGTACTCACTTTTGTGAGATACTGTAGGTTGCAATGGTGGGTTTTATAAGGGGGCTCTGGACACAAAATGTATGGCACTATGGTAGAGAACATCCAGTTTTTTCAGGAGAGAGTTTGAGGCAGTTCTTTAAATGACATCGCCTAAATCGAGAATTGGTAAAATTGTCATTTAGACCAAAGCGAGTTTGCAACATGAATGATGGTTGCAGAATAGGAAACCGCTCCTAGACTTAACTTTAGATTGAAGATGGTTTATGTGTTGCTGGAAGGAGAGGGAACTGTCTAACCAGACACCTAAGTATTTGTACACCGCCACATTTTCTAATTCCAAGCCATCGAGCGTGGTAATGCTAATTGGATTAGCAGGGGTGGGCAGCAATCGATTGAAAAGCATGAACTTGGTTTTGCCAGAGTTTAGTAGTAATTTGATGTTTTAGAAGGAGTGCTGAATGACATTGAAGCTCTCCTGGAGGTTTGGTAGCACAGTATCCAATAAGGGGCCGGATGTGTACAGGATGGTGTTGTGTGCATAGAGGTGGATTTGAGAGTTCCCAAGAGCAAGAGCCACATCATTGCTGTATAAGGAGAAAAGAGTCTGCCCGAGAATCAAACCTTGTGGCACCCCCGTAGAGACGCCCATGGGTCCAGACAACAGTCCCTCAGCTTTAACGCACTGGAACCCAATCAGAAAAAGTTATTGAACCATGCAAAGCAGTCATGAGAGAACCCAAGGTTGTTGAGTCTGTCGATAAGAATACGATGGTTAACAGAGTCAAAGGCCTTGGACAGATCAATGTAGACGGCTGCACAGTAATGTTTTTTGTCAATGGCGGCTGTGATGTTGTTTATGACCTTGAGGGTGGCTGTTCGAGATAGTTGGTAATCTGTTTGTTGACCAAGCTTTCGAGGATTTTCGAAAGACAGGGTAAGATAGATATGGGTCTATAGCAGTTTGGGTCAAGGGTGTCTCCCCCTTTGAAAAGAGGGATGACTGCGGCGGAATTCCAATCTCCAGGAATTTCTGAAGATGCGAGAGACAGGTTAAACTGGCTGGCTTCAATTTGGATGAAGCAGCTAAAGCAGTATGAATGAGTCTGAAAAGTGGGGAATGTGTCAGCTTAGGGAATCTCAATCAGCTGGGTTGAATATTTTCAAAAAGTATGAATGGAAATTAAAAGTTGAATAAAACTCCCTGTCAGGATACAATGGCGGACCCAAATGCATGACTCAGGAATCAAGGATAAAGGTAATTGGTTTATTGCTCCAAGAACAATGCAGTCAATGGTACAGGTCCAACAGGAAAACATGGTCAATAATACAGGCAAAAGGTCTGGATACACGGGGAAACTAAACAAGGGAAAGCTGGAAAGTGAGTCAACATGGAGCTACAACAATCTGGCAGGGGACAAGTGAACACAGGGCAGTATATATACACGGGGGAGGGGAAGACAACTAGACACAGGTGAATAACATTAGGGCGGAGACAAAACAAAGGCAGGAAGACAAGTGAAGTGAATGAAGACAAACGGTGGATTACAAAATAAAACAGGAAGCCCATGAAAACAAACAGAAAACACAATAAGAGCGGAGGCAGACGTGACACTCCCAGTTAATGAAAGATTAACCATAATAATAAATAATTGGTCATAAGTATAGGAGAGAAGAGAAGAAAGGAGGAGGAGTATAGCAGCAGAGGAGAGGAAGAAAGGAGGAGCAGAGGAGAAGAGGAGACCAGGAGACCAGGAGAGGAGAGGAAGAAAGGAGAAGAGGTATAATTTGTCAGCTAACATGATGACATGATGGACTGACTGTCATGACCTGGCTCAGGTGGTCATAACAAAGAGGGAAACAACACCATGTTAAATGTTTAAACAACACTTTATTAAACCGAATTAGACCAAATTAACTATATACAGAATGGGATATGGAAATCAAAAGAGTCAGTGGTGTAGGGTGTGCATGAATGAAAAAGGTGAGTGTGTGTGTGTTGGTGTTGTAAAGTGTAAACTCAGCAAGGGGCAAACCTAGGATAACATAACCAAACTTTGGTCTCAGCATACCAGGTCCAGGTGAATTCCAGGTAATTTCGGACCCCCAAGTTTCATCCATTATTATTTACAGTCCATGGTTCAAATAAACACTGTCTTTTAGGGACAATTACCCAATTAGTGCAATCTAATGGTTGCGGTTCTGATTTAGGCACACATAAGTCAAACAGGACTTCTATGCTCAGACTCAATCCGAACCACAGAGGCAGCTGCTGACATTAAAAATCCCAGAAAGGAACTGGCATGTACAGTAACCCAGATGTTACCCACATCTCCCAGGAGCATGTTTGCAGATAACGTTAGGATCATTTTACACTTGTCGTTTTATTATAATATTGCAGCAAGCATTGTAGGGAGTTTTAATAAGTATAGTTGCAACCACTTTATTGGCATATACCTAACTCGTAACTTGAACAAGCTGCAGAGGCTATGTAGTGCACTCTGATGGTTGGACTTTGCAATTCATCTAATCTATAGGTTTAGGTCTCAAGGTCTCAGGAGTTTGATCACACAGACTCACATAACCAGAGCAAACAAAGTCTAACAACAACTATAAGGTCAGGCCTCCAGAGTTTGATCAAGTTGTTTACATGTTAGTAGCTTTTCCTTGGGAGAGGTTAATGAGATCCATGGAGGTTAAAGCAGTCTGATAAAAACTTTCTAAGGACTCAAACAGATCTCAGATCCAATATCTGTGATTCCTGGATCACACCAGTGTGTTTCAAGGTCAGGTACTGTTGACTGAAAAGACAATTTCAGGTTATAGGAGACTTCTAGTAATTTACTTGTTTTATTCATTAACATTTTGTTTCAGACAACCATAATGGATAAATTAAATGTAACATATATAACTTTTGATGGGCATGTGGAAGTGCAGAAATACAGATATCTTTACTTTGTGATCATGTTTACAGCATATATTCTAATAATTTGCAGTAATTCCACTATTGTGGGCATCATAGTGATTAACAAAGCCCTCCATGAGCCTATGTACATTTTCATTGCAGCTTTGTTAATCAACTCTGTTCTTTACAGCACTGCTATGTATCCAAAGCTTTTGATTGACTTTTTATCTGAAAAACAGATCATATCGTATTCAGCCTGTCTCATTCAGGGGTTCATATATTACACTCTAGCCTCTTCAGAATTCTTCCTGTTGTCAGTCATGGCCTATGACAGATATGTGTCTATATGTAAACCTCTGCAATATCCAACAATCATGAGAAAAACAACTGTTTATATTTTCCTGATTTTAGCTTGGATTCTACCTGCTTGTCAGGTTTCAGTGGGAACGTTGCTGAATGCTAATAGAAAACTGTGTACCTTCATTTTGAAAGGAATAATCTGTAACAGCACAGTTCAGAATCTTCATTGTGTGAGTTCAGCCGTGCTGAATGTATATGGCTTGATTGTTTTAGTAAGTGCTGTACCTCTCCCTGTACTCTTCATATTTTTTACATACACCAGGATACTTATAATAACCTATCGAAGTAGTAGAGAAGTCAGGAGAAAAGCTGCACAGACCTGTTTACCCCACCTGTTGGTTCTAATCAACTTTTCCTGTTTGAGTACATATGATGTACTTCTGGCTCGACTGGAAACAAATGTTCCCAAAACTGTACGTTTAACCCTTAGATGCATAAGTGGGGTCAAAAATGAGCCCAGCGGTTGTTTTTTTGCAATATCTTTGTAATTTTACATTTTTATCATTTAATCTTCTATGTATTCCTCAAATAGGTTGTCTTTGACATGAGGCCATTTTGATTTGTATCTAATTGTTATATTTTTTAAGTAATTGCATGTTTTGTATCAGTACCACACTTTTCCATACGTGGGGTCAAAAATGACCCCAAGCATTTTCTATGGAATTTCAAAGGTTAACCCTAGGAGCCTTTGGTTTTTATCAACTGTGACTGCCAGGTATACATTTACTGTTGATCCACACATCCAATGCCAGCAGTCTCACCACCCTGAAGGTTATTTTTACTAAATGTTAACATTATTTTTAATACTGTCTACCAATTACTGATCTGATCACTGCTACTAACAGTGCATTAGTGTATTCTTATTTGAAACAGTGATTACCACAATCCCTTCATGTTTACTTTACTTTACCTTAATTCCCTTACCATAAGTTGAGTTATACAAATACTTTGAAGTTTAAGTTGGAAGTATTTTTAAGTAGTAAGTAGTTTTTTCAAGAGGCAGTGATGTGGTTAGTTATATTATTTCTAACTGGTAACCACCAACATGTCAGAAAGGTCTGTTGTCACTTTGACATTTCCAGTTGAAAATTAATTTCAGTGCTCAACATTGTGTCAGTCAATTACAATGTATCACGATGACATTCAGCCTTGATGAAACTAAATATTGGTGTGTTTACATTTCCTGTCAGTAGCTGGGATGCAACCATAGACTGTAAATAATATGGCTGCAACTTAAGGTTATTTTTAATCAATTAAATGATTTGTCTATGGAATGTAACAAAAGTTACAAGCTATAAAGACAAGCACGTTTTGCAAGATTTCATGTGCTTTCAGTAGAGCAAACATGATTTCAAAATGATTTATTATTTTTAGTAGTGGCTCTAAACCTGCTAGCATTTACAGCAGTTCTCAGTAGTTCGTGAAATGGTCACATTATTTAATCTATAGATTCATGTACAAGGACACGTTTTTCTCATTTTTTTTGTATTGGTGAGGACGATTTTTAAACAAATGAATTTCAATGGGAAGCATATTTCATGATCACAGCACGATTACAGTAGCCAGTAGTATTAAATGCAGAAAATCCAAGTAAGGAGGTTGGTTGGGGTGGTGGATGGGTCGAACAACACAGGACTTTCACCCTGGAGACCGGGGTTCACGTCCCGGCATGAACCCCAACCGTCCCGTTGTTGTGACGCGTCGGCATCCCAGAGACCGGGGATTGCGTCCTGGCGTGTGGCGTGTCCTTTCACCGTGCTTCTGTTCCTAAACCGTCCCGTTGTTGTGGTGCATCAGCGTCCCATTGTTGTGGGGCGTTGGCGTGGTATGTCTTTTCCCCGTGCTTCTTTTCTAAAACCCAACCTCCATATAGATGCTTCCCATTATATGCTGACCACACAAATAAATGACATCCTCAGCAACGAGATAATCGTGTCCGTGTACACGAATCAATAAATAACGTGACCATTTCACGAACTGCTGTGAGACCGTGCTGCCCTTAGACATGCACACTATGTGATTATACTCTTGAGCACAATCATGAGGGGTGTGTGTGTGTGTATATGATATTGTATTGTTAAGTAGTAAGTAGTTTTTTGACTTAAGATAGAAATGTATTAAGTTTACTGCATAAAATGCATTCATTCTAATTGGGGTCATTTTTGACCCCACTCATGGAAGAGTGTAGGTTATGGTAGGTCATGCATCTAAGGGTTAATAATGTCTTTACAAATGATTTTGTATCATCCTCTCTTTAATCCGATCATATATGGACTGAAAATGAAAGAAATCTTGTTAGCTTCATATTTTTTCTGCTGATCTTTAAAGATGCTTTTATCTTATCATGTAATCAAAAAATGCTTTCTGAAGTTTTAAGTTTGTTTCTGTAGTAAATTAAGCTTCATAACCAGTATTGAAATGTATATGAATACCATATTTTCTCTGTCTTCTGATGGAAAGACAACACAAGGGTTTTAATCTTTGCTTTTTCCAGTGTCTGATTTTCTAAATACTGCATGCAAAAAGTGTTTTTTCATTTAATTCTGGAAAAATAAAGAGAGTAATCCTTATATTGTCCTTCGTGTCATGGGGACTTGTTTAGTTTATTTACATTTTGTATTAGCCTGTCCAAACACATTTGAGTGTAGCACGGGTCTCTGCCCCCCCCCCGTGCCAGTTCACGTGAAATGACATCATATAGTACGCAAGGGTCACCGGGGGACCCAAAGCTCAACACCAGACCAATGCAAAAACGTCAAATAAAATGAACGGGCCCAGGGACCCAAAGGACAACACAAAGGGTAACAGGGACCGTATTTTGGTTTCTGTAATATATTTTTTGTTATTTCCTGGCTACATAGTACACTATGATGGTTGGACTTTGCAATTAATCCGTGGTTTGGCCTAACTGTGGGGGAGGGGATGATCCGTAAGTTACACAGATTTACTTCGGTCCATTACACCTACACCAACCTCTGCTACTGTATATTGGAAGTCACTGACAATTTATTGATCGATTGAAAATGTATTTCAAAATAGAAAACATTACACTTCATAACGTTTTGTATTCATAACACGAGGTGTGGGCCGGGTCTGGGTTAGTCTACAGATACACGGAAGTACATTTTTTGCCACACTCTTTGTGTGTTGCCGTTTCCAAAATCCCTGTGCTATTACCAGGTAGCAAGCTACATGCTGAAAATGGCAAGTGTTAAAGGAAATTTGAATCGTGCAATAAGGCAGGCCTGCTTGGTTCTTTAGGGGTTATTGTAAATATTTAGATAGAAAATGTTAAGCATTTATTATCTTAACTGGGACATTTTGAGAACAATTGGTGGGATTGGAAATAAACAAATGAACAGTGAAAAAGTTAAACTCCATATTAATAAAAAAGAAATAGGCAAAGTTTCATCAACTCGATTTCTAGGTCTTCTGATTGATGATAAACTCTCTTGGAGAGAACAGGTTGTTTTTTTTCTTCAATAAGGTCAATCAATCTCTTTGGATCCTGAGAAAAATAAGAGACTTTGTACACAATCAATGTTTCTTAACATTATATCATAGCTAAATTTATCCTTATTTAACATACTGAAATATTGTGTGGGCAAGTACGTTTCATACGTATCCGTCCAAACTATTGTTGCTACAAAGCAAACAAAGCTCAACAATATCTATGGGTTTAGGTCTCAAGGTCTCAGGAGTTTGGTCACACAGACTCACACAACCAGAGCAAACAAAGTCTAACAACAACTATGAGGCCAGTCCTCCAGAGTTTGATCAAGTTGTTTATATGTTAGTAGCGTTTCCTTTAGAGAGGTTAATGAGATCCATGGAGGTTGATGGAGTCTGATAAAAACTTCCCAAGGACTCAAACAGATCTCAGATTGAATTTCTGTGATTCCTGGATCACACCAGTGTGTATCAAGGTCAGGTACTGTTGAATGAAAAGACAATCTCCGGTTATAGGAGACTTCTAGTAATATAACTGTTTTATTCATTAACATCTAGTTTCAGACAATCTTAATGGATAATGAATTAAATGTAACATATATAACTTTTGATGGGCATGTGGAGGTGAAAAAATACAGATATCTTTATTTTGTGATCATGTTTACGGCATATATTCTAATAATTTGCAGTAATTCCACTATTGTGGGCATCATAGTGATTAACAAAGCCCTCCATGAGCCTATGTACATTTTCATTGCAGCTTTGTTAATCAACTCTGTTCTTTTCAGCACTGCTATTTATCCGAAGCTTTTGATTGACTTTTTATCTGAAAAACAGATCATATCGTATTCAGCCTGTCTCTTTCAGTGGTTTATATATTACACTCTAGCCTCTTCAGAATTCTTCCTGTTGGCAGCCATGGCCTATGACAGATATGTGTCTATATGTAAACCTCTGCAATATCCAACTATCATGAGTAAAAAAACTGTTAATATTTTCCTGGTTTTAGCTTGGATTCTGCCTGCTTCTCAGATGTCACTGGGACCGTTGCTGATTGCTAATGAAAAGCTCTGTTACTTTATCTTGAAAGGAATAATTTGCAACAGCACAATTAACACACTTCACTGTGTGAGTTCAGCAGTGCTGAATATATTGGGCTTGATTGTTTTTGTAATTGCTGTACCTCTCCCTGTACTCTTTATACTTTTTACATACACCAGGATATTTATAATAACCTACCGAAGTAGTAGAGAAGTCAGGAGAAAAGCTGCACAGACCTGTTTACCCCACCTGTTGGTTCTGATTAACTTTTCCTGTTTGCTTGCATATGATGTACTTCTTTTTCGACTGAAAATTGATTTTCACAAAACTGTACGTTTGATAATGTCTTTACAACTAGTAATATATCATCCTCTCTTTAATCCGATCATGTATGGACTGAAAATGAAAGAAATTTATAAACACCTGAAGAGGTTGCTGTGCAAAATGGTCTGATGTATTAACACTTTTGTGAGAGATGTGATAACTCTGAACATTTAAAGACTTTAAAGACATGATCAATGTCCTTACACTATACATAGGATAATAAATGTTAAGCACGTATTGATCCACAGGGGGTTTCAGGAGTTGCAGCAGCACAGACAGAAATAAGTATAGATAGGCTAAATAGAGAAATAAAAATGTATATCAATAGTACAGTAGTGTGTGTATACAGTATATAGAATGGGATAGTGTAGTAGTAGTAGTAGAATATAAGATCTGCTTTTAATTTTCACCCATTTACCGTACCCAAATTGAAAAAAACATAGAACTATAAGGCCAAAATGCATGTATGAGGCTCCATTTGAAACCTGAATTATTCTAGTATCTGAAAATGTGTACATTTGGTTAAAACACAACCTAATGTACTACAGTTCCAACATAACTCAAAACATGTTTTTGATCTTCGTCCATATTAAGTCATATTTGAATGTACTAAGACATGCTTTATGCCACAACACCTGTACACAGTTTCAATCTTCTAGTCTAACATTAAGCTAGAGAGTTTTAAGTTTCTGGAGTCACTGGTGTCCCCTAGACCTCTCCAAAACATTTCCAACTGACCACATTGGTTACTCATGTCTTTGAGTCTGGGATAAGTGCACGTTCACGGCTTTCTTAAATAGACCACGGTATTGATCACAGATTTACTGATGCAGAAATGGAAAAGACGTGTGCCGCTGAGCAGCAGCTTCTAATGGAAAATTACGAGGAGGTGAAACATATAATATGAAAAAAGGGAAATACGGCTGTTATCAAATGGAAAGAAAAAGCCCGACAGACGATAGCGGACCGACTGAAATCTACTTAGTCACTCCAAGTTTTTACAAAGTTGTACTTTAATATGCTTGTTTTATGTGTTGATTTATTGCTGTATCTGTTTTTATGTGCTAAATGTGCTGGTTTTACACTGAAGTGTCTTTGAGTATCTACATTTAGTAGAAATTAAATGTATTATTATTTAGCCTACTTTGCCTTAAAAGTGAGCAGAGGGAATTCTTGTTCCTCGGGAAATTTACCTTCAGGACTAGGCTTAATTTCAAAGCCTTATTCCTAATGCGAGAATATGTTCTACAACCATATGCACAAATCTCCATAAACTATGTCTAATTCTAAATATCTTTCAACAATTAATGTTCATACAGAACAAACATGACTGGATAAAAACTAGAAAAAGAAGTGACTTCAATACACACTGTAAGAATATCTGTAAAACAATGTAGCCTGTTATTATTCATGTTTTTTTTCTCACTCCCAAGCTCGAAGATGACAAGTGACAGTAACAAAATAAAATGATTCAGAAGCGTGGCATTCCATCACATTCTCACTCCCATTTGGTAATAAAGGACATTTGATCAGGTGCTATTGTCGTCGTTATTGACGCTAAAAGTCACCTTTTATAGTCCGCTGCACGGTGTGGGAGGATCCCCCTGCCTCCCCCCGCCTCCCCGCGTTGCAGGGGGCACATTTCACGGGGACAGCAGCAGAGGAAAAGCCCATTATCTCCGTATCGTCCCACTTTATCTCAGGGTGCCAGTGCAACCATTTCTTACCATCTCAACAACTGTCTGCAATAGTAGGATTTAAATCAAACTCATGACAGGAATAGTGACAAGTAATGCATGTTAATAAAATGAAGCAGGACACATTCAGAAGACAACGTAAAAACTGTTAAACACATTTATTTCGGATCAGAGCGGCAGCTGATTTAACACATCAGACTCCAGGATTAATCTTAGCCTGCCTGTTAGCCTGCTCTGGACCAGGCTAGCTGCAAAGAATAAATCTCCATGGTTACTTGGCTGGGTTTAATTCAACCTGCTTTTGTGCAACCAAGTCAAAGCTAAATTCATCCAGGATAACTTGAATATTCCGGCTTAATCCCTTGTCCTGGTTTTGTGCAACAGGTGTCTGGTCTCACTCTCCCTGCAGGGCAGTCTGTTGCCATGCTGGCACCCAACTTGGTTTTTTGTTTGGTTTAATTGTGTCTAGTTGAACCGTTGTTTATGTTAAAGGTAAGTTGAGCATTTACCCTTCCATAGCATCCAACACCCATCTTACACGACTGATTACTAACATCCCACACAATAGTTTACTTTAGTTTTGTTCTCTTTAATGAAGGTACTTGTTTATTTAACTCGTTGTGCAGGCCTCCCTACTTTTTTAGTCTCCTAATTGAGCTGGGCATAACAATTTAAATGTTAAAAGTTGAACCATTTTTAACTTTCATTCATTTAAAAGCTGGTTCGGCTTTGTTTCACACTCATCTCCCATGCAACTCACAGCTCATGCTTTAAATCAGAGGCATGGAAGGTGGCAGGTGTGTTGTTATGTAACGAATATATTGTCAATATTTGAAAATAACAGCCTTGAAAACAAGAGCATGTGCACATTTCTGGTTTAGCTTTGTATGTGGAATTGTAGTTGTGTGCCCCAAGAGACAAAGCAGTGATTTTTTTCATTGTATCATTGTATTGTAATAATAAACAACTTAACAAACTTATTTCTGTCAAATAATGTTCTCATAGTTATTACATCAAGCTACCTGCCCTTTATGGTCTTTAAAGGATAACATCCATTTCAAAGCTGCATGATCAGTGTGGAAGAGAAAATGAACCCCACACAAGTGGTGTTGTAATTGATGTGTGGACGCCCACTACTGCTGATATCTCTCCAGTAGCTTTTTGTATCAAGTACTAGTGCAATGCCCATTCACAATGTGTCTGTACGGAATGAGTGGATTGCTAAGCCTCTGGTATTGCTGCTTGAAGCTTTCTTAAGACTCGCTTATACAAACAACTTCACATTGGACAATGCGCTTCCTCGGGTTCTGAATAAATGTTAGTATACAGTATATGCATAATTTGCTAAAACCTAGTTATTTGGGACCAGGTATTTCCGAGAACAAAAGCATTCATTCCAAAAGTTACATTGCTGATGCTTGAAATGTTTGAGTTTACGACAACATCTTCAGTCTCTCTTTCTTAATTTGTTCTTCAATGTACTGTAGCGAGCGACAGAGTGAGCTGTACCCAGAATGCTGTTAGACTAACTGACCCAGATAGAGCCCATGCTATTGCTAAGATGTGGCCTCAATTGGTTTTGTATCAAGTTCTGATTGCCAGTTTGTTGAGTAAATGGAGTCCTCACTGTCATTACATGCTTTATGTGGGTCAAAGAACTGGGAGATATGGGCGACAACTTGGCCACAGGCCAGTTCCTTTCTGGGATAGTCTATGCCGGCAGCTGCATCTGTGATTCAGACTGAGTCTGAGCATATCTGAGTCTTCTTAAGAAGTCCTGGCTGACTTCTGTGTGCCCAAATCGGAACCGCAGGAAGCCCCAGTTTGAGACTGCACTAATCGGGTAATCATCTCAAAAGGTCAGGGTTTATGTAACACAGAAAAACACATTAGGAAATGGGAAATTCACCACAAATACCACAAAACTAAAACTATAATTGTGCACACAAATACATTCTATTATTATTGTATTACCTCTGCCAAGGAGGTTATGTTTCCTGCTTGGTTTCTCTGTTTGTTTCTCTGTTTGTTGGTTTGTTTCTTTGTCAGCAAATTACTTATAAAACTACTGGCCAGATTTCATGGAACTATAACAACTTAAAGATGCAGTAGGTAAGACTGAACTAACATTCTGTCATATTTGCTGAAACTGACCATATGTTCCAGTAGAACTACATAAAGCAGTTAAAGGAGAACTCCGGGCAATTTTTACGTTAATCTTGATTGCTATACGTATGTGAGTACTGTCAATAGCAAAAAAGATGAGCCAAATCAGTGCTAGCAACACGGAGCTGCTGCAGCTATGCCCAGAGCTCCTACAGAGTGCCTTTGTGCCTCTTAACAGACACAAAATGCATACATTAAAATGTCTGTGCAACATGAATGGGGCTCTTACCTGACAACAAGATGTGTTTTCAACTCAGACATCCTGCCGCTAGCTCTAGCTGCTAGCTGCCGTCTGAGAGTGTATTCAGCCAGGCTTCTGTGTAACTATCACGCAGCAGTTCCATGTGTATAGCTCATGTAGCTCATATTCCTATCAACTATTGTGTGTGACATCGATCAGGAGTTGGTGAGTAGGAGTCTTCGCAGTGGCGATGTGTGTGGTAGTTTCCTTAGCCGGGCTAGCATGCCCGGCCGGCATCCTTCTGATTCCTCCCCGCCTTCCTCACCTGCCGCGCCCGCTGGTCTGGTGGATGTCCTCTGGAGGACAAGTCATGCCTTCATGGCGAAATTTTGAAGTTTATTCCCCACTCAGAAATAGGTAATTGAGCACTGTAGTGGTTATGATCATATCAGTGACTACGTAACTACTTGGAAACGGGCTAAATTATGTCTGTGCCTTGTACAGTGGCGTTACAGAAGGCATGACATCCAGCAGACCAGCGGGCGCTCATTGGATTGGTGTCAGCCTTGGCAGGCGAGGAAGGTGGGGAGGAATCAGAAGGATGCTGGCTTTCTCACCTCACAGATTTCTTTGGTTATCTTTGATCAGGATATATTCTTTAATGCCCACATAAAACAAGAACCACTTTTTCACATGCGTAACATTGCAAAAGTTAGGCACATCCTGTCTCAAACAAATCAATACAAACTTTATTCCTTAATTGTCAAATACACATGTAGTACAATGTATTAAAATTCTATTACTGTATTTAACCCATAGTATTAGGAGCAGTGGACAGCTATACACAGCATCTAGGGAGCAACTTGGGGTACAATGTCTTGCTCAGGGACACTTTGACATGTTGCTGGAGGAACCTGGGATTGATCTGCCAACCTTGTGGTTATGGGGCAACCATTCTACCTCCTAGTCACAACCCACCCACAAAAAAGGTGCAAAAGAAAAACCATGCATGTCTAACTTTAAAGCTGGACTGTTGTAATTAATTATTATCAGGTTTGCGTCAATACATCTCCAATTCATAATTTACTCAGCTAAGTCTCCTAGAAACTGTTTCTCCACTGTACTGGTTTTCTTGTTTGTCATGACTATAGGCTACAATCAGTGCTTTAAAATAACACCCGCTGACCTGCCAAAAGTGGATAAAAAGTAACTCTGGTGGGTAACATTTTAAAATTACTAGTCAATTTGGCCAGCGATGAATAAAGCAAATGAATCGTGTGGCTGTAGAAATGTTGCCTAATTGGTTTGTTTTCCGCCAAGAACTTTGTGCAGTGTTGTGTGTTTGGCTTGGAAACATCATCTTTCTCCAGCCAACACTGCTTGTAGAACTAAGCCTACATTTCCCATGAACACCATGTTGTGACGTGTCATACAACCGTTGGCTATGTGTGCCTAGCGTGTGGTATCAATTACGAGCTACGCTGAAATGGAGAAGACAAACAGAATGGTGCAAATTAAATCACAGAAGCTGAATTTACCGTAAAGTTAGTTAGGGAAAACAAAAACCAAACGTGGTTAAAGGAGAATCTGATTGGCTGGTAACTTTAAAAATCTACAAGCCGGGGCGGCCTCACCCAGTAAGAGTGTCCTGAGAGTCCTGCAGTGGCGCAGGGTTCGAATCTGACCTGCTGCCGTTTGCTGTGTGTTATCCCACATCTCTCTCCCCCTTTAATGTCTATCCACTTTCTAATAAAGGGAAAAGCCCCCCAAAAAATCTACAAGCTGTGTTGGGTGGTGATCAAAAAAGTTAATTTAAAGCCCTGGCTACAATATACATTTCTAATATAAAAAACATAACAGCAACAATATTATGGTTTCCTTTTTTCTTTTTCCACAATGATATTAAAAAAATACTTTACACTACTTTACATACTATATATATATATATATATATATATATATATATATATATATATATATATACATATATATATATATATACAGTACAGGCCAAAAGTTTGGACACACCTACTCATTCAATGCGATATATGTGATTTTATAAAAAGGTATATGAGTTTATTATTGAAGGATTATTGATTAGCTACTAATAATTGTGACGTTAATAAATCTTATTATGCTTAATTAGCAGTTGCTTGTGATTATTTGTGTACTGGTTGTAACAATTGCTGGTCGATCAGGTCCGTGCTTGGATTCACCCCTTCCTTTATTTGCTTTTTAAAGGATTACCACAGAAATTAGACTGATCCACAGTTTGATTATTGGTCCCTGACTTGCAGGGTGGTGCCCCGTTGTGATTGTTTGTTGATTTGATAAAAGTTATTAATAACCATATTCATAACTTTATTAATATTGATAAAACATCTTTGATAATTTGCCAATGATCAAATCTGTACCCTACGAGAATCCTACACCATCACACCTCCTCCATGCTTCACGGTGGGAACAAGGCATGTAGAATCAATCCGTTCACCATTTCTGCGTCGCACAAAGACACAGCGGTTGGAACCAAAGATCTCAAATTTGGACTCATAAGACCAAAGCACAGATTTCCACCGGTCTAATGTCCATTCATTGTGTTTCTTGGCCCAAACAAATCTCTTCTGCTTGTTGCCTCT
Source organism: Perca schrenkii (assembly GCA_025617405.1). Taxonomy (NCBI): domain Eukaryota; kingdom Metazoa; phylum Chordata; class Actinopteri; order Perciformes; family Percidae; genus Perca; species Perca schrenkii. The sequence continues at coordinate 35,284,582 of CM046797.1, forward strand.
CCTTAGCAGTGGTTTCCTAGCAGCTACTTGACCATGAAGGCCTGATTCGCACAGTCTCCTCTTAACAGTTGTTCTAGAGATGTGTCTGCTGCTAGAACTCTGTGTGGCATTCATCTGGTCTCTAATCTGAGCAGCTGTTAACTTGCGATTTCTGGGGCTGGTGACTTGGATGAACTTATCCTCAGCATCAGAGGTGACTCTTGGTCTTCCTTTCCTGGGGCGGTCCTCATGTGAGCCAGTTTCGTTGTAGCGCTTGATGGTTTTTGCGACTGCACTTGGGGACACATTCAAAGTTTTTGCAATTTTCCGGACTGGCTGACCTTCATTTGTTAAAGTAATGATGGCCACTCGTTTCTCTTTACTTAGCTGATTGGTTCTTGCCATAATATGAATTCTAACAGTTGTCCAATAGGGCTGTCTGCTGTGTTTCAACCTGACTTCTGCACAACACAACTGATGGTCCCAACCCCATTAATAAGGGAAAAAATTCCACTAATTAACCCTGACAAGACACACCTGTGAAGTGAAAAACATTTCAGGTGACTACCTCATGAAGCTCATTGAGAGAACACCAAGGGTTTGAAGGGCTATCAAAAAAGCAAAGGGTGGCTACTTTGAGGAATCTAAAATATAAGACATGTTTTCAGTTATTTCACACTTTTTTGTTAAGTACATAATTCCACATGTGTTCATTCATAGTTTTGATGCCTTCAGTGAGAATCTACAATGTAAATAGTCATGAAAATAAAGGAAACGCATTGAATGAGAAGGTGTGTCCAAACTTTTGGCCTGTACTGTATACATATATATAAAAGTTTGGACACACCTTCTCATGTGTGTATATATATATATATATATATATATATATATATATATATATATATATATATATATATATATATATATATATATATATGTTTATATACACACACAAATCAGAAACAAAAAAACACAATTTAAACATAGAATCACACTGCACACATCTTGTGCTCAAGGCTGTTGATTTAAATGCCTTTGAATTCATCAGACGAAAAAACATTTTTACTGATATAAATTTCAATACTGGTAACAAATTAGTTTCTTTGCTACACAAACAAATTTAAACTTCAGAGTGGATGTTGTGACTACATGATGAGTAAATCAAGTCAATCAAATTATTTGACTTGACATTGAAGCAAACAATGATTTTTAATATCTGTACGTCCGAAACAAATCCTTAAATTAAATACCTTCAAAGAATGACATAAATCACATCTTGCACTATTTTTACATAATTAAAAAAGTGATTAGATTTATTTGTCTTTACTGAACAATCTCTTTAGATGTTTGTAAATTTCTTTCATTTTCAGTCCATATATGATTGGGTTAAAAAGAGGATGATACAAAATCATTTGTAAAGACATTATTAAATAAACAGTTTTGGGAAAATTTGTTTCTAGTCGAGCTAGAAGTACATCATATGTACTCAAACAGGAAAAGTTGATTAGAACCAACAGGTGGGGTAAACAGGTCTGTGCAGCTTTTCTCCTGACTTCTCTACTACTTCGATAGGTTATTATAAGTATCCTGGTGTATGTAAAAAGTATGAAGAGTACCTGGAAAGGTACAACAACTGCAAAAACAATCAAGCCATATACATTCTGCATTATTGAACTCACACACAGAAGTTTTTGAACTGTGCTGTTGCAAATTATTCCTTTCAAAACAAAGTAACAGAGCTTTTTATTAATACTCATTAATGGTACCCCTAAAACCTGACAAGCAGGCAGAATCCAAGAAAAAAACAGAAAAATAACAACAGTTGTTTTTCTCATTATAGTTGGATATTGCAGAGGTTTACATATAGACACATATCTGTCATAGGCCATGGCTGACAACAGGAAGAATTCTGAAGATGCTAGAGTGTAATATATAAACCACTGAAAGAGACAGGCTGAATAAGATATGATCTGTTTTTCAGATAAAAAGTCAATCAAAAGCTTTGGATAAATAGCAGTGCTGTAAAGAAAAGAGTTGATTAACAAAGCTGCAATGAAAATGTACATAGGCTCATGGAGGGCTTTGTTAATCACTATGATGCCCACAATAGTGGAATTACTGCAAATAATTAGAATATATGCTGTAAATATGATCACAAAATAAAGATATCTGTATGTGTGCAGTTCCACATGCCCATCAAAAGTTATATATGTTACATTTAATTCATTATCCATTAAGATTGTCTAAAGCAAAATGTTAATGAATAAAACAGGTAAATTACTAGAAGTCTCATATAACCTGAGATTGTCTTATTTAGTGATCGGTACCTGACCTTGATTAGTACTGCTTTAGCCTCGCAAACACAAATATTGGATCTGTCATCTGTTTGAGTCTGTGAGAAGTTTTTATCAGAGTGCTTCAACCTCCATGGATCTCATTAACCTCTCCCAAGGAAACGCTTACACCAACATGTAAACAACTTGATCAAACTCTGGAGGCCTGAACTCATAGTTGCTGTTAAACTTGGTTTGCTCAGGTTATGTGACTCTTGTCATATTTAGAAAGACAATCTGGGGAGGTGGGTAGCTCACCTGGTAGAGCATGCGCCCATATATAGAAGTTCATTCCTCGATTCAGCGGCCCAAGTTTTAACTCCCTTTGCTGCATGTCATTCCCACTGTCTCTCTCTGTCATGTCTTCAGCTGTCCTATAAAAATAAAGGCCTTAAATGGCCAAAGAAATGACCTTAACAAATAAAGAAACAAAGAATGACACTCTGAGAGCAAAGACCTCCGCAAAGGCCAAAGTTGCATTCACATGGTCCTCCATTTTGTCCCATATCGCGAGTTTGGAAGTTTATCCGAAACTTAGTTTGCTCTGGTTATGTGAGATCACGCCAGCTGACAGTCTTGCCTGGGCCCGGGAGGAGATAATCTTAGATAGGCCCCCCGCGCCCACATCTCTCCTTTTCCCTTGCTCTTCCTCTCCTGTTCCTCCTCTATAAATAAGGCCTTTTTTGAGCTGCTATATACTATCCAGTCCCTATTGATTTTTTTCCCCTTCCATTGTGGGATGTGGAATATGTCAAATAGTTTGGGAATTCCCTGACCTCTGCATCTGCTGGCAATTCCTTTTCCCTCTCTGAGAAAGGCGTTTGTTTTGCCATCACACGTACGAGGTTCACTCTATCAGTCGGCCATAATGCAGGATTGCTGAAATTAAGTGTGTGATCAGTCTCTGATCTAGCCTCGTGAGACCGTCCTGATCTCGCGAGCTCCAGTTTTCCACTCGCAGATCAGTCTGGCATCTTGAGGCAGAGAAAATTTGGAGCCGTTAGCCACTTGACCGGGCCAATCAGCGTTGGTTTTGAGGCGGGTTAGGTGGTGATAGACAGATGGTTTATCCAATCAGCTAACCAGTATTTTCAGACAGCGGTCCAGGAACCTGAAATAGTGCCTTTTATTCCTAAATTCTCGTTACACAAACGGCAAATATCCTTTACCGACATGTTGCTTGCATGCTGAGCTAACGAGCTATGCTTTGCCTGCAGCAGCAGGGGCGGGCTTGTGGTTGTATTTTCATATGCTTCGTGGATCTGATTGGTTGATTTGGCCCGTCTATCACCAACATAGGTGATAGACAGATGCTTCATCCAATCAGCTAACCAGTATTTTCACCCCTTTCCAAAAGTTCTCCAACGGAAAGTTCCCAGATGGATATGCTGAGCAAATGCGAAGCAATCCATCTGGCGGAGTCAGGTTATCTCTGATCCATCCTGCTCAGACTCTCCGACGGGGCAGTGGCCCCCTTCTGCATCACTGTGACTCTCTCTCTCTCTCTCTCCCTCTCTCTCTCTCTCTCTCTCTCTCTCTCTCTCTCTCTCTCACCGAGAGCCGGACTCTGTCCCTCCCGCATCACTCTCTCTGTCACCTGACTGCAGCTGGATCCCTCTCCTCTTTGTCTCATCCTCTCTGACGGAGCTACCAAACTCAACTATTTCTGTCAAAGAGAATGTGTTGTGTCAGGCTTTTATACAAGTTAATGAACGTAACATTAGAGCTGGCCTGTTAGGTAAAGTTACAAGCTCGTAATCATTGGCTGCACTATTTCTTACCTTGCTCTACGTTGACTTTACTAGTTCCAGCTTCAACATCACCACAGTTTTTTTAAATATTTGGCCTCTGTTTACTTCTTCTCTTCTCTTTACTTTTCTGAGCACCGGACTTGTAGCTTCGTGAGACCGTCCTGATCTCGCAAGCTCCAGTTTTCCACTCGCAGATCCGTTAGCCAAACGACCGGGCCAATCAGCGTTGGTTTTGAGGTGGGTTAGGTGGTGATAGACAGATGGCTTATCCAATCAGCTAACCAGGATTTTCAGACAATGGTTCGGGAACCTGAAATGGTGTCTTTTATTCCTAAATTCTCGTTACACAAATGGCAAATATCCTTTACCGTCATGTTGCTTGCTTGCTGAGCTAACGAGCTATGCTTTGCCTGCAGCAGCGGGCAGGCTTGTGGTTGTATTTTCATACGCTTCGTGGATCTGATTGGTTGATTTGGCCCGTCTATCACCAACATAGGTGATAGACAGATGGTTCATCCAATCAGCTAACCAGTATTTCCGCACCTTTCCAAAAGTTCTCCAACGGAAAGTTCCCAGATGGATATGCCGAGCAAATGCGAAGCGATCCATCTGGCGGAGTCAGGTTACCGGACTTGTGCTGACCGGACATTTTGAGCGTACTGACGCTGCATGAAAAGTGGGATTTTCGTCAGTATGCGGCACTGTAGATTGTCGTGGAACTTCAGGTTTACGGCTAAAAGGTATTAACTTCATTTTAAGAAAATCTCTTAAAGGCTTGTTTGTTTTGCTATCGGCAATACTCATATACATATAGCAATGAAGATTAACGTAAAAATTGCCCGGAGTTCTCCTTTAAAATATATCAGACTCAGTATGGCCTAATTGTAGACTCTATTTTAGCTTGAATTGATTTATTTAATGAAAGTATGCTAGATTAATTAATGTGAATGTCATTAGCAATGACCAATGTTATGTCAAAAAGATACACAAAATAATTTATTTCAACAATTAATCAGGCTTTGCCACAAAGGTAAAATGTGCATTCCATGATTCATTCACAGTCTCCTAGAGCTCAACCACTGTACATAGTGACATGACTACAGTCTTTGGTCTTGCTCATCCAACATTGTCTGGTGGAATGGAGACAGAGGCTCCACTGTACAGTTTTTTTAAGAGACGTCTTTCTGCTGACACCAAAACACTGTGCTTCACATAAAGCATATCAGCTTTGTCATTGTATGACAAGATCCCAACCATTTGTCTTCTTAAAATACTGGCAAATTCAGTCCATGACATATGAAGCTGTTGGCTCTGCTGAAATGGCCTCATAATCTAGACTTCAATTGTGTGCTGTTCGTGCCTGCTGGTTAATCTGCTCCTCTTTGTCTCTCTCTAACACTCTACCCACGCCTTCACTGCTTTGATTTGAAAATAGCGGCGGGAGATTGCGGGAGGTGACTGCGAGAGGTAGAGCAAATACTTCCGAAATATGGGACTATTTCATGCTAACTGGTAAAAGAGTTGTCTGTACACTCTGTCAAACTTCACTTGGAAACACACAGGAGTTGTTCAAGACGTGGAGCGTTTTTTTTCTCTCCTCCATATCACCTCCGGGGCTCCAAAGATGCACTCGCTGAAAAGGAAAACACAACGTAAGTATATGATTATTAATGAAACGGCGAGCTAGTCTGTGCTGTTTATTAACTCTTGACCGTACAGTGATTGTCTTTGGATGCTAATTTGTGTGTCTGGCTGCTTTCAGCGCATTTTTTATCTTGTAATTTACAGGAATTCAGTACACCGTCTTCACAACTCTGAGACAAACTGTAGCAGGCGCTACGAACTGGAGCAAGGGTAAGATTTAAAGAGCATGCTTTCAGTGAATGAACTTCATTAATTCTTCTGTAGGACATAGATATGTTAATAGATACCGATCTTAACCATACCGGGGACAAGTGGTTGACTGGTTTCAATACACCTATGGGACATTTTGAGTACCAAGTGATGCCGTTTGGTCTAACCAATGCTCCTGTTGTGTTCCAGAGTATGGTGAATGACGTTCTGAGGGATATGATTGGTCTGTTTGTGTTTGTTTATCTGGATGACATTCTCATTTTCTCTAAGGATACTTCCAGCCACATCCAGCATGTCAAGCAGGTTCTGCAACAGTTATTGGAGAACTGCCTGTTTGTGAAAGCAGAGAAGTGTGACTTTCACGCCCACACCACATCATTCCTCGGATACATCGTCTCCAAGGGAGAGATTAAGATTAAGAAGAGAAGGTTAGGGCGGTTCTTGATTGGCCCCAACCCGGTACCAGATTGCAGCTCCAGCAGTTCCTGGGGTTTGCAAACTTCTATCGAAGATTCATCCGTGATTACAGCTGGGTGGCCGCTCCCTTAACTGCCCTGACCTCTAGTGCCAGAACCTTCAGTTGGACTCCTGAGGCGAACTGTGTATTCCTGGAGTTGAAGAGCCGATTCACCAATGCCCCTCTCCTCTCTCAACCTGACACGTCCCGTCAGTTTGTGGTGGAAGTGGACGCCTCTGATGTGGGGGTCAGCAGCATCTTGTCCCAGCGAAGCTTCACGGACAATAAGCTCTATCCCTGTGCCTTCTACTCCCGACGTCTGTCGCCTGCGGAGAGCAATTATAATGTGGGTAACCGGGAACTCCTTGCTGTGAAATTCGCCTTGGAGGAGTGGCGCCACTGGTTGGAGGGGGCGGAGCAACCGTTTATTGTCTGGACGGACCACAAGAATCATGCTTATGTGCAATCTGCTAGACATCTCCACTCCCGTCAGGCCAGGTGGGCTTTGTTTTTTGGACGTTTCAACTTTTCTCTAACCTTCCGACCTGGCTCTAAGAACGGCAAGGCAGACGCCTTGTCCCGGATGTGCTCTAAGACAGAGGAGAGTGGGGCCAAAACTGAAACCATTACCTGGAGAATTGAGGAGGAGGTTATGGCGGCCCTTCGAACGCAGCCCAGTCCCGGTAACTGTCCACCCGGTCGGTTGTTTGTGCCAGAGGGCAGCATGGTGGCCCAGTGGTTAGCACTGTGGCCTCACAGCAAGAAGGTTCTGTGTTCGAATCCAGGTCGTTCCGGGGCCTTTCTGTGTGGAGTTTGCATGTTCTCTCCATGTTTGCGTGGGTTTCCTCCGGGTGCTCCGGTTTCCCCCACCTACTACTACTAGGTTCTCCAGGCAGTGCCCTTGATCAAGGCACTGGCTCAGATCTGGAGTTGGTCCCCGGGCGCTATTATTGGGTGCCCACTGCTCCCTTGAGGGATGGGTTAAATGCAGTGAATGAATTTCGCTACATGTATGTGTATGTGACAAATAAAGTACCTTTAGAGCCTGTCCCTTCTGCTGTCCTCCAGTGGGCCCACGCCAACAAGATGGGCTGTCACCCTGGCGTAGCTCAGACTATGGTGTTGCTACGGAGACGGTCTGGTGGCCTGCCATGGGAAAGGATACCCAGAGTTTTGTTGCTGCCTGTCCAGTTTGTGCACAGAATAAGAGTTCCAACCAGCCCAGCTCTGGACTTCTTCACCTACCTATACCCCGGCGACCGTGGTCGCATCTGGCCCTGGACTTTGTCACTGGATTGCCCCCTTCTGATGGGAACATAGGAATGGTTGAATGAGATTGTTGGCATTGCACCACAGGTCTCTATTTTAGCAGAATATGCAAAAGTACTTGTGTCTGTATGCAGTATAAGATGAGGTAGAAGTGTGCCAAAAATGCCAAAACACATGTTGTGTCAGCCCAGTCTCACGCCAGGTCGTGTAATAGTTACGTTATTGTAATCTATTAAGTCGTGGACAGGTTACGTAAATGCCGTTTTTTTCGTGTGGCGATTACGAAATTGAAAGCAATGCATTTTAATGGGAAGCATATTTCGTGATCCCAGAACGAAAGCGAGTAGCGAGTAGTTGATAAGGCGAAAGTCCGCGTAGGGAGGTTGGTCAGGGTGGTGGATGGGTCGGAAAACACAGGACTTTCACGCCGGAGACCGGGGATCGCGCCCCGCGTGTGGCAGTACCTTTGTCCCGCGTGTTGCAGTTCCTTTGTCGGCGTGTCCCGCGTGTGACGGTTCCTTTCCCAGTTCTTTTTTTTTCCTAACCCCAACCGTCTCGCGAGTGGCGGCCCGTCCCGCTGTTTTGATAATGCTTGCTCTTGGGGGAATTACTGTAATTGTTGGGGTTTTGGAATTTATAGAGTGTGGTCTAGACCTACTCTATCTGTAAAGTGTCTCGAGATAACTCTTGTTATGATTTGATACTATAAATCAAATTGAATTGAATTAAATTGAATAGTATTAGCTGTGTGTACAAGTCAAAGGGAGAAGCAACTGCCAGTCTGTGGAATGACGAGAGTGGAAGGCCAATATTTCTAACAACAATGTCGTTGGAGTCAATTCATATGAAAGCTTGGGTGTTCCACAACACTAGAGCTGGTCGACGTGAAAGAGACAAGCTAGCTGCAATCAGAGATTTATGGGATAAATGGGTCAAAATTTTACCTGTCTTGTACAATCCTGGTCCCCATGTCACTGTAGATGAATGCCTTGTTCCATTCAGGGGGCGCTGTCCCTTCTGACAGTACATGCCCAACAAGCCTGCTAAGTATGGCGTTAAAATATGGGCATCCTAGGATGCCAAATGTAGCTATGCATGGAATATGCAAGTGTATACCGGAAATATTTTCACTAAATAATTGGTTAAAACAGTTTTGGGGGAAAAAATGTTTGTGATGAGGAAAAAAAAGTTAGTTTTGAGTGTATTTACACTGTACGGGTCATTTTGACCCGTCACATCATCAATGTAAATTTTTTTCAACATAATACGAGGGTTAAACATATTAAGAGTAGCCTAACCCTTATTCCCACGTGTACTTTCTGCAGTCTGACTTCAGTTCACCACCTCACCATCTGCGTCGCCAATTCCTATTTTGTCTCCAAAATGTGCGTACGCACGGGTCAGAGTTTGCGTGGAGGACCGCACATTCTCCCGTCAAGATTGTTTTTTATAAATCACAACCTTTGCGTGGGAAGTGGCGTACGCACGTTTCAGCCCCGTTTTGTGCGTACGCCACGTTTATAAATGAGACCCCAGATAAATGCCACACAGAGTTCTAGCAGCAGACACATCTCTAAAACAACTGTTAAGAGGAGACTGCACGAGTCAGGCCTTCAAGTTCAAGTAGCTGCTAGGAAACCACTGCTAAGTAGAGGCGACCAGCAGAAGAGATTTGTTTGGGCCAAGAAACACAAGGAATGGACATTAGACCAGTGGAAAGCTGTGCTTTGGTCTGATGAGTCCAAATTTGAGCTCTTTGGTTCCAACTGCCGTGTCTTTGTGTGACGCAGAATAGGTGAACAGATGGATTCTACATGCCTGGTTCCCAATGTGAAGCATGGAGGAGGAGGTGTGATGGTGTGGGGGTGCTTTGCTGGTTACACTGTTGGGGATTTATTCAAAATTGAAGGCATACTGAACCAGCATGGCTACCACAGCATCCTGCAGCAACATGCCATCCCATCCGGTTTGTGTTTAGTTGGACCATCATTTATTTTTCAACAGGACAATGGCCCCAAACACACCTCCAGGCTGTGTAAGGGCTATTTAACCAAGAAGGAGAGTGATGGAGTGCTGCGCCAGATGGCCTCCACAGTCACCGGACTTGATCCCAATCAAGATGATTTGGGGTGAGCTGGACCGCAGAGTGAAGGCAAAAGGGCCAACAAGTGCTAAGCTTCTCTGGGAACTCCTTCAAGACTGTTGGAAAACCATTTCAGTTGACTACCTCTTGAAGCTCATCAAGAGAATGCCAAGAGTGTGCAAAGTAGTAATCAGAGGTGTATACTTTGAGGAATCTAAAATATAAGACATGTTTTCAGTTATTTCACACTTTTTTGTTAAGTACATAATTCCATATGTGTTTATTCATAGTTTTGATGCCTTCAGTGAGAATCTACAATTTAATTAGTCATGAAAATAAAGGAAACACATTGAATGAGAAGGTGTGTCCAAACTTTTGGCCTGTACTGTTTATGGCACCTGCTCTACCAGGTGAGCTATCCAGGTGCCATGACTAACTTTAACATGCATGGAGGATTCCTTGTTAACAAGAATAAACTGAGATCATGAACACACCAAAGTCACAAGAACAACTTCCAAACTCAGGAAAGGGTACCATCAGAGGAGAATGTGAATGCAGCATTGGCCTTTCCAGAGGTCTTTGCTCTAAAGCTCAGTTCAGACCAAAGATTCTTGACAAGACAGAACCACAATAGAATGTTGCAGTGGTCTGAACCGGCCCTTCTCAGCTCAACTCAAGCCAGCTGATGGTGTCGCTGCAACTCATTTGGGCAAGTCTCCAGAGGCTGGTTTTAGAAAGTAAGGGACGTCAATTGTTTCAACAGCCAACAGTGAAATCAGCTTGTAAAGTAAACAGTTTTCTCCATTTCATCACTAGAAATTCAGCTGTAGTAAGGATCTCACTATCACTAACGTTATCCCCATTCATATTAAGATGCAACAAATAATATATCCAACTACAAAAAAGCCTTAAAGGTACAATATGTAACATTTCTGCTTTAAAATGTCTAAAAATGTACCTATGTTATATATTTTTATGAGTTGTGTTCTTACACTATCCTAAATGTTCCCACCAAATGTCAAACCCAGAGAAATCGGTTATTTTATTTTCAGACACGGCACGTTTCCTTTAGTCGCCCGTCAGTGGCGTCATATAACCTTTCACCCTCCAGATCCTCTAACTTCCGTCAGAACACTGGCACCAAAATGATACGTTCAGGAGTAATTGTAAATCATACAATGTCACAGAAAAAAAATACTTGTAACCGTAATACTGCTTTTTTTTTTGCCATACAGCATCATTTTGTGATTAATTACATCCCACTTTTTATCACAGTAATACAACAGAGACCTTATCTATTTTGAAAGTTCAATATCGATACCAGCTTGACGTTACTACAATTTGCTAATGTTGATGCTAAAGCTTTGTGGGTAAAATTGAGGTTACAACATCGTTCAACACGCAAATAGTTATTTTTAGTATTACTGTTTCGACCACAGCTAACAGGACTGAGCTAACCCACGAATAACTTAACTAGTAACGCTAACGTTAGCTGTATAGACGATTAATCTAATGCTAATTTAGCCAAAGTAGCACACCCCGGTCTGTCTGCCTCACTCCCCCGGCGCAGAGAGACTCAGTCGGGATGACAGCTGACAACAGCCCCGGGACATATAGCTAGCTAGTTACCGTTAGCCCCCAGTCAGCTATCAGCCAGCTACTTCCATTACAGCTACCCCCGGCCAGAACTTATCTCCAGTGCCTGGTGTTTACGACGCTAACGGCAGTTTAATTAAACGTCGGGAAACTGACCATATCAGACCCAGCACCGAGTCACAACAGCGGCAACATCCATAGCGGTAGCTAGCTACATCTCCGTAGCGCTACCGGTGTATGTGCCGAAAATCTCCTCCCTGCCGAATTTCTCGCCCCTTCGCGTTTAGCTGTTTTTACGGTTAGCTAAATTAACCAGACAAAAGGTGGGTTAAGCACCAAAACGAAAAGTTAAGATTACTGAAAAGTGAAGGGGAGATAATTCCGGGCAGCTGGGAGATGTTCTCTGCTGCTGCACAACAGGCACCGAACGTCCTGGCTCGCTATCGCGGAGATTCCCCCGACAATCCCCACCCACACCCGTCTCTCAGCCTCGTTTAGTACCTAGGTAGCGTTACAACAAACCCCGTCCGCCCCGGTGTTGAAACCATCCAAAAGGTGACATTGATATGTGAAATATTTTGTGTTTTAGCTGCTGGCTACTGTTAGCTTGCTGGCTCACTAGCTAACTGGTCAGCTACAAATAAAAATCTAATCAAGAAAAACGTAATTATGTTGGGGAAACTGCAGCTATTTTATTACAATAACATGAATAAACGTTACTAAACGTAACGTAAATAAACTTGAATGGGTAAACTCGTCCGTGAACTGATGCATTCTAACCAGCAGCGAAGGTGTTTAACACTAAAAACTCCCATAATTCCACGCAACTTCACAACGTCATCAAAAGTCCAGTTTTACCGTCCATTGTTTTGGTTGAGAGACCCCTAGCGGCAGAAAGTTACATATTGTACGTTTAGAGTCAGAAGTTAGAACAAAAGTACAAAGACACTGGGCTTAAGAGTGCAATTCTTAATATGACACAGTCATGTAATCTGAGCAAACAAAGTTTAATAACATGAGTTCAGGCCTCCAGAGTTTGATTGAGTTGTTTACATGTTAGTAGCTTTCCCTTTGGAGCGATTAATGAGATCCGTGGAGGTTGAAGCAGTCTGATAAAACCTCAAACAGGTCACAGATCCAATTCTGTGTTTGCCGGGCCAAACCAGTGCGTATCAAGGTCAGGTACTGATCAATAAATAAGACAATCTCAGGTTATATGAGACTTCTAGTAATTTACATGTCATTTTTTTGTAATTAGCACTATGTGTAGACTATGCCTCAGGACAAACAAGAAAACTAGCACTGTGAGGTTTCCAACAGCCTTAGTTGGGTAGATCATAGACTGCAGAACTGATTTTGGATTAGAAAAGATAACTGAGATTTCTTACGGTGGTGTTGGGGACCAGGGCAACGCCATCCAGAGTAGCTATAACATTAAATAACAGGATGGAGGTGATTGACCAACTTTAACATGCTATCCATTCTATACCAACATATGAGTGGCTTGAATATGAATCCGCTTGAAAAGATGTTATTAAAGGCATCTTCCTTAAAGAAGAAAGTTTTAAATTATATTTACTCTCAAATGTTTGTCAACATCCCTATGATTAACAGTCAAACTTCCCGGGGTGAAGATTTTGGATCCCAAATGGATGAAGGGATGTGGAAAAGGATCTTGTTGAATGCAAAGAAAATTACATGTTCTAATAAATCCTATGAGACTCAACATAAGATTATCCACAGACTGCATGTTACCCCTGCTATTCAATGTAAATATGACCGTATGTCCTCACCATTATGCGTGAAATGTAAAAATAGCTGTGGCACTTATGGACATCTAATGTGGTCATGTCCAAAAATCTCAAATTTCTGGCTATCGGTTCAAACCGAGATTCAGAAAATTTTTAGGTTTGATTCCACTAAATCCATACCATTTTGTACTGGGACTGGATGCCAATTGTGAACATAGATACGGATACATTCTTTGACTTGCTTTGTATGATGCACGCCTCACAATACTACATAAATGGTTAGACGAAGATCCTCCTAATATTACAATGTGGTATGAAAAATGTATGTCCATCTTGCCATTGGAGAGATTATCACATGTACTAAGAAATACGTTTGACGTTTTTGTAAGGGAATGGTCCCCATTTGAATTATACCTGAAAGAAGAATGGTCTATAGTAGTATGTATAGGGGTAGGAATTTGAATTTAAAAAGTGACTGAATAAGCACATGAAATAATTAATTTTGCACTGCAACTGCTAGTTTTAGTTAACTTTACTCTTTTATTTTTATTAATTTTTTTTCTTTCTTTATGTGACTGTCTGTTTATGTCTTTTATCACTTGTGATTCCTTGTATTGTCTCACATTAAAATAAAATCTAAAATAAAAAACATCAGGAAATTGTACACATCATAGTACACACCGTGACTAACTTTAACATGCATGAGGGTTTCCTTGTTAACAAGAATAAACTGAGATCATGAACACACCAAAGTCAGAAGAACGTCTTCCCTACTCAGGACAGGGTACCATCAGAGGAGCATGTGAATGCACCATTGGCCTTGCCAGAGGTCTTTGCTTTAAAACCCAGTTCAGACCAAAGATTTGTGACAAGACAAAACCATATTGGAACATTGCAGTGGTCTGAACCGACCCGTCTCAGCTCAACTCAAGCCAGCTGATGGTGTCGCTGCAACTCAGCTGATCAAGTCTCCAGAGGCTGGTTTTAGAAAGTAAGGGACGTAAATTGTTTCAACAAGCGCCCGCGAGCACAGTATACGGTGATGCTAGATAGAGGGTGACTTAAGAGAGCCAGCAGCGTTAGAACACAGCAGTGAGTTAGAGAAATAAAATGTTTTCTCCATTTTATCACTGGAAAAATCTCACTATTACTAACGTTATCCCCATTAATATTTAGATGCAACAAATAATATACAGCTACATGAAAGCCTAAAAGTTGGACATTAGAACAAACGTAGAAAGAGTTGTTGCTATGAAGATGATACACTGTCTCGTCATGTAGTATTGGTGTAAACTGGTAGGTTTCAGAACATTGCAGACCGGTGCATTGCAAGTAGTTGCTAGTTTCAACTCATCACATAGAAAATCTTTGATCCAAACATGGTTTTAGAGTGCAATTCTTAATATGACAGAGTCATGTAATCTGAGCAAACAAAGTTTTACAGCATGAGTTCAGGCCTCCAGAGTTTGATCAAGTTGTTTACTTGTTAGTAGCTTTCCCTTTGGAGAGGTTAATGAGATCCGTGGAGGTTGAAGCAGTCTGATAAAATCCTCAAACAGGTCACAGATCCAATTTTGTGTTTGCCGGGCCAAACCAGTGCGTATCAAGGTCAGGTACTGATCCCTAAATAGGGCAATCTCAGGTTATGTGAAACTACTACTAATTTAACTGTTTTATTCATTAATATTTAATTTCAGACAACCATAATGGATAATTAATTAAATGTAACATATATAACTTTTGATGGGCATGTGGAAGTGCAGAAATACAGATATCTTTATTTTGTGATCATGTTTACAGCATATATTCTAATAATTTGTAGTAATTCCACTATTGTGGGCATCATAATGATTAACAAAGCCCTCCATGAGCCTATGTACATTTTCATTGCAGCTTTGTTAATCAACTCTGTTCTTTTCAGCACTGCTATCTATCCAAAGCTTTTGATTTACTTTTTATGTGAAAAACAGATCATATCTTATTCAGCCTGTCTCTTTCAGTGGTTTATATATTACACTCTAGCCATTTCAGAATTCTTCCTGTTGTCAGTCATGGCCTATGACAGATATGTGTCTATATGTAAACCTCTGCAATATCCAACTATCATGAAAAAGACAACTGTTTATGTTTTCCTGATTTTAGCTTGGACTCTACCTGCTTGTCAGTTTTCAGTGGGGATGTTAGTGAATGCAAATAAAAAGCTCTGTTACTTTATTTTAAAAGGGATCATTTGCAACAGCACAGTTCAGAAACTTCAATGTGTGAGTTCAACAGAGCTGAATATATATGGCTTGCTTGTGTTTGTAAGTGCTGTACCTCTCCCTCTTCTCTTTATACTCTTTACATACACCAGGATACTTATAATAACCTATCGAAGTAGTAGAGAAGTCAGGAAGAAAGCTGCACAGACCTGTTAACCCCACCTGTTGGTTCTAATCAACTTTTCCTGTTTGAGTACATATGATGTACTTCTAGCTCGACTGGAAACAGATTTTTCCAAAACTGTTTATTTAATTATGTCTTTACAAATGATTTTGTATCATCCTCTTTTTAATCCGATCATATATGGACTGAAAATGAAAGACATTTTTAAACACCTGAAGAGATTGTTCAGTCGACACAAATTAAACTAATATATCACAGATTTACCTGTGTCCACTAATTACAACATAATAATAGATAAAAGATTCTTGGAAAGTATTTCATTTGAGGATTTGTTTCTAATAGACTTACAAATAATAAACATTGTTAGCGTCAACAATGTGAAGTCAAATATTTTTTCAATGACATACAACATCTTATTTTTTATCTTATCATATAATCACAAAATGCAAACTGAAGTTTATTTCTGTAGTAAATTTAATTGTTGTTACCATTGTTGACTTTTTTATCAGTACCATATTTTCTATTTCTTCAGATAAAATTCAAAGATGTTTAAATCAACAGCCCTGAATGCAAGAGCCTAGAACATGAGTGCATATTATTGTGAGTTTTCTATTTAACTTGTTTTCAGTGTCTGATTTGGCAATATAATGTACGTTAGGGTTTAGTAGTGTAATGTGTTTTTTTTTCATTGTAGAAAAAGAATAATTAAAAAAAGATACCATATTATTTTTGCTGTGATATGTTTTATTTATTAGCACTGTTTGTAGACTATACCTCGTGACAAACAAGAAAACCAGCACTGTGAGGTTTCTTCTTTGAGCTTTACTGTTCTTCTTCCTCATACAATGTCTTACAAAACATGTACAATGTCTTGTGGTCTACAGTGATATCTAGTGGTTAAACCCGTAACTCATTACACAATATACAGTATTTCCCCTCTTGTTTAGGAAGCTTAACAGGTAAAATAAAGCCGTCTCTTAAATCACTTAGACCTCGGCTGTAGCCTAATGCAAACTTAAATGTCTTCCTTATCTTACATAGCATAAACAAACTAAATATCATTTTAACAGTTATAGCAGGCAACCTATTGTATATTACACTACTTTACTAACAGTAGCTTTTAATTTAAGCTGAATTAAGCAAACTATTTCACAAGCAAAAACAACATTCAAGTTATAGTTCGCTTCCGGTCACGTTTTCAATGTCCTTGTATTTTTTCTCATTTCACATTTTTATTTCCTCTTCAATAGTTCCCCCACAAAGGCCACGAGAAGGATTAATGTAGATAATCGGCAAGCCATGCAGGATTCTTTCTGACCCTGACGGGTTTCAGAACGTCACCATCCATCACTTGTGCAGGTCCTGGCTCAGATACAGGAACAGGACTTTCAATGGTGTCTGTCAGGAACCAAAGAGAGATGAGTAGCGTTCCATGTATGTCCATCTTCCAGCACATATGCACTTGCACCAGCTCTCAGTACCACCCTGGCAGGTCTATGGAACTTTGACAGTCCTTTCTTGACGTGGAAGGGTTTCCGTACTCTTACCCTCTTTGATCCTTGGTACTTGAGCACCTCTCCTCACATCTCTGTAGGCTTTTGATGCGTTTTGTTTGGAGGTGACGCGGTTGCGCAGCTGCTTCTCCGGCAGCATGGTAGATTTGCTTGCTGGACAGATGTTCACCTTTGTGCGCATTTTCCTGTTGAACATCAGTTCATATGGTGACACCCCTGTTGTACTGTGTGGAGTTGCATGGTAAGTGAGTAGGAAATCCTGTATGAATGGTTTCCATGGTTTTCTCTCCTGCTCGGCAGAAAGAAGTGTCTCTTTAAGAACACGGTTCCAGCGTTCAATGGCTCTGTTTGCTTGTGGATAATACAAAGACACTTTCCTGTCTGTAATGTCTCTCACTGCCAGAAATTCTGCAAACTCGCTTGTGTCCCATTATCACTAATGACTTCTGTCGGGTTACCAAAGCGGGCCAACACAGTATACATGAAGGTGGTTACAGCCGTTGTTGTGATGGAGTAAGTAAAGGTCAAGCCATTCAGTGTAGTGTTAATTTTGTCACCTATTTTTGATTTAGTCTTAGTCTTAGTCTTGTGCCAAATGTCCTTGTTAGATTTAGTCATATTTAGTCAGTCACACATATTTTTTTTGTTAGTCAAGTTTTAGTCAAGTAAAAGTCTTGTCATTTTAGTCTAGTTTTAGTCAAAAGAGAACTCAAGGTATCTTAGTCAAGTTTTAGTCAAAACATTTTAGTCTTTTATTAAATAAATTATTTTTGAGATTATTTCTGATAACCATTTCAGTCAAATAGTCATATAAAAATAAATGATATAAAGATATATAAATATCAAGCTGCTTCCTTATTTCACCAGTAAATTCCTGTTAAACGACAAAAACAACCACTGAATGGGAAAAGGGTATATTACAATAACATTGAACGCAGCACGAGGCTGGTGAGGTGAGTTTGACCTGTCTATGCATCAGAGAAAGGCAGCTGCAGACTGTTAGCATTTTAACCGTGTGTACTCCAGCTGCTAGCTAAGAAGGTACAAACGTTCACTGTTATGCAGATAATACCCAATTATATCTATAATGCAAGCCAGAAAAAACTGTTAGTTAAACATTATGGACATAAAAATCTGGATGGCCTACAATGTCCTCATTATCTGAACATACAGCTACTCTGAATGACGTTGCCCTGGCCTCCACTAATCGCACTGCCCCAAAATGATTAAAATGATTGGGCAAAGGTGCGGCCGAAACGTTGCATTTTGGCCCCACCTTTGATGGCCGATGCAGGCAGTGTGTATGATGTCTAATTTTCTTAAGACTCCTGATCCAGAACGCATGTTTGACAATTTTAAAACCCGCTACTGACCTAAAAGACTCATAATAGTCAGGCACCATCATATCTTCGAGAGCTCATAGTACACAATAGCGGGACTAGAATACTGCACTTCCAGAATGCAAAGTTAGTTTTGGTTCCTACAATCTCCAAAAGTAGAATGGGAGCTAGAGTCATCTGCTACCAGGCTCCTCTCCTGTGAAACAAGCTCCCAGTTCTAAAGAGAATGTCATCATGTTTTTTATCATCTTAGAAACATTTCAAAAATACGATCCTTGATAACTTTTAAAGACGCTGAGACTATTTTACTTGCTTTAGCTAATCATGCCTGGAATATTGCAACAGTCGTTTTACTTGTTTGAAACAAAAACCTGTAAATCAACTCCAGAATGAGCAGAACACAGCTTCCAGGCTTTTAACCAGAACCAAGATGTGATCACCTGTCTTAGCGTCTCTACACTGGCTGCCAGTATGTTTTAGAATAGATTCTATTCTAAATTCGGTAGCACTGCATATTACGACTCGGTAATAAGATGGTAATAGTGGGGTGACAGTGAGATAATAAAGAGGTAATATATAGGTAACAACATCTAATTACCAAAGTAATAATGTGGTAATACATCACAGTAATAAGATGTAATACTGGGGTAATAAGGTGATAAGGTAACAGATGTAATAACATGCAATTACCAATGTAATAAGTAAGAAAGGGTTTGACAATAACCATATGTATATCTACGTAATGGTAATATACTTATATTTATATTCTAATAACGTGGTAATAATGGGGTAATATATGTTGATGTTTTCACAGTATTATAGGCTACTATCAGCGTAATACCTTCCAAATTAGATAAAACTTCTTGGAATTTAAAATTGGGAATTACCATATTATAATGCTGAAATGTATCCACCCTTTATGTTCCAAACATTTCCATTTTGTTTCAAGTTAATACTTTATGTTGATTTATGTTATTGATGTTTAATCTTGTGGCTTCTTACCTGGAAACGCTTCTGGTAGTTTCTGTGTAACAACCATGAATCAGTACCGTAAAATGCAAAACTGCCTGTTTCTATTGTATTACATGGTAATATTAGAATAACAGAGGTGTAGAGATTACCTGGAAATGCTTCTGGTAGTTTCTGTGTAACAACCATGAATCAGTACCGTAAAATGCTAAACTGCCTGTTTCTATTGTATTATATGGTAACATTAGAATAACAGAGGTGTAACTTTTACCTGGAAACGCTTCTGGTAGTTTGTGTAAAAACCATGAATCAGTACCGTAAAATGCAAAACTGCCTGTTTCTATTGTATTACGTGGTAATATTAGCATAACAGAGGTGTAGCTATTACCTGGAAACGCTTCTGGTAGTTTCTGTGTAACAACCATGAATCAGTACCGTAAAATGCAAAACTGCCTGTTTCTATTGTATTACATGGTAATATTAGAATAACAGAGGTGTAGAGATTACCTGGAAACGCTTCTGGTAGTTTCTGTGTAACAACCATGAATCAGTACCGAAAAATTCAAAACTGCATGTTTCTATTGTATTACATGGTAATATTAGAATAACAGAGGTGTACCTATTACCTGGAAACGCTTCTGGTAGTTTCTGTGTAAAAACCATGAATCAGTACCGTAAAATGCAAAACTGCCTGTTTCTATTGTATTACATGGTAATATTAGAATAACAGAGGTGCAGAGATTACCTGGAAATGCTTCTGGTAGTTTCCAGGTAATCTCTGCACCTCTGTTATTCTAATATTACCATGAAATGTTTCCTTTCCTGCATGCATATAACCCTGTGCAATCTGACCAGCAGATAAACACCATCCACCATCAAGTACTGGAGACTGGGATTGTCGTAACTCAGTTTATTTAGAAAGGGTGAAACTGGGAAATGAAACACTATGACCAGTTACAGCTTACGTATTGAAGAGTCACAAACACTATACAATCATAATTGTAAAAACAATATAACTACACAACACTGTAATGCAGCAGTATATACAGTAGCTAACATGTAACCTGAAATAAAGGAAATACGTAATGTATTGTTATACGGTGTACATAGAATAACCTATATTGTTTATCTAAATAAACTAAAATACACTTACATGTAGCACAACCCAAGATAACAGTGGCAAACTAGCTTAATGAAGCGTACTGATAGTCTAATATGAGCTATCAATCATCATAAAAAATATACATATTGCACATCAAACTTTCTGACAATAATTAACAAAGATATCAGAACAGTATGTCAGCATCTGTTTCACATACCGAGAATGCTACCAAAGGCATGGAACGTCGAAGATTGAAGCGGATTGTATGGAGAGATAACACATGAGGCTGTCCTGATCATGTTCAACTTCCTGACTGAAGTCCCATGGTGCAAATGTCCTATACTTCTTAAAGGAACACACACACATGTGGAACAAACTACTGCCAGCAATGGGAGAAGAAAAACATGTAAGTGAACTAATGTCCTGATGGGGACAGAACAAAATGAAATAGAAACAGGTAATTATTTTGCAGCACTGATTCACGGTTGTTACACAAAAACTACCAGACATGTTTCCAGGTAAGAAGTCACAAGATTAAATATATAATTTGTAAAGTATTACCTTGAAAAAAAAGGGAAATATTTGGAACATAAAGGGTGGATGAATTTCAGCATAATAATATTTTATAACTATTCTAAATTCATATATATTCAAATATTTTAAAATAATACTGTGAAAACAACATATATTATCCCATTATTATCATATTACAATATTAATATAACTATATTACCATTATCCTGATATATAGTATATAGTTTGTTCCACAAGTGTGTGTGTTCCTTTAAGAACTGTAGGACCTTTGCACCATGGGACTTCAGTCAGGAAGTTGAACGTGAGCAGGACAGCCTCATGTGTTATCTCTCCATACAATCCGCTTCAATCTTCGACGTTCCATGCCTTTGGTAGCATTCTCGGTATGTGAAACAGATGCTGACATACTGTTCTGATATCTTTGTTAATTATTGTCAGAAAGTTTGATGTGCAATATGTATATTTTTGATGATGATTGATAGCTCATATTAGACTATCAGTACGCTTCATTAAGCTAGTTTGCCACTGTTATCTTGGGTTGTGCTACATGTAAATGTATTTTAGTTTATTTAGATAAACAATATAGGTTATTCTATGTACACTGTATAACAATACATTACGTATTTCCTTTATTTCAGGTTACATGTTAGCTACTGTATATACTGCTGCATTACAGTGTTGTGTAGTTATATTGTTTTTACAATTACGATTGTATAATGTTTGTGACTCATCAATACGTAAGCAACTGGTCATTGTGTTTCATTTCCCAGTTTCACCCTTTCTAAATAAACTAAGTTACGACAATGCCAGTCTCCAGTGCTTGATGGTGGATGGTGTTTAGCTGCTGGTCAGATTGCACAGGGTTACATGCATGCAGGAAAAGAAACATTTCATGGTAATATTAGAATAACAGAGGTGCAGAGATTACCTGGAAACTACCAGAAGCATTTCCAGGTAATATCTACACCTCTGTTATTCTAATATTACCATGTAATACAATAGAAACAGGCAGTTTTGCATTTTACGGTACTGATTCATGATTGTTACACAGAAACTACCAGAAGCGTTTCCAGGTAATAGCTACACCTCTGTTATTCTAATATTACCATGTAATACAATAGAAACAGGCAGTTTTGCATTTTACGGTACTGATTCATGGTTGTTACACAGAAACTACCAGAAGCGTTTCCAGGTAATAGCTACACCTCTGTTATTCTAATATTACCATGTAATACAATAGAAACAGGCAGTTTTGCATTTTACGGTACTGATTCATGATTGTTACACAGAAACTACCAGAAGCGTTTCCAGGTAATAGCTACACCTCTGTTATTCTAATATTACCATGTAATACAATAGAAACAGGCAGTTTTGCATTTTACGGTACTGATTCATGGTTGTTACACAGAAACTACCAGAAGCATTTCCAGGTAATCTCTACACCTCTGTTATTCTAATATTACCATGTAATACAATAGAAACAGGCAGTTTTGCATTTTACGGTACTGATTCATGGTTGTTACACAGAAACTACCAGAAGCGTTTCCTGGTAATAGCTACACCTCTGTTATTCTAATATTACCATGTAATACAATAGAAACAGGCAGTTTTGCATTTTACGGTACTGATTCATGGTTGTTACACAGAAACTACCAGAAGCATTTCCAGGTAAGAAGCCACAAGATTAAACATCATTAACATAAATCGACATAAAGTATTACCTTGAAACAAAAGGGAAATGTTTGGAAAATAAAAGGTGGATACATTTCAGCATATAATATGGTAATTACCTATTTTAAATTCCAAGAAGTTTTATCTAATTTGGAAGGTATTACGCTGATAGTAGCCTATAATACTGTGAAAACATCAACATATATTACCCCATTATTACCACGTTATTAGAATATAAATATAAGTATATTACCATTACCTAGATATACATATGGTTATTGTCAAACCCTTTCTTACTTATTACATTGGTAATTGCATGTTATTACATCTGTTACCTTATCACCTTATTATCCCAGTATTACATCTTATTACTGTGATGTATTACCACATTATTACTTTGGTAATTACATGTTATTACCTATATATTACCTCTTTATTATCTCACTGTTACCCCACTATTACCATCTTATTACCGAGTCGTAATATGCAGTGCTACCCTAAATTCTATTTACAATAGAAACCACATATGAGGTCAATATAATTGGTCCAAGCACAGACTTGTGGAACACCATGATAAACTTTAGAATTCATGGAGGATTCATTATTAACATGAACAAACTGAGATCATGAACACACCAAAGTCGGATTAACATCTTCCAAACTCAGGAAATGGGACCAATAGATGAGCATGTGCAAGCACAGTTGGCCTTGCCTTGCATTGCTTTTTGTCATTCTTAGTGTGACAGAGTCACAAACAAAATTTAACAACATCTGAGTTCAGGCCTCCAGAGTTTCATCAAGTTGTTTACAAGTTAGCAGCTTTTTCTTTGGAGAGATTAATGAGATCCATGGAGGTTGCTGTAGTATGATAAAAACTTCCCACTGACTCAGACGGATCACAAATCCAATTTCTGTATTTGCCGGACCACACCATTGGGTATCTATTTCAGGTGCTGATGACCTCCTAAGACAAACTCAGGTTATATAAGACTTCTAGTGATATACCTGTTTTATTTTTTCAATTTTATTTTAGACAATGTTAATGGATAATGAATTAAATGTAACATATATAACTTTTGATGGGCATGTGGAAGTGCAGAAATACAGATATCTTTATTTTGTGATCATGTTTACAGCATATATTCTAATAATTTGCAGTAATTCCACTATTGTGTGCATCATAGTGTTTCACAAAGCCCTCCATGGGCCTATGTACATTTTTATTGCAGCTTTGTTAATCAACTCTGTTCTTTACAGCACTGCAATCTATCCAAAGCTTTTGATTGACTTTTTATCAGAAAAACAGATCATATCTTATTCAGCCTGTCTCTTTCAGTGGTTTGTATATTACACTCTAGGGGGTTCAGAATTCTTTCTGTTGTCAGTCATGGCCTATGACAGATATGTGTCTATATGTAAACCTCTGCAATATCCAACTATCATGAGAAAAACAACTGTTAATATTCTCCTGATTTTCGCTTGGATTCTGCCTGCTTGTCAGTTTTCAGTGGGACCGTTTCTTATTGCAAATAAAAAGCTCTGTTACTTTATTTTAAAAGGGATAATTTGCAACAGCACAATTCAGAAACTTCACTGTATTAGATCAACAGTCCAGAATATATATGGCTTGATTGTATTTGTAATTAGTGTACCTCTCCCTTTACTCTTCATACTTTTTACATACACCAGAATATTTATAATAACCTATCAAAGTAGTAGAGAAGTCAGGAGAAAAGCTGCACAGACCTGTTTACCCCACCTGTTGGTTGTAATCAGCTTTTCCTGTTTTATGTCATATGATGTACTTCTAGCTCGACTGGAAACTGATTTCCCTAAAACTGTACATTTAATAATGTCTTTACAACTAGTAATTTATCATCCTCTCGTTAATCCGATTATGTATGGACTCAAAATGAAAGAAATTTATAAACTCCTCAAGAGATTGTTCTTCAAAGTGGTCTGATGTCTTTACAAATTATTTTGTACTCTCTGTTTTAATTTTCTCATATGGACTGAAAATGAAAGAAATGTATAAACACTTAAAGAGATTAAGTCAAGACACATTAAACTAATATACTGTTTAAACTGTGTACATTAATTACAACTTAATAATGCAAACATAGTAGTAGAGAAGTTAGGAGAAAAGCTGCACAGACCTGTTTACCCCACCTGTTGGTTCTAATCAACTTTTCCTGTTTGAGTACATATGATGTACTTCTAGCTCGACTGGAAACAGATTTTTCCAAAACTGTTTATTTAATTATGTCTTTACAAATGATTTTGTATCATCCTCTTTTTAATCCGATCATATATGTATTGAACATGAAAGACATTTGTGTTCAGTCAACACAAATTAAACTAATATATCACAGATTTACCTGTGTCCACTAATTACAACATAATAATAGATAAAAGATTCTTGGAAAGTATAACATTTGAGGATTTGTTTCTAATAGACTTAAAAATAATTACAAACATTGTTAGCATCAACAATGTGAAGTCAAATATTTTTTCAATGACATACAACACCTTATTTTTTATCTTATCATGTAATCACAAAATGCAAACTGAAGTTTATTTCTGTAGTAAATTTAAATGTTGTTACCATTGTTGACTTTTTTATCAGTACCATATTTTCTATTTCTTCAGATAAAATTCAAAGATGTTTAAATCAACAGCCCTGAATGCAAGAGCCTAGAACATGAGTGCATATTATTGTGAGTTTTCTATTTAACTTGTTTTCAGTGTCTGATTTGGCAATATAATGTACGTTAGGGTTTAGTAGTGTAATGTGTTTTTTTTTCATTGTAGAAAAAGAATAATTAAAAAAAGATACCATATTATTTTTGCTGTGATATGTTTTATTTATTAGCACTGTTTGTAGACTATACCTCGTGACAAACAAGAAAACCAGCACTGTGAGGTTTCTTAGTTGGGTAAATCATGAACTGCAGAAGTGACCTTAGCATCTTTGAGCTTTACTGTTCTTCTTCCTCATACAATGTCTTACAAAACATGCAGTACAATGTCTTGTGGTCTACAGTGACATCTAGTGGTTAAACCCGTAACTCATTACACAATATACAGTATTTCCCCTCTTGTTTAGGAAGCTTAACAGGTAAAATAAAGCCGTCTCTTAAATCACTTAGACCTCGGCTGTAGCCTAATGCAAACTTAAATGTCTTCCTTATCTTACATAGCATAAACAAACTAAATATCATTTTAACAGTTATAGCAGGCAACCTATTGTATATCACACTACTTTACTAACAGTAGCTTTTAATTTAAGCTGAATTAAGCAAACTATTTCACAAGCAAAAACAACATTCAAGTTATAATTCGCTTCCGGTCACGTTTTCAATGTCCTTGTATTTTTTCTCATTTCACATTTTTATTTCCTCTTCAATAGTTCCCCCCCAAAGGCCACGAGAAGGATTAATGTAGATAATCGGCAAGCCATGCAGGCTTCTTTCTGACCCTGACGGGTTTCAGAACGTCACCATCCATCACTTGTGCAGGTCCTGGCTCAGATACAAGGAACAGGACTTTCAAAGTTGTCTGTCAGGAACCAAAGAGAGATGAGTAGCGTTCCATGTATGTCCATCTTCCAGCACATATGCACTTGCACCAGCTCTCAGTACCACACTGGCAGGTCTATGGAACTTTGACAGTCCTTTCTTGACGTGGAAGGGTTTCCGTACTCTTACCCTCTTTGATCCTTGGTACTTGAGCACCTCTCCTCACATCTCTGTAGGCTTTTGATGCGTTTTGTTTGGAGGTGACACGGTTGCGCAGCTGCTTCTCCGGCAGCAGGGTAGATTTGCTTGCTGGACAGATGTTCACCTTTGTGCGCATTTTCCTGTTGAACATCAGTTCATATGGTGACACCCCTGTTGTACTGTGTGGAGTTGCATGGTAAGTGAGTAGGAAATCCTGTGTGAATGGTTTCCATGGTTTTCTCTCCTGCTCGGCAGAAAGAAGTGTCTCTTTAAGAACACGGTTCCAGCGTTCAATGGCTCTGTTTGCTTGTGGATAATACAAAGACACTTTCCTGTCTGTAATGTCTCTCACTGCCAGAAATTCTGCAAACTCGCTTGTGTCCCATTATCACTAATGACTTCTGTCGGGTTGCCAAAGCGGGCCAACACAGTATACAAGAAGGTGGTGACAGCCGTTGTTGTGATGGAGTAAGTAAAGGTCAAGCCAATCAGTGTAGTGTTAATTTTGTCACCTATTTTTAATTTAGTCTTAGTCTTAGTCTTGTGCCAAATGTCCTTGTTAGATTTAGTCATATTTAGTCAGTCACACATATTTTTTTTGTTAGTCAAGTTTTAGTCAAGTAAAAGTCTTGTCATTTTAGTCTAGTTTTAGTCAAAAGAGAACTCAAGGTATCTTAGTCAAGTTTTAGTCAAAACATTTTAGTCTTTTATTAAATAAATTATTTTTGAGATTATTTCTGATAACCATTTTAGTCAAATAGTTATATAAAAATAAATGATATAAAGTTATATAAATATCAAGCTGCTTCCTTATTTTACCAGTAAATTCCTGTTAAACGACAAAAACAACCACTGAATGGGAAAAGGGTAAATTACAACAACATTGAACGCAGCACGAGGCTGGTGATGTGAGTTTGACCTGTCTATGCATCAGAGAAAGGCAGCTGCAGACTGTTAGCATTTTAACCGTGTGTACTCCAGCTGCTAGCTAAGAAGGTACAAACGTTCACTGTTATGCAGATAATACCCAATTATATCTATAATGCAAGCCAGAAAAAACTGTTAGTTAAACATTATGGACATAAAAATCTGGATGGCCTACAATGTCCTCATTATCTGAACATACAGCTACTCTGAATGACGTTGCCCTGGCCTCCACTAATCGCACTGCCCCAAAATAATTAAAATGATTGGGCAAAGGTGCGGCCGAAACGTTGCATTTTGGCCCCACCTTTGATGGCCGATGCAGGCAGTGTGTATGATGTCTAATTTTCTTAAGACTCCTGATCCAGAACGCATGTTTGACAAATTTAAAACCCGCTACTGACCTAAAAGACTCATAATAGTCAGGCACCATCATATCTTTGAGAGCTCATAGTACACAATAGCGGGACTAGAATACTGCACTTCCAGAATGCAAAGTTAGTTTTGGTTCTGTTGAAGTTAAAAAAGTTAAAACCATGGTTATGTTCTATCCTTTAAGTAATAAATTGTATGCTGCAATCGGGTTAGGAAAATAGGAATGAAAACTATTTGACTGAAAAGAATAGGTCCAGACTGACCTGATTATCACAATCACCACCTTTTGTCTCTGTAAACAAAAGGTAAAGACAGAGACTTTCTCTCCCCCTCTCTTCCTGTTTTTGGTTAAATTGATTAGATTAAACCCAACTAAGAGAAACCTTTTGCCACACAGCATGAAATAACCTTCTGCTTCCTTCAGTCTCCACCCTCCTGGTGTTTTAGTCTGGGTTAGGACAATAGAATGTTGAATCCTGTAACCTTGTAAGAACTTGACATCTGCATGATAGAGCCTATTGGTGCAAATGACCCGTAGGAGGCAGAGTTAAAGTTATGTCCTTCCTCATTGGACAGCGAACCTGTCACCATGCCAACAAAGAGCCTATCAGGAAGGCTCTTACTCACAAAGGAGAAAAGTAACCACCCAGGTGTAGGGGAATATAATTCGGAATGAGAGGGGATTTCGGGACTGATTGATGTAAATCCTGAAGAGGAAGCATATCTTTCAGTCCGCTGTCAGCTGCAGTGTCTTATGTTTTATGTTTATGTTTGATTGTGTTTTGACTGTCGTTTTCTCATGTTGTTTTATTAAACCCTTTTGCTTGACTTCCAATTAGACCCAAGCCTCTCCTTCCTCCTCCAGAAATCAGAACGAACACGTCATTTAGAGATATCTTAACAAATGGTGACCCTGACGTGATTTTTGGAGGATTAAAGGATAAAAGGCAAATTGAAAAACTGGAGGCTGATGACTGCTGACCTCTCTCACAAAAGGGCCCGAAATTGAAAGGTGAGCAGATTTCCTGTTGGATCAAAAACTGCATAGTTATTTAGGAGATTTAGGTGTGAGAGATTCAGCGGCATCACTCGTAAGTCTATTAAAATCTGTAAAAGTGATGAACTACGGTGAGAGCGATAAGTCAAAAGCAATGTATGTTGCTTGTTGTTATTTGTATTGTATGTGATTTGTATGTATAAGCTTAAAAAGCCTGAAAGAGGGTCCATGGGAAAATGCACAGATCCGACCGGGACGGGACACCCGAGGTAAGCGTATGATTCGCGTGCATTTTTATTAGAAGTCCATTTGAGTTTGGCCGATTTTAGATTGTGATAAATTTTAAATATAAAGTGCACTAACTAGGTTACGGGGGACGGCGACAGAAAATTACTTTCTGTGAAGGCACGGAACAAAACATTAAGACTTTTTTAAAGCCAGTGTAAACAACTGTGAAGGATAGGACTTGGTAATGCTGATCTTGCGGCGACGGCGGGGATAAAGCGCCATTGGAAGATACTTCAGTTTTCTCTCGTGACCCATAGTCTGGAAATAGGAAAGTCAATTAAATAAATATAGTCGAATTGTGTGAAAACACTTAGGAAATTGTACAGAGGCCTACTGTAAATATTTTTTAGAAATAGAATTGTGGTGTTGGGATTTGAGTCTGCGGCAGCGACTCGCGCGCGCTGTGTGTGTTTTGTTAAAATTGAGAGCGTGCAGCTCAGCGGTGGGGTTTGTGGACATGTTCAGTGTGCGGGAGCAGTGTGTTTGTGTATGTTCGTTTGTGTTGAGTTTTGCATTGTAAATTCCATTTCCTGATAACGAACAGCGACTCCATCTGGTTGGTAAATCATTACAACAGAGCGTCTACTGTTAAACAGCTAAGGGTCA
>CM046797.1:35364078-35369078 GCA_025617405.1 Perca schrenkii
GGGTACGAGCCTCTCTTCTTCTTCTTCTGCCGTAGACAGGGTTTACCCTCGCTTTCAGGAAGACTTACGTAGGTGCACCCATAGATAAAGAACATGTTCTATATCTATGGGTGCACGTATTTGGTGGAAGGGTTAGGAGTCCTTCCTCAAGAAAATGTGACGTTCTTCAACTAAAAAAAGCAATTTCCCCCGTACATTCTTAGTCTCTCTAACCCTGAAACACATAGTGAATGTTTAATGTGTGTGTGTGTCTCTGTGTGTGTGTGTGTTTGTGTCTGTGTGTCTGTGTGTGTGTGTGTATCTCCGTTTGTCTGTGTCTGTGTGTGTGTTTGTGTGTGTGTGTTTGTGTGTGTGTGTCTGTGTGTGTGTGTCTGTCTATCTCCGTTTGTCTGTGTGTGTGTGTGTGTGTGTGTGTGTGTGTGTGTGTGTGTGTGTGTGTGTGTGTGTGTGTGTGTGTCTGTCTATCTCCGTTTGTCTGTGTCTGTGTGTGTGTGTGTGTGTGTGTCTCTGTGTGTATCTGTGTGTGTGTTTGTTTGTGTTTGTGTGTGTGTGTGTGTGTGTGTGTGTGTGTGTGAGTGTATCTCTGTGTGTCTGTGTGTGTGTGTATCTCCGTTTGTGTGTGTGTGTGTGTGTGTGAGTGTATCTCCGTGTGCCTTTGTGTGTCTGTGTGTGTGTGTGTGTGTATCTCCATTTGTCTCTGTGTCTGTGTTTGTGTGTGTCTATATGTGTGTGTGTGTGTGTGTATCTTTGTGTCTGTGTGTGTGTGTGTGTGTGTGTGTGTGTGTTTGTGTGTGTGTCTGTGTGTGTGTATCTCCGTGTGTCTCCGTATGTGCGTGTGTGTTTGTGTCTGTCTGCGTTGTGTGTCTATGTGTGTGTGTGTGTGTGTGTGTGTGTGTGTCGGTGCAGAGGTGAAGAACTACGAGCCAGCCTTTGGCTCCAAAGTGTGTGAGCAGCCGTGTGTGGACAGCATGAGAGACCTGGTGCTGAGGGACCGAGGACGGCCAGACATCCCGTCAGCGTGGACACAACACCAGGTCAGAGGTCACATGCTCACCCAGTACAGATACATACTCAGGGCTCATACGTTTCGAAAAAACCTTCAAAAAGTTAAGGAATTTGAAAAATGCAAATTCCAGACCTGGAAAGGTTTTGGAAACATAATAAGACCCAGAGAGTTTTGGAAAAGTCATGGAATATTTTTTTTAACGCAGTATAATAATATGTGATTAATAAATGTTGTATTCGCGGAGCGATATGATGAATCCCACTATGAACCAGAGACATTATCATTCATTTATAGTTAAACCTCTGAGGGTAAACTTTAACACTGATTGGTATTCTTATTGTATAATGTCGACTGACATTTGCAGGAACACATAATCATGGAAAAGCCATGGAAAAGTCATGGAAAAGTTATTAAAAAGTCATGAAAAAGTCATGGAAAAGTCATGAAAAAGTCATGGAAAAGTCATGAAAAAGTCATGGAAAAAGTCATGGAAAAGTCATGAAAAAGTCATGGAAAAAGTCATGGAAAAGTCATGAAAAAGTCATGAAAAAGTCATGGAAAAGTTATTAAAAAGTCATGGAAAAGTCATGAAAAAGTCATGGAAAAAGTCATGGAAAAGTCATGGAAAAGTTATTAAAAAGTCATGAAAAAGTCATGGAAAAGTCATGGAAAAGTCATGAAAAAGTCATGAAAAAGTTATTAAAAAGTCATGAAAAAGTCATGGAAAAGTCATGAAAAAGTCATGAAAAGGTCATGGAAAAGTTATTAAAAAGTCATGAAAAAGTCATGGAAAAGTCATGGAAAAAGTCATGGAAAAGTCATGAAAAAGTCATGGAAAAAGTCATGGAAAAGTCATGAAAAAGTCATGAAAAAGTCATGGAAAAAGTTATTAAAAAAGTCATGGAAAAAGTCATGAAAAAGTCATGGAAAAAGTCATGGAAAAAGTCATGGAAAAAGTTATTAAAAAAGTCATGAAAAAGTCATGGAAAAGTCATGAAAAAGTCATGAAAAAGTTATTATAAAGTCATGAAAAAGTCATGGAAAAGTCATGAAAAAGTCATGAAAAGGTCATGGAAAAGTTATTAAAAAGTCATGAAAAAGTCATGGAAAAGTCATGGAAAAGTCATGAAAAAGTTATTAAAAAGTCATGAAAAAGTCATGGAAAAGTCATGAAAAAGTCATGAAAAGGTCATGGAAAAGTCATGAAAAAGTCATGGAAAAGTCATGAAAAAGTCATGAAAAGGTCATGGAAAAGTCATGGAAAAGTCATGAAAAAGTCATGGAAAAGTCATGAAAAAGTCATGGAAAAAGTCATGGAAAAGTCATGAAAAAGTCATGGAAAAAGTCATGGAAAAGTCATGAAAAAGTCATGAAAAAGTTATGGAAAAGTTATTAAAAAGTCATGGAAAAGTCATGAAAAAGTCATGAAAGCGAGTCAGCCGTGTTTAAGGGCAGCATTTCCTCTACCTCATAGGCCTACTGCCCGACCAACTTCTTCAACTCTCCACTTACTGGTTTTGCACCGAAGTCCAGCTTTAGTTGTTTGGGTGGTGGGGGGAACTCCTCTCTGCTTCGCTCCACCTGCTGGGACTTGCTCTGTAAGTTTGACTGCAGCGCTGCGACTCCAAATGTTTCTTCAAAGTTGACGTAGTGTTTTTGTAGCTAGATAGCACTTTGTCGCCACCAGCACAGAGTGTACGGACCTTAAAAGTGCCGTCTTTAGCTGACACAAACTCTAAATAGTGACTGTATTTCCAGCTAGAAAGCGCGAATCTCTCTCCTCCCTCCATTGTTGTTTACGTTTGTGTCACTGCGTGGTAGGACGTCAACTGTCCCCATGCTGAAAACGTGACTTTTTGCATACGTGACTTCACTCCCCGAGACGCTAGAAGAGAGCAAAAATATATATTTTTACTAAGGAAAATGACAAATAGTAACGCACAGTGACTTGGATAAGTAACTTTAATCTGATTACTGGTTTGGAAATAGTAACGCGTTAGATTACTCGTTACTGAAAAAAGTGCTCAGATTAGAGTAACGCGTTACTAGTAACACGTTACGTGGCATCACTGGATATATATATATATATATATATATATATATATATATATATATATATACAGTACAGGACAAAAGTTTGGACACACCTTCTCATTCAATGCGTTTCCTTTTTATTTTCATGACTATTTACATTGTAGATTCTCACTGAAGGCAAAACTATGAATGAACACATATGGAATTATGTACTTAACAAAAAAGTGTGAAATAACTGAAAACATGTCTTATATTTTAGATTCTTCAGAAGTAGCCACCCTTTGCTTTTTTTTATTAATAAGGGAAATAATTCCACTAATTAACCCTGACAAGGCACACCTGTGAAGGTAAAACCATTTCAGGTGAAAAACATTTTCAAAAAAAGCACAGAAAAAAGTGACAAAAAACTGGAAGTCTGGAAAAAGACGACCAAAATGTTTGGATTTTTTTTTTTTTTCATTTTGACCCAGAAAAATAAAAACTTGCAACATGGCCGACGGGGAAGACAAACATGTGGGTTAAACCGAGGCGTAGCGGTGTAGACGCAGCCTGACTTGTGTCTTTTCTGCCTCCAGGGGATGAGCGTCTTCTGCTCCACCGTCACCGAGTGCTGGGACCACGACCCCGAGGCCCGGCTCACGGCGCACTGCGTGGTGGAGCGCTACAACGTCCTGCAGCAGGAAGCTGACGAAGACAACCGCCGAAACAACCACGGAGAGAACCACGGAGACAACAACGGAGAGAACAACGGAGAGAACAACGGAGAGAACAATGGAGAGAGAGAAAAGGACCCAGAGATGCCGGACATTGCTGCTTCCTCTTCCCTTCCCTCCCTCAACACTCCCCAGTCGGTCTCAAGGACGGAGTAGGGTTGGGTACCGAAACTCGGTGCCAATAGGGCACCGGTTCCGACGTAAACGGTAGTAACGAGACCGAATTAGAACGAACATTTCGGTGCCTTATTTCGGTGCCTGACTTTACACTACACTCGACAGCAGGTAACGTTAGCCTAGCTTTAGCTAGCAGCTGGATTAATCAGGGTTAAAGTGCTGACAGCTAACGTTAAACAGTGTAAAGTGGGACTGGATTTCAACAGTGTGCTCTGCAGCACAGCAGCTGCCAACGTCGGAAAAACACAGACGGTGCGTTCACTGAAACTGGTAACCTACAGCCTCGCGGTGCATTAAAAAAGTTATTGTAAAATACCCTTTTCCCATCTGGTGGTTGTTTTTGTCGTTCAACAGAAATTTACTGGTGAAATAAGTTATTGTGTATTATAAGTTATAGATATTAGTAGGGCTGTCCTCGACTAAAGAACTTCTTAGTCGACTAACACTTATAGGATTTAGTCGACTAATCGATTAGTTGATTTAATTGACAGAGCTGTGCTCTTTGAGAGGTGGTTAAGACTAGAAAAGCACAATATAAATGTAGTTAATTAACCATCTGTAAAACTGAGTTTCTCCACAATTAATCCTGCAAAAGCACCACTTTAAATCTTGTGTTTACCATAAATGTGCTCAGAAGTTGCTTGGAAATAAGTAATTAAACATGAATAAGCATAAAAAATGACTAATGGACTAAAGAAATCTTAGTCGACTAAGACCAAAATGACCGATTATTCGACTAATCGACTAAGAGGTGGCAGCCCTAGTTATTACGTTACTATTAAATGCTTTAATTTTGACCATATGGCCTTAGTAATAAACAAGTTGCTCTTAAATGTCGCCGACCGTTGTTTAGTACCCTTCTTTTTTTTTTTACTTTCTTAAAAAGTATCGGTTCAGGCACCGTTTAGGCACCGGCACTGTTTTCAAAGTACTCCTTTAGCACCGGTATCCAACCCTACTGCCGAGGTATCCCACGATACCCCGGTGGACTCTGGCTCTGGCTTGTGATAATGTGGATCCACGCTACTGGACTGAGACGTGGATTCAAAAATGGACATTAAAACAAACTT
>CM046797.1:35374078-35404078 GCA_025617405.1 Perca schrenkii
AATATTTATAGTTTTGCCTGCCTTGTTTTCAGCATAGTTGTCTATTTTTAATATTGCTTGATGACCCAACAAAATCCTGTACTCTTTTACTTTAAGGTAAGCTATTGAAAATTCTAGATAAAACCATAGCAGACACTCATTCCCCTGAATTTCAAGTTTTGTTGTTCAGTAATATCCATTATGCATTATGAAATGAATATGTACCCCGTGGTACTTAGGTCTAAATATGTTTTAATACATTAATACAAAAAGGTATGTGGTTTATGATTGAATGAAGACCCAGCACACTTTACAACCATTTCAGAGGTCTCTTCTGAATCAACACAGTTTGCAGAAACCACTCGGATGATGTGAAAGCAGCCATGGTACAACGACACCAGTGCCATCACCACACACCAGCTATATGGAGACAAGTGTGATAGAGCAAATTCAGTGAATGTGTGTTCTCGCTATTGCTCTTAAAAAACATAAGATTGTTGTTTTGCATGTATAGGCTATATCACATAGGCCTAACATTTGAATAGTTACCACTAAGTTATGAATTACTGTATAAATCATTTAGCCCTATATTTTTTTCAGCATAGCCTACATACCATGTAATGTTAAAATAGTTAGCCCTTAGATATGAAATATTGCATATTATTTATATTTTTTCCTGGTTTTTATTCCCCAAATATTATAAATTGTTCCCTGATAATTACATATACATACTTTATAAGTACACTATAATTACTGAAAGGTACGCTGTAAATTCGGTGTACTTACGCCGTACCTTTCCTGGTTGTTACCCCTATATTACCCAAATATTATAAATTGTTCCCTGATAATTACATATACATACTTTATAAGTACAATATAATTACTGAAAGGTACGCTGTGGTACGCTGTAAATTCGGTGTACTTACGCCATACTTTTCCTGGTTGTTACCCCTTTATTACCCAAATATTATAAATTGTTCCCTTATAATTACACGTACTTACTTTATAAGTACACTATAATTACCGAAAAGTACGCTGTAATTTCCGAGTACTTACGCATTCATTTCCGGGTTGTAATCTAAAGCGTTACCGTACATCCTTCAAAAACTGTTACAAACTATAACAGGAAAAACAAATCTGAGTAAATTATCGACTTTAAGAGTGTAGCATTCTGACTGCAGGTGAGGCAAGTAAAACTATTCAGTTTTACAAAAGTGTTTTGTTACACTTGAGATATATGAGGGAGCAGAGCATTTCCGCTCCTAAACTGGCTCTATGCGGCCTCATAATGAGCCCTCCAGCACTGAACACTCTTTCAACTGGTGCTGAAGAAGCAGGTACAGAAAGCACTTTGACAGCTAGGGCATGCAAATGACGGTATTTGTTCTTGTTTTTTAACCAAAATACAAGGGCATCCTGCTCTGCCGGACAACTCTGAATATCTTCCAGGTATGTATTTACCTCATTGTTGACACTTTGATAACATCCATGGGTGGAATTGTTCTTTTTGTAAGTTTTATATTTTGCCAGGAGCCGTGGAATCTTGGTGTTTGGGGGAGAATCCTGGGTTGGTTCTGTGGGTTCCTCACAGATGTCCAGGTCCACTTTCTTAGCCTGAGCGATCAAGCTGTCTGGAAAAAAAGAAAACAGAAATAAATTTGACTCACTTCTTCCACTTCAATAACCTTACAAATACACTGTACTTTAAAGAGGGGATTTTAATATGTATACCTGTTAGTGACTTCTGCAGTTCCTCCTTAGTAGTTTGTATGGTGGTAGCACTGCCACTGGTTCTGACATCCAACTCAACCCAGTTCAACCCAAACTGGGGGTCCAGCATTGCTCCCAGCATGTATATATCATGGGCAAATGGCAAATCAAGGCCATGATCTTCTGCCATTCGTAATCCAACAAAGATGCCGGCAAATCTTTTTTTAAGTGAGTCTCTGAGGGCCCTGGTCAGTGGTCTACAGAGTCTCTTTTCACTATCCATTTCAGTTAAATGAGAATGTAGCTCGAGGACAGTAGGGACAACCATGCTGATGGTAACAACTTTGTCACCCTCCATCAATTCAGTGGCCTCAGCAAACGGTCCAAGAATTTGTGTAAGTTCTCTACACTGGGCCCATTCACGTGAGCTGAGGATAACATTCTCAAAGTCCACTGAGCACATCTGAGTTAGGGCAGTATGATCTAATTCAATGACTGCTTGTATTTGTCTGAATTGCGAATTCCACCTTGTGACATTTGAGACAGGAATGCTTTTACCACTTCCAAAAGCAGCCTCAAATCGATCCTTAAAGACAGTGCTAGTATACAGCAGACTGGCAAGTTTGGCCATTTTTGAGATTGCCCGAGACATCAGTTTTACTTCTTTCATCCCATCCCCGATAACCAGTTGAAGACTGTGGGCAAAGCAGGATAGCCGTTGACGGGAACCAAGAAGAAAGTCTGTATCTAGCTGTTCCCCAACCAGGTCCTCCTCATTCTCGCTGTCATCCTCACTGTCATCTGAGTGGTTTGCCATAATGACTTTAAAAGCCTTCTTCATGTTAGCTGCATTATCAGTGATGATAAAATCTACCTTATCATTGATATTGTAGTCATCTAGTATTTCATCAAATGCAGCTGAAATGTTTTCAGAGCTGTGACGCCCTTTGAATCTCCTGCAGTCGAGCAGGTAGGCGTTCAGAGTGTACCCACTAGCTGAAGAGTTGAGAACATGAGCTGTGACTCCCAGGTAAGATCTCATTGTGCGGTCTGACCATATATCAGCAGTTACAGAGATTGATTTCTGATCTAACAGACTGGACTTGATGCACTCTTTCACTCTCATCACTAGTTGAGGTATCTGTTTGCTGGTTATCGTTGTTCTGGAGATTGGGGTGTACCTTTCATCCATGGTGTGTAGAAAATGTCGGAAATGTTCATTTTCCACGATTGATATAGGTAGACAGCAGCCAATGATAAGGTCATGGATGATCGCTTGGTTGATAGCCTGCTGCCTTGATGAAGAAGCATTGTAAACTTGAACTTGCAATGATCGGTGCTGAAATGCATCCTCAACTATTGGCTGTGAATCCCCCTTTTGAAGTCCTTGGCGATACTCCTGCAGGCTGGAGATGGAAATACAAAAGCACCTATAAGTATTGAAACTGAATAACAGGATAAGCTTTATTTAAACAGAAGTTAAATCTGTATTCCTAATCATTCATTAATGGCCACTCCATATACTGAGAAAAACTAAATAAAGGTGTGTCTGAATCGTCAAACTATTAGCCTATTAAATGGCTTTTTTTGTCTATTAAATGTTCTATGAAACTGAAATGGCATTTAAAGCTGTGTCCACTGACATGAAGAGAGAGCCAGACGGATTTTGGTCTTTGCAGCAGTTTTTTAGTGTTTAACTTAAGTCTGTCTAAAACAAGGTTACAGTATACTTTTTTTCTGACTGGACGTATTCAAAAATGTCTGTTATGTTACAGAAGAATAATACTGCACACACTGAAAATATCCCTGACATAAGTTTTAAATTACCATGTAATAATTACTATATTCAGAATTCAAATGGCAACACAAATATAGCTTTTATATATATATATATATATATATATATACTTAATTTTGTTGGGGGGTCGGGTTGTTTATTTTCATATTAAATATAGATTAGCATGCTATCGAAAATGTTATTTGTGCTGAACTTTAAAATATATCTGTGATAATTTCTTAACATTAAACCAAACTTTTATTTTGAAGGGTTTCTGAGTGTATCTGACGATGAAGTGCTGAAGATAAACGTGTAACTTGTTACTTGAGTTATGTGTAGTATGAACCTGCAGCACTCATTTACGAACAATCAGACTTAGCAGTCTTTAATATCACAAGTCCATAGCAATTTGATATGATCGGTAGTGACAGATCTGTTATTTTAGATATTTAGCTCGCCGGTATTGCAGTAGCAAATAGAAAATAAATCACACACGCGCAGGTCGTACTTGTCAAGTCACATTCTATTAAATGCACGTAGCCTAGCTTAGTTTATTATGATCAGAACATATATTTGCGCTAGCTTACTCAAGATTTTGAAGAGTAGCTAATGTTCGTAGCAGCTAGCTAGCTGACTGTTGCTAATTAAGAAATAATCACCGATGTCAGATAACATTACCCAAATAAACCACCTTTCACGCAAATATGACACACAGACACAGCTATTAGCTAAGTTTCCGAACTTATAACTTTATGGCATGACGTTAGGCTGATGCTAAGTTTACTTAACGTGAGCATTAGTTTGTAAAAAAAAGCTGCGACACAACCACTAATACAAACACGACGATAATCAATCGCGTATACCATAATCGTTTGAATTATTTTACCTCATGAAACCAGTAATACAACAAGGCGTAAATTATGATAACTTGATGTCCAAAATGTTAGTTAATGTTAACGTTAACACATAGTCAAGCCTAAGCAGCTCCAGCTCAGTTAACTTACCGCGGTGTATGATTCCTCTGCAGGTGTCTCACGAAGTTTGACGTTGTCCCACAGGTTTCAGAAATTGTTGCTTTGCAGAATTTGCAGTCTGCCTTGTGTTTCTTTTTAAGCCCAGTGCTGAGAAATTCCTGGTGATTTATATAAGCAAATTTTATGATGGCAGAATTGGCGGACATCGTGTGTGAGTGTGTGTGAATCAATGCAAATTAGCAAGGCACGCAGATGCAGAGCGTGCCCTGCGAAGATAACCTCTAGTGTGTGATTGGTTATTAGATGGCCAGTGTTTCACTTTCCCTCCAATATTATTATGTTCCTAGTAAACAAACATAGGTAGCGGCGAAAACGTTATATGGGAACATAGTAAAGAGTAAAGACACCTGGATTCGGTCGAGACCGAAAGCCATATTTGGCAAGACCAGTGGCCGAGACCGAGACAAGTCCGAGTCCGAATACCAGCGAGTCCGAGACAAAGTCCGAGACCATAGAAAAACGGACTCGAGTCCGGACTCGAGTCCAAGACCGGACTCGAGTACTACAGCCCTGGTTTCATGTGTGTGTGTGTTTGTGCATTTTTGTCTGTGTGTGTGTCTGTGTGTATATGTGTGTGTTTGTGCATGTGTGTCTGTGTGTGTGTATATGTGTGTGTGTGTGAGTGCGTGTGTGTGTGTATGTGTTTGTGCGTGTCTGTGTGTGTGTGTGTGTGTCTGTGCGCGCATGTGTGTCTGTGTATGTGTGTGTGTCTGTGTGTGTCTGTGTGTGTATGTGTGTTTTTGTGCATGTGTGTCTGTGTGTATGTGTTTGTGTGTTTGTGTGTTTGTGTATGTGTGTCTGTCTGTGTATGTGTGTGTGTGTGTGTGTGTGTGTGTGTTTATGTGTGTGTATGTGTGTGTGTTTGTGCATGTGTGTCTGTGTGTGTATATGTCTGTGTTTGTGCACGTGTGTCTGTGTGTGTGTGTCTGTGTGTGTGTGTGTTTGTGCATGTGTATCTGTGTGTGTCTGTGTGTGTATGTGTGTGTGTGTCTGTCTTTGTGGTGTGTATGTGTGTGTGTATGGGTGTTTTTGTGCATGTGTGTCTGTGTGTGTGTGTGTGTGTGTGTGTGTGAAAACATAGATGCTATTAAGGGAATTTCACTTTTCTGTCCTTGTTTCCTATTATTCCTACAAATATACACACAGACACACATTATTTCTTCTTCCTTCCCTCTTCCTGCCACCTTCTTTCCTTTCCTTTACCATTGTTCCCTTCCTCTCTTCCCTCATCCCCCTGTTTTTCTCAGTTATTCTGTAGTTTGCCTGCAGATGTGAAGGGAAGTTGGTGAGGTTTTTTGTCAGGAAGAGGAAACACTTTCCGGCTGCTGAAGAGTCTCTACGACAACAAGGTGGTGACAGAGACCGACACACACACACACACACACACACACACACACACACACACACACACAGTCTGTTTGAAAAGAGAATGAGGGGCCAGAGGAAAGACTCCAGCACTAGGTTGTATGTCGACCAAAATCAAAACTTATTTTATACACACAGACACACACACACACACACACAGAGACACACACACACACAGACAGACAGACACACACACACACATACAGAGACACACAGACACACAGAGACACACACACACACACACACACGCTCGCACACACACACACAGACACATATACACACAGACACACGCACACACACACACACAGACACACGCACACACACACACGCACGTGCACACAAACACACAGACACACACACACACACACAGACAGACAGCCACAAACGCGCCCACATACGTGCACGCGTGTGCACACAAACACGCGCACACACAGACACAGACACACACACAGAGACACGCACAAGTGCACGTGCACACACACACAGACACATACACACGCACGAGCACACACACACACACACACAAAGACACAGACACATACACACACAGTCTCACTGACTTTAATCAGGATGGTCACCAGCTCTGTGAGTCCTGAACAGATGAGAAGGGTGTGATTAGATCAGATCAGAACAGAGCAGCCTTTCATCTCTCACTCAGCCATCAGAGATTATTCAGTTAAACTGGAACATCCGCAACTAACCAATCACATTCAACTCTCCTCTCAGAGAGGTCACCGTGGGAACCATCAGCAACCAATCACATTCAACTCTCCTCTCAGAGAGGTCACAGTGGGAACCATCAGCAACCAATCACATTCAACTCTCCTCTCTGTGTGTGTGTGTGTGTGTGTGTGTGTGTGTGTGTGTGTGTGTGTGTGTGTGTATATGTCAATTCAATTAAATTTTATTTATAGTATCAAATCCTAACAAGAGTTATCTCGAGACACTTTACAGATAGAGTAGGTCTAGACCACACTCTATAATTTACAAAAGCCCCAACAATTCAAGTAATTCCCCCAAGAGCAAGTGTAACATAGTTGAATGGGTTCAGGTTAAATTCTACTAAATTGGCACAACTACGCCATCTACTGTTAAAAGCCGTAACTGCTTTGAGTAATTGTAATTATGGGAAATTCCTAACCGCAAGGGAGGATTTCCAACGAGGTAACATGTCTGTGAATGCTTGTGGACAATATAGCGTTAACTACTTGAAAAGCACTTAAAAGTTGACCCAGTATGTTTGATTAGATATAATAATTGCCTGAAGATAATTTGGCAATGGTTGTTATTTAGTTACCAGACATTTTATTCATTTAGTGCAACCATGGTGAGGAAAAACTCCCTTTTAGGGAGAAACTTGGGACAGACCCAGGCTCTTGGTAGGAGGTGTCTGACGGGACAGACCCAGGCTCTTGGTAGGAAGTGTCTAACGGGACAGACCCAGGCTCTTGGTAGGAGTTGTCTGATGGGACGGACCCAGACTCTTGGTAGGAGGTGTCTGATGGGACAGACCAAGGCTCTTGGTAGGAGGTGTCTGATGGGACAGACCAAGGCTCTTGGTAGGAGGTGTCTGATGGGACAGACCAAGGCTCTTGGTAGGAGGTGTCTGACGGGACAGACCCAGGCTTTGGAATCGGCTCTATCAACTAGAGTTGCTCTGATTGGTTCTAGCGCTATCCTATTGCGTGCAGATGGAATTTGAAAGACAACCGTTTATCCCGCCCCTCGGATTGAGCCCAGCTAATTGTGTAAAAAACACTTGATGTCTTGTCAGGCTAACGTTTAGCACAAGTTAACCTAAAAACAAAGCATTAAGTGGACGCTAACTGACGCTGAACATTTGCCTCATAGGGTTACATTGCAGCCTCCCATTTCTGTGTTACATGTGTATCCCGAGTAAGGTGCCATAGATGTGCGACTGTTGTTTTCTGCTTGCTTAAAAATTTGTTAGCACCAAAAACAGCTCATTGCACTATCAATGAAGTGTAATGTCCTATATACGGTACTCATTGAAAAGACTGTTGTGTATGATACAGCCTCTCTCACCCTGATTTCCAACAAAAACGGGAGAGGTATGTTTGCTATGTAGTGTTCAAATCTGTTGATAAGCTTCCCCTTTTAGTGAGTCAAAAAGCAACATCATGTACACTGCAGTGACCAACCTCTTTAACAGACACCAGATGTAAGCTAAGGAATGTGACTTAGTCATAGTCACAAAGGAGGTAATGTTGTGTGAAAATGTGATGAAATCTGGTTCATAATTAAATTAGGTGAAAGCACATGATGTGTGCCTTTTGAGATGTCTTGTGTCTGCAAGAGAGGAATAGTCTTGTCCTTGTCCATAGTCCTTGAATTTCCCCTTGGGGATCCATAAAGAATCTATCCATCTATCTAGTCACATCACTGCACACGCTGTTGCCAGCTACAGTCAGAAACTGGCACCAGGCCAAAGCTTCAGGCAGTTGGGGGATGTCAGTAATATGACATCAACAAGGGACTTCCCTGAGAAGGAGGTCCTTAGACTCAAAAGTCTTGATTGGATTTGTAAGCAGCATGTCCTAAAAACTGTTATTGGAGGATTTGTTTTGGGGGAAAGTCTCTTTTGGCAGCTTGAAGGCGACACCAGACAAAGAAATTTCCAGTAAGCTGTCTGGAACTTACTCTGGTTTTATGTGTGGTGAACTCTTTTCAAGCACATTAAGCTCTTTTTACATCTGATTAAGACTTTTGTGGATTTTTGTAAGATTGTTTGGGATTTTGTCATACTTTGAAGAGAAACAGGAAAGTTGGCGTTTGGGTGCGAGCCATTAATCTGACCTTGGCATCAGATCTATAATTTACAACAACACAGTGAAGAAACATCTTAGTCAACTTGAGAAGGTAAGAGCTGTGTCCACGTTGTCCGATCTCTTCTAGAGGAAACGTTGTCCTCTTCTGCTGATGCACCGTGTTTCAACAGGATCCAAACTGTTACAAGAACACCAAAATAGTTCACTCCTCCGGTATATGAAACTATTTAATTAAAGTACAGATGTTTGACCGTGCTTCCTTTACCATGGATGCAATGGTTTGAATTCTGTAGCAGCTTGAAGATGCAGTGAATGATAATGAGCAGAGTTAT
This sequence comes from Perca schrenkii, assembly GCA_025617405.1. NCBI lineage: Eukaryota > Metazoa > Chordata > Actinopteri > Perciformes > Percidae > Perca > Perca schrenkii. The sequence continues at coordinate 35,383,065 of CM046797.1, forward strand.
GTTATGTAGTGACTGTTGGATGCTTTTACATCCTAAGACCAGTAGGGGGCTCTACTATATTGGAAATGGAAGTGTCTGCATTATTAATGGATATCTGAATATATCACAGGCCGCCAGGGCTTTTATCTCCCAGGTCACCTGGTCACGGACGACTGATGCATATAGGAACCGCAGCCAATGGGAAATCAGTGTTCTTGCAGGTAACATGTAGGTGTGTAAAAAAGTGTGACTTTAAGGCTGCAGAGTTTGCATGGAGGCCTCGTTCTCTTTGTTCCTGAGCACATGGCATTGTCCTTTGTCCTCCCAGGGGCCTTACTGTTCAACTGGTTCGGATCCAACACTGGTAGATTATTTGTATTAGTACTACTTCATATTATCGTTTTTTAATGTAAAAAGTAACTTTTCAGGGCCCTATCATGCACCCGGCGCAAAGCCCGACGCAAGTGTCTTTGCTAGTTTAAGACCGACGTAGTTGACAAATGTTTGTCTGCAGTATGTTGACTCTGTTTAACATCTTTCCACAGATGGCATCAGGCTTTCCCTTTGCTTTGTTGCTCTGTTTGTCCATCGGACTGTTGGGTGCATCTGTAAGTAAACTTTTAAAGGTACATTGTGTAGGAATTTCTCCCATATAGCGGTGAAATTGTATTTTGCATTCAAGCGAATAGTGCTCTCTAGCGCCTCGCTTTTTCAAATGCATGTTGCAACTACGGTAGCCTTTGTAATTCCCATTTTTTGCTTTTTTGGTGACGAGGATTCCTTCTCCCATGGCTCAGCATAAGTATGATCCTCCATTATGAACTAAAGTGCAGGCTTTCAAATTTGCCTCACTGATCTCCTTCTCCGTTTGAGCTGGTTTCAGTCACGTGACGCTGACTCTGAACGAAAACGCATTGTGGATTAGCTAGACAGGTCGGCTAGTGCTTTATGTCCCTCTCAGCGATTATAGTTTTTCAAGATGGCGGAACGACATGGAAGCCTCCTTGGACTTGCCCGTCCAATGTAAATACAGATAGGAAAGTCAGATCATTGGCAGAGATCATTTTACACCAATGAGGACATATTTATGAATGAAGACATTGATTTTTGCTAATAAAATACTTAAAACACTACACAGTGTGTAAATAAAGAACTAAATCACAAGTTCAAGGTCATTTATTTATATAGCACATTTAAACAGCTGCTAGACAGACCAAAGTGCTTTACAGAGCAAGCATATAAAAACATAAAACCAGCAAGACAAAGTATAAAACACAAAATAAAAACAACAAGGCTAAGGGCAACCTTAAAACACGGACTCAAGTATACAAAAGAAGGACCAATCAAATAGGAAATCAATACGCTAATGAGAATAAGTAGGTTTTTACCAACGACTTGAAGATAGCAAGGTTGGGGGCTGTTCTAATCTCTAAATCACTAAAATAACAAACATTTTTTTCTTTAATTAATCTAACAATGCTTGTTTCGACACTTTCAACAATTTTTCTTTATCCTTTCGACCTTTTTTTAAATGCTTGGAGCTTTTATTGATGGTTGTAATATTTGACGCATTTCTGATGCTTTTGATGCTCGCTAATCCAAGTGCTGGTTATTAATTTACGTTGTAAAGAGCTCACTGTGTTAGCTAGCATTAATGATATCCTCCAACTAAATTTCACATGTGTAACACATGACCATGTTGTTAATTGTCTCATACAATTACCTACCGCTCTTAGTTTGAATGTTCAAATTTGACACAAATTCATTTATTTTCAACCGCTATCTACTCATTCATACATTCACCAAGAAACTCCAATTAAACTTTAAGATGTTCCACATCTTTTATATATTCAGGGTATTATTCAACTTTCAAATCCCATTAAAACTTTTTAAAATATTCAACCTTGTTTGAGACTAAGAGGAAATGCCCTTCTGACATTTTTACATCAGTGTGTATTGGATAGAATGTTCAGACTCAGAGTGCAGGACCCAACTGACAGATGGCAGCAGAAGCAAAATTCTCTTTACTTTGCTATACCATCCACAGTTTTAACTCTTCATACATTACTTTTAAATTAAAATGTAGGGAATGTTGTGCCCTTTCTAACAATGTACTTAGGGAGGCAAACAGACTTTCACATGAGGCACAGTGAGCTTCCAAATTATGTGCAAACAATTGCAGCTGCAGAATGAGACGATCTGACAGAACCTGATTTAACAAATACATTTTCCTTTAGTTCTCCTCATTGTCAGCCAAATGAAGCATGATTCAGGCATATCTTTCATGATGATGATTCTGTCAAAGATATGTCAGTCAAACATACATGTTGTAACCCCACCCACAATCTTTTCCTAAACCTAACCATCCCGTTCTTGTGACGCATGTTCTAGCCAGTCTCACGGCAGTTCGTGAAATGGTTACGTAATTTAATCTATTGATTCGTGTACACGGACAGACACGTTTATCTCTTTTTTTCGTGATGGTCAGCACATTTTTTTAACTAATGCATTTCAATGGGTAGCATCTTTCATGATCACAGCACGATTCAACAACAACGGGACGGTTGGGATTAGTAAAACAATAACAGGACCCAGAACAACAACGGGACGGTTGGGTTTAGGAAAACAATAACGGGACGGTTGGGTTTAGTAAAAGAAGAAAGCAAAGGTTGGGTTTAGGAACCGTGACACGCAGGGCACGAACCCCGTTCTTGTGGGTGAAAGTCCCGTGTTGTTTGACCCATCTACCTCCCTACACAGATTTTTGGGCTTTCATACTACTCGCTACTAAAGAATCGTGCTGTTCTCACGAAATATGCTTTCCATTGAAATACATTAGTTTAAAAAAACATGCTGACCATCACGAAAGAAATTAGATAAACGTGTCCATGTACACAAATCAATAGATTAAATTACGTGACCATTTCACGAACTGCAGTGAGACTGGGCTGGCATGTCGGTTAAACCCAGAGCACCAAAAAGTGAAACACCAGAGGGCTAAAGGCTAAAGGAGACTTTTTGTGTTGTCAATCCTGTAAATGATTATCGATATAGACTAGTCTAATTAGGTTTTTGGCTTGTTTGTTCATACAGGTTCAAGCTCTTTGCCCTCCTGGTTGGACTCAGTTTGGCTCTCGCTGTTTCGCTTTCTACAGCGAGACAAAGAGTTGGATCGATGCAGAGGTACAGCAGTTCCATCTATCATAACACATGTATGCTTAATACCAATATACTCTAATACTTTACTGTGGTAAAACTACTAATACCAAACTATAAAAATCCTGTATTGAAAGTATGTCAGTATCATCATGAAAATGTAGCAGTTGTACATTTTTTGCTCCCCAACTTGCACATTGAGTTTATCTATATCTATTTAAAAAGTTGTACATTTTATTTCCAAATTGTATGTATTTTAAATATTGCTTGTGTAGTATTCAATTATTATTTCATGTATATTGTTTCCTATTATTTAATGTATACTCTGTATGTGTGCTGTGTGTCTGATATTTTGCTGCTGCAACAATAAAAATCTATCTGTCTATCTATCTATCTATCATTCATTCATTCATTCATTCATTCATTCATTCATTCATTCATTCATTCATACCAGTAACAAAGTAGCCTACATTTACTTTTTGTCAGGATTCTGCCGTGTCTGACTGCCTTTGTGCCACCCTGGTGGCCATTTTGTATATTGTGTTGTGTTTTGTGCTTGTTGCTGTTTCCCATGTGCTTTGTGGTTACCTGTTTGTCATGTGTCTTTGTCTCCACCCATCTCCTTATATGGTCTGCACTTCCTGTCTTGTTAGTTTCCCTCTATTTCTGCTCTCACCTGTTCCCAATTATTGTCTTGTTGGTCTCATCCTGTCCTCTGTGGTCTGTGTATTTCTACACCCCTCTATTCCTCTGTCCTTTGCCGGTTCATCTCTCTGTTTGTCCTGTTCTGAGTCCTGTTCGTTTTTAGGTTTTTAGATTAGTTTGTCTGAACTTCTGCCAAGAAGAGTCTTGCATTTAAGTCCTCCTGCTGAAACCTGACACTTTTAGTGGAATATAGTATTTTTACAGTGTGGTATTAGTAGTTTTACTGAAGTAAAAGATCTGAATACTTCTTCCACACTACTGATTAAAAGTATAAAAATGTGCCCTGTGACTGTATAACTGCCCTTTAGATCGTATCTGTTAATAATGTGATTATGACGTTTTAAACTGATTATATTGTCTTTAGAACTTCTGCCTCTCCGATGGTGGGAATCTGGCTTCCATCCACTCAGATGAGGAACAAACATTCCTCAAAGACTTCATTAAACAAGTGACCGGTGTTTACCCAGATTCCTGGATCGGAGGCTTTGACGCAGTGAAGGTGAGACTAACCGTGCATTCATGGACATCGGAAAAACGTTTTTCCCGTGAAAACATCACCATTCACGACACTTCTGTGGGAATCAGAGGTGGGAAACTTGGGCTGGATTTTGATAACCGAGTTTCCCAGTTGGTGACGCGTTGTTGACAACTGATGTTTGATGGAGGCAACTTTGGTTCACTGAACATATTTCAATGACAATAAACTGTTTATTGTGGACAAATACCTCTGCCAAGAAACATACACAGACATAACATGTTTAAAATTATTCATAAATAGGCCTATGTATTAAAAAAAAACACCTTATCCGTGTCTTTTCCCGTTTGTTGTCCTGCAGATAACACAAACAAACACCTGGCGATGTGCTGTTTGGATGCTCGCATAAGAAAACAGCAGAAAATCTTTTGTTAATGTGGCCTCCATGTTTTCACACACCTGGGGTCTGTTGCATAAAACCAAGATAAGGGATTAAGCCGGGATATTCAGGTTATCCTGGATGAATTTAGCTTTGATTTGGTTGCACAAAAGCAGGTTGAATTAAACCCAGCCAAGTAAACATGGCGATTTTTTCTTTGCAGCTAGCCTGGTCCAGAGCAGGCTAATAGGCAGGCTAAGATTAATCCTGGAGTCTTATGTGTGAAATCAGCTGTCGCTCTGATCCAAAATAAACGTGTTTAACGTTTAAGTTATTCCGTTGTCTTCTGAATGTGTTCTGCTTTTTTTAATTAACATGAATTACTTGTCACTATTGCTGTCACGAGTTTGATTTAAATCCTACTATTGCAGTTGTTTAGATGGTAAGAAATGGTTGCACCGGCACCCAGAGAAAAAGTTGGACGACGTGGAGGAAATGGGCTTTTCCTCCGCTGCTCTCCCTGTGAAATTTGCCCCGTGCAATGCAGAGAGGTGGGGGGAGGCAGGGGGGGCAGGGGGATCCTCCCACACCGTGCAGCGGTGGAGACTTTTAGCGTCAATAACGACGACAATGGCACCTGACCAAACGTCTGTATTTTACGAGATGGGAGTGCGAGTGTGTTCAAAGCTTCCTAATCTTTAAATTTTGGTGCGGATATTTTGGTTGTCATCTTCGAGCTTGGGAGTGAGAATAAAAAACATGAATAATAGGCTATATTGTTTTACAGATATGCTTACAGTGTGTATGGAAGTCACTTACTTTTTTTTCTAGTTTTTGCCCAGTCATGTTTGTTCTTAATTGTAGAAAGATATTTAGAATTAGACATAGCTCATAGAGATTTGTGCATATGGTTATAAAACATATTCTCGCATTATGAATAAGGGTTTGAAATTAAGCCTAGTCCTTAGGGTAAATTTCCCGAGGAACATTAATTCCCTCTGCTCACTTTTATGGCAAAGTAGGCTAAATAATAATACATTTAATTTATATAGGCTAGTGCTTTATATGGTAGGCCAAAAGACACTTTACAGTAAAACCAGCACATTTAGCACATAAAAACAGATAAAGCAATAAAACCAACACATAAAACAAGCATATCAAAGCAATTAAAACAGAATGTACAACTTTGTAAAAGATTTTTAAAAAATCCAGGGTTGTAATGTAACGGAGTACAAATACTTCGTTACTGTACTTAAGTAGAAATTTCACGTATCTGTACTTTACTTCGCTATTTAAATTTATGTCAACTTTCACTTTTACTCCACTACATTTCCTAGATAAAATGTATACTTTTACTCCGTTATATTTCCACTAAGCATCTTCGTTACTCGTTACTAAAAAATAAAATTAGAAGAAATGTGTGCGACTGCAATAAGGGAGGTTTGGCGAATCACTGCTCCTAGATTGCATTACGCACGCTCTGCACACCGCGCGCTCTATTTCAGCGCTTGTTTGTTGCAAACCGCCATGGAAGCATGAGCACCTACTGGAGCACCTACTGGAGCACCTACTGGAGGACCTCCCGTTATCGTAGACCACCAGGCTCGACATAAGCAATGGCCCGATGGCCCGCCCGGGGCCAGTAAATACGTAGCCTATGTCGGGCTGGTTGCAGCCACAGTCACTGGTGTGTGCGTTACTTCACGCAGCACATGTAGCCTACTGACTGGAAACGTTACCGAGGATTATTTACCGGCTATGGCGCAGATGAACTAATGCTACACTCGTTACTGTAAGTAGGTAGCCTACAATAGAACCTCCATGATTAAAGAGTCAATACTTATCAATAACCCACGTACCTGTTCTACAGGCAGAAACACGTAGAAACCCAAATCTCAGTCTGATCTGTCTGCGCTGTCCACTCTCGTCCACCGCGCTGTGCAAACACAGCTCTACTCTGCAAACAGCGACTTTACAAACGAGCTAAAATGAAAGATGTAGTTTGTAGTTTAACTGTTTGTCTTAATTTGCAACCAATCTTGAACTTTGGACAAACTATTGTAAACGTAGCTGATTTCTAAACGAGCCATCCTCTCGCTGGAGCGTAAACCTATGGAGGTATTTCAAGACCAAAACAAATACACGTGGCTACTTAATATGCACGTGAATGACGCGTTCTTCATTGTTGACGATGTTGCCAGTTGTATTATTTAGCAACAGAATCGTCTTATTTCAAATTAGGAATACAGGACTAATCTGAGATCATGTTCTAGTTAAGTAGCCTATCTAGTTATCATTATGGATTTTCCATGTTTGCTTACTAATGTAAAAAAATATAGCATTAATTTAGTAAGAAAGTGAAAATATCAAGATGACAAGATGATGCGTATTAGGTATATTTTTATTTTCTTTATTTGAATGTAGTTGATGACCCCTGGTCTAGCTTTGCTGCTAATGGCACAACATCCAGTGGCAGTGGCTAGCTTTTTTCCTGCTTTTTTTGTCCTTTTCCAATCACACCTATGATATTTCTTTCAGGGCCAGTAAAAATGTAGAAGGGGCCAGCAAAACTCTGATCTACTGGGCCCCTGAGGGCCAGTGGGGATTTTTTTTATGTTGAGCCCTGCGACCACCCCGACAATAGTGGTGAACTCGGTGAACAGGGTAGTGGTGAAGATAACGTCATACACCCGTGTTGCAAGAAATGTTTCTGTACATTGATGTCAGCTCTAAACATATGCTGTTTGTTCTTTGAACTTAAGAGAATTGTGCCTGAAAAGTCCCTGAATATGCTTTATGCTTTACTATAAGAAAGCCACAATAAAAGTTCTAACCGCTTGCTTTTTAAAAAAAAACAACTTTTACTTTTACTTTTGATACTTAAGTACATTAAATATCAGAAAATTACTTTTGATACTTAAGTACTGTATATATCAGATACTTTAAGACTTTTACTTAAGTAATATTCTAAAAGGTAACTTTCACTTCTACCGAAGTCTTTTTCTAGTATGATACTTGTACTTTTACTCAAGTATTGCTTTCTAGTACTTTATACAACACTGAAAAAAATCCATACGCATTCAGTTGGTCCGCTATTGTCTGTTGGGCTTTTTCTCTCCGTTTGATAACAACCGCCTTTTCTGCATATTATATGCTTCACCTTCTCATAACTTTCCATAATTCCATAAGCCGTGAACGTGCACTTATCCCAGCTATCTACTCCTGGCTTGACATAGCTTCACCGTCTTCACTGGCTCGGCAAACATGCAACCGATTAAGCCGCGATGAGCGGATCACACTAAGTCAAGCTGCGCTTTTTCATTTATCCTGGATATCTTCATTCTACTTTTGTGCATCAGGCCCCTGAGTTCATGTCCTGGGAGAAGTTAAGGAGAAAACACACAACTTTCCTGAAGTGTTTTTATCCAAACCACCTTCTTTTTTATAATCTTAACTAGTCATTTTGGTTTTTCCAAACTTGACTGTCGTCGCTGCATGACGCTCATTTTTTGTCTGCTAAACTCAACTATAACTCTGAAAGGAGGAGGACTTCACAGTGTCTGTACCCAGCTCACAGTCACCTTTCCTCTGCTAAATTTAAAGGTGCTGTAGGTAGGATTGTGAAGGACTTAGCCAAAAAATTTGAACATTCACAACTTCTCATTCCTTCCCCCCCCTTTCTGCTAAAGCCCAAAATGGTCTCCTAATCCCCTCCCCCAACAAGGGAGAATGAATGCGTGTGCATGAGCAGTGATTGACATGCAGTTAGACATCCCCCCTGTCCCTGATTGGTGCATCTGAACAGGGAGCGGTGGATTTTTGCAAATCGCACTACAGGCTGTAGGTGAAGCCAGAGGAGCTTGATTTATTTTTTATTACCTGCTTCATGTAGTTCTACTGGAACATAGGGTCAGTTTCAACAAATATATAATAGTTAATCTTAATTGTCATGTGACCGTTAGAAAACAAGGAAGATCCTCTTGTGGCCTGAATGAGTATTACAACAACAAAAACTCCTGATTTCACTTTGACTTTAAAACCATCTTTCTCCTCCAGGAGGGTACGTGGATGTGGGCCGATGGATCCAAATTCAACTACAATATCTGGGCTGCAGGGCAGCCTGACAACTTCCGTGGAGGGGAGAACTGTCTTGTGATGAACTGGGGGGCAGGTAAAAAAAAACATTTAAAACATCTTGTTGTATGTTGCACTTTTAAATATAAAAGTTAAATATAATCAGTTACATTGGTTGGAAACTCTCTCTACAGCAGAGATCTGGAACGACGGGGGTTGTAGCATCCCACTTTCTTTCGTGTGCTCCAGGAACCTGTATGTGTAATCCTAACGTGCCATCAGGATGCCTCTACAGCTCATCTATCATCTCTATCATTGATTCACTTTCAGTTCGTTCTACAGACAGAAACAGCTCTCCGCTGACAGAATCACTTTCACTTGTTTATCATCTGAAGAGATGGAAACGGTTCACATTTGGGTTTAAAATTAGACAGAAACTGGCTCACTGAGCTGGACAAAAACAAATCAGTAACTGGACTTTTAAAATGAAATACAGAAAACATTTGAATACTTGCAGATCTTTTCCATTTTAGTTTACTGAATATTATCTGTTATAAACAGCGCCCACTCATCTGATGGAATATTTACACACTAATTAAATTTCTCTCAGAGTTATTGTTCAGATCGATAAAACTCATGTGTGAACGCTAAATATGAAGTTCCCTCGAGCAGACGTTAGCTTAGCATAAAGACTGGAAACAGGGGGAAACAGCTATCTTAGCTTAGCATACAGACATGAAACAGGGGAAACAGCTATCTAAGCTTAGCATAAAGACTGGAAACAGGGGGAAACAGCTATCTTAGCTTAGCATACAGATATGAAACAGGGGAAACAGCTATCTAAGCTTAGCATAAAGACTGGAAACGGGGAGAAACAGCTATCTTAGCTTAGCATAAAGACTGGAAACAGCTAACCTGACTCCGTCCAAAGGTAAACCTACCAGACATGAGTAGTGATGATCTTTTTTTTCAAAATGTCCACATAGAAAATAAAAGTGTATATGTTGTCGGACTTTTCTGTGATACAAGAGGAGAATGCAACTGTAACAACACTTCATAATAACTATTAATAATTCATATAGTCCACTGGTTTAATGAACTGGTTACTTTTTATTCTTAAAACCAATGTGTTCTTTATTCAGCTGATTTCCTTTACTATCTAATCAACTAAGCATTCAAAAATAAAAGACATATTGTCACAAAAACAGTGTCTGGTCCTGTTTTTGTTTTCTAAAAGGGCAACATGACATCATGACTTCACGTAAACATACATGCCCACTTTCTTAAGCCAAGTGGCGTGTTATCTGTACGCATTATGAGCTATCTGCATGTATGTCTACGCTGTATACAGCGGACGTAAACATACACGCCACGTGGCCAAACAGCATTGATAAACACGCTAAAAAACGAGTATGCGTCTTGATAACACCCCAATAATGGCATACGAATTGGCGTGTCATCAGGGGCGGAGCTAGATTCTCAGCACAGTGGGGGCCGAGCTTCATCATGGGGCCCTCTGCTACCAAGTCATTTTAAAATTAAAAATGTTATGTGTCACTTGTTGAGCCAAGCAAGCCTATATGTCAAATAAAACACAAAGAAAAGCCACATTTTTTGACAAGTTTGTATTGACGAACAAAGAAAACAGTTTGCCAGTCAAGTAACAATGTTTCAGCACCACGGACAATGACAGCTGATGGACAGCTACGGTGAGTTACTCAAAAACTCTTTTTAGTAAATCTGTGTACACAAACAATGTTGTCAATGTTTTCGTTCATGTGTAGAGCCCCTGGTGATACTTCGAGCATAGTCTCATGTTGTGTTGAGCCTTCTAGTATTTCGAAAATAGCTATTTTGAGACTAGCATAAAAGGGCCCCTAGCACTTCCATTCAAAAGGCCATTTGACCCAAAAACGAGAATACGGTGAATCTTAAAAGTGGCGATTCGGTCCTAAATATGCTTTTAAACTAAAGTTTGACTCACGTACATTCACAAAAATACCCTAGGATGCATTTTGGCGAGAGTTACGCTTTAATGTGCAGTTCATTTTTATGAAACATTCGACCTGTCTCGTTTCTGATAACAACCTACTTGACACTCATGAAAAAGTTAAGACAAACACTGACGCCACTCAGCTCTTTTGTCTACCCAAACCCTCATCAGCAGCTGATCTTTATCTGTTACCAAGCATGACTTCTTTATCTCATCATCAGAGTAGGAAACGTTGCAGCATCAGCTCTCTATCCAGTAATCAACGTCCTTTACACGAGTCTACAACCACAGAGGCTGACGGGTCTTCACACACACATTATTCAGAGAGGAGAGGGGGGGTCTGTGTGTGTGTATTTGTGTGTATGTGTGTGTGTGTGTCTCTGTCTGTCTGTGTGTGTCTGTTCACGTGTGTGTGTATTTGTGTGTGTGTGTATTTGGTATTTGTGTGCGTATGTGTGTGTGTATGTGTGTCTGTCTGTCTGTTCATGTGTGTGTATTTGTGTGTGTATGTGTGTGTCTGTCTGTGTATGTGTGTGTGTATTTGTGTGCGTATGTGTGTATGTGTGCGTGTCTGTCTGTGTGTGTGTGTGTATGTGTATGTGTGTGTGTGTGTATATGTATGTGTGTGTGTGTGTCTATGTGTGTGTGTGTGTGTATTTGTGTGTGCGTATGTGTGTTTTTGTGTGTGTTTGTGTGTCTATGTGTGTATGTGTATGTATGTGTGTGTGTGTGTGTGTGTGTGTGTGTGTGTGTGTGTGTCTGTGTGTGTGTTTTGAGGGGATGAGTATAATTGTATTTGGAGTTGTACCAGAATAGGTTTAAATAGTTTAATTTTATATTTTTGTTGTACTGTACATTGCTGCAGCTCCTCTTTTTTACCTGTGTGTTGAGCTCTCTGTTTTAGATACAGAGTGAGGCAGCCGGTAACCATGGCTTTGGCTCAGCCGGTAACCGTGGCTTCAGCCCATTGTGACGGCCCTCCTGCTGTGTTTCTGTCTCTTGTGGGTGTTTTTCTCTGCCACATTGCAGCTCTATGGGTGTGCCAGATCAGTCCCACTGGGAGTACCAGGGAGTTTAGTCGGCTTTGGCCTGGTTAATAGTTTTCATTCATCATTCCTTTGTTTATTTTATTTATCTGTGTTACTCCACTGTGATTTCTTGTTATATGTAGTAAATAAATGTTAAGCCTTTTATTTGCAAACCTTGTATCTCTTGTTGTCTTTTGTCATGGCTCATAACCATGGTAACCCAGCTGTACATGTTGTCTCCCTAGTCTGATCCTGAAACAGGCAGAACAACCCGAAACTGCTTCGCAACGTAGACTGGTTAAACAAATGAGTCTTTCATACGTAACGTTTTAATTCTGCTCTGTCTCCTTGACATGGTGATTAAACTATCTGAACTTTTGGGGCCTCTGCTCTAATTAGCTTGGTTTGAGGGCGTGCCACGCAAGCATCTAGGCGAGCATTATAACGTGTGTGACGCAAAATGACGTTAAATAATGCTAAATGACACAAGTTTGTCCCAGAAAGTAAATGCTGGACCGCAGTAGAGCTGTTATGAGCAGTTCATGAACAGTGTTTTCTGTGGGAGATGGTAACTCTGATTTAATCATTAAAGTAGGGGGACTCGCCCGGAGCAAGACCAACTCCACCGGAGCTGGAGAGGCTTCTGCATGAGGCTGCTGCATGTCATGGTGAGTGTTGATTGGCTGATACTCGTCTCACATCTAGCCAACCAGATAGTGTTGTGGGCGGGACATGAAGTGAGACTCAGTGGTGAGTGCTGATTGGCTGATACTCGTCTAACATCTAGCCAACCAGATAGTGTTGTGGGCGGGACATGAAGTGAGACTCAGTGGCGAGTGAAATGGGAGCAGAGGGAGAGACTCAGAGCTGTAGCTGAGACAAAGTAGAACACCTTTTATTTCATTAACTTTATAATAAAACACAGATACAGATCATCTGCAAACTGCCAAATATGGGACAGAGCCTTTCCAGTTGCTGCTCCATGACGGTGGAAGCTGCTGCCTTCACATATCAGATGAGCTCCCTCCATTTCTGTTTTTATATCTCTGATAAAGACCCATTATAACTCTCTAAAATCTCAATCTGTTCTCATCATGTCTATCTTTCTGGGTTTGGGAACTGCTGCCTGTTGTTGGTGTTGGGATCTTCTTTTTGGGTTTAGATATTTACAGTGTAATTTTCTTTTATTCAGCACTTTGGTCAGATTAATGTGTGTTTAAATGTGCTCTAGAAATAAACTTTATTTACTGAAATTTAACATAAGAAACATTTTACAGACCCAGAGATATGTTGCTTATAATAATTAATCAGAAAGCATAATCAGAACAAGTTTTATAGTTCATTAATGTTTATGAAACAGACGATAGATTATAGATATAGACCAAGATATAATAACAAGTTTATAACACTGAAAACAGTGCAAGATACAACCATTATAAATGCATTAAAGACAATCCATATTCCTTCATATATAATATACAACATCACATAATCTTTAGATTTAAAATAAAACATCAGAAACACACACACACACAGACACACAAACACACATGCACACAGAGACACACACAGACAAAGGTAAAATAATTTGTAATAAAAAGTTTAAAAAGTGAATTCCCAACATGTTAAATTATTAAACCAATGTCCCCTAACATATATATACAATATAATAACATATATACACAAAATACTAATACAGATGATAAGGGAACATCTGCACCCTGTCAGGATCAAATGTTCACTTATAACATTCAAAACTTATTGTATATTATTATAATAATAATCATTGGGTATTTATGTTTTATTTCCCATCATTTCTGTTTGTTGTTTCTGTAATCTCTCTCTCTGTCTTTTGTGTTCTAGTTTAAATGTTTGCCCTGCATGAATGTGTCCCATCCCTTGTTTTAAAGCCAGTGTATACCAGGCTGTATTAAAGCCAGTGTATACCAAGCTTTATTAAAGCCAGTGTATACCAGGCTGTATTAAAGCCAGTGTATACCATGCTGTATTAAAGCCAATGTATACCATGCTGTATTAAAGCCAGTGTATATCAGTCTGTATTAAAGCCAGTGTATACCAGGCTGTATTAAAGCCAGTGTATACCAGGCTGTATTAAAGCCAGTGTATACCAGGCTGTTTTAAAGCCAGTGATGAAATTATCATATATGCATATTAAGTGTGTGTGTGAGCTGAAAGCTGTGCTCCTCTCCGTGTCCTCAGGTTCACAGCGACTACAGCAGCACAGAGCATCAGCAGCAGGACACTGAGCACTGAGCATCGCACTTTGAAGAAGGTGGAGTAAATCCCAAAGGGCTCCATGTACACTAACACAGTTCTCTCTGTTGACACACACTGAAAATTAAATTGGCCATAAACTACACACCAGTACTCCCCTGCATCTCCCACTGAGATATTAGAGATAACCAGGATACCAGTTTCATAGTACCAGCTCACTCTGCTCCTGCTCTGATATTCTACATTAAAGATTCTTCCATCTGTTCGGTGTGACTTGATAAACCAATCATGCCACATATGCCCTCTCCAGTCTCTGCATCTGAGAGTGACTTCTTCTCCCTCTGAGAAGAGCTCTACAGCAGGGGGGCCAAATTTGGGGCACACCAACAGCAAATACTCTTGCTGTGTCATAGAGGCTTTACAGGTGTACCCACCTGAGTGATTTAACATTAGAGATGAAAACACCAGAGAGTAGTTTTGGTCTACTGAAGGAACTGTCTTTTTTTGTAGTTCTAGGTCAGTGTAGGAGTCTGTTCTTGGATTATACTTCCTCCAACGTCGGGGCTGGTCATCAGTGGAGTCAGTGATAATGCACGGCAACACAGTGGTCTCTCCCACTGAGCCGTAGATTGTGTCATACGGTAGTCTCAACCGTATGGTGTGACCTCTAACACACTGCTGTTGGTTCATCACCAGACATCTGTACCATGTAAAGTCTGTTATTGCGACGTTGGAAACACGAAGAGCTGATGTGTTTGTCACCACTTGGTATCTTCCTCTAACATTGTCCATCACTGATGTCGTATTGTCCCCAAAAACTCTGCTCCATGTTTCTTGCTCATATCTAGAGTCCTCTTTGAGCCACTGCACATCCAGATTATCAGCTGCTCCCTTACATGACAGGTCCACTGTTTGTCCAAAGATCGCTACAATAGATCTCCAATCTCTTGAAGTACAAACAGTAATAGTGAAGTTGTTCTCATGCGTCACGTTGCCCTCAGTCCAACACTCCTCTCGGTACGGGCCGGAGTCTGAATGCGTCAGGTTGAGGATGGTGTAAGAAGAAGTATTCACCAAGCTGACTAGTCGTTGTTTCAGGTGTTGAGGTACTGAGGGGTTGTTGGACCAGAGGTCAGAGGTGTTCCACAGGACAAGCTTCTCCTCACCAACAGATCTGGAGATCAGGCAGGAGGTGATGTTCTCGGGGAGGTTGAAGGTGTAATTGGTCCTTTCCTGTCGGATGATGATCCGTTCTTGAGCATGGATGTAGTTGATGAGAGCAAACAGCAGGAAGGAGAGCTCTGTGACTGCAGCCATTCTGCTCCGAGGTTGACAAACACTGACACCACTCAGCTCATATACGCTCTACACCAACCCTCATCAGCAGCTGATCTTTATCTGTTACAAACATGACTTCTTTATCTCATCATCAGAGGAAACGTTGCAGCATCAGCTCTCTATCCAGTAATCAATGTCCTTTACACGAGTCTACAACCACAGAGGCTGAAGGGTCTTCACACACACATTATTCAGAGAGGAGAGAGAGGGGGGGTCTGTGTGTGTGTGTGTGTGTGTGTTTGTGTGCATGTGTGTGTGTGTCTGTGTGTCTGTGTCTGTGTGTGTATCAGTGTGTCTGTGTGTGTCTGGGTGTGTGTGTGTGTGTCTGTGTATGTGTGTCTTTGTGTGTGTCTGTGTGTGCATGTCTGTGGCTGTCCATGGAGTGCAGTTAATTTCATAATTGCCATTAACCAATGGTTAAAGTGGATGTGTCTGTGTGTGTGTGTGTGTGTGTGTGTGTGTCTGTGTGTGTGTGTGTGTGTGTATGCGTGTCTCTGTGTGTGTCTGTGTGTGCATGGCTGTGTCATGGTTTTGAGGTTTGAGTTCTGTTGGTTTTGAGGTTCTGTTCTTGTTTCCTGTTTATGTTGTGTATTTGTTCTGTTTCTTGTTTTATTTTGACGGTCTGGTTTTCTGTCTTGTCTTGTCTGATTTGCTTCCTGTGTTTTCCCTCCCTTGTGATTGCCCTAATGTGTCTCACCTGTTTCCCTGCCTAGTGTCACCTGTTGCCTGTTTTCTCATCACCCTGTGTATTTAGTCTCTGTTCTGTCTTTGTCTCTTGTCGGATTATTGTTTGCTGTTCAGTGTTTCTTGTTTGTCCTGGTTTTGCCTGTTCCTGCCTGTTCCTGTTTTTGGGATTCTGCTTGTACCTGTTTTGGATTGTCTTCCGTTCTCGTGACATCTTTTCGTTTGGTATGACTTTATTATTTTTGTTTATTAAATCCTCCAAGCTCACACTGCCTGTCCGTCTCTGCATTTGGGTCCTACATCCTCTGAAACCCTGACAGGCTGTGGCTGTCCTTGGAGCGCAATTAATTGTTAATTTAACCAATGGTTAAAGTGGATGTGTCAAAATGTGCTGCTCTGTTTGAGAGGAGGAGTGGAGGGAATCGATGGTATCGTTCAAAAACTGATAAATGCCCAGAGTTCACAATAGCATCAAAATCCATACGTGTATATTCCCTTCATGAGACATTAAGCTACCTTGGACAAAAAATCAATATTGCAGGAGAATGGAAGGATCAAGTAAACACCATTTTGTCCGAGTTTACATCCAGGTTGGACCTGATTGACAGATGCCTACTGCCTCTGACTATGAAGCTGGAGGCTATCAGTCAGGTAGCACTGTCAAAAGTACAACTCAGGTCCCTCATCGCCTGCATCACACCTCAGAACATATCACTGAAACCTGTCACACATCCTAAATGGCTGCCATGCCTACAAAGGAATGTACATAGCATGTCATGACAGAATAGTAGACCTCATAGTGAATAGGGCTTTGACTTTTGCCCAAAAATCCTATTTGAAGTTCATTTGTTTATTAATATTAATATTAGAATATATTCGAATATTTATTAATACTATTTTGACCATTAAATGCCTTCAGTAAGACCTATATTGGTATCAAACTTAAGTTTTTATTAAAAGTCAGACCCTGGATTAAACACAAACACTATGCTTTTGAAAGGAAGTTCGGAGCTTTCACCGTAGCCTACGTAAGTGGTCTGATGTTTTTACTTGTGTGCTGGTGTGTGCGTCGAGTCGGCGTGTGTGTGTGGGCAATGTTGCCAACTTAGCTACTTTTCAGACCCCCTTAGCGACTTTTTTTCACAAAAGCGACTAGCGGCAATATATTACATTATATTTATATAAACATAAATATAATGGTATGACTTCATTCAGATTCTACTCTTTTGCCTTTTATCCAGATTACATCTACTGCCTCTCTGTAGACATCCCTGCGTAGGCTGATTTCTCGACACAGGATGTGGCCGTCAGATCGCCATGCCAACCCTAATCAGCAGCTGCTCTTTTTCTGTTATCAAACATGACTTCTTTATCTCATCATCAGAGGAAACTTTGCAGCATCAGCTCTCTATCCAGAAATCAATGTCCTCTACATGAGTCTACAACCACAGAGGCTGAAGGGTCTTCATACACACATTATTCAGAGAGGAGAGAGAGGGGGCTATGTGTGTGTGTGTGTGTGTGTGTGTGTGTGTGTGTGTGTGTTCATGATGGTGTCTGTCTGTGTGTGTGTGTCTGTGTATATGTGTGTGTGTGTCTCTGTGCGTTTCTGTGTGTGCAAGTTGGTGTTTCTGTGTGTGTCTCTGTGTGTGTGTGTGTGTCTGTGTATGTGTGTCTTTGTGTGTGTCTGTGTGTGCATGTCTGTGGCTGTCCATGGAGTGCAGTTAATTTCATAATTGCCATTAACCAATGGTTAAAGTGGATGTGTCTGTGTGTGTGTGTGTGTGTGTGTGTGTCTGTGTGTGTGTGTGTGTGTGTGTGTATGCGTGTCTCTGTGTGTGTCTGTGTGTGCATGGCTGTGTCATGGTTTTGAGGTTTGAGTTCTGTTGGTTTTGAGGTTCTGTTCTTGTTTCCTGTTTATGTTGTGTATTTGTTCTGTTTCTTGTTTTATTTTGACGGTCTGGTTTTCTGTCTTGTCTTGTCTGATTTGCTTCCTGTGTTTTTCCCTCCCTTGTGATTGCCCTAATGTGTCTCACCTGTTTCCCTGCCTAGTGTCACCTGTTGCCTGTTTTCTCATCACCCTGTGTATTTAGTCTCTGTTCTGTCTTTGTCTCTTGTCGGATTATTGTTTGCTGTTCAGTGTTTCTTGTTTGTCCTGGTTTTGCCTGTTCCTGCCTGTTCCTGTTTTTGGGATTCTGCTTGTACCTGTTTTGGATTGTCTTCCGTTCTCGTGACATCTTTTCGTTTGGTATGACTTTATTATTTTTGTTTATTAAATCCTCCAAGCTCACACTGCCTGTCCGTCTCTGCATTTGGGTCCTACATCCTCTGAAACCCTGACAGGCTGTGGCTGTCCTTGGAGCGCAATTAATTGTTAATTTAACCAATGGTTAAAGTGGATGTGTCAAAATGTGCTGCTCTGTTTGAGAGGAGGAGTGGAGGGAATCGATGGTATCGTTCAAAAACTGATAAATGCCCAGAGTTCACAATAGCATCAAAATCCATACGTGTATATTCCCTTCATGAGACATTAAGCTAGCTTGGACAAAAAATCAATATTGCAGGAGAATGGAAGGATCAAGTAAACACCATTTTGTCCGAGTTTACATCCAGGTTGGACCTGATTGACAGATGCCTACTGCCTCTGACTATGAAGCTGGAGGCTATCAGTCAGGTAGCACTGTCAAAAGTACAACTCAGGTCCCTCATCGCCTGCATCACACCTCAGAACATATCACTGAAACCTGTCACACATCCTAAATGGCTGCCATGCCTACAAAGGAATGTACATAGCATGTCATGACAGAATAGTAGACCTCATAGTGAATAGGGCTTTGACTTTTGCCCAAAAATCCTATTTGAAGTTCATTTGTTTATTAATATTAATATTAGAATATATTCGAATATTTATTAATACTATTTTGACCATTAAATGCCTTCAGTAAGACCTATATTGGTATCAAGTTTTTATTAAAAGTCAGACCCTGGATTAAACACAAACACTATGCTTTTGAAAGGAAGTTCGGAGCTTTCACCGTAGCCTACGTAAGTGGTCTGATGTTTTTACTTGTGTGCTGGTGTGTGCGTCGAGTCGGCGTGTGTGTGTGGGCAATGTTGCCAACTTAGCTACTTTTCAGACCCCCCTTAGCGACTTTTTTTTCACAAAAGCGACTAGCGGTAATATATTACATTATATTTATATAAACATAAATATAATGGTATGACTTCATTCAGATTCTACTCTTTTGCCTTTTATCCAGATTACATCTACTGCCTCTCTGTAGACATCCCTGCGTAGGCTGATTTCTCGACACAGGATGTGGCCGTCAGATCGCCATGCCAACCCTAATCAGCAGCTGCTCTTTTTCTGTTTATCAAACATGACTTCTTTATCTCATCATCAGAGGAAACTTTGCAGCATCAGCTCTCTATCCAGAAATCAATGTCCTCTACATGAGTCTACAACCACAGAGGCTGAAGGGTCTTCATACACACATTATTCAGAGAGGAGAGAGAGGGGGCTATGTGTGTGTGTGTGTGTGTGTGTGTGTGTGTTCATGATGGTGTCTGTCTGTGTGTGTGTGTCTGTGTATATGTGTGTGTGTGTCTCTGTGCGTTTCTGTGTGTGCAAGTTGGTGTTTCTGTGTGCGTCTCTGTGTGTGTGTGCATGTGTGTGTGTTTATGCGTGCATGCGTGTTTGTGTGTGTATGTTTGTGTGTGTACATGTGTGTCTGTGTGTGTGTGTGTTTGTGCGTGTGCATGTCTGTGTGTGTGTGTACACGTGTGTGCATGTGTGTCTGTGTGTGTGTATGTGTGTGTGTATATGTGTGTGCGTGTGAGTAAAGGACCTTTTATTCGCCGCATTTGGTTTTTCTATTTAATGCTGCCCCTTTTTGTTATTTTTTTTAATGTTTAACATACCATGATCTATGGAGAACGATATCTCACTACCATTCATGCCGTGTGTGTAATGTTAATATTTCTGATTCTGAAAATAACATTTTGAAAACGGCAAAAGGTGCGAGATTGTGTACAGAAACAATCATAGACACACACATAAACACAGACACACACTGTTCTTACCCGTGTGCAGCAGCAGCTGCTCAGCGCTGTGTACACACACACAGACTTGTTATTTTTTATCAGTCACTCCCTCCCCCTAACCTGACCTGAACTACAGCAGCTACATGATGAATATTAATCTAATGCTAACCTTAACCATCATTTATGTTTGTGATCTCACCTTAAATGCTGTGTTTACATCCTTCAAACATTCACACACTAGTAAGGCTGCGACTAACGATTATCTTCACGGTTAATAATGTGTGGATTATTGTCTAGATTAATAGATTAGTTGTAGACATTTTGCTTCTTGCATCTTGCTGTTTCCACATACATACACACACACACACACACACACACACAAAGACAGACACAGACACGCACACATGCCCCTTAATGGGTGCAATGTCATCAATAACATTTGTAATTTTACAATTGAATTTATCTACAAGCCCAGTGACTGAGAGGGCAGGTGTGAAGGAGAAAAGCTGAATGAATGATTCAGTAGTATTCTCAGTGATATACCGTTTTTTGATTATCTTTGTTTGAACACATTTTGGTACAGAGATAGTGCCATTAAAGAAAAGACATGAATGATCAGAGACTGCAATATCAGTCACCACAACCCTTCGAGATAATCAGAGTGTGCCCCTTATTGTGCGTGGGCTCTGTCACATGCTGAATCAGTCCATAGTTCTCAAAAACACGACACAGTTCTTTGGTCCCTCTATCCTGGGGGTTGTCAACATGAATGTTAAAATCACCAGCAATAATTACACAGTCAAAGTTAATACAGATCACAGAAAGCAGTTCAGTGAAGTCTTCGAAGAAGGATGCACAGTATGGTGGCCTGTAGATATTAAGGAATATAGCTCAAGGGGAGGCCCTCAACAGAATAGCCACATA
>CM046797.1:35406578-35409078 GCA_025617405.1 Perca schrenkii
AGCACTCAATATATGTATATCATTGTTAAAAATGTCTCAAAATAGTGTTAAAGGCCAGTTTTTGTCGTTTTTGGTATTAGTGTTTTTTTTCCCGCAATTCGGTGATGACGTCACGTTGGCGAGACGTGTATCAGCCTGGTACTGTAACTATGGTGACTGTGTATCAGCCTGGTACTGTAACTATAGTTACTGTGTATCAGCCTGGTACTAGAACTATGGTGACTGACTGGGATGAGGAAGAGGGGTTTTTACTGTCCGTGAATGGCACCAAGTGAAAGTCAATGTTTTATTTATATCTAGTGACAGTGATCATGTCGTTAGTTCAGATAAGTACCGGTAAACTTATCTAGATCTAGAAAATACAAGGCATCATGCTAGCTATGTGCTAACTTGCCAGTCCCACCTGTGAAATCCCCCGATGGTTGTAAACACATAGATATGATTGATATCATGATTAGATATCTCACGTTTTGATGGTAGGCTACTAGCTCCAGTAACAACATATTTGCCTGGTGTTTATTTATTACTTGGACGGGGATGCTGTTCAGCTTTTCACAAGTTTAGACAGCTAGCTAACGCTACGCCGACGTTTCGCTAACGTTAGCGCAACAGTGTTAGCCTAGCCGGCTAGGTAAATATTACAACTGCCTTCAGAGTTTCCTATATCTGCGTCCACGTTGTTAACATAAGACTTGTGGCGTTAGTGCTCCTTTTGTACCATAACTTTATGAAATGAAACGTTAAACTTCGCTCCTACGAGATGGTTTTTGTTAGTTAGTTAGTTGCACACAAAGCTAACTGGCTATAGTTAGCCTGTACGTATGCTAGCGGACATTAGCTAACGTTGCATAGCCAGCAAGCAGCTTCGGTGAGCTAACCTCGACAGCTAACACATCCATGTGTCTCCATTTCAAAACATCACTGCAGGTTGACTGCTTTTAACATCAGAGGTTGATTGTGGGCAACATACTGTCGCAATTAGCTCGCCGAAACT
The DNA here is from genome assembly GCA_025617405.1 of Perca schrenkii. Classification (NCBI taxonomy): domain Eukaryota; kingdom Metazoa; phylum Chordata; class Actinopteri; order Perciformes; family Percidae; genus Perca; species Perca schrenkii. Next base: position 35,407,573 of record CM046797.1, read on the forward strand.
ACTGCCAATTGCCGAAGTTGCTGGCTGGCTACGCAACGTTAGCTAATCCCGCTAGCATAGCATTTCGTAGGAGCGAAGCTTTATATTTCATTCAATAAAAGTATGATACAAAAGGAACACTAACGCCACATGTCTTGTGTTGACAACGTGGACGCAGCTCCGAAGGCAGTTGTAATACCGGTATTTAAAGTCCATGTTGCAAGTTTAATTTTCCAACGAATTTATGGTAATTGCTTGTTGGTAATAAACATTTAAACTGTTATTCATGTATTTGATGTTGTTAGGTATCACAAAACAGAATATAACACGAAAAAGTAGGTACTATTTTACAGCGGTTTGTCTTTCCCCCACAATGCATTGCATGACGTCACGTTGGGGAGACGACAGGCGAAAGCCCCGTCTCGGTTCACTGTCCCGGTCACGGTTTCTGCCGCTGATCTGGCAAAATATGGCTTTTGGTCTCGACCGAGTCAATGTGTCTTTATTATGTGTATAATAATATTGGGGGGGGAAGTGAAAGGCAGCTTGGACGGGGATGCTATTCGGCTTTTCACAAGTTTAAACTGCTAGCTAACGATACGCCGACGTTTGCTAACGTTGGCGCAACAGCGTTAGCTTAGACTGCTAGTTAAATACCGGTATTACAACTGACTTCGGAGCTGCGTCCACGTTGTCAACACAAGACATGTGGCGTTAGTGCTCCTTTTGTATCATACTTTTATTGAATGAAATATTAAGCTTCGCTCCTACGAAATAGGTGTTTTTTTTTGTAACATTACACACAAAGCTAACTGGCTATAGTTAGCCTGTACGTATGCTAGCGGGATTAGCTAACGTTAGCCAGCCAGCAACTTCGGCGATCGGCAGTAGCTAGTTGCGGCGAGCTAACCGCGACAGTATGTTGCCCACAATCAACCTCTGCTGTTAAAAGCAGTCAATCTGCAGTGATGTTTTGAAATGGAGACACATGGATGTGTTAGCTGTCGAGGTTAGCTCACCGAAGCTGCTTGCTGGCTATGCAACGTTAGCTAATGTCCGCTAGCATACATACAGGCTAACTATAGCCAGTTCGCTTTGTGCAACTAACTAACTAACAAAAACCATCTCGTAGGAGCGAAGTTTAACGTTTCATTCAATAAAGTTATGGTACAAAAGGAGCACTAACGCCACAAGTCTTATGTTGACAACATGGACGCAGATATAGGAAACTCTGAAGGCAGTTGTAATATTTACCTAGCCGGCTAGGCTAACGCTGCTGCGCTAACGTTAGTGAAACGTCGGCGTAGCGTTAGCTAGCTGTCTAAACTTGTGAAAAGCTGAACAGCATCCCCGTCCAAGTAATAAATAAACACCAGGCAAATATGTTGTTACTGGAGCTAGTAGCCTACCATCAAAACGTGAGATATCTAATCATGATATCAATCATATCTATGTGTTTACAACCATCGGGGGATTTCACAGGTGGGACTGGCAAGTTAGCACATAGCTAGCATGATGCCTTGTATT
>CM046797.1:35411578-35464078 GCA_025617405.1 Perca schrenkii
ACATATGGAATTATGTACTTAACAAAAAAGTGTGAAATAACTGAAAACATGTCTTATATTTTAGATTCTTCAAAGTAGCCACCCTTTGCTTTTTTTATTAATAAGGGAAATAATTCCACTAATGAACCCTGACAAAGCACACCTGTGAAGGTAAAACCATTTCAGGTGACTACCTCATGAAGCTCATTGAGAGAACACCAAGGGTTTGCAGAGTTATCAAAAAAAAGCAAAGGGTGGCTACTTTGAAGAATCTAAAATATAAAGACATGTTTTCAGTTATTTCACACTTTTTTGTTAAGTACATAATTCTATATGTGTTCATTCATAGTTTTGATGCCTTCAGTGAGAATCTATGATGTAAATAGTCATGAAAATAAAAAGGAAACGCATTGAATGAGAAGGTGGGTCCAGACTTTTGGCCTGTACTGTATATATATATATATATATATATATATATATATATATATATATATATATATATATATATATATATATATATATATATAGCATATATATATGCCTAATGTGTGTCTTCAACTCAACTAAATCACCTCAAACAGGAGGAAACAGTCTGCGGGTGAGTCCTCGGGTTATTAGACGATCTTTGTTGAGTTCTGCGCTGACATTTTCCTCTCGAGTGAGTCCTCGTTGTAACAGACGATCTTCGGAGCAACACACCAGCTGTCAGGGTGAATCTCTGTGAATCTCGCCGGTGTTTCTTCTACCTCCACTGCGGTCTCTTCTCTTCAGACATTTAAACCTCGCCCCCCTCGGATGTTGTTGTTGTTGTTTTTTTTGCGGGGATGCGAAACATGTTCTGAGTCACCCTGCAAGCGATGAATGACCCGAGCGCTGCCGCCGCCGCCGAGGGGACCGCCGGGCCGGCGGAGGTTCTGTTGACGTCGGGCTGCCGAGCCCCGCTGGTCGGAGGATGGAGCCGAGGCTGAGCGGGGGTGGCAAGCCGTCCGTGTCCCGGTTCCTCGGCCCGGTCCTCGTCTTCTCCATCCTGGCGGTGTCAGTGAGTTGCCATGGACCGTGCAAACACCGGGTGCCGCCTCCCGAAGAGGTAAGCCTCAAACCAAGCTAACTTAGCTAGCTAGCTAGCTCTATGGCAGCGGACAGTTGAGGCTAGAAGGGATACAGCTAACGTTAGCTGTAGCTCTATGGCAGCGAAAGGTTGGGGCTAGAAGGGATACAGCTAAAGTTAGTTAGCTGATTACTGTGGCAGCCGACGGTTGAGGCTAGATGGGATACAGCTAACGTTAGCTGTAGCTCTATGGCAGCGGACGGTTGAGGCTAGAAGGGATACAGCTAACGTTAGCTAGCTCTGTGGCAGCTGACGGTTGAGGCTAGAAGGGATACAGCTAACGTTAGCTGTAGCTCTGTGGCAGCGGACGGTTGAGGCTAGATGGGATACAGCTAACGTTAGCTAGCTCTGTGGCAGCTGACGGTTGAGGCTAGAAGGGATACAGCTAAAGTTAGCTGATTCTATGGCAGCGGACGGTTGAGGCTTGAAGGGATACAGCTAACGTTAGCTGTAGCTCTATGGCAGCGGACGGTTGAGGCTAGAAGGGATACAGCTAACGTTAGCTGATTCTATGGCAGCGGACGGTTGAGGCTTGAAGGGATACAGCTAACGTTAGCTGTAGCTCTATGGCAGCGGACGGTTGAGGCTAGAAGGGATACAGCTAACGTTAGCTGATTCTATGGCAGCGGACGGTTGAGGCTTGAAGGGATACAGCTAACGTTAGCTGTAGCTCTATGGCAGCGGACGGTTGAGGCTAGAAGGGATACAGCTAACGTTAGCTAGCTCTGTGGCAGTGGACAGTTGAGGCTAGAAGGGATACAGCTAACGTTACGGCGACGACAGTGAAGTTTAGTTAGCTTTAGGCACCAAAACGACTAGTTAAGTTTAGGGGAAAAAATCGTGGTTTAGATTAAAACGCTCCCGAGAAACGTACACGCGTTTTCTGGGTGAAAGTATTAAACATATTAGTATATTAGCCTAGATATAGCGGCCGTAGCTGTATCCCTTCTAGCCACAACCCTGTGGCAGCTAAGCTAGCTCGCACACTAGCTAGCTGTAGCGGCTACTTAACGTATCCGTTTACATTGTGGGCTAAACTGTAGCTGTTAAGGACTAAGCACTATAACACGGTTACCAGGTGCAATGCCTTTTTCATTTTTTTTTATCTTGTGTTTATGTATTTACTGCTGCTGCACTGATTGACACCAACGTAATTGCATTAAAGTCTCTTGAATAAACTACTTTAGTGTATGTTAAACGTATAAAACGAGGCTACTGCGTAATGTTTACAGTGTTTGATGGCAATAATCCCAATTATATGTCCCGTTACTTCCATGTATTCATTCCTTGAATCATCAGTGTAACGGTTCAGCTTTGCCTGTGTTCCCCTAGCAACAACAACATATGACTTCCGGCTAGGTCTCTTCACAATAAAAGCGCCGTCTTTGCAAATCTAACATTAACTAAAAGCTGCATTTTAGCACTAAAAAGCGCCAAAATACATGCTGTGTAATGTTTTTTTTGTTAAAGTATGACCTCTTAAAGGAGGATTTATTAAAGGACTGTTTGTATAATACTAAATTAGCAAAGTGTCTGTGTATATGCTTGTGTATGTGTGTACCTGTGTATACATGTGTGTGTCTGTATATGGGTGTGTCTGTGTTGTTATACGTGTGTTTATGTGTGTGTGTGTGCGTGTGTGTGTATACGTGTGTGTATGTCTGTGTATACGTGTGTGTGTGTGTGTGTGTGTGTGTGTGTGTATACGTGTGTGTGTGTGTGTGTGTGTGTGTGTGTTTTATTTACATGTCCTTATCTGCGTCCGTGTGTATACGTGTGTGTATGTCTGTGTATACGTGTGTGTGTGTGTATACGTGGGTCTATCTGTGTGTGTGTGTGTGTGTGTGTGTGTGTGTGTGTGTGTGTGTGTGTGTGTGTGTTTTATTTACATGTCCTTATCTGTGTGTGTGTGTGTCTGTTTTTATATGTGTGTCTGTGTGTGTTTATACGTGTGTGTGTATTTGTGTGTATACATGTTGCTATCTGTATGTGTGTGTGTATATGTGTGGCTATCTGTATGCTTGTGTGTGTGTGTTTATACGTGTGTGTGTATATATGTGTCTGTCTGTGTGCTTGTGTGTGTGTATGCTTGTGTGTGTATACGTGTTTGTGTGTGTATATGTGCATTCTGTATGCTTGTGTGTGTGTGTGTGTGTGTGTGTGTGTGTGTGTGTGTGTGTGTGTGTGTGTGTGTGTGTGTATAGGTGTCTATCTGTATGCATGTGTGTGTATGCTTGTGTGGGAATAGGTGTCTATCTGTATGCGTGTGTGTGTATGCTTGTGTGTGTGTGTATACGTGTCTATCTGTATGCGTGTGTGTGTGTTTGTGTGTCTTAGTTTTAGCTAAGTGTAAGTTGGATCTCTAATGCCCGGCCTCAAGCTGGACTTGTTTAGTAAAGTTTGTGTGCATTTGTTGTGTTTTCTCATCATGTCTCTGGGCTTCTTTTAGGTTGTCCATCACGTGCACCTGAAGCCTGAGCGCCTGACGAAGAGAAGCTCCCCCGAAAACCTCCAGCTGAAGATCAAGATCATCTACGACTACAGCGTTGACCAGTAAGTACCGCAGCCGCTCAAAACTACTTCTAAAGCTGCACATTTGATAGTTTATCAGCCAGTTGTTCCTCTCTCTCCGCAGGCTTCCTGCAGACAAGAGGAGACTAGTGAAGGTGAGGAACGCCCGAGAGCTTAAAGGTCCCATGACATGCTGCTTTTATATAGGCCTTAGTGGTCCCCTAATACTGTATCTGAAGTCTCTTTTATATAGACCTTAGTGGTCCCCTAATACTGTATCTGAAGTCTCTTTTATATAGACCTTAGTGGTCCCCTAATACTGTATCTGAAGTCTCTTTTATATAGACCTTAGTGGTCCCCTAATACTGTATCTGAAGTCTCTTTTATATAGACCATAGTTGTCCCCTAATACTGTATCTGAAGTCTCTTTTATATAGACCTTAGTGGTCCCCTAATACTGTATCTGAAGTCTCTTTTATATAGACCTTAGTGGTCCCCTAATACTGTATCTGAAGTCTCTTTTATATAGACTTTAGTGGTCCCCTAATACTGTATCTGAAGTCTCTTTTATATAGACCTTAGTGGTCCCCTAATACTGGTCTTGCCCAACTGCCACTTTGCTCATTTGAAAGCCATGATGTCTCTCTCTCTCTCTCATGGATGGGCCAAATTCTCTGGGCGGGCAAAGCAGAGAAAGGGGAGGTAACCTTTCCCCTTATGACCTCATAAGGAGAAGATTCCTGATTGGTCCATCTGAGCATTCATTTTCTCTAAGGCAGAGCAGGATACCCAGGGCTCGGTTTACACCTATCACCATTTCTAGCCACTGGGAGACCATAGGCAGGCTGGGGGGACTCATATTAATGTTAAAAAACCTCATAAAGTGACATTTTCATGCCATAGGACCTTTTTAAAGTCTACACAACAAGTCATAGAATCAACAGAAATGATCCAGCAAAGACAGACAGACAACGCAGGACTCTAAATACGAGTGCAGTGTGCGATTGGAGCTCGAGCCTGTTCAGAAAGGGCTGACAACTTTATTCAACTATAAGAGCTGCTCTGCTAAGGCTCATCTAGAGATTCAGGAGTGTCCCCCTTGTTTTGGTCTAGCTGTCCCACATAAATACCTTAAAGTACCATTTACACTGCAGGACTTTAACTTGTAACAGAGTATTATTACAGTGTGGTATTAGTAGTTTTACTGCAGCGAAGGATCTGATTACTACTGTGTGTGTTTTCTCCTCAGGATAAGCTGTTTCCTCCGGCCATCGACTACCTGCAGAGGGCCTTCAGTGTGAGGCGCAGGGTGGGGCCCGTGCTGCTCAGCAGGTGTGTGTGTGTGTGTGTGTGTGTGTGTGTGTGTGTGTGTGTATATGTGTATGTGTGTGTGTGTGTGTGACCCATCGCAAAGTTTCAGGCTACAGCTGCACAACTCGTAGCCTGACAAGCCCAGCCCCACATCCAGATGTTGGGTCTGGGAGAACTCACCATTGGCTGGGCTCAATCCAACGGTTGTCTTTCTAATCCCCCTCTGCACGTAATAGGATAGCGCTCCAACCAATCAGAGCAGCGCTAGCTGATAGATTAAACTTTAAACTCCGAACACATCTTCTCTTTTTTAAAGTGCCCATATTATGAAAAAAACACTTTTTCTGGTGATTTGGGGTGTTCTTTTGTGTCTCTGGTGCTTCCACACACATACAGACTTTGAAATAAATCCATCCATGCTTTAAGAATGACTTCAGAGCCGTTCTTTTCTCAAAGAAAAGCTGAACTCCAAGTCTTCCAGTATAGCCATAAGCCCCGCCCACCGGCTCCTATACACGATGTGATTGGCCCGGCCAGAGTTTGGTTTTTTCCAGCTCACAAAGCCAACGGAGAGTTGCTAGACCAACCCTGGCTGCAGATTACTAACACAACTAACACTTTTCATATTCAAACGGCGAGCAGAACTAATCTCCGTCCATGTTAACACGTCTGACAACTATTTTATGTATAATACATAATACATACATAATAATACATAAGTATAATGTAGTGGGAATTTGTCCGAAAAGGCCCTAAGGCCAGTCTAATCTGACTCCAGTTATCTAATTCCCGCGCCTTCTTTCTATCGGACTCAAGCGTACCACAACACAAGGATCAGTCTGAGACGAAGAGTTCAGTTAAGCAGAGCCATGAGCACGAATACAACTTTAACTGTCAGCAACTTTTAACTGCCAGTATTTCTACAATAACCACGCAGACCTCTACACACATCAGACTGCTCGCTTGTAACTCCGTTACTTGGCTGAGATGGACGACATAGCGTTGCACAAATTAGCCAGATGCTAGCAGACGTTTAACTAGCTGCTGTAATCCCGACAGAACACCACACAGTGAATTTCTTTTTTTTTTTTTTTTAAACACTGAATATTCGAATCCCAGAATTACAAAATCCAATACCTACCCATGGGAACGAATATTCAAATATACAAATATTCGTATCCAGACCTACTGACTGACAGCACATATCTTGTATGAGTGAAACGTTAATAAACAATATAGAATAGGGATACAAACGTGTGTGAAGCCCAACGATTGGTTTGCCTGTTGATGCTGTTTCAAGCCCTCAAAACACGACTCGTTACACTAAAAATGTTGCTGATGTTCGTCTTTGAGTCCAGCTTTTGGGATTGTGTGTGTCTGTGTCTGTGTCGTGTGGTTTTTCTAAAGTTTTTATCAAAGTCTTTGAGTCTAGATTTGGGTATATTTCCTTCTGTCTTTCAGGGTTTCCGCAGAGTCTTATAAAGTATTAATTTGACTTGGTGAAACCTGCAGAAACCCTGTTTTTTTTCTTAAGAAACCTTTACCATCCTGTAGTTGCTCTAAGACAGGGATCTTCAACAGGGGGTCCGGGACCCCTAGGGGGTCCTCAGAGTCATTGCAGGGGGGCCTCCAAATTATTGTTAATTTTTTAACGTGATTCCAACATATTATAAAATAAATAAATATACTTAATTTTATACGATATATGTAGTAGGGGGTCCCTGTTCCGTTTCTGTTTCAGTTAAGGGGTCCTTGGCTTAATAAACGTTGAACTACCCCTGCTCTAAAACTTTAAGGTGCGAGACTTAACACATGTTTGCTGAAATGCTGCTCGAGTTAGTTAACGTCAGTTCTTGTTGTCTCCGTGGTCCCAGACAATGTTCGACCAACCAGTACCTGAGGAAGAGAGATGACCCTCATCGCTACTGCCAGGACGCCTGCGCAGAGGTCACGCGGTGCGGCCCCGTCGTCGTACCACAGCACCACCTGCAGGTACACACACACACACACACACACACACACACACATAGGTCAAGAAAGCATCAGACTAAATAAAAACTGCCTTCACTTTTCTTGCTCTTTAAAGCAAATCTCCAAGTCGTAACACACACACACACGTAGCCTTGTAATATTCCAACTTTTTTCAAACGTTTCTACGACTTTAGAAACTAACGTTAGATAAAACAAAGCGTGACAGAGAGAGAGCGAGAGAGAGGTGCTAACGTTAGATAAAACAAAGCGTGACAGAGAGAGAGCGAGAGAGGTGCTAACGTTAGATAAAACAAAGTGGTGGAGCAAGCTAGAGAGAGAACAGAGAGAGAGTAAGAGAAAAACAAAGTGAGTTCCCTGTGCAGGGAGCACCTGGTCACATCATACAACACGCTGTGCTCCGACTCCATTTTTTCTTGTTGTTATGTTAACGACAGGTCTTGCTACTCTTGTCATTGGTCGGCTCTCAAAAAAGTGCTTGACGTAGGGCTAAAACCGATTAATCCATTATCGAAATAGCTGTTGATTAATTCAATAGTTGACGACTGGTTGATAAATCTTTGCAGCTCTAATCTTCTGTATTTCGTGACCTTCACCTTTTGTTTTTCCCTCGCAGCAATGCAAGGTGTGCAGTGAGTCTGGGAAGTCGTGCGGCCCCGTGGGGCCCCCGGACGGCCCCGGCGTGGAAGGCTCCGACTTCGTGCTGTACGTCAGCGGCGTGACCACGGAGCGCTGCGGCCAGGAGAACATCGTGGCCTACGCTGCGTACTGCCAGCTGGAGGCAGAGCTCGACAGGTAGGCACAGTGTTACTCTGGTTTGGTTCAGGGTGTCACACATACAGTCCAGGCCAAAAGTTTGGACACACCTTCTCATTCAATGCGTTTCCTTTTTATTTTCATGACTATTTACATTGTAGATTCTCACTGAAGGCATCAAAACTATGAATGAACACATATGGAATTATGTACTTAACAAAAAAGTGTGAAATAACTGAAAACATGTCTTATATTTTAGATTCTTCAAAGTAGCTGTCAGGACACGCCCTCATACTCTCCTTCTGACTGGCTAGTAGTCCTTACCTAGCTACTGCCACAAAAAAGTCAGAATTAGCAACAGAAATGTGTATGTATACATGGCAACCAAACTAAAAGAATCAGCAGATGTACAAGATGTAACTGTGAATCTTCTGCATCAACAGGACTGTGAGACTTGTCATGATACCCTCTAACTTTACCCCCCCCTGTGTGTGTGTGTGTGTGTGTGTCCTCCAGACCGATAGCCGGCTACGCCAACCTGTGTCCGGCTATGATCTCCTCTCAGCCTCAGGAGTTTGAAGGGATGCTCTCCACCGTCAAACATGAGATCATCCACGCTCTGGTCCGTACTACTTCTTTCTTTCAATCTTCCTTTTTTAGGTTTTTCTGTCTGTCTGTCTCTGTCTGTCTGTCTGTCTGTCTGTCTGTCTGTCTGTCTGTCTGTCTGTCTGTCTCTGTCTGTCTCTGTCTGTGTGAGTGTCTGTCTGTCTGTCTGTCTATGTGTCTGTCTGTGTGTGTGTGTGTGCATGTGTGTGTGTCTCTTTGTGTCTGTGTGTCTGTCTGTCTGTCTATGTGTGTGTGTGTGTATGTGTGTAGTCTCTGTCTGTCTGTCTATGTGTCTGTGTGTGTGTGTGTGTGTGTCTGTGTGTGTGTCTCTTTGTGTGTGTGTGTCTCTTTGTGTCTGTGTGTGTGTGTGTGTGTCTCTTTGTATCTGTGTGTGTGTTGTGTGTCTCTTTGTATCTGTGTGTGTGTTGTGTGTCTCTTTGTATCTGTGTGTGTGTTGTGTGTCTCTTTGTATCTGTGTGTGTGTTGTGTGTCTCTTTGTATCTGTGTGTGTGTTGTGTGTCTCTTTGTATCTCTGTGTGTGTGTTGTGTGTCTCTTTGTATCTGTGTGTGTGTTGTGTGTCTCTTTGTATCTGTGTGTGTGTTGTGTGTCTCTTTGTATCTGTGTGTGTGTTGTGTGTCTCTTTGTATCTGTGTGTGTGTTGTGTGTCTCTTTGTATCTGTGTGTGTGTTGTGTGTCTCTTTGTATCTGTGTGTGTGTGTGTTGTGATTTAGGTCTTACATTTTATTCATAAAGGTCTTAAAAATGTGACTTGTTGAAAGCTGCAGAAATCCTTAGGCCATACGAAGGCCAGGTACTATAAGGGGCAAATCCGACTCTATTTTTTTTTTTAGGAGGCTAAGGTCATTTAATATCTGCCGAGCCTTGCTATGCGGGGTCTATCACACAGTAGTGGCCAGTGGTCTGTTGGGGAGATGCTGTCCACACAGCAGACACCAACAAAGTGAACAAGCTCCTCAAGAAGGCCAGCTCGGTGGTCAGGGCTGAACTAGAGACAGTCCAGCAGGTGGCAGGGGCCAGAACATTAAAGGTCCCATGGTATTAAAATGTCACAATGTCCCCCCCCAGCCTGCCTATGGTCCCCCAGTGGCTAGAAATGGTGATAGGTGTAAACCGAGCCCTGGGTATCCTGCTCTGCCTTTGAGAAAATGAAAGCTCAGATGGACCAATCAGGAATCTTCTCCTTATGAGGTCATAAGGGGAAAGGTTACCTCCCCTTTCTCTGCTTTGCCCGCCCAGAGAATTTGGCCAACCCATGAGAGAGAGAGAGAGAGACATCATGGCTTTCAAACGAGCAAAGTGGCAGTTGGGCAAAGAGACTTCAGATACAGTATTAGGGGACCACTAAGGTCTATATAAAAGAGACTTCAGATACAGTATTAGAGGACCACTAAGGTCTATATAAAAGAGACTTCAGATACAGTATTAGGGGACCACTAAGGTCTATATAAAAGAGACTTCAGATACAGTATTAGGGGACCACTAAGGTCTATATAAAAGAGACTTCAGATACAGTATTAGAGGACCACTAAGGTCTATATAAAAGAGACTTCAGATACAGTATTAGGGGACCACTAAGGTCTATATAAAAGAGACTTCAGATACAGTATTAGGGGACCACTAAGGTCTATATAAAAGAGACTTCAGATACAGTATTAGAGGACCACTAAGGTCTATATAAAAGAGACTTCAGATACAGTATTAGAGGACCACTAAGGTCTATATAAAAGAGACTTCAGATACAGTATTAGGGGACCACTAAGGTCTATATAAAAGAGACTTCAGATACAGTATTAGGGGACCACTAAGGTCTATATAAAAGAGACTTCAGATACAGTATTAGGGGACCACTAAGGTCTATATAAAAGAGACTTCAGATACAGTATTAGAGGACCACTAAGGTCTATATAAAAGAGACTTCAGATACAGTATTAGAGGACCACTAAGGTCTATATAAAAGAGACTTCAGATACAGTATTAGGGGACCACTAAGGTCTATATAAAAGCATCCAAAGAGCACCATGTCATGGGACCTTTTAAATAAACTAGGATCCATACTGACCCTGTAAACAGCAGCTCCTTCAGTCAAACACTGATGTCACCAATGTGCCATGTGGAGAGGTATAGGAAGTCCTTCATACCAGCTGCTATACGACTCCATAATGCACAAAAATCATTTTCCTTCATTTATTTATCTATATATATATATATTTAAGTTTTAGTTTGTTTTAAGTTATTGATATGTATATATTTGAGTGAATGTGTGGTGTTATGTCTGTCTTGAAGCTGCTGTGACACTGTAATTTCCTGCAAAGGTTTAATAAAAGTATCTATCTACTGTCACTACGGGTTACATCCTTCGTGTGTGTGTGTGTGTGTCTGTCTGTCTGTCTGTCTGTCTGTCTTTCTTTGATCAGTCGACTAGTGTTAGTGGACTAAGAATAGTTAGTCAAGAACATCCCTATCCTCGTGACCTCTCATCTCATTCACTAATCTGTTATTTAAAGGGACGGTGCGTATATTTATCATGTAAACGTATTCTCTCTCTCTGTCTGTCTCTCTGTCTGTCTGTCTGTCTCTCTGTCTGTCTGTCTCTCTGTCTCTCCATCCTCCAGGGGTTCTCAGCGGGTCTGTTTGCCTTCTACCACGATGATGACGGTAACCCTCTGACTCCTCGGTTTGCCAGCGGCCTGCCAGCCTTCAACGAGACGTGAGTCCAGCTCAGCAGGGAGTAGGGTTGGGTACCGAAACTCGGTGCCAATAGGGCACCGGTTCCGACGTAAACGGTAGTAACGCGACCGAATAAGAACGAACATTTCGGTGCCTTATTTCGGTGCCTGACTTTACACTACACTCTACAGCAGGTAAGGTTAGCCTAGCTTTAGCTAGCAGCTGGATTAATCAGGGTTAAAGTGCTGACTGCTAACGTTAAACAGTGTAAAGTGGGACTGGATTTCAACAACCGGGACGCAGCAGCTGCCCACGTAGGAAAAACACAGACGGTGCGTTCACTGAAACTGGTAACCTACAGCTTCGCGGTGCATTCAAAGTTGTTGTAAAATACACTTTTCCCACCTGGTGGTTGTTTTTGTCGTTCAACAGCAATTTACTGGTGAAATAAGTTATTTTTTATTATAAGTTATAGTTATTACATTACTAATAAATCATTTATTTTGGCCATGTGGCCTTTAGTAATAAACAAGTTGTTCTTAAATGTCGCCGACTGTTGTTTAGTACCCTTCTTTTTTTTCTCCGGTTCAGGCACCGTTTAGGCACGGGCACCGGTTAGGCACCGGCACCGTTTTAAAAGTACCGATTTAGCACCGGTATCGTAAAAAACCCAAACGATACCCAACTCTAGCAGGGAGCGCCCACATGTTTAGCAGTTTTCACAGTTCAATGTCTCTGTGTGTGTGTGTCTGTCTCTGTGTCTGTCTGTGTGTCTGTCTGTGTGTGTGTGTGTGTGTGTGTGTGTGTGTGTGTGTGTGTGTGTGTGTGTGTGTGTGTGTGTGTGTGTGTGTGTGTGTGTGTGTGTGTGTGTGTAGCCTGGGTCTGTACCAGTGGAGCGAGGCTGTGATCAGGCCAGTCGTCCGGCTGTGGGACATCAGGGGAGGACTGATGGTGCGACACCAGGTGCACGTCCTGGTCACCCCCCGAGTCGTGGTGAGAACCAATCACTGAGCAGAACGCCTCGCAGCCAACCTCTGGAGATAACACTTTATGGAGGGGGGGTGGATTTGATCAGAATACGCTGAGAACACTTTAATACACAGGTGTCAAACTCGAGGCCCGTGGCCCGAACACGGCCCCTCCAAAACTTTGATCTGGCCCACGCATCAAGTTCACCGTACATTTTGGCCCCTAACCTTAAATTATATATTATTTATATGAATTTTGGCACCTAGGTTATGTCGCTTCTCCTTCTCCTTTTTCAGTGTTTTTCTCGTTTTTTTCCGACATTTCTGTAGCTTTTTTTCTTTTGACTACATAAATACCAGAAATTCAAATTGTAATTGTGCGACACTCAAAGCAGAACGTGGCAGATTTTCCGATCTCGAGACTCAGAAATTTTCCCCAGAAACAGAGTTTAAAATGCACCAAAAGTTGGAAAAAAAATCTGAAAAGAATTCTTAAAAAGCAACAAAAATGTAGAAAAAAGCGACAAAAATCACAGAGACACACACACACACACACACACACACACACACACACACACACACACACACACACACACACACACACACGGACAGAGACACACACACACACAGAGACACACACACACAGCCACAAACACACACAGCCACAGACAGACACACACACACACACACAGAGACACACACACACACAGCCACAAACACACACATACACACACACACACAGAGACACACACACACAGCCACAAACACAGACAGAGACACACAGACACACACACACAGAGACACACACACACAGCCACAAACACACACACACCGAGAGCACACACACACACACACACACACGCACACGGACAGAGACACACAGCCACAAACACAGACACACACACAGAGACACACACACACACACAGAGACACACACACACACACACAGCCACAAACAGACACACACACATTAATATCTGTGTATTTATCACGAGTTATATCGTGATATTCAACGAGGTGTATTTTCGTTCTCCCAGCTGGTCCTGACCCTGTTTTGGTTTCCAGGACGAGGCCCGGAGACATTTTAACTGTCCCATCCTGGAGGGGATGGAGCTGGAGAACCAGGGCGGGACGGGGACCGAGCTCAACCACTGGGAGAAGAGACTGCTGGAGGTAATCACACCTAGCCTGGTCCTACCAGACCCTGGTCCACTAGCCTGGTCCTACCAGACTCTGGTACTCTATCCTGGTCCTACCAGACCCTGGTCCACTAGCCTGGTCCTACCAGACCCTGGTCCACTAGCCTGGTCCTACCAGACTCTGGTACTCTATCCTGGTCGTACCAGACCCTGGTCCACTAGCCTGGTCCTACCAGACTCTGGTCCACTAGCCTGGTCCTACCAGACTCTGGTCCACTAGCCTGGTCCTACCAGACTCTGGTACACTAGCCTGGTCCTACCAGACTCTGGTACATTAGCCTGGTCCTACCAGACCCTGGTCCATTAGCCTGGTTCTACCAGACTCTGGTACACTAGCCTGGTCCTACCAGACCCTGGTCCATTAGCCTGGTCCTACCAGACCCTGGTCCATTAGCCTGGTTCTACCAGACTCTGGTCCATTAACCTGGTCCTACCAGACTCTGGTCCACTACCTGTGTGTGTCTGTGTCTCTGTCTGTGTGTCTATGTTTGTGTGTATATATATATATATATATATATATACACACACACACTGTATATCCTTTTTTTTTTCTTGTCATCGCGATATTAGTCTCGCTTTTGCCAGACCTTCCTCCACAGCGTTGCGGAGGAGGGTCTGACTAGTCCACACAGCATTTCCTGGATGGGAGAAAAACGTGCTCTGGTTTATTGGCATTTCTTTAAACCAATCACAATCATCGTGGGGCGGGGCTAAGCTCCGGAGGGAGCCTCTGCAAAACATACTCTGGCAAGGGACTTGTTTTGGTGGAACTTGTACGTTCAAAAGTAGTTTAAAATACTTACAATTAAAATTCTTGTGTCAGCACTAGGAAACCTACTAAGAGCGTGCGCCCCACGTAGGCCGAGTCCTTTGCAGGGGCCCGGGTTTGAGTCCGACCTGCAGCCCTTTTCTGCGTGTCAGCCCCCATTTCTCACCCACCTTTCCTGTCTATCCACTATCACTGTCTAATAAAGGGAAAAGCCCCAAAAAATAGTCTTTTCAAAAGGGTCTCAATAACCCTGTAATGCACATGTGTCTAACTCAAGGCCCACATATCCATTTAGGTTCACAATATATTTTGGCCCACCTAGTTGTGCGCCAAACCAAAAACATGGGAAACTGTTTCTCAACTTGCAATTACGCCACACTCAAAGCAGAATTTGGCAAATTTGCCCACTTTGAGACTCAGAAGTTCCCCCAGAAGAAGAGAGTTTAATATTCAGGCTGTGAAAGAGCTTGTTGTGGGTCAGCTGGGTGGTAGCCTGCTTAGAAAATGTAATCATTAGTTTTGCTCGATTTGCTAAATTCTACGACGGCTTTGGAACTTTTTCTGCAGACTTTTTCAGGGCTTTATGTGGACCAAACTGGACGTGAAAAGACTTTATGAGACACGCAATAATTGAGTCAAAGATATTGGACTTTTTCGATGAAATTAAAGCAATAAACTCCACACGTCTGGTAACCTGACAAGCCAGAGCCACATCAAGATGTTGGGTCTGGGAACTCCCCATTGGCAGGGCTCAATCCGATTGGCGGGATAAACGTTTGTCTTTCAAATTCCCTCTGCACGTAATAGGATAGCGCTACAACCAATCAGAGCAACGAAGAAGGAAGCGAAGCTTGTTGATAGGTTAAACTTTTGCCGTATCCGGTCGGCAAAACTCTGAACACATCTTCCCTTTTTTTAAGAATGACGTTCTTTGTTCTTTTCTCAAAGAAAAGCTGAACTCCAAGTCTTCCAGAAGACCTCTGTTCACCAGCAGCAGCAGCAGCCATAAGCCCCGCCCACCGACTCTATACACGATGTGATTGGCCTGACCAGAGTTTGGTTTTTCCAGCTCGCAAGCCCCTGGCTGCAGATTACATTTGCTGCCACTAGTGGGCGTCTAGATTTCTAGGCTACATGTCTGGCCTTTGGTGTGATTCTGTTTTTCCATTGTGGCCCCTAGCGATATTGAGTTTGACCTAGGGTTGGGGGGAAAAATCGATACAGCATAGTATCGCAATATTTTCTGTGGCAATACTGTATCGATACACAGACGCCAAGTATCGATCTTTCATTATATACTGTATATGTGTTGTCAGTTTGTCTGCTTGACAATCTGATTTTCCAGCAATACAATTGAAGTGAGATTAACAAAGATAAATCTATCTTTTTAGACAAAACAGATGTTGACACAGAGTTTCCTTTTGGGGACATAATTTGAAATTGGGAAAGTTGGGGGAAAAGTTAATGAATTGCAATTTATCTCAGAATATTGCAATATGTTTAAAATCGCAATAATATCGTATCGTGATGGTATCGTATCGTGAGGCCTCTGGTGATTCCCACCCCTAGTTTGACCCCCCTGCTGTAATGGATGGGCCAGTGTAAGCAGCCAGACATGGAAATAAACCATTCATTCATTCGTCTTTCTTTTTTCTCCTCCTTTGCTCTTCGTCTCTCTCTCAGAACGAGGCGATGACGGGCTCCCACACCCAGAACCGGGTGTTCTCGCGGCTGACGCTAGCCATCATGGAGGACAGCGGCTGGTACCGGGCCAACTACAGCCTGGCTCAGCGGCTGGACTGGGGCCGCGGCCTCGGCTGCGACTTCGTCATGAAGAGCTGCAAGTTCTGGATGGACCGGCAGAGGCAGAGGTCAGCTGACGTTAACCCCTAAACACTCACAGTAACTCCCATCACCTCGGAGAATATCCACTTCAGTAGGGCTGCTCCCTCTTAGTCGATTAGTCGACTGATCGGTCGTTTTAGGTCACTGTAACGCTCATCAGTTCAATTTTCTATAAGCACAAACGGACATTTGTAAAAACAGAAAAATGGGTTCAAATATCCATTTCTTTTATTTTTTTCCGCCTTGATAAATAAAATAATTGGATCTTTTTACTAGGGCTGCCACCTCTTAGTCGATTAGTCGACTAATCGTCGTTTTGGTCTTAGTCGACTAAGATTTCTTTAGTCCATTAGTCATTTTTTATGCTTATTCATGCTTAATTACTCATTTCCAAGAAACTTCTGAGCACATTTATGGTAAACACAAGATTTAAAGTGGTGCTTTTGCAGGATTAATTGTGGAGAAACTCAGTTTTACAGATGGTTAATTAACTACATTTATATTGTGCTTTTCTAGTCTTAACCACCTCTCAAAGAGCACAGCTCTGTCAATTAAATCATCTAATCCATTAGTCGACAAAATCCTATAAGTGTTAGTCGACTTAGAAGTTCTTTAGTCGAGGACAGCCCTACTTTTTACATTACATTACATGACATGTCATTTAGCTGACGCTTTTATCCAAAGCGACTTACAATTGCTATATATTTTGTAAAACCTCTTTGGCCCAAAAAAAAAATTCTGTGAAAGGAGCCAAACTGTGGAACTGGCTTCCTACAAATATAAAGACTCTAACTAAATTGACCACCTTTTAAAAAAATAAATAAATACAAAAAAAAATAGTAAAAGCATGGTTAATACAGCAGCAGCAGTATGATCATGCCATATGAAATGTATAGCTGTGTGAGTCCGAGTTAATGTGTTTATTTACTACGCTTATTTTTATTGCTGTTAACTGTTTTTTTTGGACATTTTATTGTGTTCACTGTAAAAATTTGACTCCTATTATTTGAACTGTTAAAAGCCCTCCTAGGGACAAGTGTTGCGAATTAGCCACGGCTATAAACACTGTGATACAGGCATCGGACTGTTAGTTATGTAATAATTATGTTTTTTGTATCTTTCCCTATTTAAATAAACTACAAATAAAATAAATCAGAGGTTAACATTAGGGGTGAAGTGTCTTGCTCAGGGAAACGGTTGATGTATCGCAGTGGGAATCAAACTCAGGTCTCCCACACCAAAGGCATTTTTCATATCCATTGGGCCATCACCTCCACCTATCTTTAAACAGTTTCCAATTTTCTGTTTTTTATTCAGAGGATCAGAAACTTTGAAAATTACAAAATTGCGTCTGAGCTCCAATTATTCACAATACTGCCATTTAAAACCATCGGTTGCACCTCTGACCCCAAAGTCTATCAGTTTTTGGTGTTTTTTGGTCCATATGCAGTTAGTTATTGTGAATAATTGGAGCTCAGACGCAATTTTGTAATTTTCTAAATTTCTGAAACTCTGAATAAAAAACAGGAAATTGGAAAAACAGTTTAAAGATCCAATTTTTTAATTTGTCAAGGTGGAAAAAAATTTAAAATTGGATATTTGAACCCATTTTTCTTAGAGAATTGAACTGACAAGCATTAAACGGACCGTTTTTTGGTCTTAGTCAACTTAGATTTCTTAAGTCCATTAGTGATGTCTGATGCTGTTTTCATGCTGAATGACTTATTTCCAAGAAATGTACCAGCACATCTCTGGTAAAACAAAAGAATTAAGGGTTGACATTTTACCTAATAGATATCACCGTAGGGCTGTGCAATTAATTGAATTTCGAAAACGATTATTTTGCCATGATCTGTTTTGCAAGAACACTCTTATTTTGTCTTGTGTTCTGAATGACACACATCCGCCCCTCCCGAAGCCAGTCAGGGAGGCAAGTCGTGGTCATATCATCCGCTGGAATTTAAAACCTCAGCGCGAGTAAAGATGGCAGCAGCGTTTGGTGAGCAAAAAAGGCAAAACCAATTCAGTTGTCTGGGAACAGCTAACGTTAGCTAACCCTGCGGTCCCTCTCTGACTTTGCCTCCCCCCCGCTGTAGTACACTGTCTATAGACGTTGTATTCCCCCGACACGCTGTATTCACTTACTGTTTTTAAAACTTTTTCCAGCTTAGTGGGGGTGGATAGGCATACTGCTCAAAACAACATGAAAAAACATAGTAATGTTCCCTTAGCATTTAGTTGTTAAACTGTATGTAAATGAGCAGGGACGTTACTCTAAGGTACCGTCTATGGTCTGGATTTTTCCTAAGGTTAGCTAGAAAATAAGCCCACTGACGGCGACATTATTGTTGATATTTTGGCACATTGTTTAGTAATGCCAGTAGTAGTGGTCATAGTGAGTGAACATGTGATGTGAGATGCCCATTGTGTTATGTCTGTGGAACTGTTCATTAGCTGTGTAACGTTATGTGTGATATCTGTAAAGCTGAACCAACTCACGGTAGTAAAACAGATTTTATTCTGATCCAAAGACTCTTTCTGTGAGATAAAGGACACTAACAGATTATACCCTGGACGCTATCCATTATATCCAAATATTAATGAGTAATCGTTTTAAATAATCGTGATTTCAATATTGACCAAAATAATCGTGATTATTATTTTTTCCATAATCGAGCAGCCCTATATCACCGTGAAACCTATTTTTATAAGATTTTAACCTAACCTTTTATTACTTTCATTAAAGCGTAACTCTCGCCAAAATGCATCCTAGGGTATTTTTGTGAATGTACCCGAGTCAAACTTTAGTTTAAAGGCATATTTAGGACCGAAGCGCCACTTTTAAGATTTACCGTATTCTCGTTTTTTGGTCAAATGGCCTTTTGAATGGGAGTGATAGGGGGCACTTTTATGCTAGCCTCAAAATAGCTATTTTTAAAAGACTAACAAGGCTCGACACAACATGAAACTATGCTCCAAGTATCACCAGGGGCTCTACACCTTAACCAAAGCATCGACAACGTTGTGTGTGTTTCCAGAGTTTACTAAAAAGAAAGGTTTTGAACAACTCACCGCAGCTGTTGTTGTTTCCCTATTTAAAGGAAATACAATTGTCCCGTACATCTCTAGTCTGTTTGTGTCCCTTTGTGGTAGTTTAGTGTCTGTTTTCACATCATTTTGGACTGTAATTATCACCATATCTGTGTCTGAAACGTTGGAAAACGTGGGTGTGTGTGTGT
The DNA here is from genome assembly GCA_025617405.1 of Perca schrenkii. Classification (NCBI taxonomy): domain Eukaryota; kingdom Metazoa; phylum Chordata; class Actinopteri; order Perciformes; family Percidae; genus Perca; species Perca schrenkii. The sequence goes on from CM046797.1 coordinate 35,430,548, forward strand.
GTGTGTGTGTGTGTGTGTGTGTGTGTGTGTGTGTGTGTGTGTGTGTGTGTGTGTGTGTGTGTGTGTGTGTGTGTGTGTGTGTGTGTGTGTGTGTGTGTGTGTGTGTGTGTGTGTATTTGCAGGCGTCACTCTGTGACTCCGTACTGCGACACGGTGCGAGCGTCTCCGTTGCAGCTGACCTGCAGACAGGACCAGCTGGCTGTGGCCGTCTGCAACCTGCAGAAATACCAGCAGGAGCTACCACTCCAGTACCAGGTACACACACACATAAATGATTGTTTTACTATCTTTGTGGGGACCCGTCATTGACATAATGCATTCCTTAGCCCCTTACCCTAACCTTAACCATCACAACTAAATGCCTAACCTTAACCTTAAGCCTAACCTTAACCATCACAACTAAATGCCTAACCTTAACCCTTACCCTAACCTTAACCATCACCACTAAATGTCTAACCTTAACCCTTACCCTCACTCTAACCATAACCTAAACCATGTAAACCTATTCTGGTACAACCTTAAAATACAATTATGAACCTGAAAATGAGCATTCGATTGACAAGTGTATGGAAACTTAGCTACTGGCGCATTTACAGAAATGTTGGTTAATGGGCATTGTCCTAATCCGATAAACTTAAACACACCGAGACACACACACACAAACATTTTGGAGAATTTAGGTACACAACCTAACAACATTATATGTGTGTGTATGTGTGTGTCTCTGTGTGTGTGTGTGTGTGTGTGTGTGTGTGTGTGTGTGTGTGTGTGTGTGTGTGTGTGTGTGTGTGTCTCAGTACTTTGACAGCGTCCCTGGCGTCTCCTCCGATCAGCTGACTATGTTCGGTGGCGCCGTGGAGATCGCCGACTTCTGTCCGTTCAGTCAGGAGTTCAGCTGGCACCTGAGTGGAGAGTACCAGAGGAACTCGTACTGCCGCGAGGCCCACAACCAGCCAGGTGTGTGTGTGTGGCACCTGAGTAGGGGTGAAAGATATTGAAAAAAATGTGATATTGCGATATCGATATTAATTTCGATATTTGTAAAAATATATGTAAAATTACCAAAGTTATGGGAAAACGCATCAAAAATAGATTTCCTATTTCCCAGTGCTAAAACAATACATTTAAAAATGTTGCCTGAACTGAAAGAATTATATATATATATATATATATATATATATATATATATATATATATATATATATATATATATATAATGATTAACCTAATCAATTACAGGCTTTGTAATTAATTAATCAAAATTAATCGCATTTTGATTGCATAAATATTTGACCTGAGAACAGTGAGAAGTAATTTTTATATATATATATTTAAAATGTAATGATTTATTAAAAATGTAATAACTTATAACAATATCTTATTTCACCAGTAAATTCCTGTTAACAACAACAACAACAACAACAAAAATTGGCTGGGAAAAGGGTATTTTACAATTTCTTTGAATGCAGCACGAGGCCAAACCTTATATATATATGTCAATGGGCCAAACACTGTATTGGAAAGCGTATTTTACAATTTCTTTGAATGCAGCACGAGGCTCAGTCTGTGCTGTTTTTCAGACAACGGCAGCTACAGTCTGGTGTTACAGTTCTCTCCAGTGAAATACAGACACACTCTTCACCGTTTAGCTGTCAGTATTTTAACCTCATTTTTTACTCTGTTAAAATGCTCGGTTAGCTGCTAGCTAACGGTAGGCTAACGTTACCTGCTGTCAGGTGTAGCGCTAACTAGCTAACGCTAATGCCTGTGTGTGTGTGTGTGTGTGTGTTGATGTTCCAGACTGGTGGAGGAACTACGGAGCGGAGCAGTATGGACCAGACTCTGTGTGTCTGCACCAGAAGTCGGCCTTCGTCATGGAGCAGTGCACCAGGAAGATGACCTACCCCGACTGGGGCTCCGGCTGCTACAAGGTCCGTGTGTCAATTAGGGGTGTCCCCGACTAAGGATTTACACATTTGAATCAGAATTGACGAATCTTTCTATAGTCGACTGATAGTCGAATCATCTGTGTGTGTGTGTGTGTGTGTGTGTGTGTGTTGTGTTGTGTTGTGTAGGTGTGGTGCTCTGCCGGTGGCCTGACTGTGTTTGTCCAGGACCGGTCCTTCCTGTGTGTGCGTACGGGTCAGCAGCTGAGAGTGAGCGTGCGGGTCAGCGACTGGGTCTACAACGGGGTCCTGGTCTGCCCCGCCTGCTCAGACTTCTGCGACGACTGCCCCCCTCCGCACCAGCTGTCGCCCGGCAACGCCACACGGAGTTCCCCCATTGGTCAGTGTCCTCCTTTCGCTCAAAGCTGCCATCAAACGTAGAGATCTTAACATTAATGATCCAAACCAAACCAAAGACATCAATCATTCATGATTAAAGCTTCCTCCTCTCGGTTTTGAAGGAGCTGTGAGACAAAATCACAACCAGATGTTAACGAGTCTGTCTGTCTGTCTCTTTCTGTCTGTCTGTCTGTCTCTCTCTCTGTTTCCCTGTCTGTCTGTCTCTCTCTGTGTTTCCTTGTCTGTCTGTATCTCTCTCGTTGTTTCCCTGTCTGTCTGTCTCTCTCTGTGTTTCCTTGTCTGTCTGTCTCTCTCTCTGTTTCCTTGTCTGTCTGTCTCTCTCTCTGTTTCCCTGTCTGTCTGTCTCTCTCTCTGTTTCCCTGTCTGTCTGTGTGTCTCTCTTTCTCTCTGTCTGTCTCTCTGTTTCTCTCTCTCTCTTTACTGTCTGTCTGTATTTCTGCCTCTGTCTCTCTCTCTCTTTCTCTCTCTTTCTGTCTGTCTCTCTCTGTTTGTCTCTCTGTCTGTCATTCTGTCTCTCTCTCTCTGTCTGTCTCTCTGTCTCGCTCTCTGATGGTCTTTCTGCCTGTCTGTATTTCTGTCTCTCTCTCTCTCCCTATCTCTCTCTCTGTCTCGCTCTCTGATGGTCTGTCTGTCTCTCTGCCTGTCTGTCGGTCTGTCTGCTTGTCTGTATTTCTGTCTCTGTCTGTCTCTCTCTCTCTCTCGGTTTCCCTGTCTGTCTGTATTTCTGTCTCTCTGTCTGTCTGTCTGCCTGCCTGTCTGTCTCTCTGACTGACTGTCTGTCTGTCTGTTTCAGACCCCTGCTCCAGCTCTCCAGGTCTGGCCATCACTCTGTGGCTGCTGCTGCTCAACCTGCTCCCCCTGGTGGCCGGACTGCTGCTCTGCCACTGCAGCTGATATCACACACTCACACACACTCACACTCACACTCACACACACACACACACACACACACACACACACACAGACACACACACACACACACACAAAGTAGGACCAGAACAACTTCTGAGAAGATAAGAAACAATAAGAGACCTGGGATTCCCCCTCTGTGACACCCATCCATCTTTTCTTCATCCCTAAGTTCTTCCCTCTCTGTGTTCTCTCCATCATTAACCTCCTCAGGACCTGGGTCGGGCATCCAGAACCCATCCTGACTCAGAACCGTTTCAAAATGCCATCGCAATCGTTTGGAATCCGATCATCGGATCCAAATTCAACACGCGCAACTTTGTGGTTAGTGTAGCGGAGTAGAGATGTTCCCGTACCGATACCAGTATCTGAAAAGCCTCCGACGCTGCCTAAAATGCTGGTCTGGCTATCGGAAAGTACTGTAGTTTAGGCACCGATCTGATGACGTAATTTAGCCCCGAAGAAAACCTACTTTATAGTAGTTTATTTCTGTTATTTTACCTTTTTATGACTCGCTGTCAAAGCTGGATAATAAAAGAAAGTTCTACGGTGTTTATTGTTCGTGTTTCACAACAAAGATAGCAATATATCGCATCCATACAGGGATAGTAGTCAACAGCTGTTGACATAATTTTATATATATATATATATATATATATATATATATACAGTACAGGCCAAACGTTTGGACACACCTTCTCATTCAATGCGTTTCCTTTTTATTTTCATGACTATTTACATTGTAGATTCTCACTGAAGGCATCAAAACTATGAATGAACACATATGGAATTATGTACTTAACAAAAAAGTGTGAAATAACTGAAAACATGTCTTATATTTTAGATTCTTCAAAGTAGACACCCTTTGCTTTTTTTATTAATAAGGGAAATAATTCCACTAATGAACCCTGACAAAGCACACCTGTGAAGGTAAAACCATTTCAGGTGACTACCTCATGAAGCTCATTGAGAGAACACCAAGGGTTTGCAGAGTTATCAAAAAAAAGCAAAGGGTGGCTACTTTGAAGAATCTAAAATATAAGACATGTTTTCAGTTATTTCACACTTTTTTGTTAAGTACATAATTCCATATGTGTTCATTCATAGTTTTGATGCCTTCAGTGAGAATCTACAATGTAAATAGTCATGAAAATAAAAAGGAAACTCATTGAATGAGAAGGTGTGTCCAAACTTGTGGCCTGGACTGTATATGACACACTGGTTTAGGGCTGCACAGTTAGGCTGGTTACACACTGCCTGCGTGGCATGAGTGTGACGTTTTTGTTGCGTGGATTTTTCTACGTCTTTACCCACCAGAAAGGTGTCTGACTGATGCTGCTGCTGCTAGCCTCGTCTGGACACATGGATGTTTCCCATAAACATAAATATAGACTGATCCGATTACAGCAAAGACAACGTCGGCAATTTTGACGGCAGAATAGGCTCCAGAATATTTTGTTCTGTATTGACAGGTGACCTATTACAAAATCGTTTTTTAAATTACATTTATATATCTGCATTTATATCAAAACCTCGAGACTTTCAAACATCAAAATGTCATTTATCAATATCAGGGTTCATACGTTTTGAAAAAACCTGGAGAAGTTATGGAATTTGAAAAATGCAAATTCAAGGCCTGGAAAGGTTTTGGAAACAAAACGACCCAGAAAGTTTTGGAAAAGTCATGGAACTGTTTTTTATAACACGGCATAATAATATGTCATTAATAAATGTATTTTCAGGTCGTCTTAACCTCAGCGTTGTATTCGGGGAGCGATATGATAAATCCCACTATGAACCACATACATTATCATTCATTTTATAGTTAAATCTAGTATTATTATTTTATAAATAAATGTCGACTGACATTTTCAGGAACACATAGTCATGGAAATTTGCCATAAAGTCATGGAAAAGTATTGGTTAAAATGGGTATGAACCCTGTAATATGTATTTGTGTCTAAATGACATATAGACATCTTTTCCTATTTTATGTTGCCTGGAAACGCTTCCAACGCGCTCAAGTCGTGCGTGTCACGCAGACAGTTTGTGTTAGCTCTAACCTGTTAACATGGGAGCCCAAATATCAACGCTCATGCCCCGCAGCCAGTGTGTAACCAGCCTTAATCGCAATTGTACAGAAATCGCAACATGGACTATAGTGCAATATCCAAATCGCAGGGGAGGGGCGCAGTATTCGCTAAAGGCAAAATATGTGTCGAACCGTTCTAAACTAATGCTGTTTTTTTCCATCACGTGGTACCTGCTGGACTCGACTCACCTTGACTCGCCTCTACTCTCTGTTTTTGGTTTTCCATTCTGATAAAAAAGTACCTGGTACCTGCCAACAGGTACTTTTATTAAGTATCGCCTCCGTCGAGGTTTCCAAGCGAGCTGAGGCGATACCAAAAGGTGACGTGAAAACCTGCAGACTGCCGATTGGTTGGAGAGAATCGTCACTAATCGCTGCGTCATCGTTGCTAGCGACAGGTGGGGGGATGTCCTGAACAAACTCGCCATTTTTAAATAGTTTAGCCAGCGGTGTTTTTTTTGCTGCCTACAGCTTCTTTAGAAACTACATGTGTCTTCTGGTAAACAGCCACATGCTGAGAATCAGAAACCCACACCTTTTCACGTTCTGTGTGTGTGTCGCGTTAACCGTGTTTTACAGCAGCCGCAGCCCAGCTGGCGCGCGCATATGTGACGTCATGAAATAGCCGTGACTATTTATACCTGCGCTGGTGGTTGCGACACTAGTTGCAGTCTTCTCCTAAACAGCGGTGGCACTAATGAGCAAAGGCTACCGACGCTGCTCTTTCTACGAATTAGAAGAAGAAGAAAAAGCTAAACAACGGCAGAACTGGCAGCAGCATTGACGTCAATGCTTCGATCTGATTGGACGAGCTACTTGGTGGGATCGAGCCTTTCATTCGCCATAAAAGAACTCATCTTAACCCGGTAACTTTACCAGAGAGAGAGTCCTGGCATCACGTTGTCTGTGAACTCGTTCAGGCCTCCTGTTTCCGCTTTGTTGCGCCCTGGTGAATAAAAAAAGAGCCTCTGCTTGCGCGCCATAAATTGGGCGCGCCGGCAGGATATTATGTCATTTTGACGTCACGATGGCGCCCCACCTTGGATGCGGCTAGTATAATTCACCTTTTTAGGTCGTGGCAGCTTCCTGCCAGCCACGCTCTCCTCGCCACGCATGAGGCGGTACTAAATCTGCAATGGAAGAAGGAGTATGGGGCACCACGGCCGAGCTGAGTCGAGCCGCAAAGAGTCGAGAAGGTACCAAGTAGTGAAAAAAACGCCATAAGTAGTGTGGACACATGCACAATTGGATCAAGTCCAGACCGAACTTCCCGAACTCAAAGTGTTGTCGGCTGGTATCCAGGCTAGGCTTTCCCGGGGAAAGTTTCAAAAAAAAAGAAATGTGCATGTTTTTTAAATAAGCATGTGACCCGTTTCAATGCCTCAAAGTATCAACAAGAACCGTAATCGAAAGGAAGAAGCAGAATAGTTAAAATCCACCCACTCCTCAGGATCTCCACTCCTTCATTCCTCCGCTCACTCCATCCCTTTCCTCCGTCAGGGATCTTTTTCGCCGAAGAACAACAACAAGAACAAGAAAAACAAATCAGGTTTTTGTCCCAAGACAAAAAAAAAAGCTGCCGGGACAATATCTGTCTTTTTATTGGCTCGTTGGTGTAGCTGAACGCCTTTTCTACCCAGAATTCACAGCTTTACTTCACCTCGGAATCATCCTCCTTCATTGGATTCTGTTTCTTTTTGTCCTTCGTGCTACAATGACTAAAAAATGAGATCTATCTTTGGTCCTTCGTGCTACAGTGACTAAAGAATGAGATCTTTATCTTTGGTCCTTCGTGCTACAGTGACTAAAGAATGAGATCTTTATCTTTGGTCCTTCGTGCTACAGTGACTAAAGAATGAGATCTTTTATCTTTGGTCCTTCGTGCTACAGTGACTAAAGAATAAGATCTTTTATCTTTGGTCCTTCGTGCTACAGTGACAAAAGAATGAGATCTTTATCTTTGGTCCTTCGTGCTACAGTGACAAAAGAATGAGATCTTTATCTTTGGTCCTTCGTGCTACAGTGACAAAAGAATGAGATCTTTATCTTTGGTCCTTCGTGCTACAGTGACAAAAGAATGAGATCTTTATCTTTGGTCCTTCGTGCTACAGTGACAAAAGAATGAGATCTTTATCTTTGGTCCTTCGTGCTACAGTGACTAAAGAATGAGATCTTTATCTTTGGTCCTTCGTGCTACAGTGACTAAAGAATGAGATCTTTATCTTTGGTCCTTCGTGCTACAGTGACTAAAGAATGAGATCCGTCTTTTTGTCCTTAGTGCTACAGTGATTAAGGGCCGTTACAGAGTCAACGCATCGGTACGCGTCCGCAAGGCTACGCATCGCTACGCTTCGGCCGCCATTATGCGTCGATGCGTAGCCAAATGTGTCGTCCTAGTTTTTGATACGCGACGCGCCGGTGCGCACAATACTATGCGTTGTCGGTGGGGGCGACACTGCATGTATTGTAGTAGTGCCCTATATTTAAATATAGGATACTATATTCTACAAAAATATTGAATCAACTTAGCTGAGCAAATTCATCAAACATAGAACTACTGAGTCACATTTTTCGGTGTGTATCAACGTTCTGTGTGTGTGTGTCTATGCTGTGTGCCCTCCTCAAGAGGCTGAAATAGCGTACAACAGGAGAGAGAGAGAGAGAAAGACCCAAATGTATTTATATCTTTTTAAAACCTGCTAAATGTATTGGTCAGTGCTACCCAATCGTAGTACACTGTACTGGTGGGGAAACACGCCAGCAGCATCTGATAAAAAGAAGTCAGCCAGCCAGCTGCTCCCTGACGAGAGCCACTCTCCGGGAGGGTCTGGCTCTGCCGACCGAACACCGCGGAGCTCTCTGCTGCCCCCTGTTGCGTGGGCGGTGTATTGCATTTCACGCATCGTCCGTGACGCCTGCGTCTACTTGCGTCCACTGTTTAGACTATGAAAGGGAGCGCGTCGCTCGCGTTGCTTGTTCGCGTTGCTCGCGTTGACTCTGTAACGGCCCTAAAGAATGAGATCTTTTATCTTTGGTCCTTCGTGCTACAGTGACTAAAGAATAAGATCTTTTATCTTTGGTCCTTCGTGCTACAGTGACAAAATAATGAGATCTTTTGACTTTTTCGTGGATCTTTTTCTCACTCTAAAGACTGTTGATCAGCCTGGCTGCCGTCTCCCCAACAACAGACCCAGACCGGGCAGGAAACGTAGACAGAGCGTCTGTACACACGGCCGCTTTTTAAAGCTACAAACACTATTTTTTTTAAAACCAGACTTTTATGCTGAAAGGTCAGCGTACTTCCTGTGAATGCTGGTATGCTGACCCCTGGTGGCAGCAGCCGGTAACTGTTTTTCTTAAACGTTCAAAGCAGAAAACTTGTCATGTAAATGTAAATATGCAACTCAGTCTCACTTCAGTTCGTGAAACGGTCACATAATTTAATCTATTTTGTATCTATTTGTCCGAACACAGCACATTTTTTAGACTAATGTATTTCAACGGGAAGCATTTTTCGTGATCGCAGCACGACTGCGTTAGGGCAGACTGATCTTATAAATTGGCGTATGTATGAAACGGCAATTCGTATGCCATTTTGGAGTGTTTATCAACGCCGTTTGGCCTCCATTGACTTACATTACGTGTGAATAAACTTTTCTGCCATATTCTGCATCCTATTCATTTATATGTATATACACGGGCCGGATCTAAATCAGCAAGGGGCCAGATTTGGCCCGTGGGCCTTGAGTTTGACACATGTGGTGTACACGAATCAATAGATTACAAATGACGTGACCGTTTCACGAACTGCCGTGAGACCGTGTCGAAATATGACTTTCTTAATGTCCTGTTTTTCTTTTTCTTCTCGTGTCTCCTGTGTGAAGCCGTAGGGACGAGAGATCGCCAGTACTTCCAGAAAAATGCAGAGTTTTTTTGTGATTGTTACGGGCAGAAATCCTTGATTATGCGGCACGTTTTCTTAAAAAATGCGATGGACTATGTGAGATATTTATGCAATTTTATGCGATGAAATTGCGGGAACTTGCAAAAACTGCAGGTTGACGAAAAAGAGAAATAAAAGTGATTCCCCCAACATCCTGCTTTTTGATGATGTTCACTTCGTATAATTACGTCACTTCATAACTTTCCCATGGCAACAGGGGCTAAATGGCTGCTCTTGTGTTAAGTAAACGCAACATTTTTCAACTTTCTGTTAAAGGGATACGGGGATTATGAAATCATGCAAGCCCTGCATATTTTGCGCGGAAATCTGCAATTTATGCAGCGAAAGTGCGACATATTTTAAACAAATAATCTCGTTTTTCTGGAGGGACTGACTCTGGTGTGTTTTCGTTCAGAAGTCTTCTTGTGTTGCGGTAGAGTTGAGTTTGGGGGGAGTCTGACTTTTGGTACATTCGTACAAAACCAACCGCAGAAATGTCCGTAGCATCTGTAACTTCGTCACCCGCTGGGTCGTTGGCTTTCGTTTTTGCAGCCTCACGTTTGGAAATCTGTCCGTGGCCACGTCGTTTTGACCTCTTAACTCTCCCGTTGTCTTCGGGGTCAGATTTGGCCCATTTTCAAAAAGTTTCTATATCAGAAATTTGGGGGTTTTCTTTCAACCAAATTGTCAAAAAATAATAACGTGGATGGTTCCCTACTGCGCTCTTCACGAGTTAAATAAATGATCAGTTCACTACTTTCATTGAATTTGGGTGTTTTTATTAAATTTTATAGCATTTTAGAATTTTATTTTTTTTTTATACAAGAACAAAAGGAAGCTTCAAAAACGTCCAAAAGGAGCCGAAGAAATCGACTAAAACATCGTCGGAAAAGCACAAAAGTGTCGAAAAAGACATCCAAAACGTTGAAAAACTAATTTTAAATTTTGACCCAGAAGAACAAAAAGTTGCTTGTTGGTCGACAGGATTATTATTATTATTATTATTATTATTATTATTAATATTATTTTATTATTATAGTATTATTTTTATTATTAATATTATTTTATTATTATTATTACTCCATGTTTAGTTATTAAGATGTTAAAGCAGAAATGTCAATAGTTTTGTGTGTGTGTGTGTGTGTGTGTGTGTGTGTGTGTGTGTGTGTGTGTGTGTGTGTGTGTGTGTGTGTGTGTGTGTGTGTGTGTGTGTGTGTGTGTGTGTGTGTGTGTGTGTGTGTGTGTGTGTGTGTGTGTGTGTGTGTGTGTGTGTGTGTGTGTGTGCAAAACTTTTGACCCTAAAATGCCTCTGGGCTTCAGAAGATTATTATTATTATTATTATTACATGTTTAGGCATTAAGATGTCGGAGCAGAAACGTGTGTGTGTGTGTCTCTGGTTCTGTGTGTGTGTGTTGGAGCAGAAAGGTGTGATAGTTTCTTCTGAATCTGATGCAGAAACACTTTGAGTTATTAAAATGTTTTTGATCTATTTATTTATGGGGGGGGCGACTGAGAGGTTTCATCTGTCTGAATAAATGCAGTCTCTATCCTGGAGACGTCTGTGTCTGTTCTTGTGTAAAATATATCACACACACACACAAAGATACACACACACAGATACACACACACACACAAAGATAAACAGACACACTCACAGACACACAGTCGGTTATATACAGTTTTTTTACAGCTGAACTCTGGGACAAATCATTGATGTTGATCAGCTGCTGTCTCATCTTCATCAAAACTCTCTCTGATCTGGTCTTCATCGTGTGTGCGTGCGTGTGTGTCTCTTTGTGTGTGTGTGTCTGTGTGTCTCTACGTGTGCGTGTGTGTCTCTGTATGTGTGCGTGTGTGTGTGTGTGTATTTCTCTCTGTGTGTGTGTGTGTATGTGCGCGTGTGTCTCTGTGTGTGTGTGTGTGTGTGCGTGCGCGTGTGTCTCTCTGTGTGTGTGTGTGTGTAGGACCCAGAAAAAAAATGCTCCAAAAACTGTTAACCTCAACATCTGAAAATTTATTTCTTTTGACATTTTTACACTTTTTTGACATTTAACCTTCTGAAAAACATCAAAAAAATTCCTAAAAACATTTTGAAAAAGCAACAAATTGTCACTTAATGTTCTAAAAAGTGTCAAAAACACGTCTAAAGGATCAATAACCTGTCACAAAAACATAAAAACAAGCTTAAAAAGAAATAAATTCAAAGATCATTATATGGATTTATTATCAGGATACAAATGGTCGTCTCTCCCACGTTCCCCTCCTGCACCTGAACTGCTCGTTACAGCCGCCTTCCCAACAGCTGCTGATCTTAATGAGTCTGTTAAATAAAAGCCACTCAGCTGGAACTCAAACAGCAGTTAACATTCACATTAATCTGCTTTTAAACACTAAAACATGCAGTTATTAGTCATGATGACAGGTATCAATCACACTCAACAGTTGGTCCGGTATTAATCAGTCAGACTCAGATTATTATTCTAAGTGTCTGACGACATTATGGATAAAGGATCCCTACAGAGATAGACCTTTTAGTTTAACATGAAACAGCCCCGAAATCACCATCACCAAACTACACCAGACTCCATGTAAATAATCAGGACTTTTAGCATGTATAGAGCCAGCATATCTCCACCAGACTCCATGTAAATAATCAGGACTTTTAGCATGTATAGAGCCAGCATATCTCCACCAGACTCCATGTAAATAATCAGGACTTTTAGCATGTATAGAGCCAGCATATCTCCACCAGACTCCATGTAAATAATCAGGACTTTTATCATCGTAAAACACGCTTCATTCAAAGTGGACAGAAACTAAATAAAACTACCAAAAGCCGTCTTGGTTCATCTTTCCACTGTTCCAACAATCACCACTCTGGTTTGGTTGAAATAAACCCTTAATTCACCCATTTACATGTGGAGATATGATGGCTCTATACACGCTAAAAGTCCTGATTATTTACATGGAGTCTGGTGGAGATATGCTGGCTCTATACACGCTAAAAGTCCTGATTATTTACATGGAGTCTGGTGGAGATATGCTGGCTCTATACACGCTAAAAGTCCTGATTATTTACATGGAGTCTGGTGGAGATATGCTGGCTCTATACACGCTGAAAGTCCTGATTATTTACATGGAGTCTGGTCTATACACCCCTCCCCAGGTTTGGGTTTCCAACATCTGGCTCTTGTTCTTTCTTCTTTGTTCTTTCTTAAAAAGTATCGGTTCAGGCACCGTTTAGGCACCGGCACCGTTTTAAAAGTACCGATTTAGCACCGGTATCGGAAAAAACCCAAATGATACCCAACCCTACCCGGAACCTTTAAAATGGGGCTCGATACGTTGGGGACTCTTTTAGTCCGAACTCTCTGGAGAGGAGACAGAACAGGTGAGTTACCTGAACACAAACTTTACTTTTGTACAAGCAGCACCAGTTAACCTGCATTCAACTAATCATGCAAAGCCTGTACCATACTGCACCTGTTCAGGTAACCAAACCAGCACACTGAGTGACAGGGCTGGCCTCCAATCAGCTGCAACCTCCACCAAACAGACTGGTAATATTTAGTGTGCGTGCGTGTGTGCATGTGTGTGTGTCTGTGTGTGTGTGTGTGTGCGTGCGTGCGTGTGTGCATGTGTGTGTGTCTGCGTGTGTGTGTCTGTGTGTGTGCGTGTGTGTGTCTGTCTGCGTGTGTGTGTCTGTGTCTGTCTGCGTGTGTGTGTCTGTGCATGTGCGTGTGTCTGTGCGTGTGTGTGTGTGTGCGTGTCTGTGTGCGTGTGTGCGTGTCTGTGTGCGTGTGCGTGTGTCTGTGCGTGTGTGTCTGTGTGCATGCGCGTGTGTGTGTCTGCGTGTGTGTGTGTGTCTGCGTGTGTGTGTCTGTGTGCGTGTCTGTGCATGTGTGTGTCTGTGTGCGTGTCTGTGCGTGTGTGTGTCCCTGTGTGTGTGTGTTTGTGTGTGTGTCTGTGCGTGTGTGTGTGTGTGTGTGTATGTGCTGCTGTGTGTCCCTGTGTGTGTGTGTTTGTGTGTGTGTCTGTGTGTGTGTGTGTGTGTGTGTGTGTCCCTGTGTGTGTGTGTTTGTGTGTGCTGCTGTGCGTCCCTGTGTGTGTGTGTGTGTGTGTGCTGCTGTGCGTCCCTGTGTGTGTGTGCGTGTGTGTGTCCCTGTGTGTGTGTGTGTGTCCCTGTGTGTGTGTGTGTGTCTGTGCGTGTGTGTGTGTCTGTGCGTGTGTGTCTGTGCGTGTGTGTGTGTCTGTGCGTGTGTGTGTGTCTGTGTGTGTGTGTCTGTGCGTGTGTGTGTGTCTGTGTGTGTGTCTGTGTGTCTGTGTGTCTGTGTGTGTCTGTGTGTGCGTGTGTGTGTGTCTGTGCGTGTGTGTGTGTGTGTCTGTGTGTGTGTGTGTGTGTGTGTATAAAACCTTGACAGGGCTGGTCTCCAATCAACACCAGCTACAACCTCCACATAACCGACTGTTAACATTTTCCAATAAACATTCAAAACAGTTCATTTACCCGTAAAATAATGAGCTACAATGTAACACACTGAGCTACAATGTACTAATGCTGCAAAATATTAGTGATGAAGAGGACCTCCATTACACCCCCCCCCCACCCCCCCGACTGGCCTGGCCACGCCCCCCCCTCCCCCCCCCCACCCCCTCGTCCTATCAGAGCGTCTCTTCTGTCTCCCTGATCCACAGGAAGCCCAGCTGGGTCCCGAAGTTGAGCCCGTCTCTGACGTGGGAGAAGAAGTCTTCGGGGTGACAGGCGGTGCAGGGGGTGACCCCGGGGCGCCCCGGGTCCGTGTGGTCGTGGATGTGTTGGGGCAGGACTCCGGCGCGCTGGAGGAGGATCCTGTAGACGGGGGTTAGAGTCCGTCAGCAGCAGCAGGAGAAGAAGAAGAAGAAGACTTGGGATTAGGCATATTCAGCAAGGTTGTGGGTGGTTTAGGGCTTACGTTAACAATAAGGAAATACATCTTTGATGCTTTTTTTGAAAATTGAGTCTTTGTCTCGGTCGTTAGAATCCAGAGTTTTCTCTCCGTTTGTGGGAGACTTAAGGTATTTGACAACAAAGTCACACTCCATTTCTCTCTTTCGCCTCTCTCTCGATAGATAGATAGATAGATAGATAGATAGATAGATAGATATCCACAGTACAGGCCAAAAGTTTGGATATACCTTCTCATTCAATGTGTTTCCTTTTTATTTTCATGACTTTTTTGTTAAGTACATAATTCCATATGTGTTCATTCATAGTTTTGATGCCTTCAGTGAGAATCTACAATGTAAATAGTATGAAAATAAAAAGGAAACTCATTGAATGAGAAGGTCTCTGTCTATACTATTGGCCTGTACTGTATATATATATATATATATATATATATATATATATATATATATATATATATATATATATATATAAATAAAGACTTTTTCAATGGTTTTGTCCATTTTATCAATGGTTTTGTCCATTTTTTTTCAATGGTTTTGTCCATTTTTTTTCAATGGTTTTGTCCATTTGTTTCAATGGTTTTATCAAATTGTTTCTATATTTTTCTCAATTTTTTTCAATGGTTTTGTCATTTTTTCAACATTTGTCCTTTTTCAATGGTTTTGTCCATTTTATCAATGGTTTTGTCCATTTTTTCAACATTCGTCCTTTTTTAATGGTTTTGTCCATTTTATCAATGGTTTTGTCCATTTTTTCAATGGTTTTGTCATTTTTTTCAACATTTGTCCTTTTTCAATGGTTTTGTCATTTTTTCAACATTTGTCCTTTTTCAATGGTTTTGTCCATTTTTTAACATTTGTCCTTTTTCAATGGTTTTGTCCATTTTTTTCAATGGTTTTATAAAATTGTTTCTATATTTTTCTCAATTTTTTCAATGGTTTTGTCCATTTCTTTCAAATTTTTTGTCCTTTTTTCAATGATTTGTCCATTTACAATGATTTGTCTATTTTCAATGGTTTTGTCCATTTTTTTCAATTGTTTTATCAATTTTATTCTATATTTTTGTCCATTTTTTCAATGATTTTGTCCATTTCTTTCAACATTTTTGTCCTTTTTTCAATGTCTTGTCCATTTTTTCAATGGTTTTGTCAATTATTTCAATGGTTTTGTCCTTTGTTCAATGGTTTTGTCCTTTTATCAATGTTTTTTTTTTTGTTTTTTTTCAAAGGTTTTGTCAATTTTTTTCTATATTTTTGTCAATTTTTTTCAATGGTTTTGTCCATTTTTTCAATGGTTTTGTCCATTCTTTTCAACGTTTTTGTGCCTTTTTTCAACATTTGTCCTTTTTTTGACCCCCCCCCTGCATTACACGTTGGTTTGGTCTGATCAAACCAACTTCAGCTTCAGTGAAAAACTAAAAGCAGCGTGCACTGCAGAGCTGGCGCCTGCAGAAGAGAAACTATTCATGGCCCAAGGCTGGCATGAAACGACAACAAGCACATGTGGTTTCTCTTTCTCAGGCCGACTCTTTCCATCCTGAGCTGCGTCTCTCATCAGTAACCTGTTGGTATCCTGTCACTGCAGCGCTGATCACCTTCATGGCTCTACTTCACAGTTCTGAAAGTCACTGAAAACATTGAAACCCGAAGAAGCTACGATGACTATATTAACGCTTGTGTTGTCTTCACACCAACCATCTACTTGTTGTCCTCTCAGGTCAAAATAGAAAATTAATACTTTTGACACTTTTTTTCAATGTTTTGTCCCTTTTTTCAACATTTTTGTCATTTTTTCAATGGTTTTGTCCATTTTTTCAACATTTGTCCATTTTTTTCAATGGTTTTGTCCATTTATTTTCAATAGTTTTTTCCATTTCTTCAGTGGTTTTGTCCTTTTTTCAATGGTTTTGTCCATTTTTTCAATGGTTTTGTCCAATTTTTTCAACATTCTTGTGCCTTTTTTCAACATTTGTCCTTTATTTACCCTTAGTGAAGTTGAGTGTGACCCCCCCCCCCTGCATTAGACGTTGGTTTGGTCTGACCAAACCAACTTCAGCTTCAGTGAAAACCTAAAAGCAGTGTGCACTGCAGAGCTGGAGGAGCTGGCGCCTGCAGAATAGAAAGTATTTATGGCCCAACGCTGGCATGAAACGACAACGAGCACATGTGGTTTCTCTTTCTCAGGCCGACTCTTTCCATCCTGAGCTGCGTCTCTCATCAGTAACCTGTTGGCATCCTGTCACTGCAGCGCTGATCACCTTCATGGCTCTACTTCACAGTTCTGAAAGTCACTGAAAACACTGAAACCCGAAGAAGCTACGTGGGTTTCCTCATTGTATTTTAGATTCTATACATATCACTCAGGCTGGAGTTTCAGGCCTTAGACCGGCCCACTTCACTTCACGACTGATGACTATAT
Organism: Perca schrenkii; assembly: GCA_025617405.1. Taxonomy (NCBI): domain Eukaryota; kingdom Metazoa; phylum Chordata; class Actinopteri; order Perciformes; family Percidae; genus Perca; species Perca schrenkii. The sequence continues at coordinate 35,447,165 of CM046797.1, forward strand.
TAACGCTCGTGTTGTCTTCACACCAACCATCTACTTGTTGTCTTCTCAGGTCAAAATAGAAAATTAATACTTTTGACACTTTTTTTCAATGTTTTGTCCCTTTTTTCAACATTTTTGTCATTTTGTCAAAGGTTTTGTCCATTTTTTTCAATGGTTTTGTCCATTTTTTCAACATCTGTCCTTTTTTCAATGGTTTTGTCCATTTTTTTCAATGGTTTTGTCCATTTTTTCAACATTTGTCATTTTTTCAATGGTTTTGTCCATTTTTTTCAATGGTTTTGTCAATTTATTTTCAATGGTTTTGTCAATTTTTTCTATAGTTTTGTCCATTTTTTCAATGGTTTTGGTTTAGACGTTGGTTTGGTCTGATCAAACCAACTTCAGCTTCAGTAAAAAACTAAAAGCAGTGCACACAGTGTGCACTGCAGAGCTGGAGGAGCTGGCGCCTGCAGAAGAGAAACTATTCATGGCCCAACGCTGGCATGAAACGACAACGAGCACATGTGGTTTCTCTTTCTCAGGCCGACTCTTTCCATCCTGAGCTGCGTCTCTCATCAGTAACCTGTTGGCATCCTGTCACTGCAGCGCTGATCACCTTCATGGCTCTACTTCACAGTTCTGAAAGTCACTGAAAACACTGAAACCCGAAGAAGCTACGTGGGTTTCCTCATTGTATTTTAGATTCTATACATATCACTCAGGCTGGAGTTTCAGGCCTTAGACCGGCCCACTTCACTTCACGACTGATGACTATATTAACGCTTGTGTTGTCTTCACACCAACCATCTACTTGTTGTCCTCTCAGGTCAAAATAGAAAATTAATACTTTTGACACTTTTTTTCAATGTTTTGTCCCTTTTTTCAACATTTTTGTCATTTTTTCAAAGCTTTTGTCCATTTCTTTTCAATAGTTTTGTCCATTTCTTCAGTTTTTTTGTCCTTTTTTCAATGGTTTTGTCCATTTTTTTCAATGGTTTTGTCCATTTATTTCAATGGTTTTGCCCATTTTTTTCTATAGTTTTCTCCATTTTTTCAATGGTTTTGTCCATTTTTTTCAATGGTTTTGTCCATTCTTTTGAACGTTTTTGTGCCTTTTTTCAACATTTGTCCTTTTTTTGACACTATCTTTGAACTGTTTTAAGTCTGGGGTTTTTTTGTCCCTTTTTTCAACATTTTTGTCCCTTTCTTTGACAATTGACGCGTTCGTCCACTACCACCAGTACTGTATACACACCACTCACCAACTTATTACCACTACTGCTACACTTATTTTTGGAAGTGTGTGTGTAGTTGCTGAAAAGGTCAGTTTAAGAGATTTTCATCAGATTTTGAGAGACTCTAGTCACCTCATTCTGCTCCTCATTTCCGGGTGAGTCCCGACTGCCCTGTCTCCGACTGAACATGTCAGGTCGGCCAAAATGAATGCCGACAGCCCCCCCAGACTGAAGACGGCACGGTACACACCGAACAGACTTGAGTCACTGACCTCACCAGACTGTCCAACGGACGGTTATCGGCTTGGCTTAAGTCAATGGAGGCCAAACAGCGTTGATAAACACGCTGAAAAGCGCGTCTTGATTACACGCCAAAAATGGCATACGAATTGGCGTGTCATACATACACCACTTGATGAGATCAGTCTGAATAATTCACATAACTATCTATTCCCTTTCACTCGTGGGCTTTGTATACTGTATTTACTATCCTAATGTCGATGATAAAAAGCATAATGGGTCACTACCAACATTTGGGTGTAAAAATTGATTATGTTGTAACTAATCTGATCATGTCTGCTTGTTCACAGCTGACAGTAGATGTGCCTTCCACACTGACAGCAGCTATGAACACTACTGGCTCTGCTTCGGACACTAAATCACATTTTATAAGTTGTCTTTCTCAGCACAAATCTCTCGTTTTAACAAAGATTTCACTAATGTGGTGCTGAGTCATCTGGCATCATTAATTATCCCAGGGCAATTTTTCATATAGAGCAGGTCTACACTAGAGCTGTAATCGGGCCTTAAAAGTTTGGCCCGACAGAATTCGGCCCGAGCCCGACTAGTACATTTTGATTGACAGCTTTTTAAAAGCCCGAAATAGTTTACAGCCCGACATTATTCAAACGTTGAGGGGTGGCAACACATGTCAGACGAATATATACTGAATTTAATCACAGTGTGATGAGAAATAGTATGTGCACACTACAAAAGGGCTCAGGCTGCCATTTACAAACTCATACAGACACACTTCATCTCATGCAATGACCATACAATGTGATCTCACTTAAAAGGAGATATAGAAGAATGATAGAAGTATATTAGGAATAAGTGACCATACAATGTGATCTCACTTAATAGGAGATATAGAAGTATGATAGAAGTATATTAGGAATAAGTGACCATACAATGTGATCTCACTTAATAGGAGATATAGAAGTATGATAGAAGTATATTAGGAATAAGTGACCATACAATGTGATCTCACTTAATAGGAGATATAGAAGTATGATAGAAGTATATTAGGAATAAGTGACCATACAATGTGATCTCACTTAATAGGAGATATAGAAGTATGATAGAAGTATATTAGGAATAAGTGACCATACAATGTGATCTCATTTAATAGGAGGTATAGAAGAATGATAGAAGTATATTAGGAATAAGTGACCATACAATGTGATCTCACTTAATAGGAGATATAGAAGTATGATAGAAATTAAAAGATTTTCAGCTCTAACGTAAAGTCGGGCTCAGCTCTACCTTGGAGGCTCCGGGACATTTCGTTTTTTTGACTATTTGACTCAAAGATAAGACTGAATGACTGTAAACCTCACAGTCTCTTACAGGATCCTACTGTAAATGGCAATGCATTCTGGGAGAAAATAATATTATTACAGGGGGGGGGGGCTTTTTAAAGTTTTTTGGGGACAATTCTTTCAATGTTTTTGTCACTTTTGACATTTTTGTCACTTCTTTCGAGTTTTTTCCGATAACTTTTTCATTTAAAAAAAACAAAATATCCATGCAGACATGTCCCGGGACTTCCCTAGATAGTCGGAGATCTCAACCCCCCCTCCCAATGTTGAACCCAAATGATTGAGAGGAACAAGGCTGTGGAATCATTCGGAAGGTTGGTGGTTCAATCCCTGGCCCTGCAGTTCCATGCCGAAGTGTCCTTGGGCAAGACACTGAACCCCAAGTTGCCCCTGATGCTGCGCATCGCAGTGTAAATGTGTGTGAATGATTAACTGATGAGCAGGTGGCAGCTTGTGCGACCACCGTGTATGAATGTGTGTGAATGGTGAATGGTTCCTGGACTATGTTAAAGCACTTTGAGTAGTCGTTAAGACTAGAAAAGCGCTATATAAAAACAGTCCATTTACATTTTTGTAAGCCGAAGAAGCTACGTGGCCAACCCCTCCCCATCCCATGGGCCCAACACCTGTGGCATTAGGGCTGCCACCTCTTAGTCGATTAGTCGACTAATCTGTTGTTTTGGTCTTAGTCGACTAAGATTTTTTTAGTCGATTAGTCATTTTTAATGCTTATTCATGCTTAATTACTTATTTCCAAGAAACTTCTGAGCACATTTATGGTAAACACAAGATTTAAAGTGGTGCTTTTTCAGGATTAATTGTGGAGAAACTCAGTTTTACAGATGGTTAATTAACTACATTTATATTGTGCTTTTCTAGTCTTAACCACCTCAGAGTCACTGCAGGGGGGGCTACCAAATTATAGTTAATTTTTGAAGTTTTTTTTCCAAATGAAAATGTCTTAACATGAATCCAATATATTTTCAGCATGATAGGCTTACTGGCCTATAGGTAAGGTAGCCATCCTATAGGTAAGGTAGCCATCCTAAGGATTAAATGTGCCACATGTACAGTGTGCAACATTTAAAGATGATTTATAAAACAATAATTATTTTAATAGCTTAGAATTCTATGCACTAAAAAGGTATAAAGGCTTTAGGCCGCCCTACACTTTATTTTAGGCCCATTTTCAATTCAATTTTATTTATAGTATCAAATCATAACAAGAGTTATCTCGAGACACTTTACAGATAAAGTAGGTCTATACCACACTCTATAATTTACAGAGACCCAACAATTCCAACAATTACAGTAATTCCCTCAAGAGCAAGCAGTGCGACAATTTAATATGCAACTTAATTTTATACAAGTATGTAGTAGGGGGTCCATACTCTGTCTCTTTTTCAGATTAGGGATCCTTGGTTTAAAACACGTTGAAGACCCCTGGTTTAGATATTCTAAGAAACAGATTTGTTATCTGTTTCCTGTAACCTATTTGAAGCGGCTCACATCTTCTCGTATGTTTGTGGTTTAGCTCTCTACTCCAGCCTTCAAGAGACGGTTCCGTCTCTGAACTCTGAAAGTCTGTGTGAAACAGGAAATCATTGGTTTCGTGTTGGTATATACCCCAGAGGTACCAAGCAGCGGCTCACAGAAACTTTGCAGCAAAGATGAAAAACATCTTTCCAGATTTCGCTCTTGCACAAATCAGCACCTTCGCCGCAATCATTGTGATTTTTATTTACAATGTTGTGCTCGACAGGGATTACGAGTGCAATTGCGAAGGAGATTTGAGTTGCTTTATCGACATGGCTGTGCCATTTGGTATTATATTTGTTTTACAACTCTGGACTGACAAGGCATGTCTATGTAGATGCAGATGTAAACCTTCCTGTTTGCCAAGTTTTTGTTATGTAGTTTATCACGTTATCAAGGCAGCTTTCATAGGTCTGCTGTGGGTTAGCTCTTTGTTAATCGATGGAGACTGGTGGGTTTGCTGTGCACTTGATCAACAGACACATTTGGCCTGTAAAGACAAAAACGACCTCACACCTGAGGAACGGACAGCCATCTCTAAAGTGAAAAACAGGTCAAAGGTGAGTTTTTTTCTTTTTCAAATTTTAAAAAATATTAAAAAATTTGTGATGGTTTTTTTTTCTCCAGATGGCGTGTTAAATAAACCGTTGCATGTCACTTAAAGAGTGCCTTTGGTGTCATAAGAGGACAAAGATGTCAACCTGAAAAAAATATATATATAACCCTTTGACGCCTGAATTTATTCACAATTATATAAGAACTTTATTATGTGTGTTCCTGGCTCCAAGCTGATGCTAAATTAAGTTGAGATTGTTAATTTTTCTATAACATATAGAATAGATATAAATTTAGGTATGATGCAAATTAGCGACAACAGGCATTTATGGTAAAATTCTTTACAAAATGGTAAAATTAATAAAACACATTTTCAAGTAATTGACAAATAAATGAATCTTGACAACAGCAAGAAAGAAAACACTCTCCTACTCCCTAACATTGACAGTAGTCTTTTTAGGGTTAGGGTTAGGGGTTAGGGATAGGGGTAGGGTTAGGGTTAATTTCGCTTCCGTGAACTGGATGTAATTCCCACTCCGACCGGTCCTACGAGAAACCAGTGTGTGCAAAAGGTTCCTAGGTATGTATTGAATGTAAAAACACCGGCATTGGGGGAATACACACCCTATCTCGCCTGCAGTCGGAATGGAAGGGGTTTGATGCAAATTAGCGACAGTCAGCGTTAAGGGGATATAAAAGAAAATACTAATTTACCCTTTCACTGAGTCAAATATTTTAACCTAAATCAGTCCTGACAACAAAATAAAAACAAATTAATATTATAATGAACATTTTCTGAATTTTAACCCTTTGAATGCCATTTTATTAACGCAACACCCACTGTTATTTAATGAAAAGTTAATTATTTTCTGTTTTACTAAATGCTAGAGGTGGAATTTTCTTTTTTTTCACAGAGATATCAATGATTAGCAACAGCATGGATATTAAAATCCATTGTCTTTTTTTTGTGTTGTGTCTGATTAAATGTTTTTTTTTTTAAATCCTATTTGTTACCTCAGAGTACAAAAATGTCCCCTTCCAAAACTGCTTGAAAATTTTGATTAGCATGCTAATAATTTAATTATACACACACACACACACAAAGCCCGTTCGAGATGAACTGTGCCTCGCCTGTAAAACAACAGACTGTAGATGATCTGTAATCTGAACAGATTTAGTCTCTCTGACTTCTAAATGTCAATATCATATAGCATGTGTGACCCAATTTTAAACTCATAAGTGCTGCGAGTAGTTAAAGGTTTTCTAAAGTGAATTATTTCCATTTGTTTCTTTCTATTGATAAACAATCTCCATTTAGTACACCAATCGTCAATATAGGAGAGCATCCGCTGCAGATTATCTTCAGATGGAGACAGTAGTACTATGTCTTCCGCGTACAAAAGAATACTTATCATTTCATTTCCACATCTTATCCCACAATTCAATGCTTTAATTTCCAATTCAAAGTTTTACCCCTGATGATGTTGGAAGCCAGTTTGTATGGAGTTCATTCAATCTTACAAATGCTATTGGCTTTTGATAAACAGACTTCAGTGCCAAGTAAAAATTTCCATTTACCCCATACTCTATAAGCTTATATGCCAACAGATCCCTATTGATCATATCAAAAGCTTTGTGAAAATCGATAAAGCACGAATGTGTTAGCTTATTTTCACTTATTCTATTAGTTATAATTGTAGACAAAACAAAAATGTGATCTAGGCAAGATCTTGATTTACGCAACCCATTTTGTTCTTCCACAAGGAGCTCTTCTTTCTCTAAATACAACATGAGCCTCTCATTAAGTATTGTAGAATACAGTTTATAAACTGTGCTCATTAGCCTAATCCCTCTATAATTTAAAGGCACCCTTGGATTTTCATTTTGGTATCGGATGAATAATTGATTTAAGCCACATAGATGGTATTTTGCCGGATTCAAAACATCCTTTAAATAAATCACACAAAATATCAAATACTGAATACTAAATAAGATTAAATCCCTCCAATTCAAAATCAATAAAAAGTTTGTATTAAATAATGTCATAATGTCGAGTGGATTCTGAACCAATCAGCTGTTAGATCAGCTGAGAGGCCGCCAGGCGTTTCCCAGCATGCCCCTGGGTCCGCCTTGGGCAGTCGGCGAAAAGCAACTGCGCTGCCTGGCTCTCAAACCTGCGGCCGCCTCGATCTCGTGAGCTTATCGTTGACCACGCGTGCACGACGTCAGAGCAAGTCAGGGGATCATACACAAATCTACCCAGCATGCATTGGGCGGCGATCGCCGGTGATCACCAGATCAGATCTGGCTCATCTCGAACGAGCCTAATAAAGTGCCCATATTATGAAGAAATCACTTTTTCTGGTGATTTGGGGTGTTATTTTGTGTATTTTGCTTCCACACACATACAGACTTTGAATAAATCCATCCATGGTGTTCTGAGTGAGATCTGGTTTCTGAATGTGTCCTGCCTTCAGTCTCCTGGTGAGCTGGTCAACATCTGCACTGCTTTCTACGGCACTAGCTGAAACGAGCTGGCTAACCGCAACCGTTAGCATGCTAGCGTTAGCATGCTACCTCGTTCTCAATAGCAGAGCGCCGCTACAACACACACTAGTTCACCATAATCTCCAAAAGAACTACTTCCATGTGCTCCCTGGTTTAGAAGAAGTCTCCCAGCTAATCCTGAAGGTGGAGAAACAGCCTTTCTTTTACTGTCTGTGGAGCTAGCTGACATGAGCTATGATCTGAGCATGTGCGAGTGCAATCAAAGATAGTACAGAAGAAAAGAGGTCTCACTCTGTAGATAAAACAGAGACCTGAACACAGGGTGAAAAGAGGAGCTGCAGCAATGTGCAGTACGACAAAAATATGTTGTTTTTTGGAAATTAAACCATGTAAACCTGTTCTGGTACAACCTCAAAATACTATTATAAACCTGAAAATGAGCAGAATATGGGCGCTTTAATACAATTTCATTGCAACTACTGTTTTTTTAGCAGCTTCTGTGATGAATAATATAACCATCTTTGTTGCATCTTTTTCAGCTCATCGGAATGACTCTACTCTTCGGCATCGTGGTCGTGGCTGCCGTTAGCTCATCCATCGGACGGAAGAAAAGCTATGGCCGCTCATGCTGTACGGATTCGGGTTGTTGCTGTACGGATACAGCTCGTTGCTGTACGGATACACATTGTCGCTGTATGGATTCAGATTGTTGCTACACAAACATTTTGTATGAGAAAGTGACATTGGATGAAGAGGAAAACATCCTAAAAGAGATTATGAGAGAAGACGCAAAACCAAAGTTGAAAGAAGAACTAAAAAAACATTGGGAAAGGGGAAGAGCCACTAGAACACAGGTTTGTCTCCGATTGAATGTCAGCTCTCTCGACACAATATCTGCTCAACTGACTGACCATCATTATCTTCATCACTTTCCTACAGTTTAAAACCACAAGTGTGAAATTAGAGCTTATGGATCTTATCCCACATTTCAGTTATTTATTTTTCTTTCTTTGTTAAACTTTCCCTCATTGTATGAAACTTTTTGCAGGGGCAAGAACAGCCACTCACAGGAGACGATGGTAAATACATTTGCGCCTGTCTGTCTGTCTGCCTGCCTGTCTGTCTGCCTGTCAAAAAACCATGGACAAAATACTAAATATGTAGTGTTTATATAAAAAGTGTTTATATGTTGCAGAAGAATGGGTCCCTCTCCTATTGCGTCTTTCACCAACAAGACACCAGGTAAAGAATCATCACGTGTTAAGCTTCATGTCTCTATATAATAGGACTAGTTCGAAAGAATGTAAAACACATGAAAAATTAATAATTAATAATGGCCGCCTTCTGGTTGGGTGGAGCTAATGAAGGTAAATGGGAAATATGTCCGCAACGATTAGAGCAATATGTGTATTACATTTGGTGAAGATCAGAGCAACTATGTCCAAGCTAAGCACTTCCACGCCTTAGGGGGCGCTATAGAGCCCGCTTACAGGTTTGGGCGAAATCGCTGTATATTCTCGCAAAGCTCCCACGTATTTATGTGGGCGCCAATTTTTGTGAGTTTTCGTATATATATTGAGGCCGTCAAAAATGTGCCTGAGTGCTAAAACCAATTAGGGGGCGCTATAGAGCAACCATACCACTCCCAAGCCTAATTGTGTATTCAGATGAAAGAGTTTAATATTCTGCACATGGCTGCCAATGTTTGAGAGTTTTCGTGCATCATAAAGTCCTCAAACAAGTGATGGTAAAATTAAGATTTTCGCACAAAAATAAATTTTTCGGAAATTTTAGAATTATGTAATTTTTTTCTAAAAATAGTACCATCGAGTTCAAGATGAGACCTATGTCCCTCCAAATTTGGTCTATCAACTTACTACTTTTGACCAATTTAAGGCGCACGTTAGGGGGGCGCTTACGGACTCCCCTGGCAACAACTGAGCCTAATCACTACATGACTTTGTAGTTTCAAATAGGTATGACACGTGTGCAAATTTTAGTAAGTTTTCCAGCCTGCTAACCCACTCAAAAATGCAAGCAACACTCAGAATAATAATAATCCATTAAAAAAATTAAAGCTGCGAGCAGCAATGGACGGGCCCTCACGCCTCGGCGCGTGTTGGGGTTACCGGCGGACTCCGCTCCTTGCGACCGTGCATTTGTGCGGCACTCAGACGCCGCAAATCATCAACAATGAAAAGGGAACTCCCCGCCGAGTTCAACGATACCTCACACAAAACTCTACGTCATACAGCTCATTAGCTGTGAAAAGGGGCGTGGTCAAAGAATAAGGGGTGGGCCAAACCATCACCAATTAAAAAAGAAGTTTCTGCTGAGTTCAATGATACCTCACACAAGACTCTAACTTAGATGGGCCAGCATTTATGAAAGGGGGCGTGGCTTAAACATAGGGGACGGGCCAAACCATCACCGATGAAGAAGGAAGTCTCTGCTGAGTTCAATGATACCTCACACAAGGGTATTACTAAAACGGTTGAAATGTTATAAAAGGGGGCGTGGCTTAAGCATAGGGGGCGGGCCAAACCATCACCAATTAAGAAGGAATTCTCTGCTGAGTTCAATGATACCTTATGTGACAATTTCATTTGTTGTCATTTCTTTTCTGGAAATGAATAGTCCAAACTCACAGTATGAAACTGTTTGCAGGATCAAAGAATTCATGTTGAAGCACAGAAGCAAGAGGTAAATCTACCTACTCCATCCACAAGCACACCAAATATAAACTCTGTATGTTCGGTTTTATTATTCTGTATTCCCGTAAAAACAAATTCCACTTGAAATTGTTTTTTCTTCAAACAGGTGGCCCGCTTATTGCCAACAGAGAATCAAGGTCCATCAGGTTACCCAGGTCCACCCCGTGTACCAGGTCCACCAGATGTACCAGGTCCATCAGGTTACCCAGGTCCATCCCGTGTACCAGGTCCACCAGATGTACCAGGTCCATCAGGTTACCCAGGTCCATCCCGTGTACCAGGTCCATCAGGTTACCCAGGTCCATCCCGTGTACCAGGTCCACCAGATGTACCAGGTCCATCAGGTTACCCAGGTCCATCCCGTGTACCAGGTCCACCAGGTTACCCAGGTCCATCCCGTGTACCAGGTCCATCAGGTGTACCAGGTCCATCCCGTGTACCAGGTCCACCAGATAGGGTCCTACAGATTCACAGGATCCGTCTGATTCACAGAGGCCGTCAGATTGACGCAGATTCACAGGATCCTTCAGATTCACGGGGTCCCTCAGATTCACAGGGTCCCTCAGATTCCCAGGGGCCGTCAGATTCACGGGGGCTGTCAGATTCCCAGGGTCCCTCAGATTCACAGGGTCCACAGGGTGCCTCACATTCACAGTGTCCCTCAGAATCACAGGGGCCTTCAGATTCACAGGGTCCCACAGAGTCACAAGGGTTCTTCAGATTCACAGGGGCATTCAGATTCACAGGGTCCCTCAGATTCACAGGGGCCGTCAGAGTCCCAGAGTCCCTCAGAGTCACAGGGTCCCTCAGATTAACAGGGTCCACAGCGTCCCTCAGATTCACAGGGTCCCTCAAATTCACAGGGTCCCTCAGAGTCACAGGGTTCTTCAGATTCACAGGGTCCACAGGGTCCCTCAGATTCACAGCGTTCTTCAGATTCACAGGGGCCTTCAGATTCAGAGGGGCCTTCAGATTCAGAGGGTCAGTCAGATTCACAGGGTACCTCAAATTCACAGGGGCCTTCAGATTCACAGGGTCAATCAGATTCACAGGGTCCCTCAGATTCAGAGGGTTCCTCAGATTCACATGGTCCCTCAGATTCACAGGGTCCCTCAGATTCACAGGGTCCCTCAGATTCACAGGGTCCCTCAGATTCACAAGGGTCCCTCAGAGTCAGAGGGTTCCACAGATTCACAGGGTTCCTCAGATTCACATGGTTCCTCAGATTCACATGGTCCCTCAGATTCACATGGTCCCTCAGATTCAGAGGGTCCCTCAGATTCACAAGGTCCCTCAGATTCACATGGTCCCTCAGATTCACAGGGTTCCTCAGATTCACAGGGTCCCTTCAGATTCACAGGGCCCGTCAGATTTATCAGAAGAGGCAGCTTTATTGGATGGGTCTAACTATGGGTCACGTTACAACTGTAAATAATTGGGGCACGAGCACCAACATCAATCGGGGGCGAAGGCCCCTGTTGAAGTTTAAATGTTTTTTCTTCTTTCTCAAAAAGTTGTGAAAATTGGTACGCCTGTCAGACTTAAGATTATATAGCGATCTGATAGGGCACAGGTGTCAAACTCAAGGCCCAATCCAGCCCCTCGCAAATTCTGATCTGGTCCGCATATCAATTCAGGTTTAGCCCGCCTAGTTGTGCGCCAAACCAAAAAACGTGGGAAACTGTTTTTCAACTTGTAATAACGCAACACTCAAAGCAGATTTTGGCAAATTTGCCGTCCACACGGAAACGTTTTTTTTTTGCAAACGCACGTTTTTTATCGTTTGGGCCGACCGTCCAGACGAATCCTGAAAACGCACTTTTACGAAACCTGGTCTCAGGGTGAAAAAATTCGAAAACGGCTCTTGTTTGGCTTGACACTTCCCTCTGCCCTGCCAGTCTATGGATTCTACACAAGATATATTGCTAACGTTATGTAGCCAACGTTAAACATCGCTAAAGTAGCTGACCGCTAAAGTAGCTGACCGCTAAAGTAGCTGACCGCTACAGCAGCGACGTAGCTAACGTTAGCTGCTATGGTTGTTTATAAAGTGGAAGTAGACAATTTATCAACTAGCTAGCTAATCTGTCTTCTTATCAACTCCTTGAACGGGTTATAGTAACTCTTACCACGGCTTATTGTAGAAAGGCTTTTGCCAGAAAACCGCAGATTATCAGAAAGACATAATTCATGGATCATTGATATTTGTTTGACTGCCGATGTTAGCTAGCAGAGCTAACGTTAGCGCGCTGCAGTCATGTCCGATGGCAGACATAATTGCCAAATAAAAAGCAACCCAACAGCACATTATACAACGTAAACAAAGACACGTTTTCTTGCGGCCGGCTTTATAAAATGAGCAGTGGTGAAAGTAATTATAGTCCACGGATGTATTAAGAGAACGTTATAACCTAGCTAGTCATGTTATGATGGGAAGTGGAAGTGACTATGCTCTTCTTCTCCGTTTTTTTGTGAATATCTGAAGCAGAAACAGCGCCGCCTATAGGCCTGGAATATGAAGTAGCGTGTTGAGTCATTTCTAAGTGGATTTGTTTGGGCGCAACTATTCTTGAAACGAATCCAGGGAAGACGGGTAAAAAATGCATATATATATATATATATATATATATATATATATATATATATATATATATATATATATATATATATATATATATATATATATATATGTAAATGCAAATTGCATATTCAGGCAGTGAAAGAGCTTGTTGTGGGTCAGCTGGGTGGTAGCCTGCTTAGAAAATGTAATCAGTGTTTTGCTTGATTTGCTAAATTCTAGGATGGCTTTGGAACTTTTTTGCTCACTTTTTCAGGGCTTTATGTGGACCAAACTATAAGCGAGAAGACTATATGAGACACGCAATAATTGAGTCAAAGATATTTTACTTTTTCGATTAAATAAAAGCATGTCAATAAACTCTACATGTCTGGCCCTTGTTGGGATTCTTGTTTTCCAGGGTGGCCCTCTGGGAAGTTGCGTTTGACACCCCTGTGATAGAGGTCTCGTCTTGGCCGTGGCAAATGCAACGTCCCGTTCTTCTGCATAGACTTACACGTGGAAAGCTCATAATGCATACAGACAGCACGCCACTTGGCTTTAGAAAGTGCTATATGCGTGTATGTTTATGCAAAATCATGATGTCACGTTGCCTCAAACATAAACAGAATATTAAATCCCTTTTCTCTGAGCTGAATGCAGTTAAATCACTATAAAACTAATTCATGAGTTAGTATTAACCCTTACATTTTACAATAATCCTATATGTATGTATGTATGTATATATATATATTGTGTTTTAACTAATCATTGTACACCATGAACTAAACTTCATTAAACTTTAAAGACAAACTGTTTCTGTGTCTGACAGTTTTTCTGAGTAGCGGTGGTAGAAAGTATCGGTAACACTTTACTTGAAGGTATCCAGAGATATATACACTAGATGTCGCCTTGATGTTCTGAGCATACGTTAAACACTGCCGCCATCTTGGAACAGGGTTCCGAAGATTTCCCGCATTCAGATCAACGCTAAAGATGCCGGACTTTTGTGCTGCTTATTGATGTTCGATAGAGGAAATGAAAAGAACAAACATCAAGGGATAACATTTAACAGGTGACAATGTGTTTATGATATACAGTACAGGCCAACAGTTTGGACACACCTTCTCATTCAATGCGTTTCCTTTTTATTTTCATGACTATTTACATTGTAGATTCTCACTGAAGGCATCAAAACTATGAATGAACACATATGGAATTATGTACTTAACAAAAAAGTGTGAAATAGCTGAAAACATGTCTTATATTTTAGATTCTTCAAAGTAGCCACCCTTTGCTTTTTTTGATAACTCTGCAAACCCTTGGTGTTCTCTCAATGAGCTTCATGAGGTAGTCACCTGAAATGGTTTTACCTTCACAGGTGTGCTTTGTCAGGGTTCATTAGTGGAATTATTTCCCTTATTAATAAAAAAAGCAAAGGGTGGCTACTTTGAAGAATCTAAAATATAAGACATGTTTTCAGTTATTTCACACTTTTTTGTTAAGTACATAATTCCATATGTGTTCATTCATAGTTTTGATGCCTTCAGTGAGAATCTACAATGTAAATAGTCATGAAAATAAAAATGAAACGCATTGAATGAGAAGGTGTGTCCAAACTTTTGGCCTGTACTGTATATGTCGCCTTTAACCTTCAATCTGAGCTGAGGAGTGACTCCCCTTTTCCAAGATGGCGGCTCTGTTGACGAATTCGTTCCAATGAACTGCCGTAGTCGAGGCGACATCTAGTGTATATATCTATGAAAGGTATCAACGTAATAGTGACATGACACTGTCATGAACGTGTCATAAACTTGTCTTGGTCATGACAAGTTGACATTAATCAAAGTGACATTACCAGAGGATGTCTTGGTCATGACAACTTGACATTACATTTCTTTGGAGTGTCCTTATTAAGACAACTTGACATTAAACAGGAAGACATTATGTCGAGTTGTCATGACCAAGACCGAATGACACAAGTCATAAATGTTTATGGACTTGTTTATAAAGCTTATGACACGTACATAGTTAAGTCATAGTTATGACCCTTTCAAATGTTGCATTTTTTGTCTTGAGGACTTTTAGTGTGTATAGAGCCAGCATATCTCTACCAGACTCCATCTAAATAATCAGGACTTTTAGCGTGTATGGAGCCAGCATATCTCCACCAGACTCCATGTAAATAATCAGGACTTTTAGTGTGTATAGAGCCAGCATATCTCCACCAGACTCCATGTAAATAATCAGGACTTTTATCATCGTAAAACACACTTCATTCAAAGTGGACAGAAACTAAATAAAACTACCAAAAGCCGTCTTGGTTCATCTTTCCACTGTTCCAACAATCACCACTCTGGTTTGGTTGAAATAAACCCTTAATTCACCCATTTACATGTGGAGATATGCTGGCTCTATAGACGCTAAAAGTCCTGATTATTTACATGGAGTCTGGTGGAAATATGCTGGCTCTATACACACTAAAAGTCCTGATTATTTACATGGAGTCTGGTGGAGATATGCTGGCTCTATACACGCTAAAAGTCCTGATTATTTACATGGAGTCTGGTGGAGATATGCTGGCTCTATACACACTAAAAGTCCTGATTATTTACATGGAGTCTGGTGGAGATATGCTGGCTCTATACACGCTAAAAGTCCTGATTATTTACATGGAGTCTGGTGGAGATATGCTGGCTCTATACACGCTAAAAGTCCTGATTATTTACATGGAGTCTGGTGGAGATATGCTGGCTCTATACACGCTAAAAGTCCTGATTATTTACATGGAGTCTGGTGGAGATATGCTGGCTCTATACACGCTAAAAGTCCTGATTATTTACATGGAGTCTGGTGGAGATATGCTGATTATGTAAGTACCTGTTGGCCAATCGGATGTCGACGTGCGGCCGGGCTGACTCGGGGTTGGTGACGCAGTCTGGGTGGACTCGCTGGAAGCCGAGCGCCGTCTCTCTCTCCATCGTGTAGCAGCACACCCCCACCGACGGGCCCACGGCGACCACGATGTCGCTCGCCCGGCAACCGAAACCCTTCACCATGGCATCCACGGTCGCCGCGGCAACACCCATCAGGGTTCCTCTCCAGCCTGAGGATCAGGAAGGACATTTGCTACGTTCATCTACAGTTCAGATCTGACCCTGCACGCACACACACACACACACACACACACACACACACACACACACACAGAGAGACACACACAGACTCACACACACACACACACACACACAAACTCCCACGCGCACACACAAACAGACAGACACACATTCACGCACGCGCAAAAATACACACACGCACAAACACACACACACAAACAAACACGCAAACACACTTGCAAACACACACACACACACAGAAACACACACAAACACACACACGAGCAAACACACACACACAAACAGACACACCAGGCACGGCGTTATGGGTGGGCCTGACGGGCCTAGGCCCACCCACTTTTCAACAGGCCCACCCAAAACATTTCCTCAAAAAACATTAATTAATTAATATATTATAATTTGGTGAAGAATTATTAAAAATCGGAAAATAATCTCATAGTTTGTGCTAAAATTGTCTAAATGTTTAGTTTTCAAAAACAATTTAAAAAAACGGGTCATGTCTATTTTTATGTTTCTGCGCAAGTTCAGCAGACAGTGAGGTTCAGATCGGATGTAGCTTGTAGGTATGCTAGGCTAGCTCCCAGTGATCTGAGAGTGTGAAAATCATTTCCAGTAAAGGACAAGGTTGCAACAGTCGTTGTTTAGGTACCTTAAACGTGCACGAACGGTCTCAGAGTCATCGCTGCAACCAGGAGATGAAGGAGAGCTGAGATCCACAACGCCTAGCACATCTTTGTCTCTGCCACCCCAGGATGCTAGCGCGGTTAGCACGGCCAGCGCGGTTAGCACGGCCAGCGCGACCAGCGCCGGTGCTAATGCCTTTACCTCTGCCCCGCGAGTGGATGATATAGTCCCCTATGGATATAGCTCTGTGGATCGGTCTTCTGTGGATGAGCCCGCAACTCAACCAGTACTAAAGTATCCGGTCACTTCTTCTTTAGGGAGTTTAATTGTGTAGGACCGCCAGAGGATAACAGTAAGGTATGTGAAGGCTACTCTGCCTGTATTGTATTATGTCGTTATATGAGATATATGGATTAAAATAATCAATTCATAACAGAGCTACAGAGCTGCAGGCGCAGTTCTATTTCT
>CM046797.1:35479078-35486578 GCA_025617405.1 Perca schrenkii
CCAAGTCAAGTCTCAAGTCTCTGAGCTAGAGTCCAAGTCAAGTCTCAAGTCTCTGAGCTAGAGTCCAAGTCAAGTCTCAAGTCTCTGAGCTAGAGTCCAAGTCAAGTCTCAAGTCTCTGAGCTAGAGTCCAAGTCAAGTCTCAAGTCTCTGAGCTAGAGTCCAAGTCAAGTCTCAAGTCTCTGAGCTAGAGTCCAAGTCAAGTCTCAAGTCTCTGAGCTAGAGTCCAAGTCAAGTCTCAAGTCTCTGAGCTAGAGTCCAAGTCAAGTCTCAAGTCTCTGAGCTAGAGTCCAAGTCAAGTCTCAAGTCTCTGAGCTAGAGTCCAAGTCAAGTCTCAAGTCTCTGAGCTAGAGTCCAAGTCAAGTCTCAAGTCTCTGAGCTAGAGTCCAAGTCAAGTCTCAAGTCTCTGAGCTAGAGTCCAAGTCAAGTCTCAAGTCTCTGAGCTAGAGTCCAAGTCAAGTCTCAAGTCTCTGAGCTAGAGTCCAAGTCAAGTCTCAAGTCTCTGAGCTAGAGTCCAAGTCAAGTCTCAAGTCTCTGAGCTAGAGTCCAAGTCAAGTCTCAAGTCTCTGAGCTAGAGTCCAAGTCAAGTCTCAAGTCTCTGAGCTAGAGTCCAAGTCAAGTCTCAAGTCTCTGAGCTAGAGTCCAAGTCAAGTCTCAAGTCTCTGAGCTAGAGTCCAAGTCAAGTCTCAAGTCTCTGAGCTAGAGTCCAAGTCAAGTCTCAAGTCTCTGAGCTAGAGTCCAAGTCAAGTCTCAAGTCTCTGAGCTAGAGTCCAAGTCAAGTCTCAAGTCTCTGAGCTAGAGTCCAAGTCAAGTCTCAAGTCTCTGAGCTAGAGTCCAAGTCAAGTCTCAAGTCTCTGAGCTAGAGTCCAAGTCAAGTCTCAAGTCTCTGAGCTAGAGTCCAAGTCAAGTCTCAAGTCTCTGAGCTAGAGTCCAAGTCAAGTCTCAAGTCTCTGAGCTAGAGTCCAAGTCAAGTCTCAAGTCTCTGAGCTAGAGTCCAAGTCAAGTCTCAAGTCTCTGAGCTAGAGTCCAAGTCAAGTCTCAAGTCTCTGAGCTAGAGTCCAAGTCAAGTCTCAAGTCTCTGAGCTAGAGTCCAAGTCAAGTCTCAAGTCTCTGAGCTAGAGTCCAAGTCAAGTCTCAAGTCTCTGAGCTAGAGTCCAAGTCAAGTCTCAAGTCTCTGAGCTAGAGTCCAAGTCAAGTCTCAAGTCTCTAAGCTAGAGTCCAAGTCAAGTCTCAAGTCTCTGAGCTAGAGTCCAAGTCAAGTCTCAAGTCTCTGAGCTAGAGTCCAAGTCAAGTCTCAAGTCTCTGAGCTAGAGTCCAAGTCAAGTCTCAAGTCTCTGAGCTAGAGTCCAAGTCAAGTCTCAAGTCTCTGAGCTAGAGTCCAAGTCAAGTCTCAAGTCTCTGAGCTAGAGTCCAAGTCAAGTCTCAAGTCTCTGAGCTAGAGTCCAAGTCAAGTCTCAAGTCTCTGAGCTAGAGTCCAAGTCAAGTCTCAAGTCTCTGAGCTAGAGTCCAAGTCAAGTCTCAAGTCTCTGAGCTAGAGTCCAAGTCAAGTCTCAAGTCTCTGAGCTAGAGTCCAAGTCAAGTCTCAAGTCTCTGAGCTAGAGTCCAAGTCAAGTCTCAAGTCTCTGAGCTAGAGTCCAAGTCAAGTCTCAAGTCTCTGAGCTAGAGTCCAAGTCAAGTCTCAAGTCTCTGAGCTAGAGTCCAAGTCAAGTCTCAAGTCTCTGAGCTAGAGTCCAAGTCAAGTCTCAAGTCTCTGAGCTAGAGTCCAAGTCAAGTCTCAAGTCTCTGAACTAGAGTCCAAGTCAAGTCTCAAGTCTCTGAGCTAGAGTCCAAGTCTCTGAGCTAGAGTCCAAGTCAAGTCTCAAGTCTCTAAGCTAGAGTCCAAGTCAAGTCTCAAGTCTCTGAGCTAGAGTCCAAGTCAAGTCTCAAGTCTCTAAGCTAGAGTCCAAGTCAAGTCTCAAGTCTCTGAGCTAGAGTCCAAGTCAAGTCTCAAGTCTCTGAGCTAGAGTCCAAGTCAAGTCTCAAGTCTCTGAGCTAGAGTCCAAGTCAAGTCTCAAGTCTCTGAGCTAGAGTCCAAGTCAAGTCTCAAGTCTCTAAGCTAGAGTCCAAGTCAAGTCTCAAGTCTCTGAGCTAGAGTCCAAGTCAAGTCTCAAGTCTCTGAGCTAGAGTCCAAGTCAAGTCTCAAGTCTCTAAGCTAGAGTCCAAGTCAAGTCTCAAGTCTCTGAGCTAGAGTCCAAGTCAAGTCTCAAGTCTCTAAGCTAGAGTCCAAGTCAAGTCTCAAGTCTCTGAGCTAGAGTCCAAGTCAAGTCTCAAGTCTCTAAGCTAGAGTCCAAGTCAAGTCTCAAGTCTCTGAGCTAGAGTCCAAGTCAAGTCTCAAGTCTCTGAGCTAGAGTCCAAGTCAAGTCTCAAGTCTCTTGTGGTTATAATATGTGTTGCATCACGTACAGCGACCCATCCAGGCTGCATCTATCAGCATACAGTATCAGCTTTGATTTTGGTATATAATCAGTGTAAACAGACTATTGCAACATGATAAAACCAAGAATGCTTTACTTTTAAGTTAATATCTGTACTTTAAGTAACATACAGTACAGACCAAAAATTGAGTCTCTGAAGAAAAAGGACTCCCTGTCTGTTGATCAATTATAATGAAAGGCCTTAGCTCCTATTGTGCTGGCTCTGTGGGGCCATAAGACCAAATATAGAAAATATTATAACTCACAACACTAAAATTGACATACTCCTATTTAGTTCAAAACTGCAAAACATCACAGTGTAGCTAAATGCAAAACACTATTGCAACCAAATGAAATTTTTAACACACTACAGTGCACTTCCTTATGATAGAGAATCCTCAATTATTTGTTATTTACTTAGTGGCAGATCCATGTAATGTGCACTGCCTATGCAACTAATCATACCTTATAAACTACTGTAAGTCAACACATCCCAGACTCTCAAACCAGTGTAACGTTATAACTAAATGAAACTGTAACGTTATATGATCAACAATAATCCTGTAAGTGTAACGTTATAACTAAATGAAACTGTAACGTTATATGATCAACAATAATCCTGTAACCTGTTTGCAGACGTTAATAATTAACGTGATGGCAGACAGCGGCACCTAAATGATTAACGTAACGTTAATCGACCACCACAAGTTTGGCAATTAAACAAACGCTCATTTTATATTTGATAAGGAAGACAGTCGGAGTTAACCTCCCGTAACGTTAGGTCGTAGCTAAAGCAAGAAGCAAGCTAACGGTAGATGGTCAATGCTGAGCTAAACATGTTTACTCACCTATCAGGGGGCGTTTTCAGATGCCTGATCAAATGAGATGTGGTTGAGCCAGAATCTTTTATCGTGATACCGCATATTTTGCATTGAGTGCTTCTTTTGTTTGGGCCGTCTTGTTTAAAGTTTTTTAACGCAAAACTTACGATGAATGGCACAGCAGCGGCCGGTGAATCGGAGAATTTGACATGTTTGTTTGTTGTCCTCCAGCCAGCAGTAAGTACGTGTTACGTAGGCAGGTTATAGGTAACGGAGGGAGGGGTATAGCGAGCTCGTCAGACGTTTCCTAAAAATCAACATTGTTCACGAGTCCCGCAGCTCGAGTCCGAGTCGAGTCTGAAGTCTTTCGAGGACGAGTCTCAAGTCGAGTCTCAAGTCACCGTGTGTGCGACTTAAGTCGCACTCGAGTCCGAGTCTCAAACTCGAGTCCCCATCTCTGCTGCATCATGCAGTCATTTAAAGAAATTACAAGTGGCTCAAAATAAGGCTGCAACACTGGTTCTTGGTTGTTCTTCGAAAACTAGTGTTGCAGAGATGCATGAACGTCTTGCTTGGCTGGTGGTCAAGCATAGACTATCTGCTAATATGTTAGGATATTTTCATAGAATTATTAACACTCGGATTCCAAAATTTCTTTATGACAATATAATTTTCTATTCAGATATGCATTCACATTACACAAGAGGGGCGAATAGTCGACAGATTTTTTTACCCCTACCTAAATCTGACTCTATGAAGAGGACCGTGTTTTATAGGTCAATTGACCGTTCGCTAAAGCCACCCCCCTAGTTACTGTTACTACGCCCGTCAAACAATGGAGAACCAGACACATAGCCATGGCTGGGTTGAGCTCCATACTTGTTGGTATGAGTGATTAGTTTTGGAGTAATGCAGCAGACATATCCTCCAAGGCACGACAGAAAGAGCTGCAATATGCAGTGGAGGGATGTGTTCAATGACCTCAACCTCTCGCTAAATTATCTGTGTCGATAGCAACATGTGCTTGACAGGCTAACAGCCGGTCTCACGGCAGTTCGTGTAAATGTCCACGTTATTCCTAATCTATTGACACGTGTTCACGGAGACTTTATTCTTGTTTTTTTACGTGTAAATGTCCACGTTATTCCTAATCTATTGACACGTGTTCACGGAGACTTTATTCTCGTTTTTTACGTGTAAATGTCCACGTTATTCTTAATCTATTGACACGTGTTCACGGAGACTTTATTCTCGTTTTTTTACGTGTAAATGTCCACGTTATTCCTAATCTATTGACACGTGTTCACGGAGACTTTATTCTCGTTTTTTACGTGTAAATGTCCACGTTATTCTTAATCTATTGACACGTGTTCACGGAGACTTTATTCTCGTTTTTTACGTGTAAATGTCCACGTTATTCTTAATCTATTGACACGTGTTCACGGAGACTTTATTCTCGTTTTTTTACGTGTAAATGTCCACGTTATTCTTAATCTATTGACACGTGTTCACGGAGACTTTATTCTCGTTTTTTACGTGTAAATGTCCACGTTATTCTTAATCTATTGACACGTGTTCACGGAGACTTTATTCTCGTTTTTTACGTGTAAATGTCCACGTTATTCTTAATCTATTGACACGTGTTCACGGAGACTTTATTCTCGTTTTTTACGTGTAAATGTCCACGTTATTCTTAATCTATTGACACGTGTTCACGGAGACTTTATTCTCGTTTTTTACGTGTAAATGTCCACGTTATTCTTAATCTATTGACACGTGTTCACGGAGACTTTATTCTCGTTTTTTACGTGTAAATGTCCACGTTATTCTTAATCTATTGACACGTGTTCACGGAGACTTTATTCTCGTTTTTTACGTGTAAATGTCCACGTTATTCTTAATCTATTGACACGTGTTCACGGAGACTTTATTCTCGTTTTTTACGTGTAAATGTCCACGTTATTCTTAATCTATTGACACGTCTTCACGGAGACTTTATTCTCGTTTTTTACGTGTAAATGTCCACGTTATTCTTAATCTATTGACACGTGTTCACGGAGACTTTATTCTCGTTTTTTACGTGTAAATGTCCACGTTATTCTTAATCTATTGACACGTGTTCACGGAGACTTTATTCTCGTTTTTTACGTGTAAATGTCCACGTTATTCTTAATCTATTGACACGTGTTCACGGAGACTTTATTCTCGTTTTTTACGTGTAAATGTCCACGTTATTCCTAATCTATTGACACGTGTTCACGGAGACTTTATTCTCGTTTTTTACGTGTAAATGTCCACGTTATTCTTAATCTATTGACACGTGTTCACGGAGACTTTATTCTCGTTTTTTACGTGTAAATGTCCACGTTATTCTTAATCTATTGACACGTGTTCACGGAGACTTTATTCTCGTTTTTTACGTGTAAATGTCCACGTTATTCTTAATCTATTGACACGTGTTCACGGAGACTTTATTCTCGTTTTTTACGTGTAAATGTCCACGTTATTCCTTATCTATTGACACGTGTTCACGGAGACTTTATTCTCGTTTTTTACGTGTAAATGTAACGTTATTTTCTCGGGGAAAGGACGCCGGGAGGTGGCCGAAAAGGTCGCTCCACAAGCCGGGAGGTGGCCGCGAGGCAATAACAGGATGGCGGAGGTTTGGTTTAGGAATAAACTTACGGGGAAAGGGCGCCTTAAACGCCGGGAGACGCGCCGCGGATTTTCGGCTTTTTATATTACTCCCTACCATTTTCGTGCTGTGGCCACAAAATACGCTTCACATTTACACAAACTACCGTGAGTTAGCTCGCTAGCTTTACCTACCTTTGGAGCAGACATATGTAGCTATGATTATTAATCTTCGAGGCATTTAGCTGTGAGTGGGGTCTCCCACACCGCTTAATCCATTGTCGGCATCTTTCCGCTTGGGTCCTGGGCTTTGGAAAGGCGAAAAAAACGAACCCTCCCTCTAAACTTTTGGGGTACCTGGTGTCAGACTTGCGGGTGCCATAGGCGCATCGTTTCACCATCTTGCTGACGGGGGTCTTTCTCCTTAGTTACAGTTGCTGAGCTAGGATTGGACGAGGACCGTTCGAGGGCGGGGTTTTGCGAACGGTCAATTGTGTTTTGGAACAATCTTCCAGTTGGGGTTCGTGAAATCAAGGGAAAAACTGGTTTTAAAAAAAGACTAAGACTGTATTTGTTTTCAACACCATAATATCGTCTGGATTGGCTGAGAGAGGTTGTATCATGTGCTATGTTGTTTTGTATTATTTTACTATTATTCTAATCAGTACTTTTTGTATTGTGGGGATCCTTTTAAATAAACAAATAAACAAAATACAGAAACACACACACACACACACTTACACACAGACAGACACACACACACACACACACACACACACACACACACACACACACAGACAGACACACATAGACATACAGACACACACATATACACACACACACAGACACAGACGCACACACACACACACACACACAAACACACACACACACACACACACACACACACACACAGACGCACACACAGACAGACACACACACACACACACACACACACACACACACACACACAGACAGACACACACACAGACAGACACACATAGACATACAGACACACACATATACACACACACACACAGACACAGACACAGACGCACACACACACACACACACACAAACAAACACACACACACACACACACACACACACACACACACACACACACACACACACACACAGACACACACACAGACAGACAGACAGACAGACAGACACACACAAACTCACTACTCTTCTCTCTCTTCTCTGGCTCCACTCCTCTAATATCACTTTAACACAGCACATTCATCTACAATAACCAAATAATAAAACCGATTATCCTTATAAACACCTTCATGTCATGTGCTTGTGACCAATCTGTTATTAATTTAAACATCATAACCAAATATTTATTTCATATTCTTGTCATTTATTTCACGCCCTTCTTAGCCGACCGTGTGTCTGTCATTAAATCCCACGCTGGCTTGGCTTGAAACTGTAGATATTCCGACTTTTTGTGAAAAAAAATAAAAAAATATATAAATATATACATAAATATATTCTTCTCTTTCTTAGGGCTGAGATTCCTCCTTTCAGCCGCTAGGGGGCGTTTAATATTAATCCTTCCTGCACAATCCTTTCTTTTCTTCCCTTTTTA
>CM046797.1:35491578-35496578 GCA_025617405.1 Perca schrenkii
CTGTCCATGCTCACGGCACTTGAGCCTTTTGCACAGAGCAAGTTACAAACACTTCCTGTAATCAGATTACTGAGAGGTCAACCCACACAGACACACACTCACACGCACACAGAGACACACACACACACACACACACAGACACACAGGGACACACAGGGACACACACACAGACACACACACACACAGAGACACACACACAGGGACACACAGGGACACACACACACAGAGACACACACACAGAAACACACACAGAGGGACACACACACAGAAACACACACACAGAGACACACACACAGAGACACACACACAGGGACACACACACAGAGACACACACACAGGGACACACACACAGACACACACACAGAGACACACACACAGGGACACACAGGGACACACACACACAGAGACACACACACAGACACACACACACAGGGACACACACACAGAAACACACACACAGAGACACACACACAGAGACACACACACAGGGACACACACACAGAGACACACACACAGAGACACACACACAGGGACACACACACAGGGACACACACACAGACACATACACACACACACACACACACACACACACAGAGACACACACACAAAGGCACACACAGGGACACACACACATAGAGACACACACACAGACACACACACACACACACACACACACACACAGAGACACACACACACAGGCACACACAGAGACACACACACACACACACACACACACACACACAGAGACACACACACACAGGGACACACACACAGGTTGTTTTTGTCGTTTAAACAGGATTTTTACTGGTGAAATAAGGAAGAGGCTCGATATGTATATAACTTTATATAATTTATTTTTATATAACTATTTGACTGAAATGGTTTCAGAAATAATCTCAGAAATAATTCTGTTATTTAAAAAAAAGACTAAAAAAGCCAAAAAAGCAACAGAAAGATGCCAAAATCGACAAAAAGGCGCCAAAAAAGTGACAAAAAGGCGACTGGTGGAATCTGTAAATGTGACAGAAAGAGTGTCAAATAAAAACCTAGAGACACTGCAGAAAGAGAGTCAAATAAAACCTAGAGACACTGCAGAAAGAGAGTCAAATAAAACCTAGAGACACTGCAGAAAGAGAGTCAAATAAAACCTAGAGACACTGCAGAAAGAGAGTCAAATAAAACCTAGAGACACTGCAGAAAGAGAGTCAAATAAAACCTAGAGACACTGCAGAAAGAGAGTCAAATAAAACCTAGAGACACTGCAGAAAGAGAGTCAAATAAAACCTAGAGACACTGCAGAAAGAGAGTCAAATAAAACCTAGAGACACTGCAGAAAGAGAGTCAAATAAAAACCTAGAGACACTGCAGAAAGAGAGTCAAATAAAACCTAGAGACACTGCAGAAAGAGAGTCAAATAAAAACCTAGAGACACTGCAGAAAGAGAGTCAAATAAAACCTAGAGACACTGCAGAAAGAGAGTCAAATAAAACCTAGAGACACTGCAGAAAGAGAGTCAAATAAAACCTAGAGACACTGCAGAAAGAGAGTCAAATAAAACCTAGAGACACTGCAGAAAGAGAGTCAAATAAAACCTAGAGACACTGCAGAAAGAGAGTCAAATAAAACCTAGAGACACTGCAGAAAGAGAGTCAAATAAAACCTACAGACACTGCAGAAAGAGAGTCAAATAAAACCTACAGACACTGCAGAAAGAGAGTCAAATAAAACCTACAGACACTGCAGAAAGAGAGTCAAATAAAACCTAGAGACACTGCAGAAAGAGAGTCAAATAAAACCTACAGACACTGCAGAAAGAGAGTCAAATAAAACCTAGAGACACTGCAGAAAGAGAGTCAAATACAAACATTGAGACACTGCAGAAAGAGAGTCAAATAAAACCTACAGACACTGCAGAAAGAGAGTCAAATAAAACCTAGAGACACTGCAGAAAGAGTCAAATAAAACCTACAGACACTGCAGAAAGAGTCAAATAAAAACATTGAGATACTGCAGAAAGAGAGTAAAATACAAACATTGAGATACTGCAGAAAGAGAGTCAAATAAAACCTAGAGCCACTGCAGAAAGAGAGTCAAATAAAACCTAGAGACACTGCAGAAAGAGAGTCAAATACAAACATTGAGATACTGCAGAAAGAGAGTCAAATAAAACCTACAGACACTGCAGAAAGAGAGTCAAATAAAACCTACAGACACTGCAGAAAGAGTCAAATAAAACCTACAGACACTGCAGAAAGAGAGTCAAATAAAACCTAGAGACACTGCAGAAAGAGTCAAATAAAAACATTGAGATACTGCAGAAAGAGAGTAAAATACAAACATTGAGATACTGCAGAAACAGAGTCAAAGAAAACGTAGAGACACTGCAGAAAGAGAGTCAAATACAACTTAGAGACACTGCAAATAGAGAGTCAAATACAACTTAGAGACACTGCAGAAAGAGAGTCAAATAAAACCTAGAGACAGTGCAGAAAGAGAGTCAAATAAAAACCTAGAGACACTGCAGAAAGAGAGTCAAATAAAACCTAGAGCCACTGCAGGAAGAGAGTCAAATAAAAACCTAGAGACACTGCAGAAAGAGAGTCAAATAAAACCTAGAGACACTGCAGAAAGAGAGTCAAATAAAACCCGGAGACACTGCAGAAAGAGAGTCAAATAAAACCCGGAGACACTGCAGAAAGAGAGTCAAATAAAACCTAGAGACACTGCAGAAAGAGAGTCAAATAAAACCCGGAGACACTGCAGAAAGAGAGTCAAATAAAAACCTAGAGACACTGCAGAAAGAGAGTCAAATAAAACCCTGGAGACACTGCAGAAAGAGAGTCAAATAAAAACCTAGAGACACTGCAGAAAGAGAGTCAAATAAAACCTAGAGACACTGCAGAAAGAGAGTCAATAAAACCTAGAGACACTGCAGAAAGAGAGTCAAATAAAACCCGGAGACACTGCAGAAAGAGAGTCAAATAAAACCCAGAGACACTGCAGTGTTTCCAGAGCCAACGCTGCTCGCATGTTCACACCGAGCCAGCTGTACATCTCAGACAGAGGACGAGAAACAGCTGCATGGAGAGAGAGGAGCGGAAGTTACAGCCAGCAGTCGTCTGAGGCCACATCTGCACTGCACATCTGCACTGCACATCTGCACTATTCTGATAACAACTGACACACACCAGCGTCTGGTTGATCTTTAACAACATTAACACGAAAGCAGGTGAGAGCGAGCGTCGAAAGCGGCAAAAAATGCAAAAAATCTCAAAAGAAACGTCAAAAAGTATTATAAGCTTTTAAATAAGTACCAAATACAGAGCGAAATAAAGAGCCGAAAAAACATCTGAAAAAGCAGGACAAAAAGCTGAAAAAATTTATAAGATGGCATCAAAAAAGCTTTTTAAAATCACAAAATAAAGAGCCGAAAAACGTCCAAAAAATGCACACAAAAAGCTATATAAAAATGCTTGTTTAGAGCAAACAGTCATTCTGATGCTACATCTGCACTGCTACTATTCTGATAGCAACAGACACACACAGCGTCTAGTTGATCTTTAACAGCATTAACACGAAAGCAGGTGAGAGCGAGCGTCGAAAGTGCCAAAAAAATGCAGGAGAAAAAACTGAAAAAATTCTCAAAAGAAGTCGTCAAAAAGTATTACACTTTTTAAAAAAAGCACCAAATAAAGAGCCGAAAAAAAACGTCTGAAAAGGCAGGACAAAAAGCTGAAAAAATGTTAAAGAAGGCATCAAAAAAACTTTTAAAAAAGTGCCAAATATAGAACGAAATAAAGAGCCTAAAAAACGTCCAAAAAAAGCACACAAAAAGCCATATAAAAACGCATGCACATCTGCACTGCACATCTGCACTATTCTGATAACAACAGACACACACCAGCGTCTGGTTGATCTTTAACAGCATTAACACAAAAGCAGGTGAGAGCGAGCGTCGAAAAAAGTTTCAGAAAAACACCAAGAACAGCACCCATGAATGTCAAGTCAGTGTTAGCAGGAGGATTTACCAGTGCATCGGTGTCTAAGTGACCAGAAGACAACGTTGTAATTGTCAAGCTGTATTGGAGTAATGATCAGCATCAGTTAGCGTCAGCTAAAAGTTCTGTTGTTGCTGCTGACAGACTCAGATTATTGTTCTAAGTGTCTGATAACATTATGGAAAGGATCCCTACAGAGATAGACCTTTTAGTTAAAGAGTAAGATCCTTTTACTTTAACATGAAAAAGCCCCGAAATCACCATCACCAAACTACACCAGACTCCATGTAAATAATCAGGACTTTTAGCGTGTATAGAGCCAGCATATCTCCACCAGACTCCATGTAAATAATCAGGACTTTTAGCGTGTATAGAGCCAGCATATCTCCACCAGACTCCATGTAAATAATCAGGACTTTTAGCGTGTATAGAGCCAGCATATCTCCACCAGACTCCATGTAAATAATCAGGACTTTTAGTGTGTATAGAGCCAGCATATTTCCACCAGACTCCATGTAAATAATCAGGACTTTTAGCGTGTATAGAGCCAGCATATCTCCACCAGACTCCATGTAAATAATCAGGACTTTTAGCGTGTATAGAGCCAGCATATCTCCACCAGACTCCATGTAAATAATCAGGACTTTTAGCGTGTATAGAGCCACCATATCTCCACCAGACTCCATGTAAATAATCAGGACTTTTAGCGTGTATAGAGCCAGCATATCTCCACCAGACTCCATGTAAATAATCAGGACTTTTAGCGTGTATAGAGCCAGCATATTTCCACCAGACTCCATGTAAATAATCAGGACTTTTAGCGTGTATAGAGCCAGCATATCTCCACCAGACTCCATGTAAATAATCAGGACTTTTAGCGTGTATAGAGCCACCATATCTCCACCAGACTCCATGTAAATAATCAGGACTTTTAGCGTGTATAGAGCCAGCATATCTCCACATGTAAATGGGTGAATTAAGGGTTTATTTCAACCAAACCAG
>CM046797.1:35504078-35506578 GCA_025617405.1 Perca schrenkii
CTTTGTCAGGGTTAATTAGTGGAATTATTTCCCTTATTAATAAAAAAGCAAAGGGTGGCTACTTTGAAGAATCTAAAATATAAGACATGTTTTCAGTTATTTCACACTTTTTTGTTAAGTACATAATTCCATATGTGTTCATTCATAGTTTTGATGCCTTCAGTGAGAATCTACAATGTAAATAGTCATGAAAATAAAAAGGAAACGCATTGAATGAGAAGGTGTGTCCAAACTTTTGGCCTGTACTGTACCTACGCTCTCCGTCTCTGTAAGATTGGGAATGATTGAGATTTCTCTCGGCACAGCTACCAGAAGACTTCACACTTTCAGACAGGTTGCTCACGTCACATCTAGGTTGTCGCTCTCAGTTGGAGGATGCTCAGTAAAGCAAGAGATCACCGGAAAAGTGCTTCTAATAACCTTCACTGGTCTCCATCCAGAGATGGTTTACTGGTCCATTTTATATAATGTCTATGATTACCCCACAGACAGTAAAAAAAAATTCTCCGGTGGTACCTTCAAGCATGTCTTAAAAGTCACTTCAGAGTAGAGCTGGGCGATATATGGATATTATATATCGATATCGTGATATGAGACTAGATATCGTCTTAGATTTTGGATATCGTAATATCATAATATGGCATCAGTGTTGTCTTTTCCTGGTTTTAAAGGCTGTATTACAAGTTACAAGTCATTTTCTGAACTTACCAGACTGTTGTAACTGTTCTATTATTCTGCTTTACCCACTTAGTCATTATATCCACATTACTGATGATTATTTATCAAAAATCTCATTGTGTAAATATTTTGTGAAAGCACCAATAGTCAACACTGCAGTATCGATATCGAGCTATTTGGTCAAAAATATCGTGATATTTGATTTTCTCCATATCGCCCAGCCCTACTTCAGAGGTATCGTTAAGTCACAAGAGCGATGTTTTTGGGATTTAAAAGTATTTATTTCTCGATAAAAGTAACAAATTACATGAGATAAAATGCCAAACATGTCAGATATGTACAGAAATAACGATGTCCTGAAGCGTTTTCCTCCACCTTGAATTATTTTCTTTGACTCGAGCCACTGACCTACGTCACGCTGCCTTCACTCTGATTGGCTGTCGCTTTGTCGCATCGCTCAGCATTTGCATAAATAGCCTTCTGGTCTATTTCGGCCACTCCCGTTGAAAATAAATGGCAGCCTGTGGCTTTGTCTCTGTCCCTTGTAGCTGATGTGACTGTGGGGTTTAGGCCCAATATCTTTATGCCTTTAATTTACTATTGCTGTGCTACAAAATCTTAAGGCTGCATTTCTCTATTCCAGCGTTTGTGTCAGGGCTGACTGGCTTCACTTTGATTTGATTTAATATGATTCAGTGATGTGTTACCCTTGCGTTTTAATGGCTCAGTTTTAGAGCTTGTAATAGGCATATTCTACTCTTTGTCGTTCTTTTTGTTTAAAAAGAATGACAAAAAAATGGCTGGTAGAGAGCCAAAACTTGTGGGCACTAATGCTTTCTGTGTGCATTTAAACGTTATACAAGGCAAGGCAAGGCAGGTTTATTTGTATAGCACATTTCAGCAACAGGGCAATTCAAAGTGCTTTACATAAAACATGATAGAGCAGTTAGAAAACAATTAAAACAATTTTTTTTAATTTATTTTATTTATCCTTTATTTAACCAGGAGAAGCCCATTGAGATTAAAAAATCTCTTTTGCAAGGGAGACCTGGCCAAGATAGGCAGCTGAATTACATCACATCATTACATACGTACAAAGACACAAAAAAACATGAAAATAAAGACAAATAAATTAATAGAAACAGTTTGAAAGCCAATTATGCACTTACAAGGAAATCACAATTACAAACATTGACAAGTGAAGGGAGTTCAACTCAAAACACCTCATTCAAAAATTCATTTAAAAACATTAAAAGACAAGAATAAAATGTACAGTGCAGTTTAACAATTTAAAGAACTAAGAGATAAAATACGCGAATAAAGAGCAGTTCTTGGTCTAAATCAGGGACACTTCACAGTCCGTCTCTTGATAAGTTCACAGAAATATCTGACCAGTTCACAGACGTGGTCCTTGTATGGATAATCTCATGTCACACCTGTGTTGGAGAGGTAATATCAGAAATATGTCCCTTATCTGTCGGTCCATATTTCATTCATCATCATTTCCCTGACCACAGGTCCTTGTGGCTCAAGTTACTTGGTGGTTTTTGTTACCCATTACAAGATTGCAGTAGTTCTACTTTTCACTACGAGAAAGTATTTTACATGAATTGTATTTATTAACCACAATGTGTTGTATTGTAATTTCATCTTGTGATTTTATACCTGGCATTATTTTTAAAGGCTGCCTGTTTTACATCTGGCTGGGGGGGACTACCGATGAAAAAATTAGCACTTTTGAGCTAACTCGGGCACATTTACATTGTTTTTTAATGTTGATTAATGTTCACTGTCCCCTTTCAGATAAAGAAATCAATTCAAT
>CM046797.1:35524078-35531578 GCA_025617405.1 Perca schrenkii
AGTAGTATGTAGAGAGACAACAGTAGAGAGTAGTATGTAGAGAGACAACAGTAGAGAGTAGTATGTAGAGAGACAACAGTAGAGAGTAGTATGTAGAGAGACAACAGTAGAGAGTAGTATGTAGAGAGACAGCAGTAGAGAGTAGTATGTAGAGAGACAACAGTAGAGAGTAGTATGTAGAGAGACAACAGTAGAGAGTAGTATGTAGAGAGACAACAGTAGAGAGTAGTATGTAGAGAGACAACAGTAGAGAGTAGTATGTAGAGAGACAACAGTAGAGAGTAGTATGTAGAGAGACAACAGTAGAGAGTAGTATGTAGAGAGACAGCAGTAGAGAGTAGTATGTAGAGAGACAACAGTAGAGAGTAGTATGTAGAGAGACAGCAGTAGAGAGTAGTATGTAGAGAGACAACAGTAGAGAGTAGTATGTAGAGAGACAGCAGTAGAGAGTAGTATGTAGAGAGACAACAGTAGAGAGTAGTATGTAGAGAGACAGCAGTAGAGAGTAGTATGTAGAGAGACAACAGTAGAGAGTAGTATGTAGAGAGACAACAGTAGAGAGTAGTATGTAGAGAGACAACAGTAGAGAGTAGTATGTAGAGAGACAACAGTAGAGAGTAGTATGTAGAGAGACAGCAGTAGAGAGTAGTATGTAGAGAGACAACAGTAGAGAGTAGTATGTAGAGAGACAACAGTAGAGAGTAGTATGTAGAGAGACAACAGTAGAGAGTAGTATGTAGAGAGACAGCAGTAGAGTAGTATGTAGAGACAACAGTAGAGAGTAGTATGTAGAGAGACAACAGTAGAGAGTAGTATGTAGAGAGACAACAGTAGAGAGTAGTATGTAGAGAGACAACAGTAGAGAGTAGTATGTAGAGAGACAGCAGTAGAGAGTAGTATGTAGAGAGACAACAGTAGAGAGTAGTATGTAGAGAGACAACAGTAGAGAGTAGTATGTAGAGAGACAACAGTAGAGAGTAGTATGTAGAGAGACAACAGTAGAGAGTAGTATGTAGAGAGACAACAGTAGAGAGTAGTATGTAGAGAGACAGCAGTAGAGAGTAGTATGTAGAGAGACAACAGTAGAGAGTAGTATGTAGAGAGACAGCAGTAGAGAGTAGTATGTAGAGAGACAACAGTAGAGAGTAGTATGTAGAGAGACAACAGTAGAGAGTAGTATGTAGAGAGACAGCAGTAGAGAGTAGTATGTAGAGAGACAGCAGTAGAGAGTAGTATGTAGAGAGACAGCAGTAGAGAGTAGTATGTAGAGAGACAGCAGTAGAGAGTAGTAGAGAGTAGTATGTAGAGAGACAGCAGTAGAGAGTAGTATGTAGAGAGACAACAGTAGAGAGTAGTATGTAGAGAGACAGCAGTAGAGAGTAGTATGTAGAGAGACAGCAGTAGAGAGTAGTATGTAGAGAGACAACAGTAGAGAGTAGTATGTAGAGAGACAGCAGTAGAGAGTAGTATGTAGAGAGACAGCAGTAGAGAGTAGTATGTAGAGAGACAACAGTAGAGAGTAGTATGTAGAGAGACAACAGTAGAGAGTAGTATGTAGAGAGACAACAGTAGAGAGTAGTATGTAGAGAGACAGCAGTAGAGAGTAGTATGTAGAGAGACAACAGTAGAGAGTAGTATGTAGAGAGACAACAGTAGAGAGTAGTATGTAGAGAGACAGCAGTAGAGAGTAGTATGTAGAGAGACAGCAGTAGAGAGTAGTATGTAGAGAGACAGCAGTAGAGAGTAGTATGTAGAGAGACAACAGTAGAGAGTAGTATGTAGAGAGACAGCAGTAGAGAGTAGTATGTAGAGAGACAGCAGTAGAGAGTAGTATGTAGAGAGACAGCAGTAGAGAGTAGTATGTAGAGAGACAACAGTAGAGAGTAGTATGTAGAGAGACAGCAGTAGAGAGTAGTATGTAGAGAGACAGCAGTAGAGAGTAGTATGTAGAGAGACAACAGTAGAGAGTAGTATGTAGAGAGACAACAGTAGAGAGTAGTATGTAGAGAGACAACAGTAGAGAGTAGTATGTAGAGAGACAGCAGTAGAGAGTAGTATGTAGAGAGACAGCAGTAGAGAGTAGTATGTAGAGATGAATGTAGCGGAGTAACTAAAGTAACTAGTAACTAAAGCTGTAACAGATGAATGTAGCAGAGTAACTAAAGTAACTAGTAACTAAAGCTGTAACAGATGAATGTAGCAGAGTAACTAAAGTAACTAGTAACTAAAGCTGTAACAGATGAATGTAGCGGAGTAACTAAAGTAACTAGTAACTAAAGTAACTAAAGTAACTAGTAACTAAAGCTGTAACAGATGAATGTAGTGGAGTAACTAAAGTAACTAGTAACTAAAGCTGTAACAGATGAATGTAGCGGAGTAACTAAAGTAACTAGTAACTAAAGCTGTAACAGATGAATGTAGTGGAGTAACTAAAGTAACTAGTAACTAAAGCTGGAACAGATGAATGTAGCGGAGTAACTAAAGTAACTAGTAACTAGTAACTAAAGCTGTAACAGATGAATGTAGCGGAGTAACTAAAGTAACTAGTAACTAAAGCTGTAACAGATGAATGTAGCGGAGTAACTAAAGTAACTAGTAACTAAAGCTGTAACAGATGAATGTAGCGGAGTAACTAAAGTAACTAGTAACTAAAGCTGTAACAGATGAATGTAGCGGAGTAACTAAAGTAACTAGTAACTAAAGCTGTAACAGATGAATGTAGTGGAGTAACTAAAGTAACTAGTAACTAAAGTAACTAGTAACTAAAGCTGTAACAGATGAATGTAGTGGAGTAACTAAAGTAACTAGTAACTAAAGCTGGAACAGATGAATGTAGCGGAGTAACTAAAGTAACTAGTAACTAAAGCTGTAACAGATGAATGTAGCGGAGTAACTAAAGTAACTAGTAACTAAAGCTGGAACAGATGAATGTAGTGGAGTAACTAAAGTAGTAACTAGTAACTAAAGCTGTAACAGATGAATGTAGTGGAGTAACTAAAGTAACTAGTAACTAAAGCTGTAACAGATGAATGTAGCGGAGTAACTAAAGTAACTAGTAACTAAAGCTGTAACAGATGAATGTAGTGGAGTAACTAAAGTAACTAGTAACTAAAGCTGTAACAGATGAATGTAGTGGAGTAACTAAAGTAACTAGTAACTAAAGCTGGAACAGGTGAATGTAGTGAAAGTAACTAGTAACTAAAGTAACTAGTAACTAAAGCTGTAACAGATGAATGTAGCTGGAGTAACTAAAGTAACTAGTAACTAAAGCTGGAACAGATGAATGTAGTGGAGTAACTAAAGTAACTAGTAACTAAAGCTGTAACAGATGAATGTAGTGGAGTAACTAAAGTAACTAGTAACTAAATTAACTAGTAACTAAAGCTGTAACAGATGAATGTAGTGGAGTAACTAAAGTAACTAGTAACTAAAGCTGGAACAGATGAATGTAGTGGAGTAACTAAAGTAACTAGTAACTAAAGCTGGAACAGATGAATGTAGTGGAGTAACTAAAGTAACTAGTAACTAAAGC
The DNA here is from genome assembly GCA_025617405.1 of Perca schrenkii. Lineage (NCBI taxonomy): Eukaryota > Metazoa > Chordata > Actinopteri > Perciformes > Percidae > Perca > Perca schrenkii. Next base: position 35,527,611 of record CM046797.1, read on the forward strand.
TGGAACAGATGAATGTAGAGGAGTAACTAAAGTAACTAGTAACTAAAGCTGTAACAGATGAATGTAGTGGAGTAACTAAAGTAACTAGTAACTAAAGCTGTAACAGATGAATGTAGCGGAGTAACTAAAGTAACTAGTAACTAAAGCTGGAACAGATGAATGTAGTGGAGTAACTAAAGTAACTAGTAACTAAAGCTGTAACAGATGAATGTAGTGGAGTAACTAAAGTAACTAGTAACTAAAGCTGTAACAGATGAATGTAGGGGAGTAACTAATGTAACTAGTAACTAAAGCTGTAACAGATGAATGTAGAGTAACTAAAGTAACTAGTAACTAAAGCTGGAACAGATGAATGTAGCGGAGTAACTAAAGTAAAATATTTCTCTCTGAAATGTAGCGGAGTAGAAGTAGAAAGTGGCATGAAAAGAAAAAGACTACAAGTAAAGTACAAGTACCTCAACATTTGGACTTGAAGTACAAGTACTGGGAGTAAATGTACGTAGTTACTATCCAGCCCTGGACATTACAGATGTGAACACAGCTTGTGTTGTGTGCTCCGGTGGATCTTGGGCTTTAAAGCTGGCCCTAAGGCGCGCTGAATACTTGATGAAAGCAGTGGGAGACGACAGAGTCACTTCCTTGAGTGTGGTCATGCAGAAGACTGTCGGCCATGTTGGCAAACTGTCAGCGGGTCCCTGACAAGAGTCTTGCCTCAGGACAAATGTCTCTCATCACCGAAACTGCTCTTTATTCATACGTTGCTGCTGCTGCTGCTGCAGCAACAGCAACGTTAAAAGAAAATGTCTGAAAAAGCTGCAAGAAAGGCAGAAAGAAAGCTACAAATTTAAAAAATGCAAGTTACATTTTTGGTGGTCAGCCCTATGTTCCTACAGCTCTATGTTCCTACAGCTTTATGTTCCTACAGCTCTATGTTCCTACAGCTCTATGTTCCTACAGCTCTATGTTCCTACAGCTCTATGTTCCTACAGCTCTATGTTCCTACAGCTCTATGTTCCTACAGCTCTATGTTCCTACAGCTCTATGTTCCTACAGCTCTATGTTCCTACAGCTCTATGTTCCTACAGCTCTATGTACATGTACGCACGTTTTGAGTTAGTGCGGAAATGCGCAGAAAAACAATTCCTAACACCACAAAACGCACTGACAAACTAAAAGAAGACCTCTATGCGCCGGTATGCAACATTGTTTTAGCCTGGGGGGGTTCTGTACAACATCTCGCAAACAGGGTGCCATAAATGTAGTGATGGAGCCAGATGACCCGATGCCCAGAGAGCAGTGTCCAGAACAGCCCCAGGTGGGGGCTATACGAAGGAGACAGGATATTATTCCTCACTTTTTAAAAGGTATAGCCTAGTGTTATGTTTGGCAATGATATTCAATACAGGAAACATGACGATGCACAATATTTTTTATTTATTCTTCAGGTTTTTGTTTCTCTTTCAAGTGAATGATTTATTTCTGCGATTGACCGAGTTGTTTCGGCTTGTTGTTCCAGCCCCTCTGCTGTCAGGAGACAGGGTCCAGCACGGGGGGGTGGAGGACAAGCGCTCTCCGTCAGCTGTTGTCTCGTTCCGACTCATGAAAAAAAACGAGTAAAATAAAAGACACTGCATAAACTCCGCTACCGTGTGTTTATTTAAATATAAGTACACCTACATATGTAGGCCTAAGAGATTGCAATAGAAGCCTGTATATTACTATTAGGACTATAGAAAAATGTGTCGATGTATAAATTAAAAGGCTAAACTTCAGCTGGAGTCTGATTTACCACGGCAACACTGTTGACCGCATCAGTGATCTCTTTCCATTCAGCATTCTTTCTACAGCCTTTAATACCAGTTTTCAGGCTGACAAATAGTACACACGTCAGTGCAAATGAACCGGAGATATCAGGGTTTCAATCTCCACCTCTGAAAAGTGCCGCTTCTCAGCCGGATTACGTCTCGCCATGTCGTGAACTGTAGGGGCGAGGCCTCAAAACCCAGAATATATTGGGGCGTGCTATTCTAATGACGATCGTTTTCAGCCGCGGCATTTATCAAGGGCAGGTATTGCGTACACCTGGATTTCAAAGGTACGCACAGCTTCATAAATCAGGCGGTGAGAGGAGTGTAAGCATAATCTTACGCCAACATGTACGCCCGTTTCTACGCAAGATTGATAAATGAGGGCCATTGTGATTATACGGAGCTTCCCTTTAGTGCTGGGCCTCATGTTTGTAATGCAGACTATTTGAACTATAGGTGCTTTGACTCAGATGTGTGATATCAGCTTGTTATTCACACTGGAAGCTCATCTGAAAGGTTTTTTAATCATACACTGATGCTTTCACCTCCCACCTGCCACCTTTTTCATCAAGTCACAATACAAACCTGTGCACAGACATCGTCATGGACACGCCAGCTGATCGTAGTGTGTGAAGAGAACCAGGATGTGACAATAGAGACACGCACCAGAGAGCCAATCAGGAGCTGTATCTCCTCTGATCTCTCTGCCCCTGCAGGCTGCTTGGTGCTCTTTGAATTAACGCGTCAACGCAACAGTGATCCCTTTAAAGATCACCACACACACACACACACACACACACACACAGACACACACACAGACACACACACACACACACACACACACACACACACACACACACACACACACACACACACACACACACACACACACACACACACACACACACACACACACACACACACACACACACACACACACACACACACACACACAGACACACACACAGACACACACAGACACACACACACACACACACACACAGACACACACACAGCACACACACACACACACACACACACACACACACAGCACACACACAGACACACTCACACACACAGACACACACACACACGACACACACACACACACACACACACACACACACACACAGACACACACACACACACACACAGACACACACACAGACACACACACACACACACACACACACACACACACACACGACACACACACACACACACACACACACACACACAGACACACACACAGCACACACACACACACTAGAGGAGTAACTAAAGTAACTAGTAACTAAAGCTGTAACAGATGAATGTAGTGGAGTAACTAAAGTAACTAGTAACTAAAGTAACTAGTAACTAAAGCTGTAACAGATGGATGTAGCGGAGTAACTAATGTAACTAGTAACTAAAGCTGGAACAGATGAATGTAGTGGAGTAACTAAAGTAACTAGTAACTAAAGCTGTAACAGATGAATGTAGGGGAGTAACTAAAGTAACTAGTAACTAAAGCTGTAACAGATGAATGTAGGGGAGTAACTAATGTAACTAGTAACTAAAGCTGTAACAGATGAATGTAGTGGAGTAACTAAAGTAACTAGTAACTAAAGCTGTAACAGATGAATGTAGTGGAGTAACTAAAGTAAAATATTTCTCTCTGAAATGTAGCCGAGTAGAAGTAGAAAGTGGCATGAAAAGAAAAGACTACAAGTAAAGTACAAGTACCTCAACATTTGGACTTGAAGTACAAGTACTGGGAGTAAATGTACGTAGTTACTATCCAGCCCTGGACATTACAGATGTGAACACAGCTTGTGTTGTGTGCTCCGGTGGATCTTGGGCTTTAAAGCTGGCCCTAAGGCGCGCTGAATACTTGATGAAAGCAGTGGGAGACGACAGAGTCACTTCCTTGAGTGTGGTCATGCAGAAGACTGTCGGCCATGTTGGCAAACTGTCAGCGGGTCCCTGACAAGAGTCTTGCCTCAGGACAAATGTCTCTCATCACCGAAACTGCTCTTTATTCATACGTTGCTGCTGCTGCTGCTGCAGCAACAACAACGATAAAAGAAAATGTCTGAAAAAGCTGCAAGAAAGGCAGAAAGAAAGCTACAAATTTAAAAAATGCAAGTTACATTTTTGGTGGTCAGCCCTATGTTCCTA
>CM046797.1:35539078-35544078 GCA_025617405.1 Perca schrenkii
GAACGACCTGGGGGAGGAGAGAGAGGATTCCCCTGCTGGTCTTGTGGACAGCACGGTGCACTGTCAGGGTGCAAAGGCTCCGGCTAAACCACGATCAGATGTACCGCTGGCGAGCCAAAAGAGGAAGACAAGGGCCTCGATGACGGGTCCCACGCCGTACCGAGATTGTACCGTTAAAGGATCCTGTTGGAGAGTCTGAAGTCCACCCTCAAATCACTTTCCCCATCAAAACACAGGGCCAGCAATGAATAGAACAATAGGATCTATTTAAATGTCTATTGTGTTGCCTCTGCTTTCCTTCTTGTATTTTCACTGTAATTAATAGCTATTGCAATAAACACCCTTTATACAAACATATAATATGACAATTTTCTATGTTAACGTTATATGTCAGTTGGACACCATTTTAATTGCTCCAATTTTGCTAAATAACTCAAAATGGCCATTTTCGGTTATTTATTTATTTTTTTTTACAATGAATTAAGAGCAAAAGCATGAATATCATCATACCTGGATGTTTACGGTTGCATAAAATAAAGTGCAAAAACAAGCAACAATAAAAACAATCCTTCATTTTGATGAACGAGGCAGAAATGTATGGTGACAACAGGAGGTGGGAATGCTCTGCCCTGGGTAATACATCCATGGGTATAATTCACAACTTCACAGAAGAAGAAGGAGGAGGACTGAGATGTTTTGATCGTCACTTCCTGTAAGTACAAAAGGCAGTGCGCGATTTGAGACAATACTCCCCCGTCAAATTTTACGCACTATGCAAGTAAGTACACAGTGTAAGAAGTGCACTTCCCTTAGTGCACTAAGGGAAGTGCGCGATTTGAGACACACTATAAGTGTTTGGTTGTGATGTCGTTTTAAATGTGTAGACAACGGGACAGCTGTTGGATGTGTGCAGTTTGTGTAGCTTTGGGCTTATGTGCAGCATTAATAAATATGTGTGTGTGTGTGTGTGTGTGTATGTGTGGGGGTGTGTGTGTGAGTGTGTGTCTGTGTTTGTCTGTGTGTTTGTCTGTGTGTCTGTGTGTGTGTTTGTGTGTGTTTGTGTGTGTCTGTGTCTGTTTGTCTGTGTGTTTGTGTGTGTCTCTGTGTGTGTGTGTGTCTCTGTGTGTGTGTGTGTGTGTCTCTGTGTGTGTGTGTGTGTGTGTGTGTGTGTGTGTGTGTGTGTGTGTGTGTGTCTGTGTTTGTCTGTGTGTTTGTCTGTGTGTCTGTGTGTGTGTTTGTTTGTGTGTGTGTGTGTGTGTGTCTGTGTCTGTTTGTCTGTGTGTGTGTGTGTGTGTCTCTGTGTGTGTGTGTCTCTGTGTGTGTGTGTGTGTGTCTCTGTGTGTGTGTGTCTGTGTGTGTGTGTGTGTGTCTGTGTGTGTGTGTGTGTGTGTGTGTGTGTCTCTGTGTGTGTGTGTGTGTCTGTGTGTGTGTGTGTGTGTGTGTGTGTGTGTGTGTCGTTGCAGCAGCAGTTTCAACCCAGAATAGCTTCAGTTGTTTGTGTGTTTGCAGCTGAATAAACTTTATTGTTTCCCAGAGACTCTCCCGACAGAGTGAGAAGTGTGTTGGTGGCGATAAGAAATAAAAGTCTGTGTGTGTGTCTGTGTGTGTGTGTGTGTGTGTGTGTGTGTGTGTGTGTGTGTGTGTGTGTGTTTTTCTGGCCCCCGCTGGGTGCTCCTGCCTGTTCAGCAGTAAAAAGCAACATTTTGACGAAGGCTTAAAATCTCCTTTTCTTTCTCCGTGTGGCAGTGTATTCAGCTCCTCTACAGCATCAGTGTACTCATATGTGTGTGTGTGTGTGTGTGTGTGTGTCTTTCCACTCTTACTGTCTGACAGTATCACATTCAGTTTAACTTTTTCTGACACTATTAAATTTTGTCGCCTTTATTTGGAAGTTTTTGTTGCTTTTTCTGACGTTTTTTTTTCTCACTTTTCAACATTGGTTTTTCAGCGTTTTCGGTGCTTTATTTGACATCCAATAGTTGTTTCTTTAAAAAAATAATGTGTCCACTTCTACGTACAAAAATATTCTATGAACACATTTCAACTCAATAATATTCAATATTTTGCTTTTCAATTTTGTGTTTTCATCGTCTGTGGCTCGGAGTCTGGATTGTTCCATCATGGTGAACTCCACCCAGTCACAGTCTGTGTGTGTGTGTGTGTGTGTGTGTGTGTGTGTGTGTGTGTGTGTGTGTGTGTAGTGTGTGTGCATGCGTGCGTGAGTATGTGCCACTGTCAGAAAGACTTTCTTTCACTTCCTGTCTTTCTATAATTTAACTGACCTCAGTCTGGGCTTTGAAATTGGGGTTAATGTACATTTAATTCACTTCCCTCTCTCTCTTTCTCTGTCTCTCTCTTTCTCACGCATGCATGCTCACACACACACGCTCACACACACACACACACACACACACACACACACACATGCACGCACGTGCATGCTCACACATGCATGCTCACACATGCATGCTCGCACATGCACGCTCGCACACAAATGTTAGTGTGGAATAGAAATCCAAAGCATCTGGATCTCTCATCACATATCTGGAAGCTGCTCCATCCGACCACTGCAGTGTGTGTGTGTGTGTATAGTGTGCATGCGTGTGTGCGTGCCCATGTGTGTGTGTGTCTCGACTTCATTTAATCTAATCCGACCCACAGGAGCGTTTAACGTCGTGAAACGGTTCCAGTTCGGTTAGGTTTAGGCACCAAAACTACTGCGTTAAGTTGATAACAAGATGGAGGTTTGGGTTCAAATCAGAAGTGACTTCACTTCCTGAAGGTGACCACGTGACGCAGAACGTGGCGTAGCTCGGTCTCCTGGGCGCAAGTCCTCTGTTTGTTTGACCCAGTAGTAGTATGTATTAGGGGTGCAAGATATACCGACTCAATATCATTATCGCAATATATCAAAGGTTTATTTTGTGGAGCGCTGTGATAGGATAAACCCTATGGAGCGTACCACTGGGCCACTACGTGACCAACCCTACGGAGCGAACCACTGGGCCACTATGTGACAAACCCTACGGAGCGTACCACTGGGCCACTACGTGACAAACCCTACGGAGCGAACCACTGGGCCACTATGTGACAAACCCTACGGAGCGAACCACTGGGCCACTATGTGACAAACCCTACGGAGCGAACCACTGGGCCACTACGTGACAAACCCTACGGAGCGAACCACTGGGCCACTACGTGACAAACCCTACGGAGCGTACCACTGGGCCACTACGTGACAAACCCTACGGAGCGAACCACTGGGCCACTACGTGACAAACCCTACGGAGCGAACCACTGGGCCACTACGTGACAAACCCTACGGAGCGAACCACTGGGCCACTACGTGACAAACCCTACGGAGCGAACCACTGGGCCACTACGTGACAAACCCTACGGAGCGTACCACTGGGCCACTATGTGACAAACCCTACGGAGCGTACCACTGGGCCACTACGTGACAAACCCTACGGAGCGTACCACTGGGCCACTACGTGACAAACCCTACGGAGCGTACCACTGGGCCACTACGTGACAAACCCTATGGAGCATACCACTGGGCCACTACGTGACAAACCCTACGGAGAGTACCATGTGTCCGCTACGTGACAAACGTCATATTATGGGAACTTTAAGTTCAGAGTTTGAAGTTATTCTCTGAATTCTGACTTCAAAGTCAGGCTGCATTTGCATTTCTCTGTTTCTTCCTCTCTCCTTACTTTGTTCCTGTCAGAACTGCTACGACCACTAGAGGGCGCCACCACTACAAACCTAAATATAGGTCCGAATGATGATGGAACAAACCACTTATGGGGGAGTTTTTGGGGGAGGACAGTCTCTAAAATGTAAAGTTGAAAGTAGGGCTGCTCCCTCTTAGTGGATTAGTCGACTAATCGGTCGTTTTGGTCTCAGTCAACTTACGGTGTGTTCTTTTTGTCTTGTAATCGCAACTAGTAGCTCCAGTGTGACGTCACATCCGTGTCGAAAAATGAATAAACCGCGGGGTTGTTGCGTTCTTTTTGTCACACGATACTACGAGTCGGAGAAAAGATGGATTTTTGTAACATTTTTAGTAACATTTTGGATTCTATTCACCCAGTTATTGACATATTACACAAATATATTTCACAGTTTGATACATGAAACGTTAACGTTGGGCTACTGCTCTGCTTTCTGCTCAAGACTCGGCTTAAAGCCAATGTTGTCATATAGCAACCGAGCGTCTCTAGCCAATTTCAGCGGCACAAGCTACAAAATAACTAATCAGGCGGTATTTAACTCCTAATAAGACTGTAAAGACAAATGCTTATAGGTAGCAGTATACAGCGCTATGTTTAACTCCTAATAAGACTGTAGGGACATGCCTATAGGTAGCAGTATACAGCGCTATGTTTAACTCCTAATAAGACTGTAGAGACATGCCTATAGGTAGCAGTATACAGCACTATGTTTAACTCCTAATAAGACTGTAGAGACATGCCTATAGGTAGCAGTATACAGCGCTATGTTTAACTCCTAATAAGACTGTAGAGACATGTCTATAGGTAGTAGTATACAGCACTATGTTTAACTCCTAATAAGACTGTAGAGACTTGTCTATAGGTAGCAGTATACAGCACTATGTTTAACTCCTAATAAGACTGTAGAGACATGCCTATAGGTAGCAGTATACAGCGCTATGTTTAACTCCTAATAAGACTGTAGAGACATGTCTATAGGTAGCAGTATACAGCACTATGTTTAACTCCTAATAAGACTGTAGAGACATGTCTATAGGTAGCAGTATACAGCGCTATGTTTAACTCCTAATAAGACTGTAGGGACATGCCTATAGGTAGCAGTATACAGCGCTATGTTTAACTCCTAATAAGACTGTAGAGACATGTCTATAGGTAGCAGTATACAGCACTATGTTTAACTCCTAATAAGACTGTAGGGACATGCCTATAGGTAGCAGTATACAGCGCTATGTTTAACTCCTAATAAGACTGTAGAGACTT